>JAJHSJ010000018.1:29482330-29588898 GCA_021015155.1 Magnolia officinalis | reverse complement strand
AAACTAATTCCTATGCTACTTGGATGTTCCTAAATCCCAGTGTTTCAAATAGCGCCCGTAGCGTACGCTACGTAGCGTAGCGTGGCCGTAGCGCTACGTAGCGTCCCAAACAACGTAAATCCCTTGCAGCACACGCTACAGGGGTCGTAGCGTACGCTACAGCTACGTAGCGCGTAGGGTCCGTAGCGTAAACTACAATGTATTTTTTTACTATTTTAGTTTTTTTTTTTTTAAATTTTTTCACGTTTTCTTTGTTTCTAATGTTGAGGAATGTGACACTTGTATTGTACTTGATACTTTTAACCTATGAGATTTTTATTTCTTTTCATAATTGTGACTTGTGGTTTCAATTAGACATTATTAATTAAAGTGGTTTGCTTAGGAAGTTGTTGATGTGATAATTATTTGATTTGGCTTATGTATGTGGATTGACTTTTGATAAATGATAACTAATAACTTTTTTGAACATGCTTATAATTGATAAAATGAATCATCTTTTAGGCATTTTTATATTTTTTTCCCTTTTTTTTTTTTTCACTATTTAATATATTTGTCCTATTTTTAAATTAAAAAATAGAAATATCGTGTAGCTTACGCTACACGCTACATATTTACGCTACACGCTATAGAGGGCTGAGCACTACGCATCACGCTACCGCTATTTAAAACATTGCTAAATCCATAAGATCCCATCTTTTAGTATTTAATGGTCATGCATTGCGTAGTTTGATATATGTGACTTGAACTTCTCATAATTACATGCTTGATTCTTGATATATTTGATGATTTAGCATAGTTCGTGAATTTTGATTATTTAGATTAAGTTGCTAATTGATCTCGCTTAATTATTTAGTCATATGCATGCATCTTGCATCAAATTTGGTATTGGAGCCCATAGGTTTAGCATAGGCTATTGTTGCCACATCTAAGTTAAAGTTGCATTTAGGCTGAAATTTCGCTTTCAAGGGTCTTAGTTTCTTTTGTTCACATATAGTTTGCATTCCATATCATTATACCACATAGTATTGCACCCCATCATCCCTTAGTGTCAGGTCTAGGCTATTTTGGCAACCCTAGTTTATGCCCACTCGTTTTGGGCGTGGTTTTGATCTACATCCCACCATGAATCTAGAACAATTGTCGAGACTCTTAACGCTATCAACAACCGTCTTACGGCCATTGGGCTCATAATAGGACCACCGCTACTCAATTGAACGTGACCAATGCATACGTTAATTAGCTAGAAGCATCTCTCTAGGCGACCCCTGACACTAGGGGAGATGTCCATTCTAAAGCTGGGGGACAAGTTAAAGGACGTCGGCATGGACATAGCCAAGGTGTTGGCTGTGGTGGAGCGCATGTGCAACCACATCGTGAGGAGTGTCATGACCACCATAATCCAGATGCGCATGTCATGAAGAGTCTGAAAGTTGTGGCCCCTAGTTTTGATGATCACCTAGACCCCAAGGCATTCCTTGACTGGATGACGGACATGACCACTATTTTGAGTGGCATGGCATGTTTGATGCCTGTCATGTGAGGTTTGCCAAGATGAAGTTGGTGGGCCAGGCCAAATTATTTTAGACCCACACGGAGCAGAGGATTGAGAGGTCTAGAGATGCCCCGGTCACGCACTGGGTAGAGATGAAGGAAATTCTGAAGGAAAAGTATATCCCCCTCTTGTACCATAAAATACTCTTGGATCATGGCAGTCCTTTCGCCAGGGAATAATGCCCGTATCGGATTACATCACTAAATTTGAGGAATACATGATGCGATGTGATATTGAGGACTCGATGATTACACTCTCCCATTTTAGAACGGGCCTCCGAGAGCTCCTTTCTCGCGACATCGACACCCTAGAACAAATGTACCAAGTGGTGCAAGAACTTAAGTATTACCTCAAGCCGCAATTTGGGAGACAATTTGACTCTCGGGATTCAAATGTTAAGATTACTCCCTAGAGAGTTTAATCTAAGTTTGGGAGTCAATTCAAGCCCCTTATTGGTTCTCAATCTAACCCTAGGGATGTTAAGGGTAAAGGGATCCAGTACCTACTCTAGGGGAGGTGAGCCAGTGCGGTGTTCCAATTGCCAAGGATTCGGTAATTTTGCGCACCGGTATCCCTCGAAAGAGAGGAACAAGACCCTCATTCTTGGCGAATGTGAAGAAGAGGTATATGAGTAGGGCGATTACGAAGACTAAGTATATCAGCCTGATGCGACTGGTGCTAGTGATGAAGATGCAGAGGAAATTGAGACTGTGCCAATCGCAGTCGTGATATGTGCCTTAAACACATGCCAAGGAGATTGACGATTGGCATAGAATTGCCATCTTCCATACTTATGTCAAGTGTGGGGACAAGAGCTGCAAAGTGATCATAGATGGCGGAAGTTGCACCAACGTGGTCTCAGCGAGCATAGTGGCTCAGTTAGGTTTAATGGCCATTTCCCATCCCCAACCATATTTTGTTGCCTGGGTTGTCGCATTTTCCATTCCTGTGTCCCTATAGTGTCTTATCCCTATCCAGTTTCGATCTTACAAAGAGACACTGCGATGTGATGTAGTGCCTATGGATATCAGCCACATCATCTTGGGCAAGCCTTGGTTGTATGACAGGGATGCAACACTATTCGGTCACTCGAATACATGTTCGTTTAAGTATGAAGGCAAAATGATTATCTTGTACCCTCTCCTGCCCAAGAGCACCCCATATAAGAAAGGAGATGTCACGAGTGGTGATCGAAAGGATGTGAAGAAACCCCAGTCCAAGTCTCTGCATATTATAAATGGAAAAGAATTTGAGAAAGTGACTAGGATTGATTCCGAGGTGTATGCCCTTGTGGCTAGGGAAGTTACACCCCGGGTTGATGTGGAGTTGCCATGTGAAGTGATTTCGATGATGGAGGAATTCAAGTATGTTTTTCCTGATGACCTCCCGAATGAGCTCCCACTTATGCGGGACATACAACATGCCATTGATCTTGTCCCGGGGTCAACTCTATCTAATCTCCTACATTACCGAATGAATCCCACAGAGCACGCGGATTTAAAGAAGCAAGTTGACGAGCTTCTGAGGAAAGGATTCATTTAGGAAGCATGAGCCCGTGCGTCGTGCTCGCCCTTCTCACACCCAAGAAAGATGGCACGTGATGCATGTGTGGACAGTAGAGCCATCAATAAGATCACGGTCAAGTACCGATTTCCCATATCGCATCTTGATGATCTGCTAGATAATGGCGGGTGCCACCATCTTTTCAAAGATTGATCTCAAGAGTGGGTACCACCAAATCCGCATATGCCTAGGAGATGAGTGGAAAACGACGTTCAAAATGAAAGATGGGCTTTACGAGTGGTTAGTCATGCCATTTGGGCTTGACCAACGCTCCGAGTACATTTATGAGGGTGATGACCCAAGTGTTGAGACCTTTAATAGGGAAGTTCCTAGTGGGTATGCTTTGACGATATTCTCATCCATAGTACTTCTAAGGAACAACATCTCAACCACTTGAGACAAGTTTGTGGGATACTTAGGACTGAAAAGCCATATGCCAACCTTAAGAAATGTTCCTTCATGACAGATAGAGTTATCTTCTTTGGGTTTGTTGTGTCGTCCGAGGGAATGTTTGCAGATCTTGAGAAAATTAAAGTCATTGTTAGTTGGCCTGAACCGCGAAACATTCATGAGGTATGTAGCTTTCACGGCTTAGCTACCTTCTATAGGCGGTTCATTAGAGAGTTTATTTCCATTATGGCTCATCACCAATTGTAATAGAAAATGGGAGTTCCAATGGACTAAAGTAGCCTCTAAGGCTTTCAAGGAGATAAAAGTTAAGATGACAAAGGCCCTTGTCATGCGTCTTCCTAACTTTTCCAAAGTCTTTGAAGTTGCATGTAATGCGTCAGGTGTTGGTATATGTGGAGTACTATGCCAAGAAGGACATCCAATAACTTATTTAAGTGAGAAACTAAATGAAGCTAAACAATAGTATGCCACTTATGATAAAGAGTTCTATGTGGTTGTTCAATCCTTATGCCATTGGCGTCATTATTTGTAACCATAAGAATTCGTCTTATTATCTGATCATGAGGCCCTGCATTACCTTAATTCCTAGAAGAAACCAACTTCTAGGTATGCTGAATGGGTTCGGTTTATTCAGGAATACACTTTCGTTCTCAAACACAAGGCCGGGATCAAGAATAAACCAGTTGATGCCATTAGTCTTCGAGTGGCGCTACTACAGAGTGTGAGTGTAGTGACTGAGTTTGAGCAACTAAAGGGAGAGTATCCTGTGTGCCCAGATTTTGGAGAGTTATACGCGTCACTGGGGAATGATCAGTCGAGAGACAATTGCGGGTTTGTCATCATTGATGACTTCCTATTTAAGGGTGACAGACTTTGCATCCCTCGTGCGTCCTTCCACGATTTTCTAGTTTGGGAGCTTCATGTTGGGGAGTAGCTGGTCATTTTGGGAGGGACAACCATTGCCCTTGTGAAAGATCGATTCTACCGGTCAAGTCTCAAGCTAGATGTAGCCAAGATCATTGGGCAGTGTAAGACTTGTTAACTAGCGAAGCAAAAGAAGCAAAATACGGGATTGTATACATTTTTGTCAGTGCCACATGCTCCGTGTCAAGATATTAGTATGGATTTTGTGTTAGGCTCACCAAAGGCTATCAAGAAATACAATTCCATCTTTGTTGTTGTGGACCGTTTTTCCAAGATGGTCCATTTCATTCCGAGCTCTAAAACGCTGGGGATGGTACGCTTATGTGGTCAACCTAAGACCATAGTGTCAAACCGTAATGTGCGCTTTATGAGCTACTTTTGGAAGACACTATGACACATGATGGGGGCGAGACTTCAACTCTCATAAGCCTATCATCCCCAAACAGATGGACAAACTGAGGTCATTAATAGGAGTCTTGGAAATCTACTCAGATGCCTTATGGGATATCACATTAGGACTTGGGGTAGTGGATTTGGGGATTCGGGTCAAGAGGAGGGGTGGTGGCCTAATAGTGCTTCTATGTACAAACCTTTGGGGGTTTGGAAACCTATTTTGAAGTTAAAAGATGTGGTCCTTAAAGGGGTGGTCTTTGGGGTGTATGACAATTCGAGGGTGAGATTTTGGACAGATGTGTGGTTAGGTGATTGGAAATTGGGAGACCAATTCCCCAAGACTTGCTCAAGTGGCAATGGATCCCGATATTGTGTTTTTCTCTCATGAGGCTATCGGGGTTTGGACTCCGTTGTGTAGGAGGGATCTTCATGAGGATGAATTTGTATAACTTTTGGCTATGTTAAATAAGTTGTTGGGGATCTCTATTTCGGAAGGAGCCGACTTAGTGCGTGGGTTAGAGGAGAAATCTGGAAAGTTTTCGATGAAGTTTCTTCATTCCTTGATTGTTGACTATAGTGGTCATGTCAAAACGCACACATTCTTCCTTTGCTCCTATGGTGCCCGCTCTAGGGTGGCGGCTTTTGCTTGGTTAACGGGTTGGAATAGGGTAATGACGATTGATAATTTGTAGAAGAGGGGCCTCATTATTGTCAATGCTTGCCCTTTGTGTTAGAAGGCCAAGGCATTGGTATGCCATCTTCTTTTGCATTGCTCTTTCTCAAGGGAGGTATGGACTTGACCTCCTTGAGCTTCTCGGCATCTTTTGGGTGTTTCCGAGATCTATGGAAGATTTCTTTAGGCAGTGGAATGGTGGTGGTCATGGCAATCAGGGTCATAAGGTGTGGAAGCTATCCCATTTAGCTGGGTTTTGGGCCTTATGGAAGGAAAGAAACAATAGATGCTTTCAGAATATTTGCGCTTGTTCAAAGGGGGTCTTTCTTAGGGCTAAATCTTATGCTTCCTTTGGGCTGTGACCTCCTTCGATGTAGAGGCTTGTAATTTGTGGGCTTTTTTAGGGGGCTGCATCTCTTTGCTTTCTCTTGCTTTATTTTTCATTCTCTCGTATTCTTTCAACTTCACTGCTTTTTTTAATAAATTGTCATCCTTCAAAAAAACAAAAAAGAAGGGTCAGTTATCTTTCAAGCATAAAAAAAATAAAAATAATAGTGGGCATACACCTAGCTCAGTATTCGAGTTGGTAGTGTCCACTGTTCTGATGTGGCATAGCCTGGGATCGAGTTTCACCATGGACGTTTGGTAGGCAGTCGGCCCGTTGCTCTAACAAAAAAAGGAAAAGAAAAATGTAGTGGGGATGCTTTACCCATTATAATTGTTTTCTCTCTTACTAATTAAATAGCGATTTATCTCAAAGGAACAAAGAAAAAGAGAAAAAAAACGAAGTATGTTGAGAACTTGGAGAAGATGTCACACACTTGACATGATCTAAATTTTGTTTCAGATGTTTGGAATATGAAAAATTCATGCTTATTGCAGAATGAAGTTATCCTTGATGAGGATTAAAATTGATCCTTCTTATGAAGGCTATGGTGTTTGGCCTTTATCTGGGGATCTATACAGCTTCCTATGGTGCTCAATTCTGTGCTTGCGGGCACATGGTTTGGTGATCCAGACTTTTGATCTAGTGGGCCCCACCATATATCAGGTTCACATGTAGTAGAAGCATCTAGCCATCCAATATTTGGCATTCTTTTTAGATGAAACTCAACTGTTGCTCCAGATTCTTTTTCCATTTGTAGGCCACTGATCGAAGGGTTGGGATCTTCCAGTCTGAGATTCTCTGGAACATCCCCCATCAGTGGTGGGATCTAGAACACCAAAACATGGGCCCTAATTTACAATAAGGCACCTTAGCAAATTGTAAATGTGCTGAGGATCATGACCCAGTAACTTCCTCCTCTCGAGGTGTGCGACTGCTCTTCTACGCTACAACACCCATCTAACTTTTTTAAGTCCCCCGTGTCATCTTTATAGCTCTTGATTCATGTTTCTTCCTTAAGCTTGCATCTGTTCTTCTCATGTCCATTTACTCTGTGTGGAACAGTTCATTGAACTCATTGGAGAACACCCGAGGCTTCTCCTATCAAAGCCGAGCATCACACACCGCGGAAAGAATCTATACATGCAGGCACCCCCTGTACTGGAAGAGATGACACGTTCGAATCTACAGCTTCCTCTTTTTGAGCTCATGGGTAAACTCCCGAAAGATATCATCCATGCCACAGGCATGACCAGTGTGAATGGCAAGAAGACGTCATGCCTTAGGAAATTGCGGGTCATGTTCAAGGGGATCGTTGATGGGGTTGCAGACATGGACACGGCTGGTGGGGCATGATTTTTTTTCTGCTCCATGCCTTTGAATTTTACTTTGTGAAAATGTATTATGAAAACACCGAGGGAGTGAAAGAGGCACTTGGCGAGTAGGGCTTTTGGGTCCTGTCATTCTGTTGGGTTTGATTTGTCAAGATATGTCGAAAGATGTCAGTAATAGGGCGCATTTTGATGCATTTGGGAATGGAGGAAATGTGTAGATGAAGTTGGGAAGTGAGGATGTCTTTTCCCAATTGCTACTTTTAAAGTGTCTTGCTTCTTTCATTTTGTAAGGGGATATAAAAATACGAGAACACGGAGTTTGCTTTTAGTCTACAAATGTTGCAGCTAACCAAATTGAATTCTGTTTACATTAATATTGTACGGACTAGAGATGCTAAGATGATTTGCATTTGGATAGATTGAAGAGACGAGATCTGGGCCATTCATCAGGTGTGTTTTGAACATGCCATATCTGGTTGGTCAACTCATTAGGTGGGTTGGATGTAATATGATGATTCATAATTCTTTGAACTGTCCAATTTCCCCGAACAAGTGCAGTCCTCTTGATGATAAGGGTGTGGTTTGATTTCAGGGCTGCAGCATGTTTGTCACGGGTCTCATCTGATGAATAGCTTGGATCTTGCACCAATGTGCCAGGTCAGGCAGGTGTACAGTGAGTCCGTCCTTCAATATCTTATTGCTTAAACCATCATAGCATTCATCTTACACCCTAAGCTCTAGTATGCCTTGTCTTTTGTGGAAGGGGAACTATTTGATTCTCTGGTAGAATGTGAAGGTTGATCTGCAGGCAATGAGAGATGGTACATGTTGAACTCATTAACTCGAAGTGAATGAACCCTTTACATGTAAGACCTATTACTTATTTAATTTGGGATCTACTCAAAGTGGTGCTCTTGGCGTAGCCATTTCCAGTTATTGTTTCCCTTCCAAAGCAAGTTCTTACACTTGATTGGTTAAATAACAATCCTTATCACACAAATTATAAAAATCCTACTATAATGAAAAGGAATGAAAAGTGAAACCTTGTATTTTGTGATCCACTGTAAATAGGTCGTCGGAATAAAAAACAATCCTAAGCTCTGGTTTTGTCTATGAATATTTGCTGAATTAGGACCCGTTGTTACTTTTCATGTCAACTATCAAATAGATGTCCACTAATCAGCCACTTAGGAAATCAATTTTTTTGCTTTTTTATTTTTATTTTTTGGGTGATCCATCTAAAGTGGACCTTTTATTATTATTATTGTTTTTGTTGTTAGCCATGTACTGTTTCTTAGTAGTGCTCTTGTATCAAAGTTTAGGTCTTGGAAGCTTTATATGAGGATGTGAAATATCACATGGATTCAGAAAAGATGTAGTAAGCCAACATGCACCTTGATTGAGGGTGTGTTTGGTTGGCACCAAATTAGACTAATTAATCAGAAAATCACCCTCAATCAGAAATTCAGGTAAGTGAATGAGTAGAAAAAGGTGCCCTACTTGGGTGTAGGCCTCCCTACACATGAACCAATTTAAGTGTTGGGATTTTCATTTCCATAACAGGATATTGAATCAAATTAGAAAGAATAAAGAGAATGGAATATTCAGAAAAACTGAGTAGAAAAAGAGTAATAAATAATGGGATATGAACACAATGTAAGTGTGAATGTGATGATGACATTAAAACTGATCATGTTAGTGGATTGAAAGTCCATAATGTAGTCGCCTTCTTTGTAATCGGTGTGGGCGAACCAACTGTGTGTGGGTCTGTTTCCACCTTTCCTATATGTTTCCCTTTCGATCTCTGCAATTCCCATACAACCTACCTATTTCAGCAAAGGTGGACCTTATGATACTCGTCAAACATCAACCGCTAACCATTTTTATACTTTTACAGTCCATTTGTAGGTCAGTGAGCGGATGGGTGATAGGTGCCAATCTGTGTTGTTTTTGAACTGTTAGCCACAGATGGATGGACCTACCTAATCAGTGTTCAGAATGTAGGTGTTTAGGACAGTGGGGAGGACTAGACTCAATAATGGCATTCCCATCTACTTGAGAAAAGAGTGCATGTTGCTCGTCTTATAATGTCCCTGAATGGGTGACATTGGATGATAGGTACTGTCGTCATCCTAGAATGGGCACGATTTTGGGGCGCACTCGGCACAGGCGGAGGCTCCACTGAGGGGCCACTGTTATGTATGAATTTTATCCACACCGTCTATCCATTTTTTTTTTTCATTTCATTTTAGATTATGAAATCAAAAATAGAAAAATATCCAATGCTCAAATGGACCACACAGTGGGGATTTCATAATCTAAAATGAGATGAAAAAAATGGATAGATGGTGTTGTTAAAATTCATACATAACGGTGGCCCCTCAGTGGCCATAGGAGCCTCCGCCTGTCCCGAGCTCCGAACAGGCGGGGGTAGTACCTAATTAGCGCCCACGATTTTGATGGTCATTCATGTAAAGGTCGGGGAGAATTAACCCATACTCCCACTAAGATATCAATTCGGCATGATTCTTCAACTCTTGCACATTCATGATGCACTACTAGTGAGATGGATGGTTCAGATAATACGACTGTACAGCTGTTTCGACGCAGAGTGGAGATGCACCCAAATGAACTTTGGTAAGTTGTTCCTTATTTCATCAAATCTCTCCTACTCAATCAAATATAATTCAACATTCAAGAAAACAATTGAACCAGACAGGAATGAAAATGATTGATTGCCTTACAAGGTAAACACCCAGTTACAACCAAACCAAACCAAACCAAACCAAACCAAAAATCCAAAGTCAAACAGCTAAGATAACCAACAAACAACTCCAATGATTGCCCATAACATCCCATAAAAGCCTTGATTAAAATAAAATAAAATTCAATCTTATACTTAACTAGTAAACGGGTATTGCTCATATCTAATGGAACAATCATAGAGAACCGCTCGTCCACCGATACGGCTATTGCAAGTATCGGTCATAGTCTTCATCGCTGAGGCTAGACATGTGGTGCAGTCAGCATCCGAGATGGTCCCACCGCATGTGGCATGGCCATAAGCAAAAGCGTTTGGGAAGGGTGAGATGTTGTGGTAGTCATGGCTCTTGTATGACGGTGTGACTGCCTCCAAATCGGCCAGGACATAAGCCAGACTTACAGTGAAGGGATCTCCTCTTGTGTAAGTACCAGAGTTGCAGAGAACCGACGTCACGTTGGTGTTGGGCGCACCACTAATCGTACCACATGAACCCATGATCACACCTAAAACCATCAATAGCCTAACAAGAGAAGCCATTTTTCTTACTCTCTTTTCTTTTTCTCCTCCTTTGATGAGATATAAAGGCTTCCTTCGTATTGGATTCCCTTTGATTTTTCCCCCACGCTATGATATTGTCGTACTACCTCTTTGTTTTATCCTCTGTTTGTTTATAGTCATAGGTTCTTTGGTCCCCCAACAGCATCCTAACCGTTCATCTGATGGATCTCTCTTCGAATTAGGAATATCCAAGAAATCTCTCAGATTGGAAGATCCCTAACTAACCCTTGCATATCGGGAATTTTCTTTATCTTTCTTTATAGTAAATTTCTTTCTTTTTGCCAGCAAAGTAGTGCACAACAACATATCTCGTACATTCTCTATACGAAAGGGGGGCCCATCATCAGAACCGTGCCATCAGTTGGGTCCCACCATGGATGTGCCTTGGCACAAAAGTCGGAGTAATTCAATCCATTGGGTGGGCCACACATAGATGATGAAAATGGAGGACATTTTGGATCAAATTGCCAACAGTCCACATCCAATGCACATGAGTGGATCATCTACAATCTGAGCCGCCTAATTTGGAGTCTCACGTTGGATCCCTCCTGATACACGGTTTGGATGTCCCACGTATGTGCTAACCAGGTTGGCGAGTGTGGCCGTGTATGGCGCTAGTAGAACTTTAGTTACTTGTTATGTGATCCTGTGCACGTGACATCCGGCCCAATGATCACCTACCCTCACATCGGTCCTCCAATCCTAACCACCATAGTTGATCAACGTTCGTTTGTAAGTTTTTAAGTATCCGTTTTAAATCCTCAGAAGATTTTCAACGGTGAGGATAGCGTTGTCCTTTTGCACGGGTTGTTAAAGATAAAATCTAAAAAAAAAGGGACGTGGTTTAAGGAGGCCGGTTCCTTTCAACAAGTCGTTGTAGGATAAGCTTATGGAGCTGAAAGATGGACGGCCCAAAAATAAGGTCGATCCAACCATCGCGTGGCCAACACGTGAATTTGGAGGTTTTTGGGTGGTTATCCTTTCTTTTCTGTAGTGTGGCTCACCTAATTGCTGGATAGATCTGATTTTTGGGGGAACCACGTCATCATCGCAGAGATCACTCAATGCGCTGATTGGATGGCACACGCACAAAATGTGGTTTGAGATTTCATCATCTACTCTCGCTACCAAAATTCCTAGAAGCCACCTCTTTCTCAGGGCGACTCACCTGAGAATATATTTACATCCCGTCTTCTTCAATTTGCGCCGATGGGGCTTACCGTTTGGTGCCCTACATCTGTGGGCCTTAAGGATCCGATTGTCTAGATGATATGGTACCGCTACAAAGCCGAAGATGAACGGCGCAGGTCCAGCAGTCCACTTAATTACTACTGGAGTAGATGGGTCTAATCACCCCTCTGATTTGATTTTACAGTATAGATGGCCATTGATTTTGATCTACATCTTGGATCATTTAAGGAATGGGTTTGATGGACACAAACTCACTCTTTCTTCTCTTCTTAAGGTTTCTTGTATTAGTAATTGCATCTGACTGATGGGGTAGATGTTCAAAACGCATCACGGTGGGGCCCACATAGCTCGACCTCATGGGATGGACCCGTGAGCTTGAGTGCATAGTACCTTTCCCATATATATATATATATATATATATAATATATATATATATATATATATATATATATATATGTTTGGAAAAGAATATTATTTGCAAAAAATCTATAAGAAACTTGATAATGCCGGCAGATAAGTCTTTAAGTGCATTTTTATACTTTTATAAACTTGGTGTAGCTGTCACGGGATCTTTCCCATGCATATATGTAATTTGGAATATATCAAGGTGCTTTCCTAGCGTAATCAAGTCTAGCCAATCAAAGGCCTTTTGTCATCGTACATTAAAGTAATGACACTTAATCTCATCCTCTTGTACACAAGATGAGGATAGGTAAGGATACAAAGAGTCACTTACAGGACTGGCTACTCGCACATTACAATAATTAGATCGAATCAAAGCAATCGGTAGGTAAAAGGTCCCTACACGTTACTACAGTCAACGCTGTAAAATAGACAATACTAGGCATATGTTGGGTCTACAATATGCAGGTCGTCTAAGGTATGACTTATCTCATATTCTCGTAACCTGGATTTAATTTAGGTCATAACATTATTCACATGAAGAGCAATAGAGCGGTTATGTTATTCGACTTCATTAGTCTCATCTTCAATCTTTTAGAACTGAAATTGGATACGATTTACTTCTATCATCATCCTCCATTATTCACAATAAAAGGAGGTTCATACTTTAATGTATGAATGTTCACAACCCCAAGTGTAGGGTCGCGATTTAGTAATAGTCTCGATAAGACTGAGGTCGAATCCACATGGACTGAAACTTATACGTTTATAAAACTAACTAGAAGTAGAACTAGAAGAAGATGTGAAACTAATTTTGAAGTATTTGAGAGAGTAATTGTAAATAGAGTAGTTAAAACTAAGAATTTAAAGGTTAGAACTAGGGTGCCAAGGATCCACTTGTAGTGATCATGGAGATCTTTTGCTTGATTCAAGTAACACAATTAGAATTGGAGTCATATCATATCTAATTGGAAAATATATCAATAAAATCAAATTTGAACTTCCATTGACCTAATTCTCAATGAAGGAGAACTATGATAGCTACCAGGGATTCTATCACCAAACCATGCCCAGGAGACAATGACAAACAACAGGATTTACCAATCTCATAATCTCAAAGCAGGAGAATTGTGAAGACTAGGAAGGATTCTATCACCCTACCATGCCTAAGGGACGATAGTGAACAACAGGACTGACTAATTTCACAATCTCAAATTAGGAAAAGAAGATACTCAAAGCTATTACAGATTTATTGTAATTTGAGTCACAATAAACCATTAAAAACTGAAAGTATTCCTTAAATATCAAATTAGAATCCATAGAGTTCAACATAAACATGAATCAAAGCAATAGAAACATCACATCATGCTACAAGCCTCACCTCTTAGCCCTAGTTAAGAGGTTTAGCCAACCATAAACATGATTGGATTTAAAACCCTACAAGAAAGCATGAAAATAATTAAGGAAGAAGAAGAAAAACTCTTGGTGACGGCTTCTCCACCCTTTTGCTCCACTCCTTAAACCCTAGAAGATGCCTAGGAATATCTTAGGGAGTCCTATTTATAGTTATGGAACTCCAACTTTCGCACCTAGTTGAAAAACTCTAGAAACCGCTTCAAATTTACGTAGTTTACTAAAATAGACTTCACTCTGCGCAGTTTCTCAAAATAGACTTCACTTTGCACAATTTCACAAAATGACCCAAAGTTTCAGAATTTGCTTTTTCAGCACAATTTCAGGATTCCTTTTCTTCACTTCAAATATTTAATTATCTTCATTCTTCACTTGGTTTTCTTGGATCTATGGCATGCGAATTCTTCAATCTTGGTTTCTTAAGATCCATCCCTTGTCTTGGTGATTCTTGAGCATCAAATCAATGTTTTTAGCACCCTTTTTCAATCCAAGCTCTTAAATTCACCTTGCAACATAAACGTGAATAAAATAGAACATTAAGCATTATTAAATTCATAAAACCAAGATATAAATGGGGGATAATATGTAATATTTGACCCTCAAGAATGAACATCACCCAAATGTACCTCTCTTGTTCATTCAGGGTTGGTCAACCTATGCGATTGGGTGACCGGCCTGCCAATAAAAGTAGAAATACTACATAATCTCAAGGTAAATGCTGATGATCTACACACTTAATATATATCAGTGCTCAATACTGAATAAATGAATGTATTATTTATTTATTAAAAATCAAAGGTTTATGATACAATCATATCAAACAAGTTCTCCTCAATCCTGTATGCTTGATATAAACTTGGAATAGATATATAGCTATAGGTTTCGTTATGGGATAAATCATTATCTCCTTAGCAGGAATGTAGTTGAGGGTAACCTTCTTATCTCTTACTTGATCATGGACGTAATGATACTTGATTTTAATGTGCTTGGACTTCTGGTGTTGTTTGAGGTAATTCGCCAAGTCAATAACAGAAATGTTATATATTCTCAATGATATAGGCTCATGAACGCCCGGTACAACACCTAGACCTAGTAAGAATCTGCAAACTTATACACACTCCTGAACTGCAGCAAACATACAATGTACTTGACCTCCATAGATAAAAGGGCTATGGACATCTGTTTCTTACTCGACCATAAGATAACTCCCCCTTTAAGCAAGAAGACATCTTGAAGTAGACTTTCTCTCATTGACATCATTACCTTAAGCGGCATCTAAATAACATTTGAGCTTGAGATTTATGCCTTTATAACACAACATTAGTTCTTTAGTTCATCTAAGATAGCAAAATATCCTTTTAATGACTTGTTAATAAGACTATCACGGGTTACTCTGGTAACGATTGACTATACCAACTGCATAACTAATATCCGGTCTGGTGTAAAGCATATCATACATTAAGCTACCGATAATGCTTGTATAAGGTACTGAGAATATAACCAATTTCTCAGTTTTGGTATGGAGATATGATTTCCTGTCTAACTTGGTAGCTTTTTCCATAGGGGTTTCAACAGATTTTAAATTTTTCATCCTGAACTGCTCTAAGAATTTCTGTATGTAGGTGGCTTGAGACAAACTTAAGAATCTCCTAGGGTGATCTTTGATGATTTTTACCTCGAGAATAAAGTTGGCTTTACCAAGACATTTCATCTCAAAGTTCGAAAAGAACCAATATTTAGTCAACATCAACAATTACATGTTATTACTGACTAGAATGATATTGTTTACATATAGAGATAGTATCAGAAAAAATCTTTTAGACCATTTCATGTATACCAAATGACCTTATTCATTTATTGTGAACATGAAAGTGGTGATGGCTAAGTGAAACTTCATGTACCACTGTTTTGAAGATTGCTTCAGCCCATAGATAGATTTCAATAGCTTACAGACTTTCTTTTGATGCTTTTTATTTACATAGCTCATGGGTTGTTGCATGTATCTCTTCATCCAAGTTACTATTTAATAATGCAGTCTTTACATCCATTTGATATAAGTCTAAATCTAAGCATGCGACAATGGATAAGATCATGCAGATGAGAAGAATTTTGCGCAAAATCTTAAAAAATATCAAGCATATCAATCTCTTCTAATCTTCAATTGTATTTATACATCTATGTATTAACAATAATTGTGCTTATACATATCTATTGTACAATTTGTGTTTATTTTTATCTTAAGTACTTAATTGTTATTTATCATTTTGTGATTGGAATGTGGATCTACAAATTCTCAGATTTATTCTTCTTCATGGAGACAATCTCTTAGTCCATGACAGTCACCCAATCAACTGATTTTGGAGGCAACAACGTATCCTGATAAGAATCAGGTTCATCATCATCAACCACAATGTAAGAGAATGACTGGCTCTTGATATGAAGTACTTCAGGGAATCAATCCTCTTTTACTTCAACATAACTCAAGAGCCTGCTGAGATTTACTCCCACTGTCCTGACGAACTATAGGAGTAACTCCATTTTGAGAAGCAGAACTCATACTCTCTTGAGATACATAAGAAATTTTAAAAAGTTGTATTGCAACCTTTTTCTTCTTTCGATGGGTTTTATTGCAACATTCTCAGATTGCAGCCCATAAATCCCTTAGACCCTTTAGATCCATGGTGAACAGACTTGCAAAGATCTGATCGTTCATCAAATTCGCAATGGATATTCACGCAGTCCAACATTTGATCACCTTATGTTAAATTGTTGAATTATAAAATTTATTGTTAATCAACCTTTAAAATCGTAGTAAGGATCCCTGACACCATGAGTAGATAATATAAGGTCAATCTGACCATTAGATTTTCATAAATAAATAAATAAATCCCAAAATACTATTAATGTAGGCCATCCGAGTGATGGATCAGTCTCATCACTGGTCAGGGTTCCTAATGGGACTAGTATAACTTAGTGGATGGCACAGATCTCATAGACAAGCCTTGTGGAACCCACACACACTGCGTGTGCCAGTGACGGGATGCACACCCACGACACATCGAACCCAAACCCTGGTCAAACTTGGTTTGACCTAATAATACTCGAAGAGGAAGGAAGTCCTCTTCCTTTCCGTGCTTTCCCACTAGCGAACTGACAATGTCCGTTAATTTGAAATTGGGCCCACCATCAGAGACCTCATTAGAGATCTGAACCGTCCATCATCCCCGGACATCATTTCTGACCAAACCCTAGCAAGTTTCACTTATTAACTCTCATAAACAAATGCACAAACACAATAACTATTTTGCTGAAAATGAAAACTCCATTTCTACTTACATGTGTTGGGACTAATCTAAGGATTTCCACCCATTCCTTCCAATCCGACCCTTCATTTGAACAAATCTCAGCCTTTATTTCATCTTTATTTTAGGGTTTTCTACAACAGGAGTTTGGGCAAAAGAATCTTTTCTCATCTGTGTGCTGGCACAATCCTAGCCATTGATATGCTTCTAGAAACCACTCCTAGGCTCATCCTGAAAGTCATAGCTAGGGTTTCACTTAGCCTTTCTCGCAACTATTACAAGTTTTCGTAGGAGATTTTGGTGTTGCGAGATAAAGTGCGGAATGAGAGATTCTCGTGAACCATTGGTATTTTCTTGACCTTTATCCAAATGGTGGGTCTCACAGTGTTCTCTGACCCAATCATGGCCATCCATGTGCATTAGATTGAAAGAACACCCTAGTGTTGATGATCTACCATTAAAAACTTAGTCATCTTCTTCGCTTGATTAAAAAACCCCACTAACCTATGATGTTGCTCATTCGCTAATCAAAGTTGCTCGTTTGGTGGGCCAGGGACCCAGAAATTCATCCTTAACGGCTACTTTCATCCACGCAAAGGGAATTTGATTATATCATCTCAAAACTCATTGATTATAATAAAAAATATCCTATAAATAAATATTCAATTAGTTAGGTTTGAAGGCTCTAGAATTAGATTAGGAGAGGCTATATAAGTTTTCTTTCGTTAGGGCACCCCATTTCCAGAAATAGAAAATGAAAGAGAGAAAGTGAGTGTCGTTTCTCACTTTGCCGCACTGAGTGACTCAAATCAAGTCTCATATCAAGTCGAGTTGCTGTCCATGTGATCTTGGTCTTTTGCAATATGAGAATGTTGAGCAGAGAGAGAAAGAAGAAGAAGAAGAAAGAGAAAGAAAGTCAAGTGCTGCACTCGTCAACCTGTCAATTCTAACTCATCTTTGTAGCATCCTTGTCTAGCGAGTTGCGGATCATTTCAGCAAGAGAGTAGAGGAGAAAGGAGAGCAAGGAAGAAGGAAGAAGATAAATCAACCATGGGTTCAGGATCTGTTCGAATTGAGCAGCTTGCTGAGTTGAATGGGTTTTGAGATCTATTTGAGTCCAGATCCGTGTTTAGACGCTTCAGCTTAGAGAAAGGAAAAGAAAGAAAAGAGAAAGAAAGAAGAAGAAAAGAAAGAAAGAAGAGTGAGAGAGAAAACAAGGAGAGACAAAGAGGTAAGGAGATCGGGATGTTTAAGTTGTCTCGTTGTGTTTTGACGAGACGAGCTGAGTATGTTGTTGAGTGAGCTCGCTTCAACCCTCATCGTGAGCGTTGTTGATGGGATGAATAACCAACCAGTTTGTGGAGAAAATTGGTCCGAGTAGGTGTGACGTTGTGATGAGCTTGACTCGGAACTGAGTTAGATCAGGTTACACCGAACTGTTATTGAGTTAACTCGATAAAAATCCACTAAGTTGAGCAACAGGAATCTAGTTTTGAGGTTGTTTCAGTTCAAGTTTAGCAACAAGTTTAGTTTAGTAACTGGTTTCGATAGATAATTCGAAATTGAGTCGAGTGGGAGAATCTGGGCTGATTGGTTCGGATCACCACAGTCGAGTTAACTTAGTGCATGTTTATGAGTTTTTAGATGGGAGAAATATAACTTTTAGAATCCTTGGTCCAAAAGCAGTGGCTGGTCTCAGCATATCGAGCTCTCTTTAAATCAAGTCGATCTTGTCCAGATTTGGCATCGGCTCAAGTGACCGAGGGAGGTGAGAGTTATTCTTAGGGTTTTGACTTTGAATCAAGTTCATTTCTGGTTGTCTAATTTAGAATATTTTATTTAATTGTAGAATATTAGATTTTTTCAGAATCATAGCATAGAGATTCATCTTGTTCGATTATGTTGGGTCAGGTAAAAAGCAAGTCAAACCGGAGCAATTGAGGTAACCTCTTAAACCATTTAATGAAAGTTTAATTAGAGTATGATTTAGGTTTATTGATCATGTATATCTGTAGACACCCCACCCAGTCTAATATCTTGATTTGTGTTAAGACAATCCGAGAACCATGATCATATCCTAAACCTAAACCTAATCCTAACCTGAGCCCAGAATCATCATTCAATCCAGACCATGTCCAAAATCAACCTATTTCTCGGATCATTTTCGGGTAAACATCGAGCCGACTTTAAGCCATTTTGGGCCAAATATCCAAAAGGAAACTTGGTTCAACTCTAAGGACCCAAAAAAGAACTCACCAGATGAATTCGAGGGAAACCGTACCGCGGTGGTGGTTGTCTGACTACCGCCGGCGGTAGCAAATTACCGCTTCCCCCAGAAAATGCACACGAAGCCAGTCACACGAGTCCGGATTCAACCAGGTCCGGGCGGTAGTCGGACTACCTCGGCGGTGGTTGTCGGATTACGCCGGCGGTAATCGGAATTCCGTCGCGGTGCGGCCGGAGCAGGGACAGCTGTCCCAGCATCCAAAGTCAACTCTCTCATACATTTACCCCCTCATCCTCACTATTTACTGTTTTACCAGCCCCTTTAGCCAATGAGAGCACGCCACGTGGGCACTTCTCTCCTCTCCACCAATCACCCCATGCCACATCACCTTTACCCTCCTCTGTCCTCTATTTACAAAAAACCATTGGAAAGGGCTATAAATAGCCCTCTCCCCTTTCATTTTCACACATGAAGAAAACCACCAAGGGAGGGAGAAAGTGAGAGAGAGAAAGAGTGAGGGAGAGAAAGAGTGAGTGAGGAAGAGAGTGAGGAAAAGGGAAGGAGCTCCAAACCCTCAAGATTCTGATTTTTTCCAGCCACCCCTAACCCTCCTCTAACACTTCCAACCTATAAGCCTAACCCAATGTGATCATGGTTCAGTCTATGTCTTAGTCTACCCAAGAATCAAGCCAAAGATCCATCACCCTACAAGCATTCATCATGACATCTACCCCTTCTCAACCCCTTGCTTCTCTAGATCTCTAGTGGACGTATGCTCTGTGACTTGCCGTACATCGGATCCTGTCACATCAGAAATTCCTAGTGATCTAGTCCACTTTTCTTATCTCTTGCATAAGCATCATCACATCCGCCCTCTAGACACATTGACGGACGTATGCTCTGTAGCCTGCCGAAGTCTCGGATCTTGCTACATCAGAAATCACGTGTGACTAGTCCCATCATGACCGTAACATCATCATCATCCCTTGAGATTATCTTACCACACTAAGTTGAGACCGTACATTTGTAAGGGCAGAGAGGGTGCCTAACACCTTCCCTCTTTGTAAACCGAGTCCCTTACCCGGAATCCCAGATCGCAGACCAGGAGTCAATCTAAGGTAGGGGAGTCTTCGGATTTCTCCAACCTTACGTATTCCGTGGTTCTAGCTGACCGCGGGATTCTGAGATTATTCGGCTAGTGACGACTCCAACGATCACAAGTCAGCTTAATCACCCCCAACATCATCACCACAACACCAACAATTTACAGCAACAACGCAACAACGTGGACGCCGATTTTTCAATGTCTACAATATCGTTTGATTATCGTAGGGAACTTGATTTTCTTCTAAATCCTACATTTAACCATCTCATTAGGTCCGAATTGAGAAATAGTTGGATTTGAGTAGAGCCGACTCAAAGACATGAGGTGGGCCAATCTCTCTAGCCGCTTTTAGGACTCTAATTTGATTGGAATTAGATTAGTTGTTTCAAATTGGAGTTGTAATTAGCTTTTTCCCTCATTTCTTCCCTAGGGTTCACCTAAATTGAGTTGTATCCGGATCAGGTGTTTATTTATCTAGGGATGTCGACTTGGCAGGTGAGGATCACCCTTCAAGCTTCCAACATTATTATAGTTAGTTTAGTTCATTTATTTCTATTACTTGCTTAATATAGTGTTTAGTGGAATGAATGATTAATGTAAGTTTCTATTTGAAGAGTTCTTTATATACGATTGGTGTTTAGATCTCAATTCAAGTATTATAATATGTTATGGATATATTCTGGCTTAAGATATTACATGTGTATTTGCCATTGATGATGTATGTTGAATTGATTATGGCTTTCTTTGCCACTTAGAAATTATTGGAGGTTCCTCGAACTGGTGGTTGTTTTGTGAATAGATTAAATGTTATTTGGTCGTAGACTTACCAACTCGTGAATTATTTATGCTATGTGGCTTTTGGGTTGAACTCTTTTTGTGGGTTTTTATTTATTTATTTATTTATTTTTATTTTTTTATTTTATAGACTTGATTTTAATGAGGCTTGTTGAGATGAGCCCTTTTTTGTTAGATTATGTATGAATTTATTGATGGTAATGGCTACTTGGTGGATCATGATAGGCCACTAGTTGTAAAGGTTTATATAAATGAAATATCCTGATTTCATTGTATTACAAACACTACCTATAATCATTAAAATGCATTATTATCATACTTGCTAAAGTCTCATGAGCCGAGAATGGTGGTATGAGATACTATTAATCGAACCCAAGGGTTGACAACCCCAAGTGTAGGTTGTGATGTAATAATAACTCGGTGAGACCGAGGTCGAATCCTCAGGAAATGGGGAACACTGTCTATAACTAGTCTAACAATAAAGGTTGGTCTGTGTTTTTAATCCAGTAAAGTAAAAAGGGTTTTAAAACAAATAAATAAACGACTAAGGATACATGAATCTACTCATAGCAATCACAATATCTCATTAATTGATTCAATATATAAATTAATTGGAATTGAAGTCCTATCTTATCCAATCAAAAGATAATGCTACTAAACCAATCATTAACATTAATAAGAATAGGGTCCTTACTCTTGCTCGGGCGGTAGACTCTCAGGAGTTTTAACACCCGTTCAAGGGTCCGAGTACCCATAGGTGGTGAAATTTCACTAGTGTGAGTGTGTGGGGTGTGTGTGCGTGTGTAATTTTTTTTTTTTTTTAAAACATCAATAAGAATATGAATTTGATTGAACAATTATCTCATGAAGCACTCGGATCTCAATCGTAGGGAATCATAAGTTTCTAATGCACCCATAGGCAACAACAAATCAATCAATTATACAGATTGAATTATTCTCTAATTCATGCTAAACAATTGTTAAATCAAAGCATTCATTGTACCTGCAATGCACAACATATTCAAAAATAAACAACTCAAAGACTTCAAAGTAAATCTAAATCAAATTAATCTATTATCATAATTCAAACCATTGTTATTGAATCTAATTAAAGTACAAGCTTTATCCCTTAGCCTTAGCTAAGAGATTAGCCTAACATGACTAACATCTTAGAAAGAAAACAAAATAAAAACTGAAAAGACAAACTAGATTTGAGAGATTGAAGAAGAAGGTCGACTTCATGGAATCTCCACCACCCCTAGGTGTTTCTCCCAAGCTCTAATTCATACTTAGGAAAGCTTAAAACAACTCTTTAAATCATAGAAAAAACTCACACCAACTTAGAACCGACTTCAAATTTACGCACTTATATTACGCTTCGGTCGCACCAACGTTACCTTCGATTGCACTGAAGTCACTTAGTCTAGATGAATATTCCTTTGGCTGTAGCCTAATTTCTCCAAAATATGTCTGAAGTCTTTGTTTCCTTTAGGTCACACGAACCTCCCTTCGGTGGCATCGAACATGGTTTTGGTTAGACCTAAGTGTCAAGCTGAATTTCATATGAAAATCATAGTTTATCGTTGGACTATTCTATGCACATTCGTTCAGATCGAACAAACCTCAGGTGAGACCGAACGGTCTGTTATTTTTGTTAATGCACTGCGTGATTCTTCAGTCTTTTCTTCGTCCTTTATCCTTAGTTTTCTTTGATCTTTGGCACTTGAATTCTTCATTAATGTCCTCCAAATTTTTAATTCTTTGGTGATTATTCTTTTGAGATTTAATACCTCCTTTTAAGCATGTATTCATCTTTAGGTCCAAAATCTTATCGAATGAAGAAAACATATATAATTAAATCAATTTAACACTTAAATACTAGAAGATAAATATGCAATATTTACATGTTATCAATTATGCCCGAGCTGTCGACCTATACTGGGTGACGGGCCCCCTATAGCGACCTTTGAGCCTTCTTAAAATAGATGTTTGTAATTAGACTAATAACGGTTGGGCTAATCATGCATTTCATGGTATACGAGCGATATCGGATGGCTAATCTGAATGTTGTGGTAGCACGTACCCTTTCTCGAGGTATTTTCACTGGCTCCCAGACCATTATCGATTAAATTAATTTGTCCGAGCTAGTCACTTGAGTCCGTACTTGTTGTACTTTCGTTAGTGACTAACTACTTGAGATTGGATGTGGGTTTGCCCCACTCATGGGTTTTTGCCCAACGCTAGCTGGATGAGCATCCCCAAGCTGATGTGTATATGCATGCATTTAAATAATATTGCATTATGAATTGTTTTGTATGATTGTTACTTTAAAACTATCATTGGCTAATGTGATGGATTGTAATCTGATTTGTTATGATCATTATGAATGGTTTAGTATATACCTATCTTGGCAAACTATGTTTAACTATTATGATGTTTTGGTAAATCTTAATGGGTATACCTCATTAGGATAACTATTGACGCTATCGAACCATATTCAGTTTGTGTAGGAGACGTAGATGATGTGAAGGTTGGTGCTCATGTGGAGCACAAAGAGTTGTATGATTTTGGAGCTCTAGATTCTAGATTTTAGTTATATTGATTTTTGTAACATCCCGGATTTTTGCCACCTGGGATTAGACGTCCTAGGGCAATGGGTTGATCCTAAGACCTTATCAACTTGTCAAAACTCAATCCCACAGTCTAAAATTGCTCTTTAAACCATTTTCTTCACAAATCCCACCCTTCACTATCTTATGCTTTCAATTTTTCAAAGCACTTTCACCCTAGACACTAACTTAAACTAGCTAAGTAGTAAAACTTGGATCACTTTATATACAAACTACAAAGGCCTAAGTACCATCTCAACCAGAAAACAATTAGGATTAAATCCTTTAGAAATTTAACAAAGTTAACTACGTGCAAAACTCGATTAGCCATGAAATCAGTTGGGATCGCTTTAAATACGATCTGCAAGACCCAAAACTTGCAAAATCAGTGACTCTAGGTTACCTTAAAGTTTAGAACCAAACTCATTTCCCGGCTGCTCTCGGGAATGAAATGAAACTTCGTATTAGGTCTAGGCCGCACCTCGGAAGTCGATTAACCACGAAGTTAAGGAACTAGGGACGCCTCGCTGGGCTTGACAATCATCTCAAAAATAGGTCCAGCCGATGTCCCACGACCATTCGTTTGGATCCGGAGCGAGGGGAGTGTGAAAAACACTATTCCCATTCCAAAATAAATATCAGGAATAGTGATCTGGCCACCATTCGTTGCGCATCAGTATTAAGCAACCAGACCGTCAGAATCAGACCAAATTACACCCTCTGATCAGGAAAAAATTCAGGAACATTTACATGTACTTGGAAATTTCGGATCGTGGCCCACTGACCGTTGAACTGAAAGTGGTCCGCCAGGTGCGATCTGGGAATCCGATCGAGTCGAAAACGTAATCCCACATAGATCCATGTGTGGTGAGCTTAAGTCTGACGTTTGACTCAAGGAGGGCCACCAGAACCTCTCTTTGAGCTGGAAAAGTGACGAAATACCTATATTAGCAGTAACCCTGAATAGGAGTCTATTTCGGTGAGTTTTGAGACTAATAAGGACCTTTAAACCCTCTCTCATGGCAGCCATACGAATTTGGGTTTTGAGGAGGGAAAAGAGAGAGGAAGTGAGGGAGAAGTGGGAGAATTTCCCTGCCGTCGTTCCCTGCCACCACACGGGCTGCACCATCCCTTTCTTGATTGCCTCCAGCGTTTCCGGCGTCGTTTCTAGGTAAGAAACCCTAACCCTAATCTATTTTGGGGTTTAGTTCTAGACTGTGTAGGTTGTGAAATAGCTAAACCTATTTCGTTCTCTAGGTTGCCAAACTGCCGAAATACGGAAGCTTAGCAAACTATCAACTCCGTTACGATTCTACGACAAAAGGTGCGGACTTTAGGTGTATAGGTTAGGGTTTTCAACGCTTTCAATGTCAGATAATGATAGATTCATGATCTGCAGCAATTGCACATGTACAAAGTGCTTTCCGTTTCCTGTTTCGATTAACGTTGTAGAATATGGAATTTCACATACTCTAGGTATACGTAGAAATACCGTATACGTATTTTTTTTGGAGAATGTTTGACATGTTTATTTAATGTATGATTATACTATATATGGATAAAATACTAGTTTGGCGAAAGGAATCGCCGTAATACATGTTCACTTGTAAATGCTACGTATGTTGAAATTGTGTATTCTAGAAATACCGTATACGTATAAATTTGGAAATGTGTTGCCATGATTATTTGTTGTATAAATATATTATACATGCGTAATTTACTAGTTTGGCGAAAGAGTTCGCCCTAATACATGTTTGCTAACATACACTATGTATGTTGGAATAGTATATTCTAAGTGTTTGTTGAAATGACTAAGTAAATATGGATTTATGATTTATGTTTGTCATGTGTATTGAATGTAAGAACATGATGGAAATGTACTAGTCAAACCCCTTGACGAAAGGATTTGCCCTAATCACGCCACGGTCAATACACTACTATGTTAAAGTGTGTAGTCCAAATGTTTGTGGAAATGACTGAATGAATATAGAACTTGGACCCATGCTTGCCATGACTATCCGTCGTGGGTGCAGGCTGTGTTATAATTGGGGTAGCTCCCTAGTAGAAGGATTTGGCTAATACCTATGTGGTCAACATATGTCATGTATGTGATGTATGTAGTTCAAGTGTTTCTTGAAATGTTTGAGTGAGTAGTAGTTAGCAAATTGTAATGTATAAGGGTGTTGAGATATGATTCTCAACCTCTTTTAACTATGTGTATGATCTCCTTAATAGTTATGTGATTAGGAATTGAACATGTACAAACTCATGCTTGTGTTGTGATTCATAACATGCTCAACTGCTTCATGATTTTAACTATGTAATGCATATGTTTAAATTTATATTTATGTTGTATGATCCGTCATGGGTGATGGCGGAGTGGAGCAACGAGTGCGTGCAACAGCCCTAAACGGATAATATCAGACTTGATTGTATGAGTTGAATCTTGATCCATTACTGCTTTATCTATCTGCAATTGATTGTGTTTGGGGCTATGATTATAGTCCAGGCAATCGGTAACGGGATTGAATTCGTGGCTGAGATCCCTTTGCCACGTGGGATGTGTTCGACGAACTCGAGTCGTGCGTTGCCTGTCGGCAGTGGTTAGGCCACACGAAGTTGTTTATGCACTTCATGTCGTGCAGCTCAACGGGACGATCGTGCTAGTCGAGCTCGTCAAGTAACCCGATTTGCCTTCTTATGCATGTTCATCCGTTTGGACGCTACTGCTTGAACCTAGGGTACCAAACTTACCAGTGATGAAACCCCCCTTTTAAACCATGGTACCTCGATCCGCTAAGACGCATGAGCCGGGCATGGGTGGTGTGGGACACCGTGGTCGAGCTGTCGGCCTACGCTGGGGCCATGTGCCCTCCCCGTAGTGACCATTGCGCAACAAACTACGTGAGCCGAATATAGTGGTATGGGACACTGTATTCGAGCTGTCGATACTTACGGCGAGAGCCGAGTACGGTGAGACTTGTACTCGTGCTGACGGGCGACGAGTCCTCTGTAGTATCTTCGAGTATACCAAGGGCTGTGATTGGCGACGAGTCTTTCACAGCAACTAGAGTATGAGGTGGGGCCGAGTACGGTGAGACCTGTACTTGAGTGATGGCTAGTGATTGAGCCGAGTACGGTGAGACCTGTACTCGAGCTGACGGTCAGCAATTGAGCCGCATACGGTGAGATCTGTATCCGTGCTGACGGGTGACGAGCCCTTTGTGATGCCTTCGCTAAGCCTCTCAAACCATAATATCGTATGAGATTATCTAGGATTGACGACCCTAGAATGGATCATGTTTGGGAATGATACAAGGGAGGGTACCTTAGTTTTCCAATACTGCTGTTTGAAATGGACTAATAATAACTCGGTAATCATGATCATCATCGCACCGCATGTGCTTAGTAGATGTGGCGCACTGAGGGAGTTAAGCATTCGCGAATGTAAGATGATGTCGCTTGAGGGTGGTTTGGCAAGGGCATACAGCATCATGTCATTTCATCCTCGCACTTAATAAGAGTAGTTAGAATTGTTTGATTTGTACTGCTTTATCATTACTGCTTGATTGAATTGATAACATGTTAACCTATGCTTTACTGTTCCACTGAGTTGATCACTCACTCCCACGTTACGGGACGGTGTTTGCAACACTAACCAGATTTGTTGAGTTTCAGGTGATGACGATGCTTGTGAAGCAGAGCCGGACTACTTTTGTGATGATAGGAGGAGTTCTCCTATCTGTATCTCTCTGGCAGGTCAATGAAGACCTGATATTGTATTGACGGGGCTATGGTACATGGGATAGGAGGTATTACATTCCTCACATTTGGTACATTTTAGAACTGCACTTGTATTTATTTAACCTGGTAATGTTATCACACTCTGGAGACTCATCATAGGTTATATATTTTATCTATCTATCACAGTCTTCCGCTTGCAAATTTAATTGTCTCTGGAGTATGATATGCTGTGTTTTGGCTTAATCTCACTCATGTTCAATGCACGAATACAGTCAATATTCAATCATCATTCATTTTGTTGCATATGTGATGTTCTGGAACTCGGGAGTTGAGTCTATGCTCGACCCCCGATTTTTAGGCGTTACAATTTTGTACTTTCCTGTATTTATAAGACTTGAGTCATTAGTTTGTATAAGCCTTGTGTACAACCACTTGTATATCTTATATATCTGAAATGTATATATTTGGACTTTTCCTTTATGCTTAATTTGTCTTTCTTTCATTGTGGTGCTCACTTATAAAAAAATTATATTGTAGAAGCAGACTATCTTTAAAGGTTAACACTCGGGCTTTCGAAAAATGGGTACTAAAATCGAGTTACGAAATCTATGGCGTTACACAATATATGTATAAGCATGACACATAAGAGAGGCTCTTGATTTACTTATAGAAGCAGATGAGCCCTTTTGGATTACTAGAGGGGTAGAGGTTGTGGCAATGGTTTTCCTATTAAGGTCAAATCATCTATTGTCCCTAAAAGGTTGTTTACCCAAATTAGATGATTTACCTATTTGATATTCTTAGGTAACCTTTGCCTTGATATAATCGGGATCTTCTCCCAATTCCTTAGGGAGAGAGGAAGTGGTGGAGGGAACACGTAGATGTCCAAGGTCTTCATAACTAGCAGAGTCTCCTACATCTGATTCAAACTCCACTGTATCATCCCATATTGTTGCCATAGCCTTTCTTTTGGCTCTTGATTTACTTGTACGTCATGAGGCAACATGACCATATCTTTCATAGTTGTAACATTGGACATCTTTAGGTTGTTTTAACAAATTTACTTATATGCTTCTCAACTATTTTGCCTTTCTTATCACAACTTTTCCCTTTATTCAATTTAAGGAAGTTCTTGAATCTTCTAAACATTTTCTCATTCTTATCCTCATCTTATCGTCACTATAATCTTAAGATTCATATTTC
Organism: Magnolia officinalis; assembly: GCA_021015155.1. Classification (NCBI taxonomy): domain Eukaryota; kingdom Viridiplantae; phylum Streptophyta; class Magnoliopsida; order Magnoliales; family Magnoliaceae; genus Magnolia; species Magnolia officinalis. The sequence continues at coordinate 29,560,350 of JAJHSJ010000018.1, read as the reverse complement.
TTTTGCCTATGTAAGTGCCTATGTGAAGATTTGGATGGAGAGTTTCTTTTTGCTAGATGGTGTTTTAAACTGTAGTTCATATTTTTTTAGGGAACTTATAAGTTCTTCTATTTTCATCTCATATATGTTTATATACTTTTTTATTGAGGTTATCTTGGGAGTGAACCTATTAGGAGTGGATCTAAGCATTTTTCTATATAATAAAACATTTGGAATCTTTTCTCCTAAACCTTATATGGAGTTATAAACATCGTTCAAATTATAGTTGTTGATGTCAAAATTTGGACCACCCTCCACTCAATGCTCCAAACCTTCGATGAACCCTGATCCTGCGCAGAAGGGTGAGCAAAGGAGACCCTGGCTCAGCCGGGGGACCCTCCAATGCCTAAGTCAGGTTAGGGATCTGGGTCTAAGTCGAATGTAGGGAGAGGGTGCGAGATATTGCATACTTATAGCAATGGGGTCCCCTGGTATTTATTCTTGTGAGTTGGACGATCCACATCCATTAATCTCGGCACGATTTGCTCAATAAGCAAGATATCATAATCGTGGAGATATTATCCGCAATCATGGATTCTTGTAGCGTATCGTGTCTTAAGGGTGCATATCCTTGGGTGAGATCTTCTGTCACGTCCGCGTTTGGATAACTTACTAGTTCGACACTTGGAATAACCACATCTGGCCTCAACCTCGGCCTCATCTAAGCCGAGGCCGAGTGTTAGTAGTTGGGGCTAGTTGCATAGCCTTTGCTTTATCTCGTGGCCTCAGACTAAGACTGGAACGTAGATTGACCGTTAAGTTCTTAAACAGTGGCTGCTTGGAGTCGGGATGGGCCGAGAGAGGACTCGACCCTGCTTCTCCTTCATACATTCTCGAGGTCTCCCCTCAGAGTTTTGAGGTCCGCAGCTAGCTTGACCTGTCGAGTTGGATTTCCCACAATAGAAGCCCCCCTACTCTCTTGGTCCGAGCCCAGACTTAGAGAGTAAACGCCTGGGGAAATGAAACGACGTCTCCACGCCTCTGCTCATGATGGCGATTGGGATGATCAGGGCGCTATTAATGCGTACATATGCCTCAGATTTCGGGTGCTGTACGATGGCTGTAACCCTTCGGCTTCTATCCATTTGGGCGAATGACGCATGACGACGGTTACGATTCGCAATTGGCGGAGTGAAGGAGACAGCGCCATGTGCACGTGGGGGGGGGGGGGGGCGAGGAGCCGCCTACATCATTAATGACATTAGATGCTAAGAAGTCTCTGACCTTGAAGCATGGATTCAGACGTATAGCTCTCTTCCATGTGTCCCTTGGTGTCAGTACCGAGTCGCCTTTGCTTCGGGAGCAGCCGTATGCAATGATGACACCGAGCGATGAGGCGGTTATATAAACCCCTCTCGTTCTCACTCTCACACTTCTCACGCACTCACTCCTCATTCTCTGTCTTTTCCTTCTGAATCGCCCTTTGCCGGAAATCGCCCTTCGCTCGAAATCGCCTTCTCACGGAAAAGGGATTTTCATTGCTGGATAAAGGGTTTCTGACCATCGGAGAAGAGATTCTGTTTAGAGGAAGCCCTCAGAGTTAGGAAAATTTCTGTTGGAGGAGATCACCTGTAACGCTGTAAGTCTTCCATCACTTTAAAGCCTTTTCCCTTACAACATGTCAAGCAACTCTGACGAAGTAGAAAAGGTCCGAGGAGCTGGTTCAGAATCCGAACCAGAGACTAACGCCTCTGGATCTGGAGAATCCGAAGGCCTTTTTGAGGTCGTACCCTTCGGCGCTTCGGTCCTGACTTAGAGAACCGCGAGTTAGAGGGCCAAAAGCTGAGGCAAGAGACCAAAGAGGGCTCTTAGAGATCCCGCGAGACGGTCGAAGGCAGGCTCCTTGGGAGGCAGGTCGAAACTATTAGTCCCTGGGGGCTCGATCTTGGTCGAGTCCCAGATGGCTTAGATCGGTGAAGACTATCAAATTCTCAACTCGGTGCACATCCGAGCCCCTGCCCCATGGACCAAGCGGGCTCTCCAGCTGAGGGGGAGATCGTTATCTTCATCTGTGCCCTTCAATGCGGGCTCTAATTCCCCATCCATCTATTCTTACGCGAGCTAACCGTACAGCTAAGAATCGCGCCAGGGCAGCTGGTTCCGAACTCCTGGAGGACCCTCGTCTCCTGCTTTATTCTCTGGCATCGGGCAGAAAATCAGAGGCTGACGTCAGACGAGTTCCTATTTTTGTACATGGCTAAATACGATAGGTCGGATAAGGCTTGGTGGTACTTCTCGGCTAGGCCTCCATACGTCTCGGGTCTGGTGACCCAACTTCCCTCTTCTAACAAAGACTGGAAAGGGAAGTGGTTTTGAGCCTCGGGGGAATGGGAGGCCCTTGCCTCTGAATTGGGTAGACTGCGGGTCCGAGTCCCTACTAAATTTGCCAACCCAGGTGGACACTTCTCTTTAGTCGCAGTGCATACTTGATCCATCCTTCTATGTTTTAACTCACTCTTCTTCTGTTTGCAGCTCAGCCGAAGGGGGCCCCCGACCTCTTTTTTTTTAAAAGTGGTAGGTCGATCGAGTCAGAGTGCTCCCAGAGGACCAGTGCATCTTGTTTGAACTCATCAGCCAGGAGAACTTGGTCGCGTCTGGCTTCTGTAGAATCCAGCCCACTCTCTTTGCTTTGGGTAAGCGGGGTAAGGACCTTCGGAGATTGGTTTGCTGACATTTAGTCATTCAGTAGATTTTACTTAGCTGATTTCCCTTTTCTGAGAAGGAATGGAGGCAGGCAGCTCAAAGAAGAGGCGACCACTCGTGTCGGACGTCGTCCTCTCATCTGAACTGAGGACGAAGGTGACGCCGAAGAAGATGAAGACTTCTGGGGCTGAGGCTGTTTCGGCAACAGCCATGACCTCTGCCAAAGCTGGGCCTGTCACGACCCCAGCCGAAGCCATGCATACGGCTGTCCCCCTGAGGCCGTTCCTACCATTGCTCCAACCCATGCTCCTAAGGCACGAGCTTCTGAGGCCCCTGCCAGAGTCGAGCCTATCACCATCTCGTCACCTTCTTTAGTGGAGCAAGCCCCTAAGGTTCCACATTTAGCAGTTGCAGGTACTTTTGGGGCAGGGAGAGAGGTAGTAAGGGAGACTCCTAGTATGGATGCCCCTGCATGATCTGTAGTCCCCACGCTGCTGCTGAGATCGAGCCCTTAATCGTCGGATGCGTGACCACGCCCGATGCGACTGCCCAATCTTTCGCGGCCAGCGGGGTCGGAGGAGTTTTCGAGCCCTCTCCTGAGATTTGCCTATTGGTTATCACATGGCTTTGCTGAACCCATTGGTGGCTAAGCATGTACCAGAGGCACAGATAGCTGACGTGCTCTCCCGTCGCCACGTCAACTTCATGAATGATTACGCAGCTGTCTGTTACCAGTCGCTGCCAATGATGGTGGAGGTGAAGGAGATGGAATGACTCGAAGCGGAGCGGGGTAAGTTTATGGTTGAGAAGGCAGAACAAGAATCAGAGCGAGCCAAGTTTGTAGTAGAGAAGGCGGAGCAAGAGGCACGGAGGGTCGAGCTCAAAAAAATGTTGGAGGCTTCATCCACGGAGCAAGATGAACTGAGAAAGGCTGCTGGGGAAGGTCGAGTAAGGGAGCTTATGCTCCAGGGCGAGGTCAACCAACTCCAAGCCGCGTGGACGTAGCTGAACCTTAAGTCGTACGTATATGGGAGGTTGTTAGGCTTCTACAGGTCTCTATCGAGGATGCAGAGGGCGACACTTCACGACTAGAGAGGGACCTCGAGTTGGTGAAGCATCAAGTTGTTGAGGGACTGGTTCAGCAGCAGCTGTTCTCAAAGCCGTGGCTGCTGCAGACTAAGAAAAGTTGTGAAGTGAGCTCGAGGCCCGAGCAGCTTCACAGGTTGCCACGGCAGTGGCAGCTTATAAAGGGTCGGCTGAGAGGGCCAAGGAGTTGGACAAACTGTATGATTTCGGCTATGATACAGGTTTCGATTGTTATTGTCGTAGGTCTGTATGACGAGTTGACCCATTTCTTAAGGAATCGGTTCGTCTCTGGGCTTTTCCCATGCATATGAAGGGATTCCTTTGTAGATATTCGTGGGTTTAACGTTCTGACCCCTTCTTTAAGGGATCAGTCCGTTAATTAGCCTCTACTTTGAGAGGTAACTTTTTTCATTTGTAGATTGTGCAAGTGGACGATGTAGAAAATGAACTTTTATTGGAGGCCTTAAGAGGCTAGTAGCTTTGAGCAGTACATTTATTGAGGGCCTTCAGTGACCAATAGACTTTTACGGATATTAGATCTTCAAGTGCTCGACATTCCAGGGATGGAGGAGCTGATGTCCCTCGAGGTCTTCCAAGTGATGGGAGCTTAGCTGGGTCGATCTGACCACATGATAAGGTCCTTCCCAGTTGGGCCCGAGTGTCCCAGCCCCCACCTCTGCTGTATTTTGAAAGATGCGGTGGATGACCAAGTCCCTTGGCCGGAACTGCCTTGTCTTGACTCTCGAGTTGTAAAATCGTGCCACTTGATGATGCCTGGCAGCGACTCGGAGTCTGGTAACATCTCTGGCTTCCTCAAGCAGGTCAAGGCTCACTGCGATCTGCTCTGTGTTTTGATCCTCTTGGTAGCTTCTGACTCGAGCTGTTGGGAGGCCAATCTCAACTGGAACGATTGCCTCCGAGCCGTAGGATAGCGAAAAGGGAGCCTCCCCAGTAGACGACTAAGCCGTAGTATGGTAGGCCCAGAGGACAAATGGGAGCTCGTCAACCCAGTTACCTTTCGCTTTCTCCAACTGTCTTAAGATGGTGCTTGATGACCTTGTTCACAACTTTCACCTACCCGTTGACTACGGATGCTGAGGTGAGAATATGTGTTTGAGATGCCGAGCCCCCTACACATGCTTCGGAACTTGTCATTGTCGAACTGCTTGCCGTTGTAAAAAATGATGGTCCGCAAGATTTCAAACCGACAGATGACATTTTTCTAGATGAAGTTAATCACTTTTTGCTCGGTGATTTTAGCCACAGGTTCGGCCTTGGCACATTTAGTGAAGTAATCGACCACGACAATAGTAAACTTCACCTGTCCTTTCCCTGTGGGTAGAGGTCCGATGATGTCAATCCCCCACTGAACAAACGGCCACGTCCTACTTATGGGGTTCATTTCTTCTCCGTGCTGCCTCGGTATTGCCATGAACCTCTAACACTCGTCACACCTTTGGACATAATCTTTCGAGTCTTCTCGAACGGTCGGCCAAAAACACCCTTGACAGAGTATCTTCAGAGCTAAGGCTCGACCACCCCAGTGATTTCCGCAGATACCCTCGTGAATCTCGCGTATCACATAGTCTGCTTCCTCGGGTTGGAGGCACCTGAGGTAAGGCTGCAAGTGCCCCTTTTTGTATAAAGTCTCATCAAGACAATATATCGGGCAACTCTAATCTTTAGGCGCCGGGCCTCCGATTTATCTTAGGGGACCTCACTAAATACAAGGTAGTTGTAGATTGGGTCCATCCAACTAGGGGGAGTTTCCACCGGGTTGACCACTTCCTGATCCGTTCGGTCAATGCTCGGGCTTTCCATGAATTCTACAAGGATGATCTTAGGAATCTTTCATTCCATGGCTGAGGCTAACCTTGCGAGGGCATCGGCCCAAGAATTCTCTGCTTTCAGAATTTGGTTGATGGTGCAGCTACAAAACCTCTCTATCAATTTTCTAGCCTCTGCTAGATAAGCCACCATCCTGGTCTCCTTAGCTTCATACTCGGTGGAGATATGGTTCACCACAAGTTGAGAATCACATCGTACTTCAAGGGACTAAACTCCCAGAATGGCTGCCAGTCTGAGTCCTGCCAACAGGGCCTCGTACTCTGCTTCGTTATTGGAAGCTCTGAAAGTAAGCCAAATAGCGTACTGTATAGTCGTAGAATCGGGCGCGACCAGGACAATTTCTTCCTCGGGGCGCTTGACATTGGATGACCCGTCGACATATAGGACCCATCTCTACTCCGATTCCTTATCCTTGATAAGCAAGGGAACAGGTGAGGTCGCGAGAGCTGCTTCTGCTTCGGTGTCTGCACTCCAAATGGTAAACTCAGCTATAAAGTCAGTCATAGCCTGACCCTTGATTGCAGTCCTCGGACAATATTGGATATCGAACTCCTGAGTTCTATTGCATATATATTTTGTTAGCCGACCTGAGACGTCTGGCTTTTAAAGGACTTGCCTAAGGAGGGAGTCGGTCAAGACGATGATGGTGTGTGCTTTGAAGTGCAGACGTAGTCTCTGTGCTGAGAAGACCAAAGTGCTGAGTGCTAGCTTCTCTCGGCGGGTACCATTGCCTTGATTATATAGTAGACAAGATACTACTTGCCTCCCACCTCCCTAATGAGCGTAGAACTGATGGCTGAGGTAGAGACTGCTAGGTACAAGAATAGGAGCTCGCCCTCTTCCGGCTTCATTAGCAGGGGAGGCGAACCCAGGTATTTCTTCAGTTGTTGGAACGCCTGCTCACATTTGGGGGTCCACTCAGCTTTCTTATAACCTTTCAGTTGCTGGAAAAAGTGGAGACACCTGTCTGTAGCTCTGGAGATAAACCGATCGAGCGCTGCTACTTGGTCAGTCAGACATTGGATCTCCTTCGTTGTCCTAGGCGAGCTCATGTCGAGCAATGCATTGATCTTCTTGGGATTTGCCTCGATGCCTCTCTAGTTGACTTGAAACCTGAGAAATTGCCTGAATCGACTCCGAAGACACACTTGGCCGGGTTCAGCTTCATGCAGTACTTCTAAAGGATCGAAAATGTCGCCCCGAGGTTCGTAAGGTGGTCAGATGCTTCGACGCTCTTGACAAGCATGTCATCGACGTAAACTTCCATTGTTCGACTGATTTGCTTGGCAAAAATCTGGTTCACTAATCTCTGGTATGTTGCCCCAGAGTTCTTCAGGCCAAAAGGCATGACCCGATAACAATAGAGTCCTTTGTAAGTGACGAAGGTAGTCTTCTGCCTGTCTGGGGGATGCATCGGGATCTGATTGTACCCGGAATAGACATCTAGGAAGAAGAGTCACTCGTGTCCAGCCGTACTGTCCACCAGCTGGTTGATCCGAGGCAAGGGGAAGCTGTCCTTAGGATAAGCCTTGTTCAGGTCTGAGTAGTCTACACAGACCCGCCACTTCCCGTTTGATTTCTTCACCAGGACTACGTTAGAGATCTAGTCTGGATAATATACTCCTTGATGAAGTTGACGCTAATGAGCTTGGAGACTTCATCAGTTATGGCTATATAGCTCTCAGCGTCAAACGCTCTTCTCTTCTATTTTACTGGTTTGTGATTCGGATCCATGTTCAACCTGTGGACCATGACGTCGGGAAAGATGCCGGCATATCCTCTTGCGACCATGCGAAGACGTCCCCGTGCTGTTGTAGGAAAGTTAACATCTGAGATCTCTGCTCAGAATTCAGCGAAGATCCGAGCTGAACAGTTCTGCTCGGATCGGCTTCCTCAAGCGGGACGGTCTCCATGTCTTCCATGGGGGATCTTCTATGGGAGTTTTGGGGTCGAGGACATTGATGGTGAGGGCCTGTTTTACCGACCCTTTTCTCACAGCTATCGCATAGCATCTCCGAGCTTCACGCTGGTCCCCTTGGAGATATCCAACCCCACCTTCGGTGGAGAACTTCATCATCAAATGGTATGTGGACACGACCGCCCTCATTACGTTAAGGGTGAAAGTGCCTTGGTTTGTCAATTAGCGTGATTGTTGAGTTAGCTAAACAAAGGAGCTCCATAGGAAGATCAATCAACCGTCTGCCTCAACTGGATGTGGGCCCGAACTCGCCATAGGTAAATCTTAGCCTCACATCTCATATCCCAAAACATGAAGTAATTAAAACCCTTAAAATTGATTAGAATATCATAGGGTTTTTGGGTTAGAAAACTTTTTTTCAAACTTCAGAAAAAATTCTAAGTTTTCTACCTCTATCGATTTATTAATAGACTAATTGATGTAATCGAACAGTGTTGTCGATGTCCTCGAAACTCACTTGATAATATCAAAATGAGGACATAAGATGTCCAACAACCGCATATACCTCTAGACGGAATTATCGATGTATCGATAGTCATATCGATATCATCGAAATTTGAATATCGAGTCTATTGAAGTTGACTCGATAAAATCGACATATATATGTTGTGTCTAAAGTTCTGCTAAGGCAAATAATGAAATCTTCGATATATCGAAGTATTCCTCGATATCCTCGGAATTCAAATCTTGATGATATCGGAAGACCTTCGATGATATCGGATTGGACACTCTGTTATCCAGCAATATTTTCAGGTTGTTTTATCTTGGATCGAGGGTCACTCGATAGAATCGATATTCAAATATTGATGATATCGAGGTTGGGTCAATTGCATCGAGAATGAACATAAATTGTCCAGCAAGCTTACTGGAAAATTCTTTGGATTTATCGATGCATCAACATGGCAATCGATATCATCGACATTCAAATTCCGATGATATCGAGTGTGCCTCGATCATATTTTAGACCTGAAATATTTCAGAGGCTGATCTCTCATATTTTCAAATGTCGAGGAATCGAACTTCTTATCGATGAAATTGGAGTTCGAAATCCGATGCAATCGACTCATGTTTCGATTTCTTCAAGCAGCTGGTAAAAGGTTTCAAAAGCGTTTGACATTTGAGTTTGTGTCATCGAGCAGCCAGTTGATGCGATCGAGAGTATACGCTCGATGATATCGAACTTTGTCATAAATGTGACCATTTTATATCCGTTGGAACCTTTTGCCTATTTAATGAGAGCTCATCCTTAATTGCTGGTAGAGAAAGAAGAGAGTGCTTTTGAGTGTTTAACCTCAGATCATATACCCAAAGCCCTTTCTCTCATGAGAATTCATCCTCCAATCCACCCTCATCATTGACATTCAATAGAGTGCATTAGGGAATGAACTTCCGCATTCAAGGATCCTTTAGCTACCACCTTAATGGCAAATCATCAAGCTGGGATACCTTGAATGCATAGATGATTGGAATCGCTCTATCTTCCTTATAGGAAAATATTTAAGAGAGTAGGATTCCATCATAACCTTAACCCAACCCGTCGCCATGTATTGGTACATCTTCTGAGTTGCGGTTCAAGGAAGCAGAAGATTCTTCATCAACAAAGGAGGAGATCTTCGACAACGCGCTGAATGGGGCTCATCTACTTATTTGTAAGTTATTAGAGTCTAGAGGACCCTTGTGATCATTCCTTCTGTAGGATTGGGTCTAAGGTGTTTCTCACCCCTTTCAAGCCCTCGTAGGAAGCCTCTAGCGGGAGTGTACATGGTAGGTGCTTTGTGTTGACCCTCGCTCTGTGAAGAGCATAAACTCTTAGGTCCTTTGTGTAGGTCCTTGACCAGGGTGGTCTAAAAGTTGGGTGCTTTATATTGACCCTTGCTCGTGGGAGCATAAACTTGTGAGGTTCCTAGAGTGGATCCTTGGCCAATGTGCTTAAAATCGGGTGCTATATGTTGACCCTTGCTCGTGGGAGCATAAACTGTGTTATGTGGACACGCTGTGTCAACCTAGGTGTAAGTTGTACTGGTTAGAGGTGAACCTGATTTAAAACCTCCAGTTTGAGGTGAACCTGTTGTGAAACCTCCTTAGTGAAATCCAGTACACTCAAGGGTTGAGTGTGTCAGCCGGGAGTGGAGTAGACAAGTAGTTGAACCACTATAAAATGACTGTATTTGTGATTGCTATTATTCTTCATTCCTTATGTGATTATATGCTTTCATATTTGATTATCTGAGATCACGTTTCACACACAGTCACATCCATCATAAACTCTGATTCGCACCTTGTTTATCTTTCAAAGTAGTTTTATGAATGGATCCTCTACTTGGCTTGGAAGCCATTAGAGTTACCTTGATGAAATCCTGATTTATGCATATTTTCTTAGGATAAATTTGATAGGATTTTAAAATAACCATAAAACATTTAAAAAGTCCTATTCACCCCCTCTAGGACATATTGACATATTCCTACTTCAACTAAAGTGGTCATTACCGCAATTTCAAAGGGAAGATCAGCCTAGAATGACATTGTACACGACGGTACATTGCCAACACGAAAGTCCACAAGAAGTATAACTTGATGTTGTCCTTCGCTTGCTGTCACAGGGACAGTAATGGCTCCCTAGGAGATCACCTTATCTCCGACAAAGCCATGTAGAGGGGTTTTCATGGGTCGGAGGCGTGATATTTCGATTCCCATTTTCTCGAATGCTTCGGAATAGATAACGTCGGCTGAGCTCCCTGTGTCGACCAGAATACGGTAAACCTTGTGATTGGCTATGGTCATAGTCACCACGAGAGCATCATCGTGCGGATGCTTGTTCCACGCGTGTCATCCTCTAAGAAAGTCAGGCTGCAGGGGCTGACTCGGAGTTCTTTCCTCAGCCTTTCGGCCAAGTGGACGTAGTGCTCAAGGTCTGAACTCCGAGGGTGGGCTTTGTGAGCCCTGTTCAAGTCACCTCCACCGGACGAGCCATCATAGATAGTGCGAATCTCGGCCGGTTCTTCTGCCGGCTTGCTCGGTTGCTCTTCTCTCCAGGCCGATCTCTCCTCCTTGGTGTATCAGCGCAAATGACCCTTACAGATGAGGGCCTCAATCTTATCTTTGAGGTCCACTCAGTCGCTTGTGTTATGTCCGTGGTCGCGATGGAACCGGCAATACTCGCGCTTGTCTCGGTTCTTTGCGTCTGTCTTTATACCAACAGGCCAGTTCAGGAGTTTTTAACCCCTGATGTCCAACAAGATCTGCTCTGGGGATGTGTTGAGTGGAGTGTAGGAACAGAATTTGCTCTTAGGCCTCCTGCTCGGTCGGCAATCGCGAGAGGATCAATCGTCGGGCTTCTTGCTGGATGTTTGAGGCTCTTCGTTCCTCGGTCACTTCTCCTTAGATGACTGCTCAGCTACTTGTATGTTCCTATGGGAGTTGAAGAATTCCTCAGCGTTGGTATATTTCTGAGCCCTACTGATGAGTTCAGCTAAGGTGGTCGGTGGATTCTTCCCAATCGAGAAAGTGAACTTCCCCTCTTTGAGCCAGCTGAACATGGCTGAGAGTGACATTTTGTTGTCGTAGTCTTCCACTAACAACGCTTCCTCATTGAAGCGGGCAATGAAGTCCTTCAGTGACTCCTTATTTCCCTACTTGAGGGTAAACAGATGGGTAGTCGGCTTCCGACTCTTCTTACTCAAGATGAACTGGGTAAGGAACACTCTGCGAAAGAGCCGGTTGACTTTGGTTTAAGCTGCCAATACCAACTCCAAGCATATTCGAAGAGGGTTATCGAGAAACCTCTACACATCATTGAATCCGTGGCTAACTGAATCTGCATCCACGTATGGTACAATTCTACATGCTTGGACGGGTCTCTAGACCTAGAGAATTGAATGACAGGAGGCATCCTGAACCTCGGCGGCATCACCTCATCTATGATCTCTGAGGTGAAGGGAGGCTCGGTCTCTTCCATCATCGCCTGGACTGCGGTCAGGACGGACGCAGACTGTTGATTCTTCTGAAACGTTTGGAACTGATCATGGAGTTCCTTAAGCTGAGATTTCCAAGGATTCTGGTTCTCAACTACTATCTCTTGGGAGGCCCCCGCCACCTCGAGCACTTTGCCCTGTCTTCTCCTTTCCAGCAGATGGCGGAGGTCGATGGGGGCCAGATCCGAAGTGACAGACACATAGGATGGCTCGGCGTCCCGAGTAGGTTCTGGGATTCGAGCGGATCGTTCCTGGGACAATGTATTGCGCGCAAGGTCGGGAGCTCGTGCGGACTGTGCATGGGACCCTCTGGCCCCGGAATTGACCTACTGTGGTTGTTCCTCGGGAGTCGGAGTGGCTTCCACCATATTAAAAAGTATGTGCTGGTTTTGCTGCGCTTTCATTTAGCTAATTTCATCCTTCAGCATCTGTACTTCATTTTGTAGTGCCTTATACTTTCCTCCTCGGCTCCGAGTCCCCTGAGATGGCCTGATAAGAGCCGACTCGGTATGCAGTAGTGAAGAGGATTGATGGTGCCCGCTAGGTTCGGGCTCTTCTGCTGTCACTTTTCTCTTTCCTCTTGCAATTTCTAATAAAACCTTCTAGCCTTTTATTTACATTTTCCACAGACGGCGCCAAAAAATGTTGATGTTAAAATCTAGACCACCCTCTACTCAATGCTCCAAACCTTTAATGAACCCTGATCCTGTGCAAAAGGGTGAGCAAAGGAGACCCTATCTCAGCTGGGGGACCCTCTGATGCCTAAGTCAGGCTAGGGAATCTGGGTCTAAGTCGAATGTAGGGAGAAGGTGCGAGATATTGCGTACCTATAGCAATAGGGTCCCCTAGTATTTACACCTGTGGGTTGGATGATCCACGTCCATTAATCTCGGCACGATTCACTCAATCAGCAAGATATCATGATCGTGGAGATATTATCCGCAATCCATGGATTCGTGTAGCGTATTGTGTCTTAAGGGCATGTATCCTTGGGCAAGATCTTCTGTCATGTCTGCGTTTGGATAGCTTACTAGTTCGGCACTCAGAATAACTACATCTAGCCTTAGCCTCGGCCTCATCTAAGTCGAGGCCGAGTGATAGTAGTCGGGGCTGGTCGCATAGCTTTGGCTTCGGCTCGTGGCCTCCGACTAAGACTAGAATGTAGATTGACCGTTGAGTTCTTAAACGATGGCTGCTCGGAGTCGGGATGGGCCGAGAGAGGACTTGGCCCTGCTTTTCCTTCGTACATTCCCGAGGTCTCCCCTCCGAGCTCTGAGCTCTGTAGCTGGCTTGACTTGTCGAGTTGGATTTCCCTATAACAATAGTAGAACTCCATAATAGTTTCAGACTCTTCCATTTTAATGTTCTTAAGTCGTATGGTCAATAGCTGAAGCTTCAAATGTTTCGTTATGCTAGTTCCTTCATGGGTGCTTTCTAAGATGTCCAACGCTTCCTTTCCCCATGGGGGAAATCACACAATAAATTGCATTGAGAGATTTGGAATCATAGGTATACTAAGCTTTCTCATCAAAACTCCATTTGGATTGATCTTTGAGAGTGCTCATGGTTCTAACATTAACAAAAACTTGTTCTATGGGTATAGTCCATCCTTGTCTGACAATTGCCCAAAACATAGGGTTAAAGGATCTCAAGAATACCCTCATCATAACCTTTTAATAGGTGTAATTAGATCCATCATAATAAGGTGTTCGAGTGACGTCATTTCCCTCATGGGTAGACATAATTCTAAAGCTCCTATGGATCTTAATATAGACGGATAAGTGAGAAAAACAAAAGGCCCATTTAGATAAGTCGATCAGGTCCATCGGTTTACTCTGGGTGGTTTCGGATGTCCTTTTCATTTAACCCATTTAGATTTTTAAAGCTTCGTCGAGTTGATTTCGAAGTTGTTTCCAAAGTCTAGTTGATATCTTGGGGGTAGTTGCTCTCGTTTAGGTGGGGTGTCTAGATCTGGGCCAAGGTATGAGTGAACTATGATAAGGAACAAGGCAACTCCAAGTTCTCCCCCCTGACCCGGTGTTGGGCAATGTCATTGGTGAATGAATGATGGAGGTTTCACTCATCAAACAATCCCCTAAGTTGGGTATAATGTTCATGGAGATTTTCTCATTACTTCGTAGTTTGAAAATCTTTATAAAAATCAGATAAACATTTTATGTTTTTCTCATTTGAGTAAAGTTGTTGTAGAGTATCCCAAGCTTCCTTAGCATTCTCACCACATATTACATTGTGATAAAAAATTTCTTCCATACTATGGAAGAGCCAACTCGTGACTTGACAATCATCTTCTTTCCATTAGGAGTAGTTGTCGGTTTCTTCTGAGGGTCTAGTATCGATCAAGCATTTCAATTTTCTTTTGGATATAAGGAAGATACAAACAGAATGGGCCCATTAAAGATAATTGTGAACACCTATCAGTTGAAGTAAGGAAATCTACTGATTGTCTACTCTAACATCAGGTTTTGATAATATGTTCAACTATAAGAATTCATGAACCAATAACACAAAGAAATAATGACCAATAATAATGGTCTAGCAACAAACTGGCCCAACCACGTCCATCAGTAAATTGAACTTGTTGATCCCACTAGTCTAGCATTAATTGGTAGATTTTAGACCCAACAATGGAGACAATTCCCAACACTCGAAGCAATTGATAAGATGGTTTAAGGGAAAGGAAAAAATCTAGCAATATAAATATCTTAACCTACCCAATGTCTATACCTTCAACACTTGATGTTCAATAACATGTCACCTATTGTCCAACAATTAAAGAAGACTAAAAACTGAGATCACATGATGCTTTATGGTTATTTTAAATTTTAGCAAGGATCTTAGATCACTTCAAGTAGAGAATATGATCCAACATTCTTAAGAAATGAGAACCAAAAAAAAAAAAAAAAAAAACAATGGATTCACGCTAAAAAGAGTAGTAGAAAAAAAGATCCAAAAAACATGTTACAATAGAAAGAGAGATTGACATTAGGGCAGCCAAGAACCATATGTAATAGCCAAACAAGAAGGATCATAAATCATGCTATACACAGATGGCCCAACCGACCACCAAATCCAATGCTAATAAGAGATGTAGATCATCTTCACTAGCTTGTAATTCCGATACAAAAATGAACTGGTTCTCAAGAAATGAAAGAGGAGAGCATTCTTACAAGATCAAAATAACATATCTGTTCAACACGATTGAGCAGTGATGTCCCTGGTAAATATGATCAAAAGGAAGCCCCTAGTGTCGATTAGCGCTCTGATACCATGTGAAATATGATCTGACAATGTGGACACTAATCAACCCATGATGTGGGTACCATGTAATGAACACATTACAAGAAAAATAAGAGAGGAAGACGTGAATGAGAGGAGAAATAGAAGAAGAAGAGAGAGAGGAAGACCAGAGATAGAGAAGAGAAGGCAAGAGGGAGAGGGATGTTGTTAGGGTTTGATGTCTCTCTCTAATGATTTATTCAGAGAATTAAATAAGATGGCCCAATTGGGCTAGTTGGTCCGAGTTCAATAACACACATGAAATATCTAATGCATACACAAATACGTCCTTGTCAATAAAATACAACCCAAAAACTTTCCCAGGGAACATAACATGATTTTGTCACAAAGAAAGATTAGCCGATTTCTCAATTGATCAATGAAGGAATAGTAGGAGATCAACTATGAATTCCATAAGGCAATGCCACCAACGAAGAAACACCTAGAAGAATGCCCTAAAAGATGGAGGTAGGTACGGAGTTCATGACTCATAGGGTTAACATTTGGTATATAAAGTAGTTTAAGGTAAGCATCGGATTTTTGATATTTAAGGTTAGTGAGGTGATTTCTTCATCTAATTTAAAGGAATGACATATGGTGCAAAAGGGATTTGTGACTCATTAGGTTTGAATATTTGGTATGTAAAGTAGTTCAATACTTTAAGATGTTGGGGGACCACGGAAGCACATAGAGATGAATTAAACAAAGTATTCCAATCACACGACCAAGTCTAATCACAAACACTCCAAGTTTAACGTGGAAAAACCCTTGCAGGAAAAAACCACGGCACAAAGCGACAATAATGCACTATAAAAGAAAAAAATTACAAGAGATAGAGATTACCCAATTCGAACAAGCCTCACATCTCCCTTATAAGACCTTGAAATCCTTTGGAATGAATTAGAAAGCCCTAAGATACACCTTATTCCTACACCCATATATATAGCCTCTATGAGAATCACAATCGAAATACAAAACAAATCCCGTACTTACACAACTCTATGTAACTCTGCACGATCGTTCGATGACATCGAACATCTTCGATGCCATCAAACTAAACACCAAAACGTTTCAGCGACTAAACATCTATTTTGTAGATTTTTCCGATGGCATCGAGCAACCTTTGATGGTGTCAAAGTCTGCTCAATGGCATCGAGTTGTCATTGATAGACCTATTGATTTATAGATTTAAGACATCAATCAACAGTCTTCACCATATTTTTAGTCGCCAATCTTCATAGCTCTTTTTCCTCATCTTTAATTTTGCGTTGCATTATAATTCCACCATCACTTCTCGTGCACACCGTCTTCCGTTTATGCCTTCACCAAGCCTAAAGAAGTTGCACAGAACCTGAACTTCTCTATGAGAACCACCTTAATGAGTATGTCAGTCGGATTTACGCTCGTGTGAATTTTCTCCAGAGTCACACCTCATTCCTCAAGCATCCATCAGATAAAATAATGACTAACATCAATGTGTCTAGTACGTGAGTGATAAATAGAGTTTTTAGCCAAATTGATCACGTTTTCGCTGTCACAATTAACCGACACGACCTCCTGCTGAAGCCCCAACTGATTTATCATCTCCCTCAACTAAACACCTTCCTTGAATGCCTTCGTCACTGACATATACTCAGCTTCGGTCGTGAAAAGAGCCACCACAGACTAAAGCTTCAACATCCAATTGATCTCTTCACCCATTAGCACAAACGAGATTCACACTACCTACGTAATCAGAATCCATATAGCCTACTAACTTGGTTCCTGATTTTTCACATAATAAGACGTAGTCCTGCATACCTCGAATGTATCGAAGTAACCATTTCATTGCTTCCAAGTATTGCTTGCTAGGGATAAACATGTATTTGTTGACAACAACCATCGCATGTGAAATATCCGGTCTAGTATAAACCATGGCATGCATCAAGCTGCCAACTGCACTTGAATAAGGCACATGAGACATATATTACTTTTCCTCATCTTCTTTAAGACACTGTTCAGAAGAAAGATTAAAGCGAGCTATGTGGGGAATGCTGACCGGCTTTGCCTTGTCCATCTCATACTTAATCGATACATTCTTAAGATATTCTGCCTGAGATAACCAAAGTTTGCTCATCTTCCTATTTCTGTGTATGTCAATGTCGAGAACCCTCTTTACAGCCCCCAAATCTTTCATCTCGAATGTCCCTGATAATTTAGTATTCAGTAAATTGATCTCAGACATGCCATGACTGACGATTAACATGTCATCAATATACAACACCAGGATAATGAACTTCCCATCATTCAGTGTCTTATAATAGACATAATGATCATATTCAGTCCTGGTAAACCGCTGACTCACCATGAAAGAATCAAAAGTTTTATACTACTGCTTAGGCGACGATTTCATGCCGTACAATGACATTTTCAACCTGCAAACGTTGTTCTTTACTACTTTTATTTTAAAGTCTTCTGGCTGCTTCATGTAGATCTACTCTTCTAATTCCCCATGAAGGAAGGCAGTCTTCACATCCATTTTCTCCAGCTCAAGATCGTATTGGGCAACCAGTGCTAATACGAATCTAATAGATACTTGCTTCACAACCGGTGCGAATATCTCAATGAAATTGACACCTTTCCTCTGAGCATATCCCATCGCTACCAACCTTGCCTTGTACTTATCCTATTTTTTCTTATTGATCCAGTTGCACTCGTTTACTTTTCAGCCAACGAGATGCTCCACCAGCTCCCACATCTCATTCTTGTACAAGGAGTCCATCTCATCATCTGTCCCAGCCTTCCACTTTTTAGCATCCGGCTCATCAAGAGCCTCCTGAAGAGTAAAAAAATCACCCTAATTTGTAATGAAGGCATATACAACATTTGAGTCATCCTTGTATCTTGTTGGTAACCTGCGATCCTGCAACAAATTCCTTCTCATAGGTGTCTGCTCCACCTGCTCCTGTACCTCTGTCTATGTCTCTGTCTCAGCTAGTGTCTCATCTCTATTTAATTGAATGTCCATCACCACCTTTTCCGGTTCCTCGTGCTCATCCTTAGGGAACAAGGATCATTCGTCAAATTTGACGTCAAGGCTAAGGATTATTTTTTATGTGACGTGGTCATACAACCTATACCCCACTTACACCACCACCATAATTAACAAAGATGTATTTCTTAGCTCTTTGATATAGATTATCTCTTTTAACTAACGGTATATGAAAGTAAGCATCACAACCAAAAACACACAGTCCCGAGTAGTCTACATGCTTACCATTCCAACTTCCTTTGGAATCTTGCAATCAATGGCTATAAAAGGGGACCGATTCACTAAGTAATGAGCCGTGTTAACGGCCTCAGTCTACAATTCCCTACCCAACCTAGCATTACTAAACATGAATCGGGCCTTCTCTAAGAGAGTCTGATTCATCTACTCAGCCACACCATTCTGCTCTAGTGTGTAGCGCACTATATTGTGACTCATGATCCCTTCATATTTACAGTGTTGATTGAATTCCCCAGAAGTGAATTCACCACCGTTATCTGCACTCAGTACCTTCCCTTTTCGCCCCGTCTATTTTTCTAGCATCGCCTTTCACTACTTGAAGTTGGTGATTTTCATAAAATAAACCCATACTTTCCTGGAATAGTCGTTAATGAACGTTATGAACTATAGCAACATTCCACCAGAAACCACGGGCGACAACTCCCATACATTATAATGCACATAATCTAAAACACCTTTAGATACATGTTTTCTAGATTTAAATAATAAATTGAATGTTTACCATATATACAATGCTCTCATATACTTAAATAAAAACTTTTAAAAGAAGTAATTAAACAACAGTCAGAAAATACCTTCATGCCCCGCTCGCTCATGTGGCCCAAGCGTATGGAATCCGCTACAGATTTTGTTGGTCCACCCGACGAAGTGTTCCTTATCAACCTGTAAAGATTTTCATTATACTATGCCTTCATGACTACAAGTGCCCCCTTTAAAACTTTAAGGACATGATCAAAACTAGTGAATTTGCACTTAAACGCCTCGAGTGCTCCAAAAGGTATCAAGCTCTTCCTCATATCAGGAACGCGGTTCAACTCGGTTAAGGTACGCTCTATGCAATTAAACATCTTAATGTGCACCGATCCAATACCCACAACATTACGTGCATTATTATTGCCCATAAAAACCTGATCACCATCGCATTCTCTGTAACTGGTGAATCAACTCTGATGAACAGTCATGTGATATGATGCCTCGGCATCCAAAATTCACTTGTCCTTATGTTCATCGTATAAGTGTCCAACCATGGACACTGACAACACATCATAAACACTCGTGCCTTCATCAGACTTTGCAGTGTTAGCCTCCCTAGAAGAAGCCTCTAAGTTCTCTTTCTTAACCTTAGGATTTATACAATCTTTCATTATTTGACCATATATCCCACAATTCTATCACTTTAACTTCCTTTGCTCTTGTCCTTGGATTTGGACCTCGATCAAGAAGAACTATTATCCCACTCAAAAATAAATCCTGTACTTACGCAATTCTGCACGATCTTTCGATGATTCGATGACATTTATCAGTGTAATGCCCCGACTTTTCAGGACCTGAGTATACGACCCATTTCCCAAAAACCCAAGTGTTAACCTTAAAGGATGGTCAAATTCGAGTATATATATATATATATATATATATATATATATATATATATATATATATATATATTCAACTATCAGAGTAAGCAGATGAGCGTAGAATGGACAAGTAAGCATAAATGAAATTTTGCAATTACATTTAGAATATACAAGAGGTTGCTTATAATGACTTATACAAACTAATGTCCTCATTCTTACAATACAAATGAAATAACATTACATGTGAAACAAAGTAAATTGCAACAATCTTGAGCTGTGAAATCCTGTAGCAACCCTTAACAATTATAATCATCCTTCCTGGTCAATTATAGCTTGCTCCTCATCGATATAAACATGAATGTCACTTGGGCCACCTGTGCTACCTGTACGGTTATATATTTGATGGATGAGTGACCAGCTCAGTGTGAATTCTCCTCAAGATTACACATCGCCGCCTTAGCAAACATAGTTTAAAGGAAAATAAAGCAATAATTCAAAACAGGCAATATGCAGTCTTATTAAATGTATGGATGTATGAATGCACATCGACCCCGTCAGGCTGTTTTGGAAACCGTTTCCGACCCCGATTTCCAGCTTAAACATGGCTCATCCCGAGGTCATTTTTCGACCCATTTCAGAGCTCAACCAGCGGCACAATGGCTGCCATTTTCTCAGCCAAAGAATAGCTCGAACAGAGCTTGTTTCCGGACTGTTTTCTAGGCTGTTTTCAGCCAGATTTTGGGGCGTGTCATAGCTCAAACGGAGCTCGTTTGCAGGCCGTTTCTGGACTGTGTTTCAGCTCTTAGATGGGGCTATTTACACATCATTGTTTGGCCCCAAGAAGGGCCAGAACTTAGGCCATGTTCGTCCTCAAACAGAGGCGGTTTCGGGTCTTATTCAGCCATAAAACAGGGGTTGCATTCAGCCCTTTTCAAGCTCCATTTCGGGCGGATTTTTGGCCCCCAAACGTGGCCTTCAACAGAGCTGATGTCTTCATGAAATGTAGAAGAAGACAAAAGAAAAGAAAAAGAAGAAAAAAGCTAGAAGTTCGGGCCGTTTACCTGGCCGAACCTGGGCTCCACTCTCTCTCTCTCTCTCTCTCTCTCTCTCTCTCTCTTTTCTTCCTCTCTTTTCTCTCCCCTTTTCCTTCCTTCCTTTCTTTTTGTGTGGGATTCGTTGGGCAACACTGCCTATTTATAGGCAAGGCAGAGGAGCTGCAGACGGCCGTGCCAGCTTTCTTCAGCCCATAAACGGAAGCCTCTGCTTTCCCCATTAAGGCTATTTTCGGCCATTTTTGGCAAACAACAAGACCCTCCCCAGCTGGCTCGTGGAAGGTCTGGGTCCATTGGTTAATGGGGGGTTTGGCTTACAACAGAAGCCACCCAATCGTCCTTTGCTTCGGATCTCAATCGTTTATGAATGGATTGGACGGCTGAAACCATTCTCTCTCGTTCCTATGCAGGGGTCAAAACCCCTATATGATTTTGATCAGGGGATCCCCATGCATGAAATGGACGGTTTGGATCATCCGGAAAGTGCTTGGTGAGGCTCACTTTGGGGTTTGAAGTTTTACAGATTCAAATCTTTCGATGGTGGGAGAGATCCCAGCCATTGAGAGATTTTTGCTCGGTCAAAGGCTGTTTGACCCTTTGACCGAGCAACCCTACCCAGCGCACGTCCCGTGCTTATAGTCCAAGGTGCACACGCACCGTATGTGGGGTCCATCGTAATGTTTCCGTCAGATCTACCCCGTCCAACTAGTTTGGGGTTCCTATATAGGGCATCTCGGGCCACTTTGGACTGTTGATGAGGCCTAGGTGGGCCGTTGTACACCTTTTGGCGCCATATTTGGTCCACATGTCGAAATCCGACGGTCAAATGAATTTCAATTCGATCATTAACAGTTAAAAGATACTTAAGAATTTATTTAGGTGACTGGGACCACCCGTTTTATGATTTTTGAACATTAAATGTTTTTATTAGGGTTAATTCAACATTTGTTATTATTATCGTTATTAATATTAATATTATTATTTATTTCCTTTATATATTTTGTTATATATAATTTATATTATCACAAATTGTTATATATATATATATATATATATATATATATATATGGTCATATATGTGTTAGGTTTCAAATTTTATATAAGTCATTAAATGTTTGAAATATGTTATTCATTATAAATTTTTCCAGTATATTTTATTTTTATGTATTATAAATTCTATAGTTTATAATTTATATTAACGATGTTGTAAGTATATGCATTTAATATGGATTATAGTTACATATCATCTTAACATGAAACCTTAAATATTTATAAAATATATAAATAGTATTTCATAGTATATATATATATATATATATATATATATATATATATATATATATATATATATATATTCAGGTTGTACTATTATTTTCTTATATTTATATTAAATTAAATAAAAGGGTAACACTTGAGTACTAGAAAGTACGGGCTGTTATAATCAGCCTTCGATGACATCGAACATCTTCGATCTCATTGAACTAAACACCAAAATATTCTAGCAACTAAACATTTATTTTTCTAATTTTTCCGATAGCATCTAGCAAACATTGAGCTGTCATTGACGGACAGTTGATTTACAGATTTAAGATATCAATCAACATAAGATGAGCATCATCTTCGCGATAGTTAAAGTTAATAAGGTGATTTTTTCTTTCATCCAATTAAAAAATTAAAAATAATAATCACTACACGTAGTGTATACAGGATGGCGGCAGTTGGCAGTTAGTTTCTAGCATTGTGTTTTAATGATAGTTTGGGCCTGACTCGGCCTGACAAAGCCCTCACCATTAGAATGCTTGAGAGAAGGTGAATCCAAATGTAGATTCACAAAAGATGACAATGAAAGATGCATATGATATTTATACTCACATACATTGGCACATGTCCTACACAGATGCATCATATTGGCCTGGAGTTTAGATGCTATGTTAGCCAACCTCACAGCCTCCGATTACAGTATTATTTAGGGGGACATTTAGATTGTTAGTTACTTTTACTTATATCTAAGTTTGTTTGGTCCACTCTTAAAATCTACTGTCCATCGTATAGGCTTAACTTTTGATGTAAACCGTTCATTATGTTAGGCTCACCTTGGCCTTATCTTCGTTGTGAACTGTTCATCATGTGCGGCCTACCTTCAATGTGGACCATCTACCATATAAGGCCCACTTTTAATGTGGGCTATCCATCAAATAGGACCCACCTTGGATTGGGCTATCCATCATGCGGGCCCATTTGTAGACCGTCCATCATGCAGGCCCAACTTTAAAGTAGTGGGTGGTGAGCGTAGATTGCCTACTGACGCTGCCAGTAGCCAGTCACTTCTGGTCCGTACTTTGTGGAACTCACTATGACGTATGCATTTTATCTGTTCCTTCGGAAGCGGATAGGTTAGTGTATCCCACACCACGGATGTGGTGGGTATGTTGACGTCACCAAGTTATGTGGGTCCCATCATGAAGTATACATTGTATCCAAACTGTCCATCCATTTGGCGAGCTCATTGTAAGGCTTGAATCGAAAAATAAGACAGATCCAAACATCAAGTGGACCACGCTATAAAAAGCAGTTGAGAATTTAACTTCCACCATTGAAATCCTTTTGGGGTCACAGAGGTTTTGGATCAATACGATATTTGTTTTTCCTCTTCGTCTAGGTCTGCGTGACCTTATAAACAGAATGTATGAGAAATAAACATTATAGTGAGCCATATGAGTGTTTTAACAGTGAGAATCATTGTCCCATTGCTATTTGTAGTGTGATGTATTTGAGCTTTGGATATGACTCATTTTTGGGTTAATGCTCAAAAATTATCTCGCCAAATGTATGAATGGTATGGATAAAATCAATATATCATTGTGGGCCATGTAACTTTAATTTCATTTGAACCCGAGCTCGTCTTCACATCTACACGTACCCACACCTGCCATATCGGTGGTGTGTGGTACACCAGCTTAATCCGCTTCCCATTCGGTCCATCCATTTTACCAAATCATTTAATGGCATTAACCTTAAAATAAGTCAAATTAAAATCTCACATGAACCACTAGTAATTGAATCCCCACCATTAAAAACTTACCCGAGGCACGAAGGTTCTTGGATCAAGCTGATAAAGTATTATACCTTCATCCAGGTCTGCATAAACTAATCAACAGGTTGGGTGGCAAATAAAACATTACAGTGGGCCTTACAAAGTTTTAATGGTGGCCGTTCAATCATCATTGTTTTCCTACGGTGTGTTCCACCTGAGACTTAGATCCGTCTCATTTTCGGGTATCATGCTCTAAAATGATCTGGAAAATAGATGTACAGTACAAATAAAACATATACATCATGGTGGGATCCACAGAGCACCACCCGTAGCAACCTACTAATTGCAGCGTCAGTCAGCCATCCGCGTCCATTGTTCAGAGCCATGCTGATCACAGGCGAGTTGTCGCAGAAAGCTACGTGAATCGCTCGCGTGAGATGGACCTAGGTCTTTGTCGCACACGTGCCAAAATATCGCATCTGGGAGAAATGTGGGACATCCATCAGGTACGGCGAAAGCATGCACTAGCTTGAAAATCGAGCAGGTCTACTTTGGTAAGGCAAACGTGGATGCTGAATATGGACTGTTCATCGGTTTAAACCCTAATCTAAAAGAAGTGTGACCAGTGCATGTGTTAATCAGTCCATTTTTATTTTTATTTTTCCATCCCTCGTGTTCGCAGTGTGCTCTACACGATGAATGGCCTAGAACTCACATACGTGATCCACATTGGCACATGTGCGGCAAAACCACCAGCGCATCTAACTTGAGCGAGTAATACTTGAGGATTTCTCCTGATTGGTCAAAGAGGCAATCAACCCAACCAATAAAAGGAAGCCATTGCTTGGATTTGTGGACGCGGATTTCCTGCGCAAGATTCTGTGTGGGGCCACTATGATGTTTGTGAAAAATCCACTCCGTCCATCCGTTTTTCGAGTTCATTTTAGGACATGCGACCAAAAATGAGGAGGATCAAAAACTCAAGTGGGCCACACGAGAGGAAATAGTGGGAATTTAGTGACCACCGTTGAAACATTTATATGGCCACAAAAGTTTTGCATCGGTTTAATTTCTTTTATTTTTCACTTCATCTCAGTGAAAATGACCTTATAAACGGTTTGGATGGAATATAAACATCAAGGTGGATCCTAGGAACGCTTCAACAGTAAGAATTCCTTTCCCCGCTTTTTCATCTCGTATGGCCCACTTGAGTTTTCGATCCTAATCATTTTCGATCTCATGTCTTAAAATGATCTCAAAAAATGGATGAACGAGTTGGATTTCTAACAAACATCACAGTGGGCCCCATCCAAAATCCTTGTGCAGTAACTTCATGCGAAAAGCTTTCGCAGTAAATCCGCGTCCTGGATTTGTGGATTGGACGCGGATTTCCTGGGAAAGCATTTCGCAGTAAGTTCCTGCGCTAGGATGCTGGGTTGGGCCACCACCGTTGTTTTGGGAAATATACTCCGTTTATCTGTTTTGCAAGATAATTTTAGGACACTCTACAAAAAACGAGGTGGATCTAAGACTCAAGTGGGCCACACTAGAGGAAACATTAGGGATTCAGTTAGAACCGTTGAAACATTCTCATGACCATAAAAGCTTTCTTTCCGGCCATATTTTTTGTATTTTCACTTCATCTCTGTGTTAATAACCTTATAAACGGTTTGGATGGCATATAAACATCAAGGTGGAGCCCAAAAAGGTTTCAACGGTAGGTATTTCTTTCCCCAATTTTCCCTCTCGTGTGGCCCACTTTAGTTTTGGATCCACCTCGTTTTTGGTCGATTTTCTTAAAATAAGCTCACCAAACGGATGAACGGAGTACATTTCCCAAAAACATGGTAGTGAGCCCCACCCAGCATCCTTGCGCAGGAACTTCCTGCGAAAGGCTTTCGCAGGAAATCCGCGTCCGGATTTGTGTGTCTCACTGCACATCTAAATCAGTCAAAGCGGGACGCGGATTAGCTACTGACAGGTTGAGTAGCCAGATTCGCTACTGAAATGACGTCACCATGTTCTGTGGGCCCCACTGTGATGTATGTGTTATATCCAAACCGTCCATCCATTTGGAGAGATCATTTTAGGGAATGTGTCAAAGAATGAGGCAGATATAAAGGTTGTGTGGACCCCACCATAGAAAACAGTGAAGAGAGTAACGCACACCGTTGAAACCTTCCACGGGTCCACCACGATATTCATTTGCGATCCAACCTGTTCATAAGTTAACATAGACATGAAAAAAGGGAAAAAAAAAACAAATATCAGCTTGATCGAAAACTTCTGTGGCCCCTATAAATTTTTAATGGTAGGCATTCAATATCCCCTGTTTTCTGTAGTGGGTCCACTCAAGCTTTGGAGCTGACTCATTCTTTGGCTCATGCCCTAAAATAATCTCTCCAAATAAATGAACGGTATGGATACAACACATACATTATGGTGGGGTTCACATAACATTGTGGCGTCACTTCATTACGGAGTCTTGCTACTCAACGTGTCAGTAGCTAATCCGCGTCCGTCAAAATGAGGGCACATTTCATCAATTTCCATACTTATGTAGCCATTAAAATATCTACACCCCTTACAGCATCGGGTCCCTTGGCCAGCAGGCAAACCCTGTGGATCACATGTTACCCATAACTCAGTGGTCCCACCATTCCTGGAATGATGATTTGATGTGGTTGAATATTACTTCCATTCAATGAAGAAATGATGAATATTGAAAGTAGGCCCCACTTCATTCCCATTGTCCGTTTCCGAAATTATTAATTAGAATATTACAAGTGTCTTAGCGTGAAAATGTAATATGCAAAAGATATTTAAAGATATTTGGTATCAATCCCCTGTGGGGGTGGCTAACATTAGAGGTGGGCATTTTGGACCTGATTCGACCCGACTCAGTACCGTTCCAAACAGAACCGACGGCTTAGATCAGTCTGATCGAGTTTGTCCACTCAGATCCGATCGTTTTTCGGGTCGGGTCTGAATAGAGATTGATCCGGACCGATTCGACCTGAATACCCGAACCGAAAGGATCCGACCCGAACCGACTCGACCCGACCCGGAACGGGTAGTATAAATATTCTTTTATACTTTTTACCTTCACTCATTTACATTACACCCCTCCCCTCTTTTCTTACCCTTACGAATGAAGGAGCCTTTCCTTCCCAATCTTCTTCTTCTTCTTCCTCTCCAGTCTCCAGTCTCCAGCCTCCCCTTTCCATTACTGCTGGTGTGGGTTTCATAGCTTAGACGGTTTTCCTGTGATGTGTGCAATTACAAGGAGCTGTGTATTAAATTTCGTACACAGTCAAAGTATCAAATAACTCCACCAACGGATTGGCTACTCCCCTTCTACCAGCGTGGTCGGTGATCTGTGGGACCCACCATGATGTATGTGTTTCATCCATTCCGTTCATCCATTTTTAAAGATAATTTTAGAGTTTTATTTATTTATTTATTTATTATTTTTTTTTAAGGGTTATAAATCTCAGGTGGACCACACCATAGGATAACAATAGTGATTGGATATCCACCATTAAAATCCTCCTAAGGCCTACTATACTGTTTATTTGACATCCAATCTGTTGATTAGGTCATACGGTCCCAAATGAAGAGAAAAAATAAAGATCGGATTGATCCAAAACTTTTATGGCCCTCTAAATGTTTTTAATGGTCAACTCTCATTCAATACTATTTCCTGTAATGTGGTCAACTTGAGATTTGGTTATACCTCATTTTTGGACTCATGTTGTAAAATGATCTCTAAAAATATATGGACGGCATGGATGAAACACATATGTCATGGTGGGGCCCACATAGCACCGACCTAGGGGGAGTAGCCAATCCGTTTTCCACCCACCATTAAATCTGTTTGACAACCATGCCAGCTGCGTAGTTATGTGTCATGCGAAGCCGAACACTGACGCTCCTCGAGCTCCGTGTTGTACGAAGGGTTTAAAGGATATCAAAGTTACATGGGCCCCACGGTGATGTATTTATGATATCTACACCGTTCATGTATTTTTAGAGATCATTAGAGAGCATTATTTAAAAAATAAATAATATCCAAAGATCATCTGGAACACACCACAAATAGTAGCAGAGGATGATTTTCACCGCTAAACAAGTCGTGTGGTCCAAATGATAGTTAGATCTGTCTTATTTTTCGTCTCAAGCCTTAAGATGAGGTCGCCAAATGGATGGACAGTTTGGATATAACACATATCCCATGATCACACCCGTAGAACTTGCTAACGTCAATACACTAATACAGCAAGTTGACTTGCGTGAAAAGGACGGTAGCATTGCACTTTTGTGCAGTGCACGTAAACAATATAATACTTATAGTGAAATTGCGAATAAGTTATTTCAGAGACATGTGGGGCCCACCTTGATGTATATGTTTTATCTAAGTCATTCATCCATTTTGAAATATCATTTTAGGCGTCGAGCACAAAAGTGTCGTATATTGAAGGCTGAAGTGGACCACACCACATGAAATAGTTGGATTGAATTCCAACGATCCGAATCTTACCCAACCCGATTTAACTCGGGCAGGGTGACCGAGTCGGACTTGGTTCAGGTCAGGCTAATCATGTATCAGATCGGTCTGAGTCAGGCGACCCGGACTCAGTCCCGGATCGAATCGAGTTGGGATTAGACTAGTGCGATTTCAGGTCAGATCGAGTTCGGCCCGATCCGAGCCGATTCGGACCGATGCCCACCTCTAGCTAACATGGAGGGTGTGTACTTTACATGGGTGTGTACTAACAAGCTAACCCGAAAAAAATAAAAATAAAAAATCTTTGG
This sequence comes from Magnolia officinalis, assembly GCA_021015155.1. NCBI lineage: Eukaryota > Viridiplantae > Streptophyta > Magnoliopsida > Magnoliales > Magnoliaceae > Magnolia > Magnolia officinalis. The sequence continues at coordinate 29,531,964 of JAJHSJ010000018.1, read as the reverse complement.
AGATATTTGGAATGCTTTCTACGAAACTATAGTTGGCGTTGATCTAATAATACATGTCATCTAATAATGGGGGATAGCTAAGAAGTCTAAGAGGTAGAAAGCAGTCGAGCTAATCATGTATCGGATCGGTCTGAGTCAGGCGACCCGGACTCGGTCCCGGATCGAATCGAGTTCGGATTAGACTAGTGCGATTTCAGGTCAGATCGAGTTCGGCCCGATCCGAGCCGATTCGGACCGATGCCCACCTCTAGCTAACATGGAGGGTGTGTACTTTACATGGGTGTGTACTAACAAGCTAACCCAAAAAAAAATAAAAATAAAAAATCTTTGGAGATATTTCGAATGCTTTCTACGAAACTATAGTTGGCGTTGATCTAATAATACATGTCATCTAATAATGGGGGATAGCTAAGAAGTCTAAGAGGTAGAAAGCAGTCGAGCGAAAAGAGCAGATAATAAATGTGTCAAAAGGAGAAGGAAGAATCTAGAAGACCAACATAACAACGCTTCAGTTGCCATAACCATTGAGTAAAGGAATAAACAACTGAGAGATAATTGCAATAGAGATCTATAAATAGTAAGAAGTTCAACAAAGCAAGTCATTTCATACCAAATCAATCAAACAAATCAAAATATCTTTCTTTATCATATCTTACATATATCACAAGAGTAGTGGTAATCCTTAGTCATAATCATGTAATGGTAATCTTTAGTTGTGATCCAAGTCATGCTTTTGCACAAGACTATTCCCGGTATCAATATAATCACTTCAACTTTTAGAAATGCATCTTATTGTTGCTCCTTGCGACCGACTGTAAATATTTCATTTTTGTTTGAATATTTCAATTTATAAAAGTTTTTTCGTATGGAAGGCAAGGTGCAACCCATCTTCGGAGGAAGAACCCCCACCCTTCGACAATCGCCTGATTATCTTATAACTATCTTACTAGTGGCTGAATAGGCGACCGATCTTCTCAAGTCTTGGTCATATACGATCGCATTCAATGTATTTGCCTATTTCGGCGCTTGGGGTCAAGTTGTTTGGTTTGAATTGATTCGTACAATCAGTTTTGGCATGCCCGCACACACCACACTTAACAAAAAATAAACTGAATGCCAACAATTTTTATCACACCCAGTGGGATTCGAGAGTTTAAGTATACATACCAATGCAATAATCATGTGAAAGCATGAGCCGAAGAGGTATCGTAATACTTTTGCAGTTAGTGAATCTCCTACACTTGAGGAGGAGATGCAGGTGTAGAAAATGCCCGAGTTGTTGACGAATCCCGTACCCAAGACTTTAAATCAGGACATGGCATCATTGTCTTATAATGATCCACTTGAGATAATGTCGGTTGGGCTACGCGATATGTAAATGGGATTCACCATATTGTAGAGCAGTCACGAGCTCAGGCTGAGCAGTCTCGAATTCAGGTTGAAACTTTTAATAGGTGGATGGCCATTCAGACCAAGAGATTAAATCAGATGATGATTATTTTTTGTTGAAAGAGTACCTGCTTGCCTCAACAAATAGTGCCTCACCCAATTGTGCCTCAACAAACTGTTGAGACAAGTTCTATTGAAAACCTAGTGCCGATACTACCATAGCACCAGCGCTTATTCCATAAGGAAACACACATCCTGCTCCAATACAGGAAGTGTGGAATGTTCCTCCACCTAAAGGGGTCAAACGATTTGAACGAGAAAACAGGAATTTCATTCATGAGGTCAGAAATAAAAGAATGCCTAGGGGGCAGCCTTTCTCTAGAAATATCCCTTGCAATGGAGAACAATACCTGGTAGGTCCTTAGCCACCTCCTATAGCCATACCATGCCATTTGGACCATGATTAATTTTTACAACTGATCCAAGAGGTGGCAGGCCAAGTTCTTGGTTGAACTAACACTCTCATCTATCACAAACCTTATCCTGAATGGATCAATTAGCAATATCTGTTACCAAAGAATTTACAACCTCATTTTTCACTATTTACATATGACATTAGTTAATCGACCATAGAACACAGGTTGATTTACCATGCAGTGTGGAGAATTGGCCAATATTGATTATTACAACTTGCAGTTATTTGGCCATTCGTTAACTGTGGTAGCTTTCACCTAGTACTCTAATTTGTTGTCTAATTCCATTCAAACTTGGTAAGAAATGGAGGAGAAGTTTCACGTCCAGTTCTTCTATAGGGACAGGGAGATTTCTATGGTAAAGTTTACATGTTTCCAACAGTTATCAAAATAATCATTCAAAAACTACATTGCTCGGTTTAAAAGAGTTAACAGCTGATGCAAAAGTAGTAACTATCCAGGCCGAATTTGTCCAACTAGCCCAAGATGATATGGAATATAATCTTCATAAAAAGTTTATTGGAACTAAGTTCGCTGATCTTTATGATTTAACTAGAAAGGTATCCCGGTATGAAGCTTTTTTTCAGGAAAGAATAAGGTAGAATAACTCATTAGCTGGGACATACTATTATGATTCTAACTATGATGTGCTAGTGGCTAAAGTAGTGGTGAAGCAATCGTTTGTTTGTTCGGCGTTGGTTAAAACAGAAGTGATTGTGTTGACCGTACAGAAAGCTCAAAGGACATATATGTTAGTGCACTAATTTTTGCACCCTATTTTTCAATCACGTGAATTCTTGTGTCACGTAGTGGGTTGAGCCCTTGAAAAGTGAAGACCGAAGACACAAGCAAAGACATAGCATTAAGGAGCAAAGAACGGGTAAAAGGGTGCCTTGGTGACCCTAATCCTTGATCCAAAATAACTTTAGACCTCTAGATGATCTAGGCTTAATAGGAATACCTAATTGATAATCCCTTAGCCTTAAAAACCTAAGCGGAACATGATAAATAAGGCTAGAAGAGGTGCAAAAGTGTTGTGAAAACAATAGCCCAAGACAACAATTTTCAATGGTTGTTTGATGACATTGAGCTGTCATCGAAGGGCCTTGGATGACATCGGAGGCCTCGATGGCATCGATCAAGAATCAGATATGTCCAGTAAGAAATCATGTTTATGCCTGATTTTCTCGATGACATTAAAGGTTAGGTTCAATGACGTCGAAGGTCCATCGATGACATTGATCGAGAGTCAGAAATGTCCAGCAAGAAATCACATTTAATTCTAATTTTCTCGATGACATAGAGGTCACCTTCGATGGCATCGAAGGACGAGTTCAATGGCATCGAAGGATCGTCGATGGTATCGAACAAAGGAGTTAGATATGTCCAGTAAGAATATCTGATTTTCTCGATGGCATTGTAGAAGCCTTCGATGGCGTCGAAGGTACTTCAATGACATCGACAGAGCCACTGCATATTCAAGTTTGCGGTTTGTCTTTTGACCTCAATCCCATCCGGACGGATTGGTTGACGTCGTATCTCCACCTTCTTATTGAACGTGCCAGCACTTGTGTCCTTCCTAGCCTGTTCTGACATTGGCAACCACCGTCTGTGGCCTATATAAACATGTTTCTTTCCAAATTGGACTCGAAAAGAATTTGTGTTGGGACCACGTATAGGACAACCATACTTACCCTTGGTCCTACAACCAGAAATGTTACCATATGCTAGAAAGTCATGGATTGTCTAGAGCAGAACGATACGCATGTTGAATTTATTTTCATGGTATGCGTCAAACGTTGTGACCCCTTTTTGCCATAACTCTTGCAGTTCATCAATCAATAACTGTAAATAAACGTCAATATCCATTCCCGGTTGTCACGGTCCCTCAATGAGCAAAGTCAACATAGTAAACTGAGGTTTTATGCAAAGCTTTGGTGGAAGGTTGTACGTCACGCACATAACGGGCCATGAACTATACGACGTACTGAAAGCATTGAATGGGTTAAACCTATCTGTAGCCAGACCTAATCGAACATTGCGAGACTCAGCTGAAAAATCTGTATACTTGTCATTGAGATTCTTCCATGCAATAGAATCAGCCAGATGCTCCATCTTTTCATGTTAAAATTTTCTGGTTGGGTGCCAAGACATTTCTTTCGCCAACCATGACACGCTGAACATTCTTTGTAGCCTTAGTGTTAATGGAAAATACCTTAACACCTTCGCAGGTATTTTAGATTGTTTTCTCTCAGAATCCATTTCAGTCTTGAACCTAGGACTTTTACAATTTAGACAAATGGTTTTCATCTTGTTCTCTCTCCAGTATAAGATGCAGTCATTTGTACAAGCATAGATTTTCACATAATCAAGACCCAACTTTGTAATAATCTTCTTCGCTTAGTAGGTATTAGTTGGGGCCTTGTTACCGGAAGGTAACATCTTCTTTAGTAGTTGAAGGAGCTCTATAAAGCTTTTTTCACTCCATCCATGATTCACCTTTAATTTGAAAAGCTGTACAATGAAAGTCAGCACGGTGAATTTTTGGGCCCCAAGGTATAGCTCAGTCATTGCGTCTCGTAGATTTGCTTCAAACTCATTAGTTTCATTTTCTCCAAAGACGCCTTCGACTACAAGGGTTACATTTGGCTCATCCTGTACAACTTCATCTAGGTTATTACCACCAAGTTCTTGAACGATCGTATTGTGCACCTCATTTAAGTTCAGGACACTATAGAATTGTTGGAAACTTGATTCACGTACATTATACTTAGGTGATACATGCTCCCCATGCATGTTCCAAACCCTATAGCTTGGGTCGAATCTATTTTTTATTAGATGTATTTCCATATCATCATAAGAAATTGGAAAACATGCACATCTACAAGTGGTGCATGGACAAGGAACGGATTCTCTACTAGGAAGGTTTTCTTGTGCAAACTTTGAAAAACTTCTTATTCCAGAAAGAAAACGTGGGTCTGGGAAACTTAGTGTCATCCACTCCCTATTCATTACAGCCAAATCTCGATTAACTAAGGGGTCCATTTTCAATCTGCACCTTACCAAAAATTAATGTTAGAAATTAGCCTCATGCACTATCCTCCTCAAAGTTGAAAATAAAGGAAGTTCTATCAGATGATTGGACTCAGACAGATATTATCTACCAAATACAATGTATTAAGGAGTTTGCAATCATTGTATTTTTACAACAAATTAATAATGTTGCTAACATTTTCCTCTACCCAATGTGGTTTCTGTGAAACCACTACAATGAGATATTTCATAAAAAGTCTCAGAAGAAAGATACTTTAAGTTTTAACATGTTTTTGTAAACATGGTATAAATGGCTCGTAACAGAGAAAATATATATTGCAAGACAGGTCAATGTACTAACTTTATTATAATTTTTCATTTTTATATTGCAAAGATAGTCATATACATGGGCACAACTAGATGCACTCAACACTAAGAAAGTTGCTCTTTCACATCCTCACCATTAAAAGACAGAGAGAATCCAGTGAGCATTCACTAGCAGTACATCAGTGGGAGTCAAGCCCAGGTCACCTAACTAGCAGGGAGATTCACTAGCAGCTCAACTGACATGCATACATTGGTTGTGTCGACAAGGGAAAACTAGTTTTCAAATCATGTTAATACAAATCAACAATGACGGAGGGTAAAATGAAACATTCCAAACCTTAATTTGTTAGTGTTACAATGTAAAACTTGGTTATAGAATACAACAAGCTTTAGAGTTCTCCCTACGTTCCCCAAATTTTCTACTTCTAAATTTGTAAGTACATTATAAATTTTCACAGCAACTCCGACCCAATTGTAGGTTAGGGATGCATTAGTCCAATTCTAGTTTCATTGTCTTTCTAAAATTCTAAATAATGCATCTATACTTTCATCCTGAACCTCAAGCAAATAAAGAAGAACTACTAGGAAGCCCTCAAGTGTCAGGCAGGAAAGGTCCTTAAATTCTTCTTGATGCCTATCACAAGTTAGAAGTCCAAATTTTCATGATTTATAAAAACATGAGCGCCTCCAACATCCTACACAATTTTTTTAAAAACAAATAAAACCCATGATGCCAAGCATAAAATTTCTTAGTGTCTGTGGATCGAACATAATGCTTTGCTAGAGTATCAAAGCTTTTCTCTTATATTAAATGGAGATCTTCGATTTTGTGTGGATAGGGTAGCAGAATTCCTAATAAAAAATATTTGAATGGCACTTAAAGTTAATTTTCAATCATTTAATAGGCTATGCATAGAAATTAGTAATTCTGAAGTCACTGCTGATGAATAGAATCCAACACAAGCCCAAAGTAATGTCCTAAGGGCCCGTTTGGCCGGGTTGATTGGAAGGGATTGAATGGTATTAGGGTGGATGACATGAATTTCAAGGTAATGATGGTGTTGTTAGTGGATTGTCTTAAGATCCATGAGATTGCTATATCCTGCGATTGCTATATCGAGTCTGTTGGGCACGCCCGGCCAATCCCGGGATTAAACCTTCCCATCCCTTCCAATCCCTCGAACCAAACACGTCCCAGGTAAATTTGAACGGATTAGGGTGGATTGGATGGGATTTAAAGGTAATGATGGTGTTGTCAGTGGATTGTCTTAAGATCCATGGGATTGCTATATCCCAGGATCAGGTCACTCAGTCTGTTTGGCACGCCCGGCCAATCCCGGGATTTAACTTTCAATCCCTTCCAATACCATCCAATCCCTTCCAATCTGCCCAGCCAAACAGGCCCTAAACAATCATGGATTCAGTAGTAGGATTACCATGCTCAAAGCATCAAATTTAATATAACGGTCATTAATTCAAGCTACAAGAGCATTCTAGTTGAGTAGAAGAACAATTTTGTCAAGGACACCTCTACTTGTGAGCCAGTCATGGTTTATTGCTAGTTCACTATCAACGCGGTTGTAAGGTTAGCGAAGCAGATATATGGCAGAATGACCTTCCCAATTAGCTGCCTGATCTGTGGCCATGAAAGGAATGCAAAAAAGGAAGTCAATGATCCACATTCGAAGGTCCAATCATTGTGGTTCTTGTATCCTGGACCATTCATTGCAATTCCCACCTGGACTATCCATATTCACCAACCATAAAACCACATTTACAATGGTGAGGGCACTTAACCAAGACCATTTCATGCAAGAAGATGTCAAAGCTTCTGAGGATTTTTAAGGAGTATGAGAAAGATGAACAAACATTTTCTAAGAATAGAACTTGTAACGCCCTGAAAATCGGGGGTCGAACATAAACTCAACTCCCGAGTTCCAGAACATCACTTATGTAACAAAATGAATGATGATTGAATGTTGACTGTATTCGTGCATTGAACATGAGTGAGATTAAGCCAAAACAGCATATCATACTCCAGAGATAGTTAAATTTGCAAGCGGAAGACTGTGATAGATAGATAAAATATATAACTTATGATGAGTCTCCAGAGTGTGATAACATTACCAGGTTAAATAAATACAAGTGCAGTTCTAAAATGTACCAAATGTGAGGAAGTGTAATGCCTCCTATCCCATGTACCATAGCCCCGTCAATACAATATCAGGTCTTCATTGACCTGCCAGAGAGATACAGATAGGAGAATTCCTCCTATCATCATAAAAGTAGTCCGGCTCTGCTTCACAAGCATCGCCACCACCTGAAACTCAACAAATCTGGTTGGTGTGTACAACACCGTCCCGTAACGTGGGAGTGAGTGATCAACTCAGTGAAACAGTAAAGCATAGGTTAACATGTTATCAATTCAATCAAGCAGTAATGATAAAGCAGTACAAATCAAACAATTCTAACTACTCTTATTAAATGCAAGAATGAAATGACATGATGCTGTATGCCCTTGCCAAACCACCCTCAAGCGACATCATCTTACGTTCGCGAATGCTTAACTCCCTCAGTGCGCCACATCTACAAAGCACATGCGGTGCGATGATGCTCATGATTACTAAGTTATTATTAGTCCATTTCAACCAGCAGTATTGGAAAACTAAGGTACGTCCCTTGTATCATTCCCAAACATGATCCATTCTAGGGTCGTCAATCCTAGTTAATCTCATACGATATTATGGTTTGAGAAGCGTAGTGAAGGCATCGCAAAGGGCTCGTCACCCGTCAGCGCGGATACAGATCTCACCGTATGCGGCTCAATTGCTGGCCGTCAGCTCGAGTACAGGTCTCACCGTACTCGGCTCAATCACTAGCCGTCAGCTCGAGTACAGGCCTCACCGTACTCGGCTCAATTCATACTCTAGTTGCTGTGAAAGACTCGTCGCCAATCACAGACCCTTGGAGTATACTCGAAGATACTACGGAGGACTCGTCGCCCGTCAGCACGAGCACAGGTCTCACCGTACTCGGCTCTCGCCGTAAGTATCGACAGCTCGAATACAGTGTCCCATACCACCGTATTCGGCTCACGAGTTTGGTTGCGCAATGGTCACTACGGGGAGGCACATGGCCCCAGCGTAGGCCGACAACTCGACCACGGTGTCCCATACCACCATGCCCGGCTCATACGTCTTAGCGGATCGAGGTACCATGGTTAAAAGGGGTTTCACTGGTAAGTTTGGTACCCTAGGTTCAAGCAGTAGCATCCAAACAGGGTGAACATGCATAAGGCAGATCGGGTTACTTGACGAGCTCGACTAGCACGATCGCCCGTTGAGCTGCACGACATGAAGTGTATAAACAACTTCGTATGGCCTAGCCACTGCCGACAGGCAACGCACGACTCGAGTTCGTCGAACACATCCCACGTGGCAAATGATTCTCAGCCACGAGTTCAATCTCGTTACCGATTGCCTGGGCGATAATCATAGGCCCAAACACAATCAGTTGCAGATAGACAAAGCAGTAATGGATCAAGATTCAACTCATACAGTCAAGGTCTGGTATTATCCATTTAGGGCTGCCAGGGCTGTTGCACGCACTCGTTGCTCCGCTCCCCCATCACCCATGACGGATCATACAACGTAAATATAAATTTAAACATATGCATTACATAGTTAAAATCATAAAGCAGTTGAGCATGTTATGAATCACAACACAAGCATGCGTTTGTACATGTTCAATTCCTAATCACACAACTATCAAAGGAGATCATACACATAGTTAAAAGAGGTTGAGAATCATATCTCAACACCCTTATACTTTATAATTTGCTAACTACTACTCATTCAGACATTTAAGAAACACTTAAACAAACATACATCAACATACACGACATATGTCGATCACATAGGCATTAGGCCAAATCCTTTCACTAGGGAGTTGCCCCAATCATAATACGCGTACACCCACGGCGGATAGTCATGGCAAGCAGGAATCCAAGTTCCATATCCATTAAGTCATTTCCACAAACACTTGGGCCACACATTTTAGCATATATAGTGTATATTGGCCGTGGCGTGACTTAGGGCAAATCCTTTCGTCAAAGGGGGTATCGCCAATACATCAATCATGAATCCATGACAATTAGTCATGGCGAGCACGAATGAGAATTCTATACTCATTCAGCCATTTCCACAAACACTTAGAATACACTATTACAACATACATGGTGTATGTTAGTAAAACATGTATTAGGGTTATCCTTTAGCCAAACGAGTATTTTATCCATGTATACCATAATCATACAACAAATAATCATGACAATTACATTTCCAAAACTTACACATATACGGTATTTCTAGAATACACAATTTCAACATACGTAGCATTTACAAGTGAACATGTATTATGGCGATTCCTTTCGCCAAACTAGTATTTTATCCATATATAGTATAATCATACATTAAATAAACATGTCAAACATTTCTCCAAAAAAAATACGTATACGGTATTTCTACGTATACCTAGAGTATGTGAAATTCCATATTCTACAACGTTAATCGAAACAGGAAACGGAAAGCACTTTGTACATGTGCAATTACATGCAGATCATGAATCTATCATTATCTGACATTGAAAGCATTGAAAACCCTAACCTATACACCTAAAGTCCGCACCTTTTGTCGTAGAATCGCAACGGAAACGATAGGTTTGCTAAGCTTCCGTATTCGGTAGTTTGGCAACCTATAGAACGAAATAGGTTAGCTATTTCATAACCTACAACCACCCAAGCCCCAAATCAGATTAGGGTTAGGGTTTCTTACCTAGAAACGGGGCTGGAATCGCCGGGAAAGTGATGAGAACGATGCAGTGGAGCATGGATAGCAGCAGGGAAGGACGGCAGGAGATTCTCCTACTTCTCCCTCACTTTCTCTCTCTTTTCCCTCTCTCAAATCCCAAATTCGTATGGCTGCCATGAGAGAGGGTTTAAGTCCTTATATAGTCTCAAAACTCACCGAAATAGACTCCTGTTCAAGGGTTACTGCTAATATAGGTATTTCGTCACTTTTCTAGCTCAAAAGAGAGGTTCTGGTGGCCCTCCTTGAGTCAAACGTCAGACTTAAGCTCACCACACATGGATCTATGTGGGATTACGTTTTCGACTCGATCGGATTCCCAGATCGCACGTGGCGGACCACTTTCAGTTCAACGGTCAGTGGGCCACGATCCGAAATTCCAAGTACATGTAAATGTTCATGAAATTTTTCCTGATCCTAGGGTGTAATTTGGTCTGATTCTGACGGTCTGGTTGCTTAATACTGATGCGCAAGAATGGTGCCAGATCACTATTCCTGATATTTATTTTGGAATGGGAATAGTGTTTTTCACACTCCCTCGCTCCGGATCCAAACGAATGGCCGTGGGACATCGGCTGGACCTGATTTTCGAGATGATTGTCAAGCCCAGTGAGGCGGTCCTAGTTCCTTAACTTCGTGTTTAACGGACTTCCGAGGTGCGGCCTAGACCTAATACGAAGTTTCATTTCATTCCCGAGAGCAGCCGGGAAATGAGTTTGGTTCTAAACTTTAGGGTAACCTAGAGTCACTGATTTTGTAAGTTTTGGGTCTTGCAGATCGTATTTAAAGCGATCCCAACGGATTTCATGGCTAATCGAGTTTTGCACTTAGTTAACTTTGTTAAATTTCTAAAGGATTTAATCCTAATTGTTTTCTGGTTGAGATGGTACTTAGGCCTTTGTAGTTTGTATATAAAGTGATCCAAGTTTTACTACTTAGCTAGTTTAAGTTAGTGTCTAGGGCGAAAGTGCTTTGAAAAATTGAAAGCATAAGGTAGTGAAGGGTGGGATTTGTGAAGGAAATGGGTTCCGAAGCGATTTTAGACTGTGGGGTTCAGTTCTGACGAAATAATAAGGTGTTAGGAGCAACCTATTGCCTAAGGACATCTAATCCCAGGTTGGCAAAAATCCGGGATGTTACAGAACTTCAGATCTATCTCGTCCACATGTCCCAAGCATACAGTTTCAGATGTCTGACTCAAGAGTCATGTCCCTCAAACAGAAATTGGGCCCTTTATTTATTTGTTTATTTTTAGAAACCAAATTTATCAATCATAAAATAAAATTCCATAGATATTTAGAAAATAGGAACACAAGTCTCCACTTAGAATTTTGATTTTCATTCAAAGAACTACAAAAAAGACAAGGAAGCACTCAAAACCTTCGTGTTTAATAATGATAATAATAAAATCTTAGATGCCTCAACAATCAATAAGTGAGGATACAGAGCACAAAAAAATCAATTGAAAAAAGAGAGGATATTTACAGTAAGATCATCAGGATTTACAAGGACACATAAAAAAGTACAAAATCATAATCATAAAACGATCATATTCCTTGAAAAACCTTCAAAAGCTCAAATGATATCAATTACCAGATGAAACAATTCCTCAATCCCTAAATGAGAGAACTGCGGAAGTGGAATACATCAAAATAAATATACGCTTCACTCATCAGGAACTGCAAGCAGAACACCATACTTTCCAAGAAAACCTTCAAATTCTCCAGAAAACTGAAATCCGTTCACAACTCACAATAAAATCGCTCCAAAGCGAGTTATCCTAACATGAAATCCGAATAAACTAAAATTTAAAATTCAATGAAACACAAACGAAAAATTACTGAGATTTTTGAAGACTTACCTGAGAAAACATCAACGAAACTGCATTATTTCTTCAGAAAATCTCTGGACTGGACTGTAGAGTAGCGTTGATTTCATGACACCGAGATTTCTCTATTCTATATATTGATTTTCCAGGAAAAATGAGAAAAATCACTTCAAAGCGAAGCAAGAAACAAAAAATGAGCAAAATTCTACAACAAGTTCAAACAAAAGGCAGGAAAACTAATCTGAAGCTTCAGATTCTTGAAAATCTCAATGAAATTACTTCAAACAGGTCATTGAAACCGCTCCTTTTCAAATCTGCACCTTTTTCTATGGAGAATCTCTCGATCTTAGGGCTAAAGAGCATGCGTTTTCACATGGGAACATCTTGAAGTCTGTCTATACAGAGATATTCTTCTCCTTCTCCTTCTTATTCTCCTTCTTGCAGTGAAAGGGGGTTTTAAAGATTGAGAGATAAGTTTTGGGAGGTTTGTTGCGTGCGGGAGAAAAGGGCGGACTGAGATGGAGAGGCTGAGTGCGTGAGGGAGAGCAGGAGATCGAGAGAGGGCTTGGGAGATGGCGAGGCTGAGTGTGAGAGAGAGATTGAGAGATGGGTTTTGGTAGGTTTGCTGCGCACGGGAGAAAAGAGCGGACTGATTTCGATTTGGGAGGGCGCTTTTAGTTTTGGGAGGGGTGTGTGACGGACGGCCCACGTGATATATTTTATTTATCCACTCCGTCCATTAATTTTAAAATATTATTTTAAGTATTGATGCAAAAAATGAGCCAGATCGAAACTGTAAGACGACTACACAACATATTAATAATAGAAATTTAATTTTTATTATTTCTTATGGTGTGGTCCACTTAGACCTTTAATCTACATAATTTTTGGGCTCATTGACTGAAATTATATATCAAAATTGATGGGCGGCTTAGATCAAACACATATTCCAATGGGCCCCATGGAGCCCCTTAAGCATCATCAATATCTAATAAGGTTCCGGTAAAGGTGTAGGTTTTAGCTACAGATCAATTAAGTTTTAGCTATGGATTAAATCCGTAGCATAACTGCTACAGATTTAATCCATACCTAAAAACTTTCAAAGTCTGAGCCCTTTGTTCAATTTTTTGGTAGTGTGTAATCGAGGCCCATGGGACGTGGCCCATTGTGATGTATTTAAGGCCCAGGTGGTATGGCCCAATGTGATGTATTTATGGCCCATTGATGAGGTCCAATGTGATGTATTTATGGACCATTTGATGAGGCCCGAATGATGTATATGTAGCCCATGTGATGCAGCCCATTATGATGTATATGTGGCCCATGAATGAGGCCCAACGTGTTGTATATGAAACCCATGTGATGCGGCCCATTGTAATATGTGAGGCCCATATGATGAGGCCCAGTGTGATATATGTGAGGCTTATGTGATGAGTCTTATTGTGATGTATATGAGGCCTATGTGGTGAGACCCATTGTGATGTATACGAGGCCTGTATGATGAAGCCTGTCAAGAAGTATATAGGCCCTTATGTGGGGGCCATAGGCCCCACTATATGTTTGGCCCTATGAGGGTAACTCCTTGGGAGCATTGTCGGTTGAATGTCCACGTTGATGGGCAATGATGGTTAAATGTTCACATTGTGAGCTTCCCTTAGGCCTCGTTAGGCCCATTCTTCATATGAGTAGGCCGTCTAGGCCCATCCTAAACATGAGGAGAGTACATAATTATCATATAACATGCTTAGTATATCTCCACGATCTATGCCCATATGCATCATATGTCTGCTTGATATGAGGAATGATTGATCATAGCACATGCCATTAGGTGAATTATTATGTGACTCCCTGAGAGACAGAGTTGCCCCACATAAGCGTGCGGTACGTGCAGGTTTGATGCATAATTGGATGGTATGACTCATGCGTCTCGCATTTTGTGACATGATCATTTGGCACCCTAGCGACACCAGGGCTATGGCCTCCACAGGCATATCGTAGATGGTCAGATGAGACACTAAAAATATTTGGTTTGAGCATATGGGCACTTTAGATGTCCATGGGTGAAAGTCCCTAAACTCCCATGGCTAGGGGATGCTCCAACGTCTAGATCGAGTGGAAGTCATGAGCGTCGAGTGCCGAATACCAGGAGGCCGCGCTTCCCACTGCGTCGTGGTCGGTTGGGAGGGGGTGTGGCCTTACCTGCCTGAGGGAGTAGGTAATGTTAGGCTGAGTTTGACTAGCTTGAGGAATAGGTTTGCTATCGATGAGTCGGGCCCGATATTAGCAGGTGGATAGTGAGGTCTCTTACACTTACCCAGTTGCGCACTCGGATAGGGGCAGAAAGCTGGCGTAGAGTGTACTAGACCCCGGTGATGATCCCATAGATGTACGATACTGATATGTGGACTTATTGAGCAGGAGTTGAATACTCGTTCATTCATTCATTCACTATCCACTCAGGCTGGTGGTGCGCAACTAATTGTTATATGTACCTTCACAATGGTCAGGATTTCGGTTGGGATGCGCGACCAACCTGAGATCAAGAATTTACCACATTGAGTCTGACTATCCAAATTTAGGTATGAGACTAGTTTGGATAGAATTCCCTTATAATGGACCCCATAGCCTGCGATATTACGTACTATCATCTCAAATTCACACTTCAACTTGGTCATTTCATTTGTACTATATATTGCATTACATCCTCAGCACATAGCATGTGGTTTACTATGCTTCTATATTGCATATCCTGAATAAGGTTAACGGTATTCGTGGACTCGTTAGGATTTTCATATTGCATTGCATCCTCAGTATATGATATTTGGCTGACTATGTCTCCGCATTGCATAACTGATCTATATTGCTTCCTTGTTATATAATATTGGCTTATTATATTTTTGCATCACATAGCCTGGATAAGGCTGATGGTATTTATGGACTTACCAGCATATTTCTGCATTGCTCTAATGGTATTTATGGACTTACCAGCATATTTTTGCATTGTTCTGATGGTATTTATGCACCTACCAGCATATTTTCACATTGCTCTGATTATTTATGGACTTACCAGCATGTTTTCGCATTTCTCTGATATTTCATATTTGACACTTACCTTGCACACACACTTACATCACCCTCTAAGCTTTCTATAAGCTTATGCACGATAGATGCATGCAGGTGGCGTTAGGTTGTAGCAGCGTTGAGCTTGGAGCGTGCAGCTGTCTTCTGAAGCTTTGATTTTCGATATATGTATTTCCCTTTCAGCACTGTATTCAACTCTTTATATTATTGGATATATGATGATGATGTTGCCTTTATGATTTGGGTAAACTTGTGGTTATGCTTGTTACGAGATAAATGTACGTTAGAAAATCCTCCTTGTAGGATCCCAGGATTGAAATCTGGCGTATGGGCGTTAAGAGCCGAAAATGGGGTACTACGAAGGTTGTCGGCACCGGATTCGGTGATCAAAAATTTCGTGAGCCTGGTTTCCTAGTTTGGGGCGTGATAAATTCTTACATTCGGCCGTGAAGAACAGCTGCAAAAACATCTTTTCGAGTGAGGAACCAAATCTAACGTGTGAGCATAGACTTAAATTAGAGCTAAGGTTATCGACTACTTAATTAACGCTACGTATTGCACTACGGAATGTAAACAATAAGCTGAAAGTAAAGGATTACACTAAGAAATATAACTTGACAAGAACTAAAAGATTACACTAAGAAATGTAATTGATTGGTAATTGAAAGGATAATATTTGGTTTTGATTAGGTTGATATGAGGCAAAATCTCCCTCTTGCATTCTTCTTTTATTTGTAGTTTTAATATGGTCATTTAGGGCCTGTTTGGCCCAGGGGATTAGATGGTATTAAGTGGTATTGTATTTCAAATACCACATTTTAAAGTCAGGTTGTGTTTGCTTTCTCCACCACTTGCTTTAATTTTTGTCATTGGGAAATGTACTTGTATTAAAAGGAATTTCAAGTTTCTCTTCATATCTGCCTAAATCCAGTGTGGGTGCACACCACCAACCTCACTCACATCACTAGGTTTTGTGAACCCCACCATAATATATGTGTTATATACACTGTCCATCCATTTTTTAAGATTATTTTAAGGTATGGATACAAAAATGAGGCAAATACAAAACTCAAGTGGATCACACCACAGAAAGAAGTGGGGACAATAATGCCCATCGTTGAAGCCTTCCTAGGGCCCACCATGATGTTTATTTGCTATCCAACCTGTTCATAAGTTCACACAGACCTGGATGAAGGGAAATCACAAATATTAGCTGAATCCAAAACTTCTATGGCCACCAAGAAGTTTTCAATGGTAGGCGTTTAATCTCCACTGCTTTCTATGGTGTGGTTCACTTGAGCTTTGGATATACCTCATTTTTGGGCACAAGCCCTAAAATGCTCCCGCAAAGTGTATGGACGATGTTGTTATAATGCATACATCATAGTAGGGCCCACAACTTGCTGGCAGTCTTGGAAAAAAAGATAATTCCTTGATGCAGTCAACATCCTTCCAAACGATGTACATCTAATGTGTTACTGACCACCCATAACATTCTTATAATCCAAACATGGGGTAGAATTTGAAACACCAATGGTATTAGCAGGCAATCCACTACCACATGTAATGATTACTTTTTTCAAATTTCATACTATATAATACCATTTAATACACTCAAATCCCTTGCGCCAAATAGGCCCCTGGATTCTTCCCACGTTCTGACTATTGCTATAACTGTTGATCCCTACATGACTTTCCGGAAACTTCCTTGCCACGTGTTTTTAGTAACCGCTCCTTCACGATTACTCTTCTATTGGTCTCTTAAACAATGACGTGGTATCACTTGATATGCTCCAACTATATTATTAAGAAATCCTCTCCATGCGTCTCTACATATTTTAGAAACACCATACGAATCTGTAAAAATTACACATAACTTGCTGTAATTGGTTCTCACGAGAAAATGTGACTATGGCATGAACAATGTCCAGAAGCACTACTTAAAACTATGTCGTGTACAAAACACATACATCATGGTGCGGCCAACAGAGCGCCGACTAGTAGCGACGTGATACTGGACACGTATCTGTGTATAGCCTAGCCTAGCCTTAGCCGATCTAGAAGCAGGTACAGGCCACTATAGCACAAGTGCGTGAAATTGAAGCCTTTCATGATGGGACTACTGGCTGTGCCTTAAGTTTTTATTAAATTTTCTTCTTTTGAGGAGAGATTCACCTAGGTTGCTCAAAACTGCGGAAAAACCCGTCCAACTCGGGTACATTGTTCTCATAAGAAAGCCCTTGAATTGACTGGCCTGTTTTATTGGATGGTCCATGTCCAAGCTAATTGGGCTGTACGTCCATTCCTGTCCTTGGAATCGGATGCGACTTGTCCAAGATGATTCCTATTCTTGGAGTCGGATCTAGTTGGGTGTCACGAACTATAACAAAAAATAACGGGTGATTCGGCTCCACCCTCCATTTGGATGAGTCGCAACTTGAGTCAGGACTAGATGAGTTAGTGTGAGTGGACAAGTCTTTAAACCTTAGATTGAAATTAATCTTCATCAGAGGTGGTAATGGGTTGGGTTGAGGTCAGCCCGACCCCGACCCATTTCCTAAACAAGCCAAGAATTCCAACACACATCCATTACTATGTGCCCGGCTCAAACCACTTGAATTATCAAGCCCCGAGCCAGACCTGACCCATTTAATCGTAATTGGGTGGAGCTAGACTAACCTGATTTAACTCAGGATGACCACACTTGGGTTTTAAAATGGAATTTGCCAGGTCTAATTAGTGGACGCATACAAACATACATTATGTTGGGGAGAAATATGATAAGTCTGGAGACTTGGTTATGGAATGGACCAACTCTACTGACACTGCCCGGGATTTCGAGGTGACAAGCCCGACCGAGGAGCTGAACTAAATGCCTAAAGGAGAGACTTAGCTCGGATTGTAGGGGATGAACCTCGACCGAGACTCACAAAGTCATGAGCCATAGGCGAAGCATATAAAGTTGACTCGGAAGACGAGGCAACAACATCTAAAAGGCCGGTTAAGGCCCGAAGCTCGGAAGCCACCTGACCGACCATAAAACCAACCCAAATTAGTTCGGTTATATAGTCGACTATCGGATTAAGAAAGAACATCGATTATGGATCGGTTCCATTTCATCTGACAGATGGCGAGCAATTTGATCCTTAAAGCTGTCCGAGATTAACTTATCATCAGAGTCAGTCAGGACTGGGCCGAGCAAGGAAAAGACGGTGTAAATGAAAATACCGTCCCGAAGATCTTATGAAAGGATTTTCGATCCCGAAAATCTCGGGATCGGGAAGAATCCAGAAACGGATCAAAATCAAATCTCTGACATATCGCGAAGAGAATCCCTGCACGGCGGGACCCTCATATTCCTATAAAAACAGGAAAACTCTACGCTGAAAGTACGCAGAAAACTCCTCTCAAAACCCTTCCTATATAGTCCTATCACTGACTTTAGCATCGGAGGGTCCACGGCTCTAGCCAGGGTCCCCTTTGTTTCTTCCTTTTGCAGGTGGTAGGATGACAAAAGGGTGAACCTGTTTTTTGCCTCAACAATTTGGCGCCGTCTGTGGGATCGATATAAAAAGTCATTTTCCAGGCTCTATTGTTAATCTTGAAGTGAGTTTCAATGGCGAGAACCAGAAGGACTGCTCAAAACGAGCCTACTGAGGTCGTCGTTACTGAACCACCGACCCTTGAAGGTCCACCGGGTATGAACGGAGCTCAAGGGGCCTAGAACCAACCCGATAATCGACAAGGTTCTGCCCCTCGTCCAGCGACTTCCGCTTCGACTAGGCACAATCAACGGAACTGAGGAAACGGTCGGTTAGATAAGGAAGTCCAAGAGCTCAGGACCGATCTGAACTATATGAAGCAAATGCTGGAGCAAATCCATCGCCAACAAGTTCCGTCTCAATATGATAATGGCCGAGCGAATGTTTTGCAACAATTCGCCGACTCTCAGCCTATCGCTCTGCGATCTGTCCCTCAACCGAGTCAGCACCAGGGTCCGATCGAGCCTACGCCTGCTCATTCCGTGATTGCCCCGCTGCCAGCCTCCGATCTACGAAACGAAATATATCGAAGGAGGCGCAGCAGGCCTTCGGTTGAGGGTATGGTCGATAGTGACGAACCCTGGAAAGCCGACCTTCAGGACTTCAGGAGAGAAGTACGAGAAGAGATCGCTGACATGAAGCAAGGCCGTGATGCACATCCAACGAGGCTCGAGGCAAAAACATCTCCGTTTGTATAAGAGATGATGCAGGCTCGGTTATTGGAACAATTCCGTCTTCTGCAGATTACGCTCTTCATCGGCAAGACTGATCCAACAGAGCACATCGAATCGTTCCGAACATATATGGAACTGCACGATGCCTCGGACGCTGTGTGTGCTAGCCTTCTCCCTCACGTTGGCCAACGTAGGTTGACTTTGGTTCAAACAGTTGAAACCAAAGTCTATTAGCTCGTTCACGGAGCTCAGTGATGCCTTCCTCACCAATTTCATTGGCGGGAAGAAAAAGCTGAAGTCACCTACGCACCTGAACAACATTGTGCAACAAGAGGGAGAGCTGTTGAAAGAATATATCAAGTGCTTCAATTTCAAATTGCTCCAAGTTTGAAAATATTCGGACAAAACAGCGCTCAACTCGATCATGCAAGCGTCAGAGATAAACCGTTTCTGGCATCCTTGGACAAGAATCCGCCTGCTACTCTTGCCGAGTTCATGACTCGGTCAAATAAGTATGCGGATGCCGAGGAAACCTGGATCATGCACGAAGCCGCCCGAAACGCAAAAGTCTCGGCCAAAGAGTCAACAAAGAAAGAAGTTGACTTAGTCAGTGGAAAGAAGCGTAAAGATGATCGAACGCGTGATGATCGTAAGTCAGGTAAATGGCCAAACCGCAAGTTTTCAACATATACCCCGCTCAACAAACCGCAAGAGCAGGTTTTGATGGAGATTAAGGGTGAAGGATTCGTCAATTGGCCAGATAGGCTCCGAAGCAATCCGAATTGATGAAGGAGTCAATTAAGCAATCACCATGGAGATCATACTGTTATACCTATCACTTAAAAGAAGAAATCGAACGACTCATCCGAGAAGGCCGTCTCTGAGAGCATGTCGAGAGAACCGCCGATGTATTATTCACTCAAGCATTTGATAAAATGGGTGTTGAATGATTAGTGTTACGGCCGGTTCATACCCCCTTGATTGGTTTCTCTGGTGGACGAACACTCCTCGAAGGAGTCATCTCATTGCCACTCATTGCAGGTAACTCCCCACACCAAACGACAGTAATGGTCAATTTCCTAATAGTCGACCAACCATCGGTTTACAATGCTATACTCGGCCGACCCTCCCTGAGCCTTCTCCAAGCTGTGGTATCAACATACCATCTTTCTATGAAACTCCCGACTGAGTTGGGAGTAGGAGTCGTAAAAGGCGATCAACAGGACTCACGACGCTACTACATGACAGCTGTGAAAGCTCCGCCCGAGGTAACCACAATTGAATCGTTAGACCCTCGGGCCGAGACATATGAGCGAGGCCAGCCGGTAGAAGATCTTATTCAAGTACCCTTGTTCGGGACGGATGAATCCAAAATAGTACAGATCAGCTCGTCTCTACAATCGCCTATGAAAGACAAGCTGATATCACTACTCTGATGATACGCTGATGTATTCGCATGGAGCCATGAAGATATGCCAAGGATCGATCCCTCGGTGATGACTCACCAACTCAACATCGATCCAACCTACCGACCGATCCGACAGAAGCGACGTCCGCTCAACCCTAAAAGGTACGTCATCATTGGAGAAAAGGTTAACAAGCTGCTCAAGGCTAAATTCATCGAAGAAATATATTACCCGGAATGGGTAGCCAATGTCGTCCTCATGAAGAAAGCCAATGAGAAGTGGTGAGTCTGTATTGATTATACCGACTTAAACAAAACCTGCCCGAAGGATAACTTTCCTCTCCCAAGGATCGATCAGCTGGTGGATAGCACGACAGGGCACGAACTTCTTAGTTTTATGGATACTTATTCTGGATACAATCAAATTATAATGCATCAATTAAATAAATCTAAGACTACCTTTGTCACCGACAAAGGACTTTACTGTTACCGTGTGATGCCATTTGGTCTAAAGAATGCAGGAGCAACGTACCAACGGTTAGTAAATAAAATGTTCGCTCGGCAGATTGACTGAACTATGGAAGTATACATCGATGACATGCTCGTTAAAAGTATACACGTAGTCGATTATGTTGCTGACCTAGAAGAGATGTTTCTTATTCTTCTCAAATACCAAATGAAGTTAAATTCGAGCAAGTGTGCCTTTGGGGTTGGCTCAGATAAATTTCTTGAATTCTTGGTCAGCCAACGAGGGATTGAGGTGAACCAAGATAAAATCAAAGCATTACTCAACATGGAATCCCCAAAAATGATTAAGGATATATAAAGGCTAACTGGATGAGTAGCCGCACTCAACCAATTCCTCTCCCGAGCAACCGATAAGTGCCTCCCGTTCTTCAAACAACTAAAGGATCGGCAAACGGTAGAGTGGACAGAAGTGTACGAAGCAGCGTTCCATCAATTGAAGTTATATCTCGGATCTCCACCCGTCTTATCGAAACCCGAGCCTGGGGAAGCTTTGTTGTTGTACCTGGCAATTTTCGACGCAGCCGTAAGCTCAACTCTAATACGCGAGCATGAAGGAAAGTAGTTGCCGGTGTACTACATCAGCAAAGCATTAATACTGGCAGAAACAAGATATCCGCCTTTGGAAAAGGTGGCCCTAGTCCTAGTTGTCTCGATTTCCAAGCTCACACTATCGTCGTCATGACCGACCTCCCACTGCATCATATCCTTCAGAAACTAGAAGCTTTCGGCCGACTAACGAAGTAGGCGATCGAGCTTAGTGAATTTGACATTTGATACAAGCTGAGAATAGCGATAAAAGGACAAGTTATGGCCGACTTCATAGCTGAAGTTACACCATAAGCCTATCCACTTACCGAGCTTGGAACCGAACAATCGACGACTACTTCTCCCGAGTCATTGCCCAACCCACTCCCCTGGAAGCTTTATGTCGATGGCTCATCCAACTCTAAGGCAAGCGGGGCAGGAGTCGTCTTAGAAACTCCTGATTAAACCTACATGCAATATGCCTTAAGACTTGGATTTCAAGCCTCGAACAATATAGCGGAATACGAAGCCTTATTACTCGGTTTCCGTCTCGTAGCCAGTCTGGGAGTCACTCATCTCAACGTGTTCAGCGATTCGCAGTTGGTCGTTAATCAAGTCACTAGCGTGTATCAAATGCACAAAGAGCAACTGAAAGCATACATGAAGAAATCAAAAGAGATGATCAACGGTTTTTAACTGTGCGTTGTGACTTGGATCCCCAAAACAAAAAATGTTAAGGCCGATCTACTGGCAAAAATTGCCTCTGCCGACGAAGATGACATACTCAGGTCCGTTCCAATCGAATATGTCGCTAAGCTGAGTATCGATGACCCGGTTGACTCGACTGTACTTTCAATAGATTCGGAACCTACTTGGCTCGACCCGATCGTCCAATATCTCAGCAGTGGAAAGTTGCCCGAGAATCATGACGAGGCCCAATGATTAAAGATCCGATTCTCTCGTTACACCATACTTAACGGGGTGTTGTATAAAAAAGGATTCTTTGCTCCTTTGCTACGATGCTTGAATTTTGATGAAGCTGATTACGTGCTACGCGAGATCCATGAAGGGATCTGCGAAAATGTAACGCCCTAAAAATCGGGGGTCGAGCAGGAGCTCAACTCCCGAGTTCCAACGCATCACTTATGCAACATAGATAATGATAATTAAATGTTGTCAGTATTAGCACGTTAAACATGAATGAGATTATACCAAAACAACATATCATACTCCAGAGGCAATTGAATTATGCTAGCGGAAGACTGTGATATGTATATAAATTGTATAAAAGTAATGACAAGCCCTCAAAGTATGAATGTTACTAAGTTAAATAATTACAAGTTTAGTTCCAAAATGTACAAAATAAGATAGTGTAATATTCTCTATCCAAAACCCTGTAGCCCCGACAGCGTAACTCCAGGTCTATATAGACCCGCTAGAGAGTTACATATAGGAGAACTCCTCCTCGTCATCGTAATAGGCCGGCTCTGCCTCATAAGCATCGCCATCACCTGCAGCTAAGACAGAGTCTGGTTGATGTTTAAAACACCATCCCAGATCGTGGGAGTGAGTGATCAACTCAGTGGAGCTATAAGGCAAAGGTTAACATGTTATCAATTCAATCATGTAGTAATAATAAAGCAATACAATCAAACATCCCTAAGTACTCTGGTTAATATAAACATGATATGTATTAATGATGCATGCCATTGCCTGCACTCCCTCTGCGATCTTCCTCTTACGGTCGTGGCATGTACCCCTTCCTCTGTGCTCAACACCAACGCCAAAGGCACATGCAATGCGGTGCATGAGCGTGATTACCAAGTTCTTATTAAACCTTTTCATACAGCAGGATTGGGAAGCTAAGGTACTCCCTTATATCAATTCCCAAATAATGATCCATTCTAGGGTCGTCGGTCCTAGTAAATCTCATACGATGTTGCGGTTCTAGATCACTACAAAGGATTAGTCACCTGATCAGTGTAGGCATAGTTTATACTCTAGTTGCTACGGAAAGGCTCGTCGCCTCAACGCAGTCTCAGAGTATGCTCGAGGTCACTATAAATGGCTCATCACCTGATCAGTGTAGGCTAACAGTTCGAATACAGTGTCCTATACCACCGTATTCGGCTCACGAGGTAGTGTTGCTCATTGGTCACTGCGGGGAGGCTCGTCGCCCCAGCATAAGCCGACAACTCGACCACTATGTCCCATACCACCATGTACGGCTCATGAGTCTTAGTGGATCGAGGTACCAAGGGTAACAGGGTTTTCACTAGTGAGTTTGTTACCTTAGGTTCAAGCAGTACCGTCCATACATAATGAACATACATCGGGTTAATCGGGTTACTTGACGAGCTCGACTGGTACGAGCGCACATCGAATTGATCGACTGAAGTACGTAAGTACTCCACGTGACCTAGCCACTGTCTACAACCAGCGTACGACTCGGATTCCTCGAGACATGTCCTATGTGGCGAAGCAATCTCAGCCACCAAATCAGAACCTGTTACCGATTGCCAGAACTATTTCATAGTCCCAACCATCCAACAAGTAATCACATGAAGTAGTAAATGTAGTATTGAACAAATAATTCAGATCCTACAACCATTTAAGCATTTTATGAAATACAACATAAACATGGATTCCCACATACGCATTCCATAAGTAAAACAGACAATATAGTGCAGGTTACATGGAGAGATTTATACACACAGTTAAGGTAGTTGAGAATCTTATCTCGACACCCGTATAAAGTACAATGCACCAAATACTTACTCATACCGATATTTTTGCAAACACTTAGACTACACATAGCAACATACCGAACATATGTTGATTATAACATATACTTGGACAGATCCTTCCAACAAGGAGTTGTCACATACACAATAATCATGTATTTGCATTCCATAGACACGGCAGACACAAATCATAATCCCATATTTATTTAGTCATTTCAATAAACACCCAGACTACACACTATAACATCAGACGTATGTTGGCCATAACATGTATTAGGGCGAATCCTTTCGCCAAGGAGCTGTCGCACATACAACAACCCTATATCCACAATGGATAATCATGTCAAACACGAGTCCAAATTCTATACGCATTCAATCATTTCAACTAACACATGGAGTACACTATACTCAACATAATTCATATATATCTGTAAAGCGAGGGAATCTTCGCATTTAGCATGTGAAATGACACCCAAATCAGTTATAAATCATTAACTGACATTGAAAGCCTTGAAAACCATAACCTAAACGTTTATAGTCCGTACCTTTTGCCGATAAACCAGTATCGAACTTAGTTTGTATGTCAAGTCTTTGTCTATGGCACGACGGCTACCTATAGCATGAAATAGGTTAGCTATTTCACCACTTATACTATTTGAAACTCTAAAATAGATTAGGGTTAGGATTTATTACCCAAGAACGGAGTCGAAATCGCCGGGATAGCGATTAAGAAAGGCTAATTAAGCCCGTGGAGTGATGGGATTGAATCCCAAGAACAAGTGCCAACTCTCTCTCTCTCTCACTTTCTCTCTCTTTCCTTCTCTTTTCTCTTTTCTCTCTCTTAGGGTTTTTCAAATTCGTATGGAATGAGAGAGAGAGGGTTTAAGGCCCTTATATAGGCCCAGAAGTGATGGGAATGGCCCCAGGGCCATGGTATACTTAGGTTATAGCCAAAAGCCGTCTGTTTCGGCTCAACGGAGCACATCTGGAGGCCCCTTTTCTGCATGCAGTCGGACTTAAGCTTCCTGACATTGGATCTAGGTCGAGTTAAGTTTTCGGTCCGATCGGATTTACAGATCAACCGTGGCGGACCAGTTTCAGTTCAACGGTCACCGGCACTCGATCAGGGCCACAAGTACACTGACTTGTGTTGGAAATTTTTCCTGATCCGAGGGTGTAATTGGGTCAGATTCTAACGGTCTGAATCCTTAGATTTGGCTCGTAAGCGAACGACTCAATTCACTTAAATCTGAGTTCAATTTCTAAAGGTATTCACGTTTCTCACACACTTCGCTCCGGACTCAAGTTGCGCATTTATGGATACTATCTGGATTTGATTTCCGAGATGATTATTAAGCCCAGTAAAGCGGTCATAAGCGTATAGTTTCGCTGTAATCGGACTTTCGACGTGCGGTCAAGGTCCGATACGGAGTTTCAATGTGCTCCCGAGAGCAACTGGGTTTAGAGATTGATCCTAAGTTTCAGGGTAATGTAGCATTAATGATTCTACTTGTTTTGGGTCTTGTAGTTCATATTTAAAGTGGTTCAAGCTAATTTCACAGCTAATCTAGTTTAACACTTAGTTAATTTTGTTTAATTTTTAAAGGATTTGGTCCTGAGTGATTTCTGCCTGAGGTGGTACTCGGGTCTTTGTACAGATTTTTTTGAGACATTATAATAAATCACTCGGGAGGATGATCACTCGCGCATAAGGTCTTACGACAACAGTACTACTGGCCAACTATTCCACATGACGCTCGTAAGCTCGTCTAAAACTGCGACAAATGCCAACGATTCGCGACCGTTCCGAGACAACCCCCCGAGGAGCTGACTCCTATAGTCGGCCCTTAGCCATTGGCATAGTGGGGAATCGACATCATCGGACCGCTCCCATTAGGGAAAGGCCAGACCAAGTTCGCCGTTATTGCAGTAGATTACTTTACAAAATGGGCTGAATCCGAGCCATTGGCTAAGATAACCGAACAGAAAATTACAGACTGTTTGGAAGAACATTATCTGCCGATTTGGGATACCTCGGACCATTATCACTGACAACAGGAAGCAGTTCGATAATAAGCAATACCGAGAGATCTAGGAATCAGAAATGTCTACTCGTCCCCCCATCATCCTCAGACGAATGGACAGGTCGAGGCAGTCAATAAGATCATTAAACAGCACCTCTGAACAAAACTCGACCGAGCTAAAGGAGCATGGGCCGAAGAGTTTCCTAAAATCCTATGGGCATACCGAACCAATGCCCCAACGACCACAGGAGAAACTCTTTTCTCCCTTGCGTATGGATCAGAAGCCGTCACCCCGGTCGAGATCGGGTTGCCTTCAGCCCGAGTTAGCTCGTTTAATGAAGAAGACAACGAAGAATTGCTAGCTCTCGAACTCGACCTCATGGAAGAACAAAAGAAAAAATCTTAGTTACAGATGATGGCTCGGCAACGCCAAGTAGCTCGGTTCTACAATGACCGAGTCAAAATTAGGCGCTTCCGAGTGGGAGACATGGTCCTCCAAAAAACGTTCCTAAACACTAAGGAAGCTGGTGCAGGCACATTGGGACCTAATTGGGAAGGCCCATATGTCTTCTCAAGCACCATCCGACCCGAAACATATTGGTTGGAAGATCTTACAGGGCAATTGTTACCCCATCCTTGGAATGCCGAGCGCCTAAAGATCTATTATCCTCAAGTCGGCCGAGTGAGCGTTTAGGAAGACTCAATTAAGCGAAGAATGTAAAACATGTAAACTGAGTCAAATGATTAAGAAAACCAAGTATATTTATTCATCAGTATGAGTTTTACATCGGATTACATTAATCTTTACTTCAGAATTACATTGATGGAGAAACGAAGATAGGGGCAAAAAGGAGTCGGCCACGACCTATCTCTCAGTTACAGATGCTCTCGAACTCGCCTTGAAGCTTGGTGTGCTTAAAGTGCTTAAAGCTTGGTATGCTTGAAGTGCTTAACATCCAAAAAGAAGCTCCAAGTTCATCAGGAGCCAACTCAAGAGGTGGCTCGGACTCAGCTGTTGCCGCCACTCGGAGCAACTTCTGGCGACACCTTAGGAACAGCCTCAAAATCGACCTCGATACTAGCCGTAGCATCAGTAGGCCCAGTTGCCTCAGCTTTTAGACCTTCAAACCTAGAGACACCTTCGTCAAATCCCAAGAGATCAAGGTCAGGGAAGGCTTCCTTCATCAGTTCGACACACTTGTTGTAACCGTCCTGATACAAGCGATCTCGTTCCTCTAGATACTCTTGGGATTCAAGAAAGGCCTTTACGGTCGGATCCCTGGCCTTTTCTTTGGCTTTCTCAATGGCAACCCAAGTCTCAGCCTTGGGCCGAGCCAACTTGTCCTCTGAGGAGGCATGAGCCTGACAAATTCGCCGACTCTCCTCATGGGCCTCTTTCAATAGCGAGGCCACATGAGCACACTCGGCCTTAGCATCCTCAGTGGCCTTCCTGGCAAGCCCCAAATTGCCAGTCATTATGTCGATCCGAGCCATGGCAGCTTCAAGTTGTGCTTCCACCTCCGCCGCTCGATTCTGAGCCTCGGCCAGATCCGTGTTAGCCCTGAGCAAACAAAGGGCGAACTGCAAAAGAAAAGGCTGAGTCAAATTAAAATCGAAGGGATCAAAAAGATAAATAAAAAGTTCAAATCTTACCTCGAGGAGAATCTTTACAACATGAGAAAGAGTTCAGCTCCTGGGAGCTTCAAATAGGGTAGCGAATTCTCTTTCGCTCTCATGAGAGATGGCCCAAGGGACCATGTCCGACACAGCCCGTTGGAAGAACGACGCCTCCTATTGAGTCGTCTCCCCTCTTGAGGGCTCCCCCCCTCTGCTCCTCCCTATGCTCTGGAACCTGCTCTGCAACAGGTCTTGGCTCAGGGGCAGCTTGAAACTCGGGAGTCACCGCATCCGCCACTTCTGCTCCTTCCTCTAGGTGGGGGATTATCACGGTCGAGATAGCCGGTGTGACTTGCCTCTTAGCCTTCGAGACCGTCTTCGGCCTTTTCGGAGGACGAGTCTCGAACCGAGTCTCTGACCGCGACGAGGCCATCATCTTGGAAGTTCGACGGAGAATAGGCCTTACCTCAGGTGTCATCTCTACATCAGAAGCAAGACAAGTTAAAAAAAAAATCAACTAGACACTTAGGAGTTACCTGTTACAGCCAAGTCTAAACCCGAGAGAAGAAGACGCTTTGGCTAGAGAAGTGTCTTTCAAGACCACTCCTCCGGATCCAACGCCTTCAGATCCTTGATTAGAGTTAGGGCGCCTGCTCCGAGTTTCGGCCTGCGTGCAGGGATATCTGTGAAATGCGTTTAGTCTAACTCAAAGACATAACAGTATGAGGAGATAAAAAAGTCCGAGGAATGCACGTCGAGTCACCTGCTTGGGAGAACGCCCGATGAACGTGAGGTTCAAAAAGTCCTGGCTCGGTAGTCTCCCAGCGGCCACATGCCTAGAACCACCTATCTCTTCAGTGCTTGTTGGAGGTAGGAGGGTCGGTTATCAAAGGTCAGCTCTTGTTCTGTCAAGCACACAAAAACTACCAGCTGGGCTGCTACGGATTCAGCCGCACTTGATACAAATGGAGAAACTCGTCGATAGTCAGTGGGGGCTGCTCTATCTCAACCCACAACATCAAGCATCTGAACAAGATCCTCCACCTGTTCGGGACTATCTGCCCAGGTGCTATTTGGAGTCGGGAAAGAAAATCTCGAGCAATGCCTTGGAGGGGCAGATGCAAGCCGCATTGTAAAATGACTTGAAAGATTGCGACCATCCCAGCAGGAGGATGGTCGGGTAACTCACTCGGCAAGGGGAGACGAAGGATGAACGAATCCGGTACTGTAACGCCCTGAAAATAGGGAGTCGAGCATAAGCTCCACTCCCGAGTTCCAACGCATCACTTATGCAACATAGATAATGATGATTAAATGTTGTCCGTGATAGTGCATTAAACATGAGTAGGATTATACCAAAACAGCATATCATACTCCAGAGACAGTTAAATTTCGCAAGCGAAAAAACTGTGATAGATATATAAAATATATAAAACTGTTGTAAATCTCCAAAGTGTGAACATGTTACCAGGTTAAATATATACATGTATACTTCCCAAAATGGACCAAAAATGAATATACATGTGTATTTCAAAAAGACAAAATAGTAAGTGTAATAGCATCTAATCAACATCCCAGAAATCTCCGTCAATCAGGACACGGCTCACATGAAGTCGCCCGAAAACTGCATGTAAGAGAATGCCTCCTCGTCATCCTCGAAGTCCGGCTCCGCCTCGTAGGCATCGCCACCACCTGCAACTAAGACAGAGTCTGGTTGGTGTGTACAACACCGTCCCGTAACGTGGGAGTGAGTGATCAACTCAATGAAACTATAAGGCAAAGGTTAACATGTTATCAATTCAATCAAGTAGTAATGATAAAGAGTACAACAATCATGTCCTAAATACTCTTATTAATGCAAGAATGGTATACGTAGATGATGCATGCCCTCGCCTACACTCCCTCAGCGTCTTCATCTCACGGCGCGCATGGCAAACTCTCGAAAGTGCTCTTCCTCGCCAAAGCACATGCAATGCGGTGCATGCTCATGTTCGCCAATACTTAATTAGATTGACAGCAGTATTGGGAAGCCAAGGTACCTCACTTAAATCATTTTCCAAACAATGATCCATTCTAGGATCGTCAGTCCTAGTAAATATCATACGATGTTGCGGTTCAAGGTCACTACAAAGGGCTCGTCACCTGATCAGTGTAAGCATAGTTTATACTCTAATTATTACGGAAAGGCTCGTCGCCCCAACGCAGTCTCAGAGTACGCTCGAGGTCACTACAAAGGGCTCGTCACCTGATCAGTGTAGGCCGATAGCTCGAATACAGTGTCGCATACCACCGTATTCGGTTCACGAGTCTAGTTTGCTCACTAGACACTATGGGGAGGCTCGTCGCCCCAACGTAGGCCGACAGCTCGACCACAGTGTCCTATACCACCATGTCCGGCTCATGAGTCTTAGCGGATCGAGGTACCAAAGTTAACGGGGGTTTTCACTGGTGAGTTTGGTACCTTGGATTCAAGCAATAGCGTTCATACATGGTGAACATACATTGGGTTAATCGGGTTACTTGATGAGCTCGACTGGTTCAACCGCACATCAAATTGATCGACATGAAGTGCGTAAGCACTCCGTGTGGCCTAACCACTGTCGAGAATCGAGGTACAGCTCGGATTCATCGAACACGTCCTGAGTAGCAAAATGACCTCAGCCACTACCCGAGAAACCTTTTCCGATTGCCTAGACTATGCTGTAGTCCCAATCACACTTCAATATAATAGGAATACATATGTGCCAGTCCAAAATAGCAAGAAGCAACTAACTTAAATATAAGTCTTATTCGAGCATTTCAACAAACACATAGTATACATGTTAACACACATAGACATTTGAACCATAAATACGTAGTAGTGATATGGGATGCAGAAAGGAAAACTATAACCATAGTTAAGGGAATTGAGAATCCTATCTCAACACCCTCATTACATGCATATCAACAAGTAATTCCTCATTGAGGCATTTTATCAAACAATTAGACTAGACATATTTCACACATGTAATAAACTAGTTATAACATACGTCCTGGCAAGCCCTTTTTACAAAAGAGTTGCCACATACACAACAAGCATATATTCATAGTTAATAATCATGGCAAGCACAAATTTAAATTCCATATTCATTTAGTCATATCAACAAACACATGGAATACACTATATTCAACATAGTTCATATGTATGTATAAAACACGGGAAACATCGTCTCTAAGCATGTGATATCAATCAAGTCAGTCATAAATCATTATCTGATATTGAAAGCCTTGAAAACCATAACTTAAACATTTATAGTCCGCACCTTTCGCCGGTAAACGAGTAACGAACTCAGTTTGTATACCGAGTCATGTCTACGGCACAACGGCAACCTACAATATGAAATAGGTTAGCTATTTCATCCCTTACACTATTTGGAACTCTAGAACAAGTTAGGGTTAGGATTTCTTACCATAGAACGGGATCAGAATCGCTGGAATAGCGATACCGATACGATAGTTAAGCACGTGGAATGGCAGGGAAGAACCTTGGATCAAACTCCAACTGTCTCTCTCACTTTCTCTTTCTTTCCTTCTCTCTTTTCTCTTTAGGGTTGCAAATTCGTATGTGAAGAGAGGGTGAGGGTTTAAGGTCCTTATATAGGCCCGGAACTGACCAGAATGGCCCTAGGGCCATGGTATACTTAGGTTATAGCCAAATGGGGACAGTTCCGATCCAGCGGAGCACTTCTGGAGGCCCCTTTTCTCCGTGCGGTCGGACTTAAGCTCCCTGGCATTGAATCTAGGTCAAGTTACGTTTTTGGTCCGATCGGATTTACAGATCAACCGTGGTGGACCAGTTTCAGTTCAACGGTCACCGCCACTCGATCAGGGCCACAAGTACACTGACATGTGTATGAAAATTTTCCTGATCCGAGGGTGTATTTGGGTCAGATTCTGACGGCTTGAATCCTTATATTTGGCCCGCCAGCGACACGACTCAGTTTACTTAAGTTTAGATTTTATTTCTAAAGATATTCACGTTTCTCACACACTATGTTCCGGGCTCAAGTTGTGTGTTTCTGAGCGCAGCCAGGACTTGATTTCCGAGATGGTCGTCAAGCCCACTAAGGCAGTCGTAATCATTTAGTTTCGTGGTAATCGGACTTCCGACGTGCGGTCCAGGTCCGATACGGAGTTTCGTGATGCTCCCGAGAGCAACTGGGTTTTGAGATTGATCTTAGATTATAGGGTAATATAGCGTCAATGATTCTGCAAGTTTTGGGTCTTACAGTTCATATTTAAAGTGGTTCAAGCGAATTTCACAGCTAATCTAGTTTAACACTTAGTTAATTCCGTCTAATTTCTAAAGGATTTGGTCCTAAGTGATTTCTGCTTGAGGTGGTACTCAGGTCTTTGTATGAATTTTTTCATTATGTTACAATCTAACCCCTTTAAAGAAAAATTTCATCCTCGAAATTACTACCTTTTCGTACTCCTCGAGAATCTGAGGGTAATTCTTATGGACCTCGGCTTCAATTTTCCAAGTAGCCTCTTCTTCCGTATGATGCGTCCACAATAACTTCACAAGTGGTAAAACCTTGCTACACAATACCTGCTCCTTCCTGTCTAAGATACACGTCGGTCGCAGTATATATGTAGCATCCTCACTTAACTGCACATGCTCCCACTTGTGAGCAAAGCAAGGCAGTACGCTACCACCCCCACTCGATCCAGGATCTGGAATGGGCTAATGAACCTCGGTGTGAGTTTCCCCTTCTTCCCAAACCGAAGGACTCCCTTTATGGGGAAACTTTCAGAAATACATTGTAACAACCCGAATCTTCAGGACCCGAGTACATGACCAGTTTCCAAAAAACCCGAGTGTTAACCTTAAAGGATGTTCAAATATATATTTTTCTTTTATCAGAGTAAGCAGATGAGCGTAGTGTGGACAAATCGACATAAAGGAAAATTTCATTATCATTAAAATATACAAGCTGCCCATAACGACTTATACAAACCAATGTCTCTAAAAATAGTAAATACAAGGATTACATGATCTAAATACATGAGAAATAATATAATGCAAACAAATTTGACCCGCAGGACCCCTCAGCTTCTCAAGGTTGGTACAGTCATGCAACCCTCGTACTTGGACCCGGCTCCTCATCAGTTTGAACTTGAAAATCACTTAAGCCACCTGTGCTACCTGTACGGTTATATTTTTAATGGATGAGTGCCAACTCAGTGTGAATTCCCCTCAAGATTACATACCGTCGCATTAGGTAAGCATAGTTACAAAACATATAGACAACCAAAACAGAGTAAATGCAGTCTTATTAGATGCATGGATGTGTGAATGTAATCATCGCCCCGGGGATGCTCATCCGTGCGGACAGTGGGCTGTTGCCCATGCAATCATCGAACCTGAGAAATATCATCCAGTCGGAATCATCGAACCTTGGAAATATCATCCAGTCGGAATAATACGTGCCATGTATGCATGATTAGCCAAGTCATTATTAGTCCATTTACAACCAGCCAATTTAGATAAGCTCAAAGGTCACTATGGGGAGCACATGGCCCAGCGTAGGCCGACGGCTCGGGCATAGTGTCCCATTCCCACCATCCCCGGCCCATGAGACTACCACCTTAGGATGTTTAATGGTACCCCATCGACTAGTGGCCAATCATATTACAATATATAGGGCTTACCATCGCATGGCTGCACGGTGTAAAACATCGAACCCACATAGGGAAAATACCAGAACAAAGCCACATAGGGCGATATCAAAACAAGCCGCATAGGGCAATTATCAAAATAGGCCTCATAGGGCGAGCATCAAAACCATGCGATAAAAGACCATCCTTGAAAACCATTGGACACAACAACCTTGGATGGTAGGCCCACATCAATGATCCATTTAGACCACCACTCAATAACCACTAAGTCGAAGGTCCATTTTAATCACAACTAGTCGGGTTACATCCCAAGTATGGGTGTACATTTATAGGTGGGGGTTTTCCACAAATGTACCAGTTTAAAGTCCATAAGCAATACACAAGCATGAACAAATATACAGGATGAACATTAAGCAGGCAATATAGCATTTCAATTTCTACCAACTAACACATGTGATTACAAGAGAGAGATATCAATTATAATAAAAACTATAACTTAAGCTAATGAGAGGATGGAAAGCTCAAGGGGAAGAATCATCACCTTATACTTGGAATCGCCTACTAGTGTCGCAAAGTACTTACGCCTTTAGAATTTAATCCTACCACAAATCATGAACTTGTACAATTAGATCCAAGTTCTACGCACTACCTAGGGCTGAAGATCATATCCTAGGGTCATCTTTTGGGGTTTTAATGTGGAATTAGGGTTTTATCCTAGAATCTAGCCCCATACTTGGATTTTAGGATTTGAAATCTACTTGACACATTAGTTAGAATTAAATCCTAATAATTACAAGAATACTCTTAGCGTTAGTGTTATAATTTATATTAGTTAATATGTTAACAAGGATGGTTTATAACTTCATATTTAAACATACCTATATTTTCTAATGTTCCTGTAATGACTTATAATCCCTTACAAATGATACAAGTAATAATAATAGTAATTTTATCAAACATGATATAATAAGGACTAACACTCAACACTTATACTAACAAAAAAATTGTATTAATTCCATGAGGAAGGTGATTATATTATCTGATCATGATGATTGTAACTATTAATAGAACTGTTTAAAGGTGAAGAATAAAACACTAATAGTTAACAATTTTAATATGTCTGTAATAGCTAATTATAAGCGATTCACTAAAGGTTAATCATGCTTAATATTAGTACCCTATCAATGATAATTATGGTAACACAAATAACTATAATCAAAATAAATTTAATATGGAAGGAGAAGGTAGACTCACCTAGGTCGACTCAATGGTTCAACTTGGCTTCAATCCGAACCGACAACCCGCTTTGCAACTCAACTCCGCTCAACTGAGTTGACCCAACTCATTGATCCGGCGAGTCAACTCAGCCCAGTTAACTCAGTGTTCCTAAGCACCACTATTCCACTTTCTTTCACTTCCCTCTTCTCTCTTCTTCCATTCTCTCTTTCCCTCATGCTAGAAATTCAGCCCAACTCGACTCGGCTTTGAGTTGGTGCAACGTACACCACCTCTCTCTCTCTCTCTCTCTCTCTCTCTCTCTCTCTCTTTTCTCTCCTTCCTCTTTCTTGCTGGAAACCCAAACGGACCAGGCCCGTGCCTGGTTCGACTCAATCAGGCTCGGTCTAAACCGAGTCGACTCGATTCCAGTAGAACAGCAGCCCCACGCTGCCTTTCTCCCTCTCCCTTTTTCTCACACTTTTTTTCTCTTTCCTTTCTTCTCTCTACCTTCTCTCCACTTTCTTCTTCTTCCTCTCTGGACAGGGAAAAGCCTCCCGACTCGACCGGCGACTTGACCCGACTCAGACGGGTGCGGCAGCACAACTGCACCATCCTCTCTCTCTCTCCCTCTCCCGTTCTCTCTTTCTCACTATTTTCTTCTCTCTGGTGAGTCTCAGACCGAGTCGGAACTCAGCTCGGGCACCGTTCACGAGACCTGAAACTTGGAGTGGGTTATGACAGCAGCTGCGAAGAGGTTGAACTCGGGGAAGAAGCTTCGGCTTCAATGGCAGAACGCCACCCGATGGAGTTTTCTCAAATCCGGTCGTTGTGGATTGATCAGAGGGACATTAGGAAGCTCGAGGATGTGAAGGATCGAAGCTTCAACGAGTTCTTCTTAATGGGTTCAGAGATGGAAGAAAATGGTGTAGGTCTCGCTGGTGCGGCTACAGTGGATAGGGCAGCGCACCCTTTTGTTTTATATGCCCTATTTTTGAAGCCCTACTCTCTCTAAGCCATCGGATGGAGGATTGATGGCCCGTATTCATCTGCTCTAAACCACCAAGTACAACCACCAAAACTGAAACCCGCCGGCTGCTAGTTTTACTATAAAAAAAAACCTAAACCACGTAGCTAAAATGGAGGGCTAGGATCTATCTGGTAATGGAGGGCTGAGATTGGAGGATCTCTCCTTCACGCGGATCGCCAAGTTGGCGGTTTCCATTCTTGGAAACATGATTTTGTAAGGCCTGTTTGGGTCGAAGATGGTGCGCATGTACATGTGTTTCCGCATGCGGGAGAAGTTGGGTTTTGGTCAGGATCTTACTGCGCACAAGATGGACGGTTTGGATCATTTATATGGATGATGAAAGTGGGCCACCCCACGAAATCACGGACCTCAGTCCGATCATTTTGAAAAAGGCAGGTAGCGGGAAAAGGAGGGAGAGCCCTTCTAATTCAGGAAATCGTCGGTCAAACCCGACTTTGACTGGTCCCTTTAATCCAGTGCACTGCAGGTGCACCTCCCCTGATACGTACACGTACTAGTGTGGGGTCCAGTATGATGTTTGTGAGAGAGTCATTCCGCTCATTCACTAGGGGGGCTCTACCAAAGGGTTTTGGACCAATGATTAGGCTGATCTAAGGTCTAGGTGGGGCCCACAACTTGATTTGCAGTCGTAGGATGATTTCTTGTCAACCTAGTGGTCGGATGATGCCTAAGTTGGACTTCAATGGCTAAAAGATCCTAATGTCCCATTTGTAAGGCTTTCGCCATATATTACTAACTGATACTATTATTAATATAATTTTTGTTATTCTTGTATGTTACTTATAATTACAATATATTTATAATCTCATACATATATAATATATATATATATGTATATATATATAAATATAATATTAAATACTAATATACTACCATATACGTGCTACTGATCACCTATCATTAATATATAATTCGATTATATATTGTAGAATTATTATCCCTTATATTTATTTAATATAATATTATTTTCATAATATTTCATATACATTAAATACATACATAACAATCCACTACAATACATTTTCATACATTCTTCGTGACAGGTAAATTATCAAAATACATTTATACTTTCTTTCTTCCTATGTTTGCGTAACATTTTATAATATAATAAATAGATAAGATAATGTACTTATTAAATATTATTAGAGTACCAACGGACGGATGGGTCCACATATGGATGGGGACTACTTCAACGATCGGATTTAAACTAGAATGAACGCGAATGTTTACTTAAGCCTAGCTTGTATTTATACTAAGTTTGGTTATATGGTAACACCCGAGTACTGGAAAGTATGGGGTGTTACAATCTACCCTCCTTAAAGAGAATTTCGTCCCCGAAATTCAGTGCTTCTAGTATGATTAGGGATGATGATAATATTCATTATTTTCCTACATGTACAAACGTATGCCACTAGGCTCCCAAAACTAAGGTCGTTACAATCTACCCCCCTTAAAGAAGAATCTCGTCCCCGAGATTTGGTAACAAGGTGTACCCTCTTTCATGTATGCCTAAGTTGTGAAATTTCAATGCTATATTCCAATCTACCACAACCCTTAACTCTTCATCCTAGCAAATCAACTGATGTGTTTAGGTTCTACTAAATTTTAGAAATCATTTTAGTATTAAATAGAACTAGGGGATCTTATTAACGCTTGTCAACATCAGGATTTCTCATAGCACTGACTAAGATTTTAATTTCATTTGGGTGGCGAATACTAATCTCCTAGCTTTTCCTTTACCTTGAATGATAGTTCCCAACATCTAAGTACAATACAATTTCCTGGTTTTCAGTGTTCGAGCTGTCACAAATAGATGGTGGTAGTGGGTCTGAGCACGATACATTGATTGTCTACCTGCAGGATAGAGGATTTCGGTATCAATTCACAATCCTGTTAAATCTCAATCCCTTGCTTGATCAGGGCAACGATATCATTGAGATTTGCTAGGACTTGGAACTTTGAGTCAAACCATGTAAACGTTACCTAAACATGTTTCCATCAGTCTGTGAATCCCTTCTAGACTCCTGGGAAGTGTCATGAAACCTCATATTTTTTGTCAAGTCTATGCAGCCCATTACGCTTCCGCTGCACACTCTAATTTCTTAATACACTACCTAAAAATTTTAGGACTAGAGTTTCTATATAGGATCTTGAGTCTAGAATTTTGCTAAATTTCTCCAAGATCTTAAATCTAGTCTTGATATGCTCAGCCTAGGGTTGAAACCTTATCTGTTTTTTTTTTTTTAAACCTATTTTAAGTGCTGGGAATTTTGAGGAATATTACTTCTAGCTACTGAGATGCGTTGGGGAATTTAAATTATAATTCCTAGCATAATTATGTTAGTTTAGGGGATACTTATGTGCGATCTAATCTATAATGTGGTGGCAAGGGATTTCCCACATGTCTAAGTCCATTTTTATTTGCCGAATATTGTGACGGTACTACCTCTAACTAATGAGATTTTTGAAAAGTTCTGATCATACATTCTTAAAGAAAACAAAATCGTTCACTTGGAAGTCAAATATAAGGAATGTCCCCATCTAGTGTTATGTACATTGTAGTGGCTATTTGTTTTCTTGTGATACCCAGGTTTAGTTTCCAAGTGCAAATAACTATTCTAATAATTTACGAGAGGACCGAAGTTTTCATCTCTAAGTTCCGACAACTATCTTGGTAGTTTATAAGAGAACTAAAATTTTCACTTCTAAGTTTGAATGTCTAAACCTAAAAATTTTCAAGGGAACCTACACTCATTTCTAAGTCCTATGAGTTATCAAACAATGTTTCAGGGATCCTAACATTTTGAAGTATCTATGTTCTCAAAAACATATGTTTGGAAGGGAACTTTTCATGAGTTCAATTTGGCCAAATGTCCTAAGGGTCTTGAGTTTATTTCTGAGTTCTTCGGCCATTCAAACAACTTTTCTAAGGAGCTAAAATTTTGAGTCTCTATGTTCTCAATTTCTCTTAATTCCAATGAGATTCTACATCAATTCAATTGATTACCTTAACCATTTCTAAGGGAACCTACGTTTGGGTTTCTACGTTCTCAACCATTCTTGTAAGTCAAAGGGAAATTATCCTAAGTTCAATTAGCCGCTTAAATAATTTCTAAGGGGACTTAGGTTTTGAATTTCTACATTCTCAAATTCTTTCCTAAGTCTAGGGGATTCCTACATGAGTTAACATCTAAGGGCCTAACCCAAAAATTTCAAGGGGCCTAGAGTTCGAAGGATCTATGTTCTCAGATTTTTGAAGGGGACTTCTCATAAGTTCGAACGACTATTCTAGTAATCTCTAAGGGAATTAAAGCTTGGGTTTCTACATTCTTAACCATTCTTCTATATCTAAGGAAGGTTCGCCTAAGTTCAAATTTCTAATTCCAAACATCCTAACTTGAGACATTTGAGGCTTGTATAAGATCATTTCCCAAGGCCAAGTTTGTCCAAACTATGCTCTGATACCAACTGTAACAACCCGAATCTTCAGGACCCGAGTACACGACCCGTTTCCCAAAAACTCGAGTGTTAACCTTAAAGGATGGTCAAATATATATATTTTTCTTTTATCAGAGTAAGCAGATGAGCGTAGTGTGGACAAATCGACATAAAGGAAAATTTCATTATCATTAAAATATACAAGCTGCCCATAACGACTTATACAAACCAATGTCTCCAAAAATAGTAAATACAAGGATTACATGATCTAAATACATGAGAAATAATAGAATGCAAACAAATTTGAGCCGCAAGACCCCTCAGCTTCTCAAGGTTGGTACAGTCATGCAACCCTCGCACTTGGACCCGGCTCCTCATCAGCCTGAACCTGAAAATCACTTAAGCCACCTGTGTTACCTGTACGGTTATATTTTTGATGGATGAGTGACCAACTCAGTGTAAATTCCCCTCAAGATTACACACCGCCGCATTAGGTAAGCATAGTTACAAAACATCTAGACAATCAAAATAGAGTAAATGCAGTCTTATTAGATACATGGATGCATGAATGCAATCATCGCCCTGGGGATGCTCATCCGTGCGGACAGTGGGCCGTCGCCCATGCAATCATCGAACCTGGGAAATAGCATCCAGTCGGAATCATCGAACCTGAGAAATATCATCCAGTCGGAACAATACGTGCCATGTATGCATGATTAGCCAAGTCATTATTAGTCCATTTACAACCAGCCAATTTAAATAAGCTCAAAGGTCACTACGGGGAGCACATGGCCCAACGTAGGTCGACGGCTCTGGCATAGTGTCCCATTCCCACCATCCCCGGCCCATGAGACTACCACCTTAGGATGTTTAATGGTACCCCATCGACTAGTGGCCAATCATATTACAATATATAGGGCTTACCATCACATGGCTGCACGGTGTAAAACATCGAACCCATATAGGGAAAATACCAGAACAAAGCGACATAGGGTGATATCAAAACAAGCTGCATAGGGCAATTATCAAGATAGGCCTCATAGGGCGAGCATCAAAACCGTACGATAAAAGACCATCCTTGAAAACCATTGGACACAACAACCTTGGATGGTAGGCCCACATCAATGATCCATTTAGACCACCACTCAATAACCACTAAGTCGAAAGTCCATTTTAATCATAACCAGTCAGGTTACATCCCAAGTATGGGTGTACATTTATAGGTGGGGGTTTTCCACTAATGTACCAGTTTAAAGTACATAAGCAATACACAAGCATGAACAAATATACAGGATGAACATTAGGCAGGCAATATAGCAATTCAATTTCCACCAACTAACACACGTGATTACAAAAGAGAGATCAATTATAATAAAAACTATAACTTAAGCTAATGAGAAGATGGAAAGCTCAAGGGGAAGAATCATCACCTTATACTTGGAATCGCTTACTAGTGTCGCAAAGTACTTGCGCCTTTAGAATTTAATCCTACCACAAATCATGAACTTGTACAATTAGATCCAAGTTCTACGCACTACCTAGGGCTGAAGATCATAGCTTAGGGTCATCTTTTGGGATTTTAATGTGGAATTAGGGTTTTATCCTAGAATCTAGCCCAATACTTGGATTTTAGGATTTGAACTCTACTTGACACAATAGTTAGAATTAAATCCTAATAATTACAAGAATACTCTTAGCGTTAGTGTTATAATTTATATTAGTTAATATGTTAACAAGGATGGTTTATAACTTCATATTTAAACATACCTATATTTTCTAATGTTCCTGTAATGACTTATAATCCCTTACAAATGATACAAGTAATAATAATAGTAATTTTATCAAACATGATATAATAAGGACTAACACTCAACACTCATACTAACAAAAAAATTGTATTAATTCCATGAGGAAGGTGATTATATTATCTGATGATGATGATTGTAACTATCAATAGAAATGTTTAAAGGTGAAGAATAAAACACTAATAGTTAACAATTTTAATATGTCTGTAATAGCTAATTATAAGCGATTCACTAAAGGTTAATCATGCTTAATATTAGTACCCTATCAATGATAATTATGGTAACACAAATAACTATAATCGAAATAAATTTAATATGGAAGGAGGAGGTAGACTCACCTAGGTCGACTCAATGGTTCAACTTGGCTTCAATCCGAACCGACAACCCGCTTTGCAACTCAACTCCGCTCAACTGAGTTGACCCAACTCATTGATCCAGCGAGTCAACTCAGCCCAGTTAACTCAGTGTTCCTAAGCACCACTATTCCACTTTCTTTCACTTCCCTCTGCTCTCTTCTTCCATTCTCTCTTTCCCTCATGCTAGAAATCCAGCCCAACTCGACTCGGCTTTGAGTTGGTGCAATGTGCACCACCTCTCTCTCTCTCCTTCCTCTTTCTCTCTCTCTCTCCTTCCACTTTCTTGCTGGAAACCCAAACGGACCAGGCCCACTCCTGGTTCGACTCAGTCAGGCTCGGTCTGAACCGAGTCGACTCGATTCCATCAGAACAGCAGCCCCACGCTGCCTTTCTCCCTCTCCCTTTTTCTCCCATTTTTTTCTCCTTCCTTTCTTCTCTCTACCTTCTCTCCACTTTCTTCTTCTTCCTCTCTGGACAGGGAAAAGCCTCCCGACTTGACCCGCGACTTGTCCCGACTCAGACGGGTGCGGCAGTACAGCTGCACCATCCTCTCTCTCTCTCTCTCTCCGTCTCCCGTTCTCTCTTTCTCACCATTTTCTTCTCCCTGGTGAGACTCAGACCGAGCCGGAACTCAGCTCGGGCACCGTTTGCAAGACCTGAAACTTGGAGTTGGTTATGACATCAGCTGCGAAGAGGTTGAACTCGGGGAAGAAGCTTCGGCTTCAATGGCAGATCGCCACCCGATGGAGTTTTCTTAAATCCGGTCGTTGTGGATTGATCAGAGGGACATTAGGAAGCTTAAGGATGTGAAGGACCGAAGCTTCAACCGAGTTCTTCTTAATGGGTTCGGGGATGGAAGAAAATGGTGTAGGTCTCGCTAGTGCGGCTACAGTGGATAGGGCAGCGCACCCTTTTGTTTTATATGCCCTATTTTCGAAGCCCTACTCTCTCTAAGCCATCGGATGGAGGATTGATGGCCCGGATTCATCTGATCTAAACCGCCAAGTACAACCACCAAAACTGAAATCGGCCAGCCGCTGGTTTTACTATAGAAAAAAACCTAAACCACGTAGCTAAAACGGAGGGCTAGGATCTATCTAGTAATGGAGGGTTGAGATTGAAGGATCTCTCCTTCGCGCGGATCGCCAAGCTGGCGGTTTCCATTCTTGAAAACATGGTTTTGTAAGGCCTGTTTGGGTCGAAGATGGTGAGCATGTACATGTGTTTCCGCGTGTGGGAGAAGTTGGGTTTTGGTCAGGACCTTGCTGCGCACAAGATGGACAGTTTGGATCATTTATATGGATGATGAAAGTGGGCCACCCCACGAAATCACGGACCTCAGTCTGTTCGTTTTGAAAAAGGCAGGTAGCGGGAAAAGGAGGGAGAGCCCTTCTAATTCAGGAAATCGTCGGTCAAACCCGACTTTGACTGGTCCCTTTAATCCAGTGCACTGCAGGTGCACCTCCCCTGATACGTACACGCACTAGTGTGGGGTCCACTACGATGTTTGTAAGAGATCCATTCCGCTCATTCACTAGGGGGGCTCTACCAAAGGGTTTTGGACCAATGATTAGGCTGATCTAAGGTCTAGGTGGGGTCCACAACTCGATTTGCCGTCGTAGGATGATTTCTTGTCAACCTAGTGGTCGGATGATGCCTAAGTTGGACTTCAACGGCTAAAAGATCCTAATGGTCCATTTGTAAGGCTTTCGCTATATATTATTAACCGATACTATTATTAATATAATTTGTTATTCTTGTATGTTACTTATAATTACAATATATTTAGAATCTCATATATATATATATATATATATATATATATATATATATATATTAAATACTAACATACTACCATATACGTGCTATTGATCACCTATCATTAATATATAATCCATTTATATATTGTAGAATTATTATCCCTTATATTTATTTAATATAATATTATTTTCATAATATTTCATATACATTAAATACATACATAACAATCCACTACAATACATTTTCATACATTCTTCGTGACAGGTAAATTATCAAAATACATTTATACTTTCTTTCTTCCTATGTTTGTGTAACATTTTATAATATAATAAATAGATAAGATAATATAGTTATTAAATATTATTAGAGTACCAACGGACGGATGGGTCCACATATGGATGGGGACTATTTCAACGATCGGATTTAAACTAGAATGAACGCGAATGTTTACTTAAGCCTAGCTTGTATTTATACTAAGTTTGGTTATACGTTAACACCCGAGTACTGGAAAGTACGGAGTGTTACATACATGGTCCCCAACCTCAAACTCTAACTGTCGCCACCTCGTATCGGCGTAGCTCTTCTATCTGCTCTGTGCTACCAGAAGTCGACGCCTGATAAGGTCGATCTTCTCTGAGGTCACCTGAACTAACTCTGAGCCAAGCAGGCTTTTCTCACCAACCTCTACCCAACAATGCAGTGCTCTATATGGGCGCTCATACAAGGCCTCATAGGGAGCCATGTCAATACTCACCTGAAAACTATTGTTATACACAAACTCTACATAAGGAAGACAGTCATCCCAACTGTCCTTGAAATCACGCACGCAAGCTCACAACATGTCCTCTAACACCTATTTTACCTGTTCCGTCTGCCCGTCAGTCTGTGGATGGAACACGGTGCTGAACTTCAACTTCACACCCATTGCTTTCTAGATACGAGTCCAGAAGATAGATGTGAATCGCGTGTCTCGGTCCGACACGATCTCCAAGGGAACTCCATGCAGACGTACAATCTCCTTGATATACAAGTTGGCCAACTCGTCTGCTGAGTTCGAAACTCTGATAGGGAGGAAATGGGCCGATTTCGTTAACCGTTCCACAATCACCCAAACGGAATCACGTCCCTTCCTTGTCTTTGGTAGCCCAGAAATAAAGTCCATAGAGATGAAGTCTCATTTCCATTCTGCTATGGGCATGGGCTGAAGCAGTCTAGGAGGTCGGCGATGCTCTGCCTTGACCTGCTGGCATGTGAGACAACGGGATACATAATCTGCTATGTGGAACTTCATGTTGTCCCACCAGTACGAACGCTTCATGTCTCGATACATCTTCGTGCTTCCAGGATGTATCGCCAATTTCGAACTATGTGCTGCCTCAAGAATCTCCCGTCTCAAGTCATGAAGATTTGGGACGCATAGGCAGCCACGGTAACGTAAGCCCCCATCCATACCAACTCTCCACTCAGCGCCCTCATCGCCGCTAGCCTGCTCTCGAAGCTCAGAC
Source organism: Magnolia officinalis (assembly GCA_021015155.1). Taxonomy (NCBI): domain Eukaryota; kingdom Viridiplantae; phylum Streptophyta; class Magnoliopsida; order Magnoliales; family Magnoliaceae; genus Magnolia; species Magnolia officinalis. Next base: position 29,487,117 of record JAJHSJ010000018.1, on the reverse strand, counting down.
AATCGTTCATCGTCCTTTTGGGCCTCGATGATCCTATCATCAATAAGTGGCTGCACACGAACGTGTGCGACGCTCTCGAACGGCTCATCCACGATGAGTTTCTGCTCGAAGTCTCGCACGAACTCTACCATACCCCATTCTGCCACCATCAGCGGAGCCGCAAACTCTATGGTCTTCTTGCGGCTCAACGCGTCAGCCACAAGGTTAGCCTTACCCGGATGGTAGGAAACCTCGAACTTGAAGTCCTTCAAGGTTTCCATCCATCGCTTAGTGAATATGTATCTAAGGTTCTTGTGGTCACAAAAGAGCTTGAACTCCTCTCCATAGAGGTAATGTCTTCAGAACTTCAATGCAAAGATGACGGCTGCCAACTCCAGGTCATGTGTAGGGTAATTTTCCTCGTGCTTCCTCAACTATCTTAAGGCGTAAGCAATTACCCTGTCCTTCTACATAAGGATACAACCCAGACCAACACGAGATGCGTCGGTGTATATAGTATACTTAACCCTTTACTCTGGCAATACTAGCATACGAGCGGATGTTAACTTGTCCTTCAGCTCCTGAAAAGCTGCTTCTGCCTTCTCGTTCCAGGCAAACTTAAGATCCTTCCATGTCAACTGAGACAGGTCTGGCTATCTTGGAGAAATCTCGAATGAATCGTCGATAATAACCTGCCAGACCAAGGAAATTCCTCACCTCAGTAACCGAACCGGGCTGTTCGCAGTCCTGAACTGCGGCTACCTTAGCAAGGTCCACCGCTATTCCTTCCTTGGACACCACATGTCTCAGGAACTTGACTTCCTCCTTCCAAAAGTTGCACTTCTTGTACTGTGCGAATAATGGGTTCTTCTTCAGAGTACCCAAGACTGCCCGTAGGTGTCCCTCGTGCTCTTCTTGACTCTTAGAGTATATCAGAATGTCATCAATAAACACGATGACGAATCTGAATAGAAACGGTCGAAACACCCTGTTCATCAGGTCCATGAACACGGCGGGTGCGTTCGTAAGGCCGAACGACATCACAAGAAACTTATAGTGTCCAAAACTGGTCCTAAAGACCGTCTTCTGCACATCCTCATCCCTAACGCGCAACTGATGATACCCTGACTGTAGATTGATCTACGAGAAGTATCGTGCCCCCTTCAACTGATCAAACAGATCATCTATCCTGGGCAAAGGATACTTATTCTTCACCGTCACCTGGTTCAACTTGCGATAATCAATACATAATCGAAGTGAATTGTCTTTCTTCTTCACGAACAACACGGGAGCTCTCCAAGGGGACACACTCGGTCGTATGAAACCTGCCTCCAACAAGTCATCAATCTGTCTCCTCAGTTCCTCCATCTCGCATGGAGGCATGCGATACGTCAGTAGTGAAATGGGTGTCGCACCGGGCGTCAAGTCAATAGTAAAGTTGATCTCGCGCTGAGGAGGTAACCAGGTATCACCCTGAACACATCCATGAAATCCTGAACTACTAGCCTGTCATCAAGTGTCGGACCATCCATATTATCTAACAAGGTGGCATATCAGCTAACACGGTAAGGCCAACTGACCTGTACTGGAAAAGTGAAGACCGTGCCCTCGGGTCTATAGGCTATCACTACCCAAGTATCGCAATCAATCTCCGCCTTCATCTCGGTGAGCCGATCCATCCCAAGGATAACGTCATAGTGGTATAGTGGGGCAGCGATCAGATCCACAAGTACTGTCTTGCTTCCTAAGTCTATCAAGCAACCCTCACAAATCCTGCTAATGTCTGAAAAAGTTCTTGTAGCTGTCAGGATCCTCATTCCCTTCATGGGAGCAGTATCCAACCCCAGTCGCTTGACTGTTGGGCATGATATGATCGAGATAGTGGACCCGGTGTCCACCACCAAGAAGACGGGTGTACCTGGAACGTGAGTCATGACTTCAAAAGCCATCGGGGCCGTAATCAATGTCTCAGGTGCTTCAGCTACAAGCGTGTGTACTCTAGCCTATTGCGGACAGTTCGGCTGTGGTACCATAGGCCGTTGAGGAGGCCTAAATCGGGGTGTCGACGGTCGAAAGGAGGGGTGTGCGGGTGCTGTCCGTAGAGGTGGAGCGGAGATAGCCTGAGGCATCGGGCGGTTGATCCTCTGAGGTGGTGAGAACCCGCTATCCTTCATCTTGCTGAAAAAATACCTATTTGTATGACCTGCCTTCCCGTAGTACGTGCATCACAAGTCTGTACGTCCCAACTGAGCGGTGGCGCCTCAAGCCTGGGAGGAGAGTCTGCACGTGGCCTCTTGTCGAAAAATGGTCTGGCCGGGAAATCGGGTTGAGACCTAGGGGCCACAAGTGCTCGTACATGGGACTGTTTGTCCTCGTCCTACTCAGCTGGCATAGACATGCTCACTAGCTCAGCATAAGTGGGTATGCTAGCGCAGCACATCTTCGAGTGTATTTCGGGCCCCAGGCCCTCAAAGAATCGCCGCATTTGCATCGGCTGGTCAGCTAAATCAAGGGAACATATCGGCTCAGCTCCGTGAACCTGTTCTCATACTCAGCCACCGTCATCCCTCCCTGACGGAGGCGAAGAAAGTCACTCTCATTCTCATGCCGATAAGTGAGGGGATAATACTTCTCATGGAAGCGGGTCACAAAAGCTACCCACGTCCATGCGTATCCAACGACAGTAGTTCATAGGACACCGTCCCACTAGTGGCTGGCCTCCTTCTCAAACATGAAAGTGACTAACTCCACCTGCTCTGCCTCAGTGCAGTGCAGCGGCTTCAGCATCTTAGAGATGCGGTCAAGCCAATACTCAGCCTACTCGGATTTATGAGTACCCACAAATGTAGGAGGTCGTAAGTGCTGGAATCACTCGAAAAGTCCGCTAGCACCCACATTCCCAGTAGGGGGCACAGGTGAAGCAGGTGGAGTCATACCCATGCTCTGGGAAAAAATTTCCGCCATGGTGGTCAAGAACTGTTGTTGCTGCTGGTTGCTGTTTGTAACTGCTGCTGTTGTATCAATAATATCATCTGCTCTAGCCTATCAGTAGGGGGAGCAGACTGAGGTACAGGTGGCGTCGAAGAGGATGCACGGTTCTACTTAAGAACCAATGGTGCAACAGGCGCAGGCCCATTGGTGGGGCCAGTGGCCGGCTAAGAATCCGGCATGGTATCGTGAGTCGGGCCCGAACCTGGGTCTGGCTGGCTATCACTTAGGGGAGGAGCCCCGTCAACTGAGTCGCCAGGAGTGTGGCGTACTGTAGTCCGTGCGGCCTTAGGTGGCATGCCCTATATACAACATAGGGTGCAACCCATGTCAGATGTAGCATAATAATACTCAATTCTTTAAGCATTCAACACACCTTATAGCAAAAGAAACGTCATACATTTCATTTAACAAAATTTGTCACAATACATGGAATAAAGTTCTACATAAATTATGACAGGAATGCATGCGACTATGCTAAGCCCAAACTACCAAACACAAACACACTTTCTACCTACTACACTACTAGGCCCATCAACATTAAAACACAGACATCCTAAACAACAACAAAACAAGCTACAAAGCGATGGCATGGATGTCTAGACATCCGAGTCTGGCGACGGAGGAGGGGCACCCTTATCCTGCAGGCAGCACAAGATAACTTTCAAGGTGCGAGTCACCTTCTTAAACTTGTATTTCACCGAGGGCCCGGGTATCGATAATCTCCTGTCGCAGGGCAGCCTGGCCCTCCTCAAGTCGATTTAAGCGGGCCCGATCAGAGTCATGCTCCAATGCCGTAGGAGGGGAGCTCTCATCCATGTCCTGAGCCTCCTCTTCTTCTTCTTGTTCCTCCTCTATCTCTTCCCTGCTTTCCTCCTTGCTTCCATACTCCTCATTAGCCGTCTTGTCCTCACTCTCATCAAGTCGGGCTTGCCGCTGCTATGGCCCAATTTCCATTTGATTGAGAGTAGTTTCGTTGATGTCATGGATCGACACTGGCATTTTCGCCCCAAGTCTGTAGCCAAACTCACATGCAATCTTGCATATGAGTCGACGAAGCGAATGAAGCAATCAGACCTTCAGTAGAGCGTGCGGTAAGAACTATCTGCCGCAGGACATACGTAGGCACGCACAACTTCTCTCCCTGCCCGGCTCGGTACAGAAAATCTACCATTAGGCATGTGCACTCGCTGCAATTGCTCCACCTGGGGTAAACGTTGAACGTGAAAATGTGGTGAAGTAGGCGGAAGTCATCTGTCATATTAGTCGCCAGGAGGCTATTGTTTGGCTGCCAATGAACCAGTCAGTCATAAAGGAAACGCATGCGACGATCCCTTTCACGTGCACTATTCAGATTCTTCTCGCTTGCATGAACCTTGCCAAGCAGCATTTTCAGAAGTCGAGCTATCAACCCAACATTAATTGTGGCCTCCTGATCTCTACCCACTGGGATCTTGAACTGCAAGGGCTCTAGTGTTGGCTCTCGAATGTGAGCGTAGAAAGCTCGGATAGTGCCCACATTTGTGCAGTACTTGCCCTCGAACATGGGACCCCACCCGACCTCGACCAGGCGGTCCATCAACAAATAATCTCAAAAGAGCCTCTCGTCCACATGTGCTTCAAAAAGGACCCTACGGCCCTCATATCTCCCATGGGACAAATCAGCCAGCAAGGTTCTTGGGAGAGGAGCCTGCGGATCGAGGTCCCGCTTAGTCCGTACCTCTCGTTCAACGCTTGAACCTGCGGCGGCGCCTCTTGGCCTCCTTGAACGAGTAGGGAGACTAGGCCCGGCCTCATCCGTAGGAGTCCTCTTCTTTCCC
>JAJHSJ010000018.1:29400478-29482230 GCA_021015155.1 Magnolia officinalis | reverse complement strand
TTTTCTAAATCTCGGCGATTTTTGTCACAGTGATGACAGTTTGGTTTCTTGATATAATGAATTGCATGGCCATGACCTATTTACCTTTATGAATACAATTAAAATGGATATTTTCTATATTTAATGCATGCTTCTATGCTCTTATGCATGCTTTGTACATATTTGTTTTTTGATCAATGATGCAAATTGTAATTGTCCAAGTCAGTATAGCTAATATTGTCAAAATCTGTGCTTATATTCTCAATAATAAGTAAAATTAAAAAATTAAAAATCTCTGTCAATTTTCTGACTCTTTAAGTAAAACAAATCATCATTTGAAAATTTTGAGAATTTAAGGGCTGTTTGGCTGAGGTGTAAGGATTGAGCTCCTTTTTCTTGTCATTTCCAAGAGCAAGTGGGTTCTGTCGAGAACACAGCACTCAGATGTCGCCTAGTGGAAGCAATCCTCAGTCCTCACATTTCCGGAATGCAGGCTTTCCTACTCCCCCCGCCCAACACCACACACACAACACACACACTGTGCATGCTCCACTTGCAGTGCAATGCCATACACTTATTTTTGTAGGCTTTTCCCTGAATCTAGGGAAAGGCCCACCAGAGAACAAAAAAAACAAAAACAAAAAAAAAAAAAAAAAAAAAAAAAAAAAAAAAAAGAAAAGAAAGGGCACTCAGGAACTATGGTAACATGAGTTTAGAAAATGTCCACAGAGATTTGGGTATCATCAAATACTATTGTAGAAGTCAGTAAATAAATATCTTCAATTATTCTTCATAATAAATTTATCAAATTGCCACAATCATGTAATTTCAAGTTTCTGAAGATTAAATCTGAAGTAGTATGCTTGAACACAGAGGTGGGGATTGGCGGACTGGAGGGAACTGTCATTTAGAGAGTCTGTCTGCCAGAAATAGGATCGTCTCAGCCATCATCCCGTTCATGGGCCCAGCTGCTGAGAACAGTCATGGCCGTAGTGTCGACTAAGCTCCTGTGCTACAACCGGACATGTTGAATGTGACCCGGATGACTGCGTTAAGGAAAGACGGTCACTCATCCCTGTACTATCTGGGGCCCACAGCAGGCCCTGCACCCCTCCACAGGCAGGACTGCAGTCACTGGTGCCTTCCAGGAGTCCCTGATGCATGGAACGAGCTCCTCTACACAGTCTTCCTCAGGCGGGAGACGCTGCGCCAGCAAATTCATCAGCGTCCTATGTGTGGCAAAGGTAGTACAAGCACATGCAAGAGCAATGAAGAAAGCTTTGTGCCTACTCTACGACAACAGGCGAAAGAAATGAGATTGTGCCCGTTATCTGGTGAGCCATTTATGAAGAAGAAAACTAACAGCTTGATTTTCGGAAAGCTCAAGCAGGTTATTTTTGCATGAAAGCTGAAGGAAACCTAACTTCCATTGATGCTTGTATGGATTGGCTGGTGGCATGCCACCAGTTACATCTTGCCAGAATCGCATGTCCTTCTTGGTAGGAGTATGAGGAATATCTGGACAGTAAAGGAATCCATTCTTAGATGCAAATATCTGTAGTTATCAAGTGCTCTGATCTGTACTTGTGGCCTACATGTATGAGATCCAAACCTGATGGATGGGGTGTACCCTGAAACCTGCAGAGGTTGGATGATCCTGGCTGCTGATTGTAGGACTATTGTCTATTGGACTCATGAATTTTGATTTTTGGGGAATTTTCCATTAACTGTCAATTGGCGGTGTGAGAGTGACTTTTGGGGATCTGTAGATGAACAAATCTGGATATCAGATGTGGATGGTGGATATAGAATGCCTGATAATGAAGGATGTTTGTATTCATTCTCCTGATTAGTTTGTATGGGAGGAATATTGGGTATTATCTGGAACTTCTTTCTTTTCTTTTTTTATTGTCTCAAGTTTACTGTTATAACTACCACGAGGGGCAGATTTTTGAGGGTTCCTTTTCGCCTGTTGTTTGGATTTGGCTATTGATATGTAAATACATTGGACTTCTGTTGTCATAGAGCTTCTTGTTTTTTGCCTTTTCTTTTCTTTCATTCATTCTTTATTTATTTATTTTAATATTTTTGGGTCTGTGTGGGTGGGTGGGATGATTGCTTTGGCAGCAGTTTTTTAAGTTTTACAGGACCTTTGAGTTGCGTGACCCATGTCCTTGGTGATCTGAAACATTCATCTTGCTGGTCTCACTAGGAATGGTGCATTATGCCAGATGAGTGTATGACTAATTACTGGATTTGTCTAGTTAATTTGGTTGGCCTTGCCAAAATACGAGCAGCAGGCGGTAGTGTTGCCCCTTCTGTTTGACAGCTTGGATCTTTGTTTCGTTGGCATGGTAAGCCAATGCTGATGAGTGGCTCTAATTGAAATGCATGTGGGCCTCGTGTAGGGTGGATCATGGCTCCAATGTTAGGTGGGACCATGATTGTCTGGGTCAAGCTCATCCAGGTATTATCTTGCTGATTATTCTTATGCTGTTTGTGAATAATAAGGATTATTTGTTGTGCATGTGCAAATTGAAAACTCTGTGAATACGAGCGTGGTTGTTGAAATTGTGAGGTGACAGTGTTGTATGCAGGGGTGCTTGAGAATTTGTGATGTAGCACTTTGGCATGTGTATGCAGGGGTGCTTGAGAGTTTGTAATGTAGCACTTTGGCATGTGTATGCAGGGGTGCTTGAGAGTTTGTAATGTAGCACTTTGGCATGTGTATGCAGGGGTGCTTGAGAATTTGTAATGTAGCACTTGGCATGTGTTTGGTCAGTCAGTCCTGCTTGATGATCTATAGTGCATGCTCAAAACTTTGGAGCATTTGGAAATGATTAGTGGTGCTTGTGGCATATTGGTACATGTGATTTTGGTGTATTACAATAGAATGGCCTAACTGTACTTTACTACTTATCTAAAACAAAAAATAAAAAATATGTTCTTACAAGCTGCTTATTATTATGGAATGAATTATTTTTTAGTTAAGGATAGAACTTTTGTTGCCTTTTCTTCAAATCCATCATAATCATAGAAATGATTATATATTAGTTAAGGATAGAACTTCTCTCTTATATGACTGACTTTGACATCTGAGGCAAAATGAAAGAAAAGGCTGTGAGATTCGTCATTGTAAGGCCCCAATAGATAAATAAATGGCTGGTATCAACCCCACATCTAAATTGAAGAGGGCTTTGATATATTCTTGCGATTTCTACCCTCTATATCAGTAGTGGCCCGAAATTCTTTTCGTTCGACTAAGGCCATAAAGGATAATCATGCATTTCTTCCGACAATCAAATAGGTGATGTGGCAGAAGGGAACGGACCGAACATCCACGTGATGTGGCAGAAGTCGGGTTCCTTCCAAGCATAATGACAAATCTCGTCCTCCACCAATTTCGGTAGATTTTCAAATTTGAAGTTTTTATTTAGAATTATCATGAAAATCTCGCGGAAAATAAAATATTTGTTAAATTTTATTAAGAAAAAAAAATTAAAATTAAAAATAAAATATAGATTTATATAACAAATTTCTTACTGTTTTTATTATTTTGGGATAAAATCGCCATAAAACGCGATAGTTTAAAATCTTCCGAGATTTTCATATATCGCTTTGTGAATTTATCCCGTTATTTTCAAAATATTCATCTCACTGTTCCCATAATTTCCCCAATCAAATGTAACATAAACATCAAAAAAATAATAAATAAATAAAGCAATCAAATAAATCCATCAAAGGAATTTCTTTAATAATAATAAAATCCGTTGCATTACAATGCCCATATTCTTCTTCCTCTTCTTCTTCTTCCTCTTCTACCTATCCTCTTCAAAAGCATCCGAAAACGAACCCTACCAAACCCTAATATATCTCCTTCCATCCATTCCCCAAAATTAACAACACAAACGCCCCCAAAATCAATACCAGAATGATAAACCCTAGTTTCCACCTCTTAGACCCTCCTCCCCCGCCAAACCCTTTCTTCCAAAACCCTAATCCTCCTCCGCCCTCCCCCACACCGTCGGATAGGAGGAGAAGTGAACCCAACGGCTCCGGCAACAGATTCAGATTCTGAGCGACGAACAAGGCAATGCACTGCAGGAACGCGTTCTCTACTCTCGTCTCGCCATCCGTTTTGCCTCCTCCTTCGAATCTTTCTCTTTGCTGCTGCTGCTGCTGAGGTGATCGAATTTCTCTGCAGGATTTGGAATTTTGAGAATGGGATGAGAGATTTCTGAGATTCTATGGAAAAATGAGAGATCTGAGAGATCTCCAGATATACGGAGATTGGGGATTCTAAGGGGAAGACAAGCAAGATGATGATGATGAAGAAAACGAGGAGACGATTGGTATTTGAGAGGAGAGCAGAATGAAATCTGCTGCTGCATCTCTCTCTCCCTCCCTCTCTCTCACTCTCTCTCGTAAATTAATAAATATAGAAGAAAAAAAGATCCGTTACGGGTGGCGTTTATGGGCTTAGGCCCAGATCTTGGTTTCTCACCGAGGGTCGATGGGTCACCGGCCTGGGCATGCGTAAATTTAGAGTGGCCACAAACCAAGCCAGCTCAAAAGCTTGGCTCCGATTGGTTTGAAAAAGCTCAGCGTGGACTTAAGCTCATTTTTTAAAAAAGCTGAACAGTATCGGCTCAGCTCAGCTTGATTTGGCTCATGGATTGTATGCACCATGTTTCTTGTGGTGTGACCCACTCGAGCTTTCGATATTATTTAATTTTCAGATCATGTACTAAAATGATATGTAAAAATGGATGGACGACGTGGATAATACATATACATGATGATGTGCATAATACATGATAGATATACATGAATGCACATTGTTTCTTGTGATTTGGTCCACTTGAGCCGTAGATATGATTCAATTTTAGATCATATCCTAAAATGATTGTAAAAATAGATGGACGGCATGGATAATACATATACATGACGGTGGGCCCAGAAAGTTTACTCAATACACTAAAATGAGATTTGAATTGGTTGGTGACCTCAACACCCACCACGTAGCTGGTGTCAAAGCTCGGATAGGGTAAAACACAAATCTAAAGTAGTTGGGGGACAGAAGTTTCGGATCAATATTGTTTTCCTGTGGTGGGGTCTACCTCAATGTATGTGATGCATATCCACACCACCCATCCATTTTTCCAGCTCATTTTATGGCATAGACCAAAAAATGAAGTAGATCCAAATATCATGTGAGCCACACCACATGAAACATTGATCATTAAACGCCCACCATTGAAACCATCATACTGTCAATATCGTCTTGATCCAAAACTTTTGTGGCCCACACAGTATTTCATGTTCAATCACTTTTATCCACGTCTGTGTGAAATTATCAGCAGTTTGGATGGTGAATAAACATTACGATCGACCCCAGAAAAGTTGTAATGGTGGTATTCAATGATCATTTTTTCTTGTGGGTATGGCCCATCTGAGATTTGGAACTGCTTCATTTTTTGTGCCCATGTTCTAAAATGATATGAAAAACAAATGGACATGCAGCGTGGATATACAACACATACATTTAGGTGAGCCCCACTGGAAAATTTTGATGAAACTAGTCCATCAAGCAAGCTTGGATCCATTTGGTCGGTGCTGGAAAAGTTGTGTGGCCCACCTTGATGTATATGTTTGATCCGCTTCGTCCATTGACTCTACGACATCATTTTTTAGAATGATCCCAAAAATGAGACAAACCCGAGTCTACGGTGGACCCCACTAGAGGAGTAGTAATGATTGAACGCCTTTTTGGGGCCCACTATAATGTTTATTTGTCATCCAACCTGTTGATTATGTCACACAGGCCTGGATGAAGGGAAATAGAACTTTTGTAGGCCCTAGACAATTTTTAATGGCAGGCATTCAATCCCGACTATGTCCCGTAATGTGGTCCACCTGAGATTTGGATCTATCTCATTTTTGGATTCATGCAATAAAACTATGTTATAAAGTGGATGGACAGAGTGGATAAACATATACATCATAGTGTAGCCCACAACACCGACTAGTACCGAGTTTGGTACATGAAGGGTCACTACCGAATCCAACTCACCGAGTCTCCGCAAAATATCCCCAAAAGGGCAAAACCGGCCTTTTGGTTTCCCGTACACAGCCACTAGAGGTGTACACGAGTCGAGCCGAGCCGAGTATTGCTCGGCTCAGACTGCTCGAGTCCCAGCTCATGCTCGGTTCGGCTCGGCCTTCGAGCTCGAAATAGCAGCTCGAGCTCGGCTCGTCTGAGTTCGAGCCGAGTTCGAGCAGATTTCGAGCAGAGTCGAGTACTTGTTTGGATCCATCTGGCAATCCGAGATCCTGACCATCTGTATGAATTCCCGCTGCGCGGCGCCGAAGCAGCAAATCAACGACGGATATTCGTAGGGGAAATCCATCCCGTCGTCGAAATCCTCATCTTCTTCTTCAACGTCTATGATTTTTTCGCTCTCGGGCTCTGGTTTTTTACTCGAGCAGCTGGTTTTCTTTTGGGAAGGAGAGGAGAGTGTTGACTTTGACTTCGGTCGGCCTCTGCATTTGGGTATTGTCGGTGGTGGAGCTCCGTTTGCACCATCAACGGCTAAGATTGAAGCTTGATTTCTTCGCGATTGATGGAGATTAAACGGTCGGATTGGAAGGAGGTATGAGACTTGGAAATGGAGGGAGGAAAGATGGACGAGAGCCATGAGAGGAAAGCTAGGGTTTTTTGTTTCATCCCTCTCTATCTGCTACATTATCTAGTAAGAGGTTTTTGGAAAAGGACAGTTTTACCCTTGTGTTTTTATATAATGGCAGATTCGTTACAGAAGCACAAGCGCAAAATTCCCAAGGGTGATGGGGACATAATCGACCTTTTATCCTGGTCCCTGTACCGAATCGAGTCAATTTCGAGTACTATTCGAGTCGAGCAGGGTCATGCTCATGCTCGGCTCAAACTCATTTCGAGCACCAAAAATCAGCTCGTGCTCAGCTCGAACTCATTTCAAGCAGAGTCGAATCGAGCTTTTTCGAGTTGAGTCGAGCGAGTTACCGAGCTAACTCTGCTCGTGTACCGCTCCAACAGCCACTCACCCAGTTGCCCTCTTTCTCTCTCTCAATGCGATTTTCTCCTCTTCTTTCGGGTTACAATTAGGATCGTGGCTCTTCGATCCAGGAGTGCAATAACGAGGTTTATACTTTTTAAATCTTTCTTTTACATCTGTTTATATTCTATTCCAGATTAGCTTTATGTTGCATAGAAAGAAATCTCAAGTGGGTGTATCTCCTTTTGAAGTTTCTTTGATTTTTGGTGAAAATAATTTATTGTGATGTTCTTCAGATTTGGATTAGTTGGAAAAATTGAGTGTTATATGAATTTTTTTTTTGTCACATAACACTCCATTTTCAATCATGCATGTTGTTAAAAGAATGATTTTTGCTTTCATATGCCAATGAAAGAGCGATTTTGTTGACTTTAATAGATCATGCATATTTCTATGCTCTTGGAAAATCATCTTTTAAGAATTGCTTGCTTTAGATCAACAGAAGTAAATTAAAATAATAATAATAAAGAAGAAACGGTCTTATGATGTGTAGCTACTTGCATTTTTGCCTTTTTGTCATTTGGGTATTAATTCTATTTGGATTATTGTCTTTTTCATTATGTTCTTTTCCATAGGCCCTCTTGGTCAATGTATTGTTAATGCGGTTGGATTGGCACTTGCAAAGAAACATTTAGTTGTTCCTTACAACAAACTCGACAATGAAATTATCGATAACTAAACGTAACAATCTTTATCTTATCCTTATCGGTGTTGATTCCTTTCTTAATTAGTATAACATTATGTTTCCTTATAATTAAAATGAGTACCTTACGCTTGTTTTACGATTCAACATATTTTATATTTAAATGTCCTTATCTTACTTCACTTTAAATGAATAAATGACTAGCGAGGACGTCCAAACCCCTAATTCCGGTACATCAGTTACCTCTCCTCTTAATGTGAAAGGAAATGACACAATTAGAAACAGTGTGACTAAAGATTCATGAAAAAGTAAAAAATCGGAAGAAAAGATCATCTGCATAGATAGATTTTGAGGAAGTCACCATTCAAGGTATTGTGAAGATCAAATGTCTACCTTGTAAAGGTTTATATGCAAAGAATCTAGATGGGGCAACTAGTCATTTAGATTTGTAAAATGAAACATAGGAATTCAGGTAAAGGCAAACAAATACTTTCCTTTACCACATCTGAAGGAGGCGAGTCTCGAGCCAACCTCTTTGACTACAAATTTGACAAATAAAAATTAAAAGAGTAGTTTGCAAGACCTTTGATCGTCAAGGAAAAACCGTTCAGAATAATATAAAGCAATGTTTCATGGGATTATGCAAATTTCATAATCCCAAATGTGAGAAAATTTCCCATGTAACAGTAAAGAGGGGGTGCATGAAAATATATGAGTCAGAAAAAAATGAAGTTGAAGACACTTTTAGCATCAGTGTTGCGAGTTAATTTGATATTGGATTTGTGGACGACTTCAAATCAAATAAATGATTATATGTCATTGATTGTCCACTATGTTGATGCAGAATGAAAATTATGCAAAATAATTCTAAACTTCCACTACCTTCCTCATTCTCATAGTGGAATGAACATTTTTAATTATCTTGTTGAGTGGGACATTGTAAATAAAGCTTCTGTAATAACTTTAGATAATGCCTCCGCAAATGATAATGTCGTTACAATTATACGAAAACATTCGAGGTTGCTGGAAATTTATATCTTGGAGAAAAAAATATTCCAAGTGAGGTGTTATGCCCACATACTCAACTTGATTGTAGTGGAACGGCTTAAAACAATTGATAGGGCGATAAAGAATATCCGAGAGAGTGTTAAATTCAGTAGGGGATCACCTTTAAGGTTAAATATGTGAAATGAAACAATCTAACGGTTAAATTTGAAATCACAGAAGACATTAAAGTTAAATATATGTACACATTGAAATTCAATTTATGAAACGTTGGATTAGGCCTTAGAGTTGCAGTAAGCATTCCCTCACTTTGCAAATCGTGATAGAAGCTATGTCTGGCTGCCTTCTGAAATTAATTGAAAAATGGCTAGAGAGGTACATAATGTTGAGAAGTGGAGTCACATCTGGGGCCGCGCACGACCAGTCGTGGCCCCTGCTCGACCGGTCATGGAGCCCACTCGACCGGTCGTGACCAGTCGTGGACTGGCTCAACTCAAAGTCCAGCGAGTATAGGTTTTTGGGTTCCGAGTTTTTCGACCGGTCATGGAGCCCACTCGACCGTCGTGACCAGTCGTGGACTGGCTCAACTCAAAGTCCAGCGAGTATAGGTTTTTGGGTTCCGAGGTTCTCGACCGGTCGTGGGGTCCGCTCGACCGGTCGTGCACCTACACTACCAATTGTAGTTACGTAGATTCGTTTCCGAATCTGATGCTTTCCGAATCTGATGCAGACTGCGGATTTTTGTGTCGCCTTTCGCAAGGGTGCGAAAGGGAAGTTGCCTAAACTATAAATAAGGGTCCCTAGGGCTTTTCTAGGGTTAAAGGTGAATATTGGGGAGCTATTCTAAGGTGAAGGGAGAGGTTAGTATATTGCCTTGTAATCTTCGTTATTCTTCATAGTGGAAGTTTGCATCCGTGGTTTTTTACCCTTGTTGGAGTTTTTCCACGTATATCTTGTCTTGTGGTTAGTTTGAATGCTTTGATTCTGTTTCTAGTTTATATTTCTTCCTGTTTATCGTTTGTGGGCGAGGCCTGAGATTGGATCTCGGCTCACTGTGTTGTTGGCGTGTTGCGCAACAACTGATATCAAAGCTATTGGTATAGTTCTATTGGGAGCGATGACGGAAGAAGGGAAGACTAGAATTGAGAAGTTTGATGGTTCAAACTTTGCCTTCTGGAAGATGCAGATGGAGGATTATCTGTATCAGAAGGACCTCTATATTCCTCTAGGAGGAAAATAGAGAAACCAGAAAAGATGACAGATGATGAATGGTTTTTACTGGATAGGAAGGCTTTAGGAACGATCCGACTCTCTTTGTCTAAGAGCGTCGCCTTCAATATATCCAAGGTAAAAACTACAATAGAATTAATGGAAGCCCTAACCACCATGTATGAAAAACCCTCTGCATCCAACACATCATCTTGAAACAGCTATTCAACATGAAGATGTCAGATGGTGGGAGCGTGGCTAAACATCTAAACGAGTTCAATACAGTCACGAGCCAGTTGGAATCCGTTGGCATTGTTTTTTAGGATGAGGTCAGGGCGTTATTGATCTTATCCAGTTTGCCAGACAGTTGGGATGGTTTGGTGATTGCTGTGAGCAATTCTTCAGGGTCGACAAAGCTGAAATTTGATGATGTGCCTGGTCTAATTCTCAGCGAAGAATCTAAAAAAAAGCATCAGGAGTTTCAGGGGATTCAGGGAATGCTCTAAACGTTGAAGGAAAAAGAAGATCGCTGAACAAATGAGGCAATAAACACGGGCATTCAAAGTCAAGGAAGAAGTCCAAGGGACCGAAAGACAAAGACGGGTGCGACAAGAAAGGGCACATGAAACGTGATTGCAGAGCGCTCAAGAAACAAGAAGGAAGCTCTCAAGGCGGGAAGGATTCAGTGAATCTATCTGAGGAGAGTGACACAGAGGTGTTGATCTTGTCTCTTGATACGAGGAATGAGTCTTGGGTTATAGACTCGGGTGCTTCGTTTCATGACACCTCATGTAAGGAAGTTCTACGTGATTATGTGTCAGGTGACTTTGGGAGAGTCTACCTGGGTGATGATAAGCCGTGTAATATTGTTGGAAAGGGAGACGTTCATGTCAATTAAAAAGATGGAACGGTATTGAAATTGAAGGATGTCAAACATATACCGAGTTTGAAATATAACTTGATCTTAGTGGGGCAGTTGGCCGATACCGGTTATGTGACGACATTCACTAGTGATTCTCGGAAAATCACAAAATGTGCATTGGTGATATCTCGAGGCAAAAAGAAAGGTACTTTGTACGTGACTTCAGGATCGTATAGTTTACTCGCAGTTGCATCAACTGGAGTGAATGGGCAGTTATGGCATCAAAGGTTGGGACATATGAGTGAAAAGGGGATGAATGTGCTATTGTCAAAAGGGAAGCTACCAGGGCTGAAGTCTATTAACTTGAAATTCTGCGAGGGCTGCGTGTATCACAAGCAAAAGAGGGTAAGTTTCAAGAAGACGAGACGCGCTCCAAAGACACATCTGTTGGAGCTTGTACACACTGATGTGTGGGGACCGGCACAGGTATCATCTCTTGGTGGCTCACGTTATTTTGTTTCTTTTATTGATGATGCAAGTAGAAAACTGTGGATTTATTTCTTAAAATACAAATTTGATGTATTTAAGAAGTGGAAAGTTATGGTAGAAAATGAGACAGGTAAAACAGTAAAATGTCTTAGATTTGATAATGGGGGAGAATACTGTGATAAGATATTTGAGGAGTATTGTGCGGCAAATGGAATCAAACGTCAGAAAACGATTCCAGGGACACCACAGCAGAATGGTGTGGCTGAGCGCATTAACAGGACCATCCTTGAGCGCGCCAGGAACATGAGACTACATGCAGGGTTGCCCAAGACCTTTTGGGCAGATACTGTAAATACTGCCGCATATCTCATCAATAGAAGTCCATCAGCACCATTGGATGGTGGGCTACCAGAAGAAACGTGGACTGGGAAAGAAGTAAACCTTGCACATCTCAGAGTATTCGATTGCACTTCATATGTTCGCATTGATGCAGAGCAAGAAATAAACTGGATGTGAAGTCCAGGAGGTGCACGTTTATAGGCTACGGGCAGCATGATTTTGGTTACAGGTTTGGGATGTAGAAAACAGAAAAATCATCAGAAGCAAGGACATAGTCTTTAATAAAAAAGTGATGCATAAGGACAGTGTGCAGGAAAAAGGCCGAGGAGAAAGAATTCATAGAAATGGAAGAGTTACCGGACACGGGTGTTACAGCGTCACAAGATGATCATGCACAGGAACATTATGAGGCAGAGCCATATACACCGATTGTGAGGAGGTCTACTCAGAAGAAGAGACCCACGGTCCGATACTCACCCTTTACATTATTTACTACTGACAGATAATGGTGAGCCAGAGTGTTTTGAAGAGGCGTTACAGTCAAATACAAGGGTTAAGTGGGAGCAGGCCATGGATGAGGAGATGGACTCTCTTGAGTCTAATCGTACATGGGAGCTAGTCACTCTACTAAGGGTAAGAAAGCTCATCATAACAAATGGGTTTACAGACTGAAGGAGGAGCACGATGGTTCGAAACGGTACAAGGCCAGATTGGTTATGAAAGGGTTCAACAAAAGACAGGTATCGATTTCACTGAAATATTTTCACCTGTGGTGAAAATGTCTACGATTTGTATGGTCTTGAGTATAGTGGCTACAGAGGACTTACATCTAGAGCAGCTAGATGTTTAAGACAGCCTTTCTTCATGAGGACCTTGAAGAAGAGATATATATGCATCAACCGACAGGATACGTGGCACCAGGAAAGGAGAACAATGTGTGCAGACCGAAGAAGAGTCTATATGGCCTGAAGCAGGCCCCGAGATAGTGGTACAAGAAGTTCAACAGTTTCATGTCGAGCAACGGTTACAGGAGATGTCATGTTGACCACTGTTGCTATTTGAAGAAGTTTGATACGTTATACATCATCCTTCTTCTGTACGTTGATGACATGCTTGTGGCTGGTTCAAGCATGAAGGACATCTCAGATCTCAAAAGACAACTGTCTAAAGAATTTTCCATGAAGGATTTAGGAGCTGCAAAACAAATCCTAGACATGAGGATAAAGCGTGACAGGGAAAACAAGAAACTGGTTTTGTCACAGGCAGAGTACATGGCTAAGGTACTTGATCGATTCAATATGGGAGGTGCTAAGCCAGTTAACACTCCATTAGCCAACCACTTCAAGCTATCTAAGGAGCAAGGTGCAAAGACGCATGAGAAACGGGACTACATGGCTAAAGTCCCATACGCATCAGTTATAGGGAGTCTCATGTATGTTATGGTAAGCACGAGACCAAACATTGCTCAAGCTGTGGGAGTTGTTAGCAGGTTCATGAACAACCCCGGGAACGAACATTGGGAAGCTGTGAAGTGGATCCTTAGATACTTGGTAGGTACTAAGGATGTAGGGTTGTGTTATAGTGAATCAGAAATCAAGCTACAAGGTTACGTGGATTCAGATTTGGCAAGAGATATCGACAGTAGTAGAAGCACTACAGGTTATGTCTTTACTCTAGGTAGTACTGCAGTCAGTTGGGTCTCTCAGTTACAGAAGATAATATCTATCAGTACGACGGAAGCAGAATATGTTGCGGCTACAGAAGCTTGCAAGGAGATGGTGTGGATGCAAGGTTATATGGAGGAGTTGGGTAAGAAGCAAGCAGATTGCAAGATGCACAGTGACAGTCAGAGTGCAATACACTTGGCTAAGAAATCAGCCTTTCATTCAAGGACCAAGCATATTGCCATTAGATATCACTTCATACGTTCGTTACTGGAAGATGGATCGATTGCTCTAGAGAAGATTCATACAAGTGAGAATCATGCGGATATGCTGACCAAGGCGGTCACACGGGAGAAGTTGAAGTTCTGTTCAGCTTGATTGGTTTTCAAGCTTGAAGACGGGGAGGTGGTGCACTCCGGATGAAGAAGACAAAGGTTTATGGCGATTTGGTAACACCGAAGGTATCTTCAGCGATACCGAAAGTGCTATTCGGTGGCACCTTTTTCCTACCAAATGTGGACAGATTTTTCTGTTTAATTCCTTGTCCGTTTAATCATTCATCAACTTGGAACTTGCTAAAGCCAAGACTAAAGGATAGAAAATATGAACTCAGAATTGGCTTTGAATAGATGACCTAAGTAGATTTTTCTATTTGGGTTGGGATCATCTATTTGCAAGATCCTGATCGTAGAAGCTTCTTTAGATTTTGACTTTGTAGCTCGGGCTTCTGCTCCAGTTGCGTCGCCGGTCTTCATTTGCAAAGGACTCATCCGACTACTTGACACAACTAGTCACGTGATTGACAAACATATGTGCAAATAAGTGCACTAACAATCTCTCCCTTTGTCAATTACGTGACAAAAATAACCTATCCTAGGACACTGTCATGGTCCATACCAATGACCTACCAAACAATAAAAAATTACATATCATGTACCAAATTACAACTCAAATATAAGACTAGATATGTAACATAGAGATGTTGCTCCCCCTGTAATTTCTTCCCTGATCAACCTGTATTATGCAAAAGAAACAACGAATTGTTTCAGTGGGTGGATAGGTTTCTTCTCCCCCTTTTTGTTAGTTATTGGCAAAGGATTTACCAAGAAGCAAGCCAATATATGGTGAAATTCAGTGTAGAGAGAGAGAGAGAGAGAGAGAGAGAGAGAGAGAGAGAGCATGCAAATCACATAAAGGTATAATGGAAGAGTTATGAATTATATAAGCATTATGTGATCAAAAGAAGGATATACCCATGTCAGAAGAAAGATATAACCATGAAAGAAGACTAGCAAACATGAGCCGAATGGATATTATCATAACTATATCAAAATTACTACCCCAAGCTTGGGTAGAATAATCATCATCCAAAAACCAACAAGCCCTTAAGGGCATAATCATCCAAAAATAAAATGTACTATGATTCAGCAAAACATTAGAAAAAGATCATCGAGATGATCCACCCTCATATGGAGGGATATAAGAGCGACGAGTCAAAAGCAATTCAGTGATATGCTCCCCAGTATGTTGAAGAGCGTCAAGACGTAGTTCAATCTTGGAGAGTCGATTTTTGCACTGCCGGAGGTGAGCTTCTATATTTGACTGCCCTTCTAGAAGTTGACGAGCTGGATCATTCTGGTGAAGAAGACGCCCAGTGTTGACTGATAATGTACTTGGTGTAGGCACTGGGGTGCGACAAGAGTCCCAACCAGTAGCCATGGGAGTGTCTTGAGCTTCTTCACTGCTCCTACATTCTTGATTCTCTTCAAATATAGTTGTAAACACATTTAGTTGAATTAGAGTCTCTTTGGTAAAACATACAGCAGGATATACCATATCATAGGTAGGTGGCAAACCAAAGGAATTTTAAAAGTTTGCAGATATCACTTGGAAAGGGAAGGCTGGTACAATGAATGCCTTTGACAACTAGGATCAATTGTTTCAAGATAAGAGTAGGTAGGCATACTTCAATCCCTTGAAAGATGTCATATAGGATATTCAGAACAAATGGAGAGATCATATCTCCAGAAACTTCATATGGGTATGCATTGGTACTCAGAATGTTGTGTAGTACTTTCGTGGTTGAGTCCAAATGCGATGAGTGAAGGAAGTTTCGTTTGTTCCAAGGGATTGTGGCACCATTACACAATGATCGAGTTAATTCACCCCAAACTCCAAGATGATTTAGAGGACGATCAGTTGGGGGAATTTGTGTTACTCTGAGGTGCAATAGTTGACTTAACACCAAAGGAGTGATCTCCTTGGATTTGTTCATGAAGTTGATGTTGATGGATGGAGGGTCATTATTAGTGTCATGGCAAGAGTTTAAGAATTGATGAATGAGGTCATGCTGAACCTCTCCTCCAAAGTACATTAGGTTATCCCACCTAATTGATCCTAAGTAGAGATCAATCCCATATGGTTCGATGAGAAGGGATCTGATCAACCTGTCAAAGACAGTTTTGTTTGACATGACCATTTCAGTGGGATTATAATAGGGAGAACGACAATTGTTAGTTCGTCCAGTGGAGTGTTCTTCTTTTGCAGGAGCTTTGCCTTTATCTTTTACCATTGTTGAGCTGTAATCATATATTAGAGAAGTTATTGTAAGGATTAACATATCTTAACAATATGCATATGAAGTTCCAGATTCTCAGATATAACAAGAAAAGCAAATGAAGTATTTTAGCAAGAGTTAAGTTATGCATACGAAACTTCAAATTAACTTATCTCCAAAATAAGGTTCCAACTATAAATTTGCGGATGCAATGCAATATGCGGTGCGAATGAAATGAACAAACTGGAGTGAATTCGAGATAATAGTACGTAGTATCGCAAGCTATGGGGTCCATCACAAGGGACTTCTATCCAAACCAGTCTCATACCTAAATTTGGATAGTCAGACTCAATGTGGTAAACTCCTGATTTCAGGTTAGTCTCGCGCCCCAACCGAAATCCTGGCCGTTGTGAAGGTACATGTAACAAATAGTTGCGCACCACTAGCCTGAGTGAATAGTGAATGAATGAATGAGTATGCAACTCCTGCTCAATAAGTCCACATATCAGCACCGTACATCTCTAGGATCATCACAAGGGTCTAGTACACTCCAAGCTGGCTACCGCCCCAGCCGGCCGCGTAGCCCAGCAAGTGGAAAGGACCTCACTACCCACCTGCAGTAGTATACCAATGCCTACCCTGCTCGTCGATAGCGGACCCATTTGGGAGCTGGTCAAACTCAGCCTAGTTTATAGCCCCCTCACTCGGGCGGATAAGGCCACACCTCCTCCCAACTGACCACGACACAGTGAGAGACAGGGCTTATTGGTATTCGGCACTCGGACGCTCATGTATCCACTCGGTCTAGACATTGGAGCGTCTCCTGGCCTCGGAGGTTTAGGGACTTTCACCCACGGACATCCAAAGTGCTCAGATGCTCGAACCAAACATTTTCGGTGTCTCATCTGGCCATCTACGACATGCGTGTGGAGGTCACAACCCTGATGTCGCTAGGGCATATAGTAATCACAATCACACAATGCAAGATGCATGAGTCATGTAGTCCAACATGCATCAATCCTGTGCATAACTCCATCTATCAGGGAGTCTCATAAATCATTTGTACTATGGCATATGCAAGAGTCAATCACATCTCACAATAAATATGCAGATGATGCGTATGGGCATGTATCATGATGTTATGTTGTCACATACTCATAATCAGTATCAATAACCGGCATCAACAATCGACCTCGACAATGTAGACATTTAACCAACATTGCCCCCAAAGAATGGCCCACATAGAGCCAAACATATAATGGGTCCACGGCCTCACACAAAGGCCTAATATACAACACAATGGGCCTTACTCAAGGGCCACATATACACAACAGGTGGGCCCAGCTCATGGGCCTCAAATACATGACATGTGGGCTCTACACATGGGTCTCGAATACATCAAATGGGTCATGCATCATGGGCCTAATACATATCACAATGGGCCTTGCCCATAGGCCACGAATACATCACAATGGGCCTTGCCCATGAGCCTCAAATACATCACAATGGGCCCCATCACATAGACTTCTTATTCATCACATTAGGCCTTAAATACGGGTTGCATATACATCACACAGGCCTAATACACATCACAATGGGCCTTGCCCATGGGCCTCAAATACATCACAATGGGCCCCATCACATAGACTTCTTATTCATCACATTAGGCCTTAAATACGGACTGCATATACATCACACAGGCCTAATACACATCACAATGAGCCTCAACTACGAGTCGCATATACATCATATAGGTCTCGACAATCGGCCATGGCAATCAAAATTGGCTTCGATAATCGAAATCGGCCTCGATAATCGGAATCGACCTCGACAATCGGAATCGGCCTATACAATCGGCCTCGATACTCGGCCTCGACAATTGAAATCAGCCTATACAATTGGCCTCGACAAATCGAAATCGGCCTCGATACTCGGCCTTGACAATCGGAATCGGCCTATACAATCGGCCTCGATACTCGGCCTCGACAAATCGGAATCGGCCTATACAATCGGTCTCGACAAATCTGAATTGGCCTATACAATCGGCCTCGACAAATCAGAATCGACCTCGACAAATAGGAATCGGCCTCAATACGCGGCCTCGACAATCGAAATCGGCCTCGATAGTCGGTATCGGCCTCAATAATCGAAATCGATGAGAATGGCCTAACGAGGCCTAAGGGAAGGTCACAATGTGGATATTCAACCATCATTGCCCATCAGTGTGGACATTTAACCAACATTACTCCCAAGGAGTGGCGCACATAGGGCCAAACATATAGTGGGCCCCTGGCCTCACAAAAAAGCCTAATATACATCACCATGGGCCTCACTCAAGAGCCTAACACACATCATATTGGGCCTCATACCTGGGCCTCAAATACATCATAATGGGCCACGTCCCATGGGCTTCAAATACATAATAGGTGAGCCCTACACATGGGCCTTATACACATCAAGTGAGCTACATCAATGGGCTGCACTAATGGGCCTTATACGCATCAAGTGGGCCACATTATGTGGGCCGCTCTAATAGGCCAACATACATCAAAAGGGGCCACATCATATGGGCCGCACCAATGGGCCCATATACATCAAATGGGCCGCAACAATGGGTCGTACCATCTACACCATTCATCTATTTTTAGAAATCATTTTAGAATATTATCTAAAAATCAATCATATCGAAGAATCATCGGGACCAAACCACAAATAACAATGAAGATAATGATTTTCTGCCGTTTAAAATTTCCAAGGCCTACCATAACGTTTATCTTCCATCTGACCTGCTCATAAGGTCACAAAGACCTGAATTATGAGGAAAAACAAGTTTTACATTGATCCAAAACGTCTGGAATACCAAAAAGGGTTTCAATGGTAGTCGTTCAACCCCCAATGGTATTTCCAGCGTAGTCCATCAGATAGACAGATTTGCCTTATTTTTATTATCTCAAGCCTTAAGATGAGCTCCCGATTGGATGAACGGTTTGGATGTAACACATGACTCATGGTCAGGCCGCTACTGGCCCACCAGTCGATGGACAGCCTGAATTTAAAACATATACATCAGCGGTAGGCCTCACATAAGATGGACAGTGTGGATGCAAAACAGATGAGCGGCGTGGATGTGAAATAGGTAGACGATGTGGAATACACCACATAAATCATGTGGGCCCCACGGAACTTGCTGACGTCCGACAGCCAATAGATGAACGGTGTTAATAAAAACACATACCTCACGTGGTTTCCACGTGTGGGGCCCACGCTCTACAGCATGGATAAAACACTTACATCAAGGTGGGTCCCACCCACACGTGTGGCATGTGAGGGTGGGTCCCACGCATGTGGTCCACCAAAACTTTGAATCTGCTTCAGTTGGGTTGATGGTGTGGATCAAACACCCATCGTGATCAAGGCCCACGAAACTTGCAGCGTTAGCACAGCAACTATGCTACTCGTGAGATGCACACCTGGATGGTCTGGATCTGACGTACATGTGGGACCCACATGACTTGCTGACGTCATCCCAGTAGCCGTATGCTGCTGGATCCCCACGTCAGATGGATGGTGGGCCCCCAAATACACAAATCATGGTGGATCACATATGGTCTGGATGCGCCATGCACATCAGGTGGGCCATACATCTCATCATCAACATAAAAGAAAAAAAAATGAAAGAAAGGGAGAGAAGGAGAGAGGAAGAAACGTATGAAGGGGAGGAACCCGGCCACTATGGGCCCTCCCTGTACAATGCATACATCAAGACGGGTCCCACCACAAGTAAGCCCTCAATCAATGGTTGAAAATAAAAGAATCACCCACCTTTGATCTCTTCTTCCTTCTTCCGCCAACACGATCTAGAGCTCCAAGGGAACAATTTCAACGGTCGAGATGTTCTTTGGATGGTGGAGATGGGAGATGGGAAGTGGGCCACACAAAGCTCTCTCATGGACGTTGGGTTGCTTGCTTGAAAATGGGGAAATGAGAGAGAGAGAGAGAGAGAGGGGATGGGATGTAAAGAGAGAGAGAGGGGGATGGGTGATGGAGTGATGGGTGATGGAGTGAGTGATATGTACTTGATATGTAAGGGTGTGTAAGAGAGAGAGTTGACTTTGGGGATGGTATAGTACTTGACATGATGTGGTGATTGATAGGATTGATAGGATTGATTTGATTAGAGATTTTCTCGGTATTTGTAACGCGTGGCGTTTTCCTCGAACTGAACGCGGGCCCACATCTCCTGGCCCGGGTATTACCTCGGCGCACGAGACGCGATGTCGGAACTGCGGCGACGGAGTGGTCTCATGGGTACAAGTTTCGAGTCGAGCCGATTCTGATATACGGGACACGACTCAGGATCGCGCGCAAATGCCGATGAGAGATCGTGGGTCGCCGAAATTTGACAGGAGGAACCGCGGAAGCTTATGGAACAGTACGGGCTAGGATACGGGCCTCACATGTTGTGAGTAGGCCGTCTAGGCCCATCTTCTTTGTGAGGATAGTTCATTCTCATATAACGTGCTTAGTATAATTTCATGACTCATGTCCATACGCATCATATGTATGCTTGATATGAGTAGTGACTGATCATAGCATATGTCATTGGGCGGATTATTTATGGGACTCACTGATAGGAGTTACCCACATGATCGCGTCGTACGCGCAGGATTGCTGCATAACTGGATGGTGTGACTCATGCATCTCGCATGTGTGACATGATCATTATACACCCTAGCGACATCAGGGTTGTGGCCTCCACAGGCATATCGTGGATGGCCGGATTGGATATCAAAAATATTGGCTCTAACACTGTGGGCACATAGGATGTCCTTGGGTGAAAATTTCAGAACTTTTTTGGTACCAGGAGATGCTCCAACGTTTAGAGCGAGTAGATACACGAGCACCCGAGTGACAAATACCAGTAGGTCGTGTCTCCCACTGTGTCATGGTCGGTTGGAAGGGGGTGTAGCCTTATCCACCCGAGTGAGGGGTTTGTAAGCCAGGCTGAGTTTGACCAGCTCGTAAATGAGTCCGCTATCGACGAGCCGGGTAGGTATTGATAGACTACTAGTCAGACGGATAGTGTGGTCTCTTCCGCTCGCTAGGCTGTGCGGCTAGAGAGGCGGCAGTCAGTGTGGAGTGTACTAGACCCCGGTGATATCCTAGAAGGGAACTGTACTGATATATGTACTTGATGAGGACTAGCATGCTTGTATTGTATCTCGCATATAACATTCGGCTACGTAAGCCTCGCATCGCATGGCCTTGGTATGGCTGATAGCATTCATGTCTCGCATCGCATGGCCTTGGTATGGCTGACAGCATTCATGCCTTGCATCATATGGCCTTGGTACGGCTGATGGTATTTATGGACTTACCAGCATTTTTCCGCATTACTCTGATAATGCATACTTGGCACTTATCTTGTGCACACACTTACACCACCCTCTAAGCTTTCTATAAGCTTATGCACGATAGATACGTGCAGGTGATGTTAGGTTCCATCGGTGTTGAGCTTGGAACGTGCAGTGGTCTTCTGGAGCTTTGATTTTTGACATATGTATTTCCCTTTCAACATTATATTCAAATGTTTATATTAGTAGATATGTGATGATGATGTTGCCTTTTTTATTTGGGTATACTTGTGGTTATGCTTATTACGAATTAAATGTACATTGAAAAATCCTCCTTATAGGATCTCAGGATCAGAATCTAGCGTATGGGCGCTGGGAGCCAAGAATGGGGTACTACGGAGGCTGTCGGTACCGGATTCGACGATCGCGAATTTTGTGAGCCCGGTTTCCGAATTAGGGGCGTGACACCGCTTCCGTCCATCTCACCATCTCGACTGCACAAAAGAAATAGAGAAGAAAAGAAAGGATACTGAGAAAGAAAAGATAGAGTTGAACGAGAGATTAGAGAAATTAAAATTAAGGAGAAGGAGAGGCGATCTCAACCGTTCGTATACACCCCCGTCTCCAAATCAACATGTGAGTGCACGGGTCGTTTACTCATTGTCTTGATGTCGAGCCCATCAAATGGACTCCATCTTAATGTTTATATTGATATCCATGTCATTTTTTCATTTTTTAAGAAAGCAGGACCCACCTGTCCACACTTCCCAACATGGCCAACATGTGGTCCATCTTGATGTGCGTATGATTCGTATATATGGGTCTTATAGTGGCGGAAGCTCATTCGATAGGTAGAATTTCATATTTTCTTTGTCCTCTCCATTTCTCGTTTATTGGTTTTAATGGATATGCAGAGCCTAGTAGGCCTACCATGAGCTGGCCAATCTCATGGACGGAGTAGATCACTCACGTGGAGCCCACCTGTGTATTTACAAAAATAAAAATAAAATAAGTAGTCAGTGTTAAAGTCAGCATGCCGAGAGATTGTATATGTCAATAGGGTGAGTAAGGTTTTCACTGGCAGACCCACCATGAAGCTTGTGATTAATCCATGCCGTCCCTTTTTGTCACATGATTCGAGGGTAGGGTTAAAAGATGAGATAAATCCACGGGCCACGCCGCATAATATCACCATTGGACTTAGCATTTATTGCCACCCAACTTGCAATTAATGCCATGCAGGAGAAAACAAAAACAATAGGTGCTCCACTCATGGGACCCACCTTGAGGTTTGTTAAATTCAGACCGTCTATCTATTATGTCATATCATTTTTAGGGCTAGGGACCAAATTTAAGGCGGATACCTGATCATAGGTGGGCCACATTGCAGGGAACAGCAGTGACACTAATGACCACCGTTAAAACGAGAACGAACCGATTGGCTACTCCCCCTGCCACCAGCCCGGTGGCTGGTGGTCGGTGGTCTGTGGGCCCCACCATGATGTATGTGTTTCTTCCATTCCGTTCATCCATTTTTACATATCATTTTAGGACTTGATCCCAAAAATGAGAGGGGAAATAAATCTCAGGTGGACCACACCATAGGAAACAATAGTGATTAGATATCCACCATTAAAATCTCATAAGGCCCACTGTAGTGTTTATTTGACATCAAAAAAAAATTTAATGGTCAAAGTTCATTTAACACTGTTTCCTGTAATGTGGTCCAGTTTAGATTTGGATGTCTCATTTTTTGTCTGTCTCATACGGTAAAATAAAATGATCTAGAAAAATAGATAGACGGCATGGATGAAACACATACATCATGATGGGACACACAGAATACCGACCATCAGCCATTGGCTGGTGGCAGAGGGAGTAGCCAATCCGTTTCCCGTTAAAACGTCCATGCAGGGACGTCCCGTCACTTGCATGGGACAAGACAAATGCAAGTTTGATCCAAAATTTAGGTGGGCTATAAGCGTGGTGCCCACCTCGATGTATGCCTTTAATCATCACCGCTCATTTGTTTCTCCGTATTATTTTAAGGGTGCAGGCCCCAGTCTGATGCAGATCCAGATATCAGATGTGCCATGCCACGAAAATCAATTCGACTGGGACATCCACCCTTACACCCTTCCTTATACAGGTGATGTTTATATAATAGGATATGTATATATATCATACATATATTATATACTATATATTATATGTTGATACGTATATATATTATATTATATAGGTCATACATACAGTATAATATGTTAATATAATATTATATATAATATATTATAATATTTATATAAGGTAAAGGAAGAGAGAGGAAGTCCTCTCTGGATGTCAGCGTCCAGAACGTCCAGAGCTGGTCGTCCAGTCCTGATATTTTAAAAAATGGGCGGTAGGACCCGGTGCGGCCCCACCATGATATATACGTTATGTCGATTCCGTCCATTCATTTTGTAAGTTCATTTTAAGCTATGTTTCCAAATCTGAGGAAGATTCCGATCTCAGGTGGACCATACCACTGAAAATAATGTTTTCCACCATTGAAATCCTCTAGTGTCATTATAAGCATTAATTTTCCTCAAAATTTATTATTCACATGTCCATTTAGGATCTCCTTGGTCTGGCCAACACAATGAACGGACTGGATCGTGCAAATATGATCCGCTCAGCCCCAAAACACTAAAAACAAAAACAAAAACAAAAAGGGAGGGGAGTGGGGGAGCCGCTGGAACAGCGTCCAGAAGAAACTGTCACACTGCCGTCCAGCAGCGTGACCATTGGGCGGAAGCCCTCTGGGCGTTGGAAATGGGCCCTATTCGTGGGACCCACTATGATGTATGGATTTAATCCACACTGTCCATATGTTTCATTAGATCATTTTATGGCCCCGTCCCAAGTTTCAGTGAGATCCAAGATTCATATGGACCACACCATAGGGAAAATTAGGGATATTGAACACCCACCATTGAAAGCTTTGTAGGCCCCACATGATGCTCATTTACCTCCTACCGAAATCGGACTGTGTATTGAGTTACTCAGTACGCTATAGTACTGAGTAAACTCTACTGAGCCTACTGTGAATTCATGTGGTTTATTTACGCCGTCCATCTGTTGTTTCATATCATTTTAGTGGTTGAGCCCAAAATTTAAATATATCTCATACCACAGGAAACAGTGGAAGTATTTATTTTCACCGTTGAAACCTTTCTAAGGCCCTCAGTGATGTTTATTTGTTATCCAAGCTGTTCATAAGGTCACACGGACATGGATGAAGGGAAAACAAGATTATCAGCTTGATCCAAAACTTATGTGGCCCTCTAAGACCTTTTCAACAGTAGACTTCAATTCACACTGTTTCTGGTGGTGTGGTTCACTTGAGCTTAGGATATGCTTAATATTGAATTATATCCCTAAATTTACATGATAAAAC
The DNA here is from genome assembly GCA_021015155.1 of Magnolia officinalis. NCBI lineage: Eukaryota > Viridiplantae > Streptophyta > Magnoliopsida > Magnoliales > Magnoliaceae > Magnolia > Magnolia officinalis. The sequence continues at coordinate 29,457,599 of JAJHSJ010000018.1, read as the reverse complement.
GTATGGACGGAGTTGATAAAATGCATGATTGACGGTGGGCCCACAGAGTTTACTCAGTACGCAATCCACTACCCACCATTGTAAACACAAGGATTTGATACCTGCCGTTAAGAACTATTGGAACGCAGGATCCAAGGTTCTGTATCCATTAAGTTTCCAGCTTTATTACTCGTGTCCCACTAAGGTGTGGGACCCACCATGATGTATGATGTAGAAGCCTTCCAATCACATAGTCCTGATGTGGGACCTACCATGAATTATGCGCACTATCCATACACAGCCTATTTTCCAACAAACCTGTTGATAATATCCTAAGACCTGGATGAAAGGAAATCACATTTATAGGCTTGATCAAATCATTCTAGCAATTGTAAGTGGTTACAATGCCTCTCACTGTTGAGACCTTATTATAGTCCATAGTGACCTATGGGTTTTATCTACACCATCCATATATTCAACATATCCATAGGGCCTGCTACTCCATGTGTGTTTAGCCACACCATCCTATGGGTGTGAGCTACCATGTGGCCACCTTAATGAATGTATTGAATATCTATTAGGCCTATTTGTTTTTCAGCTAATTTTAGAACTTAGACCCAAAATGAGGTGAACGGTAGCTTGAGTGGGCCACATTACTGAACCATGGGTTGTTTGACCAGTCGCCTTGTCATCCTTGTTTGGGGCTGCCATGGTACTTACCTTGATGTATATCTTAGGTCATCACCGAACATTCATTTTGCTAGATCATGTTACGTGCAAAGGCCCAAGTGTAGGATTGATTCTATTCTCAGGAAGACCACGCCACGTGAACATCTAAACTTCTAATAGGGACCACCATTTGGCTCTTATTTTCTTCATATTAAGTCATTCAAGGCGGATTATCACATATATTATGCACCCTACATTATATATATGAATGAGAATATGTGCATATGTGTCATGATTGGTAACATACTGGTATACCTAACCCTGATAAGGTCGACAATAATAAGATGCTTAGTATAAGGCATATCATGCTCATTCATATGCCAGCATGGATCATTTGTATGTCTGTTATGGATTCTTATTGATCGTATCATATGCCTTTCAGATTTATATACTTAGGAAACCCGTACGAGACAGGGTCGCCCGCATGATCATTGTATGATTTGACGCATGACTTGAATAGTGTGATTCATGCCTAACGCACTATGTATGGCACGTTGCATCTACTCTCTAGTGACACTAGGGATATAGTCTCACATCTAGAATGTGGTTGGCGTATATGAGTATGAACAACGGAAACTATTGAGGTTATAGAGCATCACAAGCGTCCCTTTATAAAAGTCTCTAAACCATGTGGTACCAGTAGGATGCTCTAATGTCTAGACCGAATGGATTTGTAAGCGGACGATGGCTGGATACTGGTAGGCCACGTCTCCCATCGTGTCGAAGTCGATTAGAATGGAGTTTTACCTTACCTGCCCGGGTGAAGAGGACTATATGCTAGGTTGAGTCTGACCAGCTCGTGAAATGGGTTCGCTATCGACGAGCTGGGTGAGTTTTCGTATACTACTGATGAGGCGGATAGTGAGGTCTCTTGCACTCACTTGGTCTTGTGTGCAATGAGCGAAACCAATGTCGGAAGTGTACTAAACCCCGGTGATGATCCAATTATGAACTATTCTGATATGTGGAATAGACATCAGGATTGACATTTGACATATAGTAATCATACATTCATATAGCACTTGAGATTGTAGATGCGTAAATATAATTCGATGTCATACAATCGTAGGCCCGTTCCCCAAATATGTATGGAACTATTCGGGATCAGGAGTCTATCATCTTGGAATTACACTACATGTTAGGTATGAGATTCACATGTGTTGTATTCTTATGTGCGAGGCCCCCATCGATATATGATACTACGCACTACGACTCATTCATTCATCATGTGTTTTTGTATTGCATTATTGTATATGATATTTAGCTCGATGGGCCTTTTACTCTATATAACTTTAGTGTGATCGTTAGCATTCATGGACTTGACAGCATAGTTTTCCATCATTTTCGCATACTCTAATATCGTTATACTTGTCATATCTATTGTGCATGCATACACGAATTTTTCAGGCTTCATAGTAAGTTTACGCACGTTGTTCACATGTAAGTTATGCTAGACGGCAGCAGTAGTGAGGCAGGAGCACATGCCTAACATTTTGGAGTTTATATATATATATATATATATATATATATATATATATATATATATATATATTGTATTTTCATTTCCAGTATTGTACTCAAATCCTTTTATAGTGGATGAATGTGATAATGTTTTGGCTTATGGTACATTCATGGTTATGCTTCCCTTTTAAAAACCTACCCTAAAAATCCTCATTGTGGGATTCCATTTTCGGAACTTGACGCAAGTTAGGAATTAAAATTGGGGTACTACGGAAGTTGTCAGTACTAGATTCGGTTTACGACGAATGAGTGTCGGAAATCAGATTTGGGGCATGACAATTCTTCTAGAGATATCTCCCAGGATCGACTATACATGTGTCATCCATGCATGATGTTTAGGTTTTCGCCATTTATTTGTAGATTTACAGTTATAACAGATTGATCAGCATATACATGTATGACAGTCAGTTCACAGTTTTTAAGTGTCTACACATGTGAATAAATATTAATGTGAATAAGTAGTATAATTGAAACAATTATCAAAATAGAAATATTAAATCAAGTTCCTCACCTAAGGATTCAGTGAGGTTAATTGATATAAATTAATTGATCTAGAAAGATTCAAAATTTTTCTAAAATACAAATAACAATCATTCTTCTGATTCATATTAATCTGTATAGTGAGGCCTACCAATGATTAATCAAGATCATGATTAAGGTCCACAACATCATTAAATTAGATCCGTTCATATCCAACCCTTGACACAGGGTTGGTTGTCCCCACAATCTCATGTGGGAACCAACAGAGTTCGGAACTCACTTCAGCTTTACGAACCGAATCAAAGTTTTTCCGATTCTTATTAACTTAGATATAGGTCCAAATATGAGGGTCATTTATCAGCCCATTCTTTCTTTAGAAAGGGAAATCAGTATAAGAGAATATTGTATTGTGATTACGAGTATTGATCATCCAACATATTCTACAACCCAAGAAAGTTCTTACCACTTAACTAACAAGTCAATTTTGCTTTTAAAAGACAGAATTATATTTTTAAACCCTTTCAATTATTTACGTGAAAGCTACACATGTGTATTGCCTGTATACGAAATTTGGGATTTTTACATCATATGCCAATAGATGATAACCTAGACCCTTAGCACATGCCAACCTCAACCCTTAGTAGATAATAACCTCGACCATTAACAAATGAAAACCTCGACTCTTAACAGGTGACAACCTAAACCCTTAGCACATGTCAACCTGGACCCTTAACACATATAAACCTAGACCCTTAACACATGATAATTTGAACCCTTTTTTGTAAGCATAATAATCCCTTATTTATTTTTTTTCAAGTTAACTCATATTAGAATATTATGGCTCTCTGGCCCATCCTATGTTATTATGATGGGGAGTGTGTAAATGAAAATGGGAGTTTCTGGTGCGAGGGTGGGGACTCAAAATGTATTGTTGTGAGCAATAAAATTACGTATAAGAAGTTCGTAATTAAAATGCATAAGATTACGAAGACAATACCAAATGAATTTGATTTGATAATAAAGTTGTGTATGGTGAAAAGGTTCGTGAATTACTCCTTCCACATATAATCAAATACAACAAGAGATGTCATTGTGTATATGCTCTTCTGCGGACAAAGTTCATCTTTTCAGATATCACTGTATATAGAGAAAGAGAGGTGAAAGAGAGGTATACACCTTTTGTCCATGGAAAGATAATACACCTTATACATGTGAACATATTGTATCTTGATATTCAGCCTGTTGTCTAGAGTGCCCCTGATCCTATTTCCGTTTGTAAACCCGTGACCGTAGATTTGAATGAACAATATCCAATAGTGGATCTTGAGTTTAGTGTGGGATTAAATAACGAGGACAATACAAATATCCCACACACTTTAAGCAATACTCTCTGTCATGATCAGATACTCAACAATTGCGAGCTATCATCATTTCGGTTGTTGGATAGTGAGGATGCTACAAACATTCTCTTCCCTTCAAGTAATGCTCTGTGTCTTGATTGAATACTCGACAATTATGATCTGTCATCGTTTCAGTTGCTGGATAGTGAGGACACCATAGATATCTCTGACCCTTCAAGAAATGTTATGTGTCATGATCGAAGACTCGACAGTTGCGAGCTGTCATCGTTTCGGTTGTTGGATAGCAAGGACGTTATTGATATCCTTGGTCATTCAATTGGTGCTCAGTTTCGTAATCAAAGACTCGACAATTGCGACTGGCCATCATTTCAATTGCTGGATAGTGAGGATGGTATGATATCGATATCCTCAGCCCTTCAATCGATGCTCCGTGTCTTAACCATTTAGTTCAATTCACTTCATCATCTATTAACCTGAATTTAGACTTATCAGTCAACAATGAATATGGAGATGTTCCTGGATCATCAATTCAACCAATACATACTTCAGTAGATATCGTGGTTGCTCCATCCGATATCATTTTACTGGATATACACCTAGTCTATGCAGCTTTCATTAATGCAGAATATGATGGATATTTGGATGTGGTGGACAACCCCATTGAAATATCCGTCGGACAAATGTTTAAGGACAAGAGCCGATTAAAAATTTTCTATACAAGTATTCGATGCATCACCACTTCTAGTATAAGGTCTTGAAATTAAACAAACAGAGATATTAGTTAGGTGTCTTGTAGAAAGTTGTCGTTGAAAGGTGCATGCATTAATAGCAGACGGCACATGAATTTTCAAAATAAAGATATACAGGTCCAAACACACATGTAGTATGTCCTCTGAGATGATAAGTCATTTCCATGCAAGTATTGAACTTCTAAGGGAATGGAAAGATATCATCGTCCAGCAAACACTAAACAGTATGATAAGTATTGAGTTTGTTGTTAGCCACATAAGGTTGGGACTAATTTACTAGTCAAAAGACATTCAACATCGAATATCTAAGACATACGGAGTTAAAATTAACTACATGAAAGCATGGAAAGTTAAGGAGATTACAACAAAATATGTCATGAGATCTTACGATGAATATTGTAATGAGCTTCTGGTGTATCTGCGTGGAGTGACAAAAGTAAAATTTTGGACTACGACGAATTTGCAAGTGAACAAAGAGACAAACAAGTTCGAGAGATGCTTCATCGTAATCGGATAGTGCATCTGAAGCTTTCAACTGATGTTTCCAATGATTTTGTGTGTTAATAGGACACATTTAAAAGAAAAATACAAAGTTGTTATCTTCATGGTTATGACATTAGATGGAAATAATTACATCCTTCCAGTAGCATATGAGATTCAAGAATCGGAGAATAATAGTAGTTGGAACTAGTTCCTCCACAATTTAAATAAAGCAATCGGAATCATTTCAGGACTTATTGTAATATTAGATTGTCATAAAGGATTGGTCAGTGAAGTTCATGACTATTGTGTGCACCACGTATTCTCAAATATGATGAAAGTGTGTAAGAATAAATTGTTGAAGAAGTACTTTTGGCCAGCTGTTAAGACATCTAGGACATCTATATTTGGAAAGGTGATGCAATATATGTAATTGACCAATCCTACCACATATCAGTGGCTTACAAGTATAGATAAGGAAAGATGTACATCTACATTCTTTCCCACAAAAAAATATAACATCACAATCACCAACATTGTCAAGCGCGTGAATGCATTGTTCATAAAAGAAAGAGAATACATTATCACCAAACTTCTTAATACGGTGAGAAATAAAATTAAATAGTTCTTCCTCCATAAAAAGATACGATGCTTCGACATTCTCGACAACTTGACTCTATGGCGGAGAAAATGCTAAGAAAGCTTTATCGAGTCACGGAAAGGACATAATGTAACGCCCCGTGTTTTCAGGACCCGAGTATATGACTCGTTTCCCAAAAACCCGAGTGTTAACCTTAAAGGATGGTCAAATTCGAGTGTACATTTTTTTTCTTTATCAGAGTAAGCAAATGAGCGTAGCGTGGACAAATCGACATAAAGGAAAGTTCTCATTATCATTTAAATATACAAGAGCTGCCCATAATGACTTATACAAACCAATGTCTCCACAATAACAAATATAAGATTACACACATGAGAAATTTAAAAACATATGAAACACAACGAAAACTGCAAGATCGCGCAGCTTCCTCGACAGGTACAACCACGTGTCCTTGACCCCCATAATGGCTCCTCATCAATCTGAACCTGCATATCACTTAAGCCACCTGTGCTACCTGTACGGTTATATTTTGATGGATGAGTGGCCAACTCAGTGTGAATTTCCCTCAAGATTACACACCGCCGCATTAGGTAAGCATAGTTATAAAACATCCAGACAATCAAAACAAAGTAAATGCAGTCTTATTAAATGCATGGATGTATGGAATGCGTTCACGCCCCGGGGATGCTCATCCGTGCGGACAGGGCCGCCGCCCATGCAATGCGTTCACGCCCCGGGAATGTTCATCCGTGCGGACAGGGCCGCCCCCATCCAATCATCGACCTGGGAAAAACATCCAGTCGGAACAAAGGTCGATAGTCGGTGGTCTGGGAGCTAGCGAAACGATACCCTAACAACTCTAGGGCACGTGCTACAGCATCCAGAATAGCCACCCGTCATCGCCAATATGTTATGAATGCGTGATTAGCCAAACCATTATTAGTCCAGTTACAATCAGTCAATTTAAATAAGCTCAAGGTCACTACGGGGAGCGTATAGCCCAGCGTAGGCCGACAGCTCGGGCATAGTGTCCCATTACCACCATCCCCGGCTCATGAGGCTACCACCTTAGGATGTTTAATGGAACCCCGTCGACTAGTGGCCAATCATATTACAATACATGGGGCTTACCATTGCATGGTTGTACAATATAACACATCGAACCCATGTAGGGCAAATACAAAAACAAACCACGTAGGCAGATATTAAAATAAGCCACACAGGGCGAGTATCAAAATATGCCACATATGGCGAATATCAAAACCATACGATAAAGACTATCCTTAAAAATCATTGGGCACAACAACCCTGAATGGTAGGCCCACATCAATGATCCATCTAGACCACCACTCGATAACCACCTAGTCGAAGGTCCATTATAATCACAACTAGTCAAGTTACATCCCAAGTATGGGTGTACATTCATATGTGGGAATTTTCCACTAATGTACCAGTTTAAGTTCCACAAGCAACCCACACAAAGAAATCCACAAGCATGAGCAATTATACAGGATAATTATAAAACATATAATACGACAATACAATTTCCACTAGCTAACACATGTGATTATAAAGGGAGATATCAATTATGAATTTAAATAAAAACTATAACTTAAGCTAATGAGAAGATGGAAAGCTCAAGGGGAAGAATCATCACCTTATGTTTAGGATCACCTACTAGTGTTGTTTAGAGAATGCATGATTCCTTAGAGCCAACCCTACCATCAATTGTAAAGTTACATCGTTAGATTCAAGCTTTATACGATATTCTTGGTCAAGGTCTTAACCTAAGGTTTGGATTACCTTAGTTTTAGGGTTTCGATGTAGAACTAGGTTTTCATCCATGAGTTTAGGTCTAGGATAAGTGTTTAGGATTTGGATTGTAGTTGGGGTATGATAATTACAATATTAATTTGAAAAGTAATTATTAACATTAGTGTTATAATTATCATTTGCCAACTTAGTAATAATACCCATTATGATGTCAATGATACTATAATTTATTATTAACGATTGTGCCTAAGAATAATAATTAATGATTAATATTTAATAACGGTACTTTGTGTGGACTTACTACCATTAGCATGGACAATCTACTAGAGGTTAGTTGTGTTTAATATCCGTAATTATTATCGTAATACGAATGATAATAGTGAAAGTTATCAAGTATAGTAGTGAATTTAATCATGATAATAGATACCATAATCGGCCATTAAAGCATTCATAATCATTTGTTGGGCCCACCAAGTTGTGGTTCACCAATCCAACCCATCCATCATGTGTGTCCCACTAGGTTAAGGGGTCAAACCAAGTTTCAGGTGCACCCAAATCTCATATGGACCCCAGCAAGTGCTTTTATATGATTTAACATGTCTTCACCAGATTGTAGATGGTGTGGGCCACCTGATCTCTATGTATGGCTGAATTTTTAGGGGCACCCCATATATAAAGGGAACCCATCAAATGGACGGCGTCGATGTTCAACACACATCATGGTAGAGCCTGTGGTGGGGGCCATGGTTCTAGCCAAAATCAAAGAAAGGAGGCAGCGTCCTCTGGACGTTTACGTGCATGCTTCTTATATTATTTATTTTTATTTTGTTTTGATAGGTGGCGCCCGCCTAAAGAAGATCTACTCCGTTGATTGGGTTCCAGGGCTCAGGAAATGTCCAATGTCAAATTTTGGATATGTCTTGACGCACCGAAATATCACAAAGTGCCCTAATGATCTACCCCTATTAAATTAGTATTTATGATGGTGTGGCCTATCAGAGAGTTGGGTTGACTTCACTTTTTGGGTCAACTCATAAAATGAGGTAGGAAATAGGATGGACGGTGGAAGCATAACATACATCCAGGTGGGTCCTACTTCAAGTAAAATTGATGAACAGTGTTGAATAACACATACCTCAGTAAGACCCACGTAACTTGGTAACGTCAATACAGCAGCCGTCTGGCTGGTATCACTGACGGACAGCCTGGGTGATCCATGTCACCAAGGTGGGGTCCACACATGTGGGCCATCAACCGTGTAGAGTCAGGCCCACCTGCTGACGCAGGGTGCGGCCCATCAACACTAGTACAGAGCCCGAAACTAGGGAAGTTCTCTGATTTTTAGGTGAGGCCCACCTGCATTTGTGCAGGCCCACCAGTATTTTGGTGAAGCCCAAAACTGTTTAAGCACCTCTGCTGCCAACGGTCCAACCAAGGGCCTTCTTCCCTGCTGCAAGTGGGCTGATGTCTCAGCCGTTCCAAGCTACAGTCTCCAGCCATCTTTCCACTGCTGCCATGAGTACAAGTTTATTCATTTCTAGGCTTACCATTTGGCTGATTTCCAATCGTTTTTACTGAATACACGACTGTTCACAGTCACATTTTTAGCCTGGCTTCATGCTAGGAACCAACTGTTATCAGGTTGGGTTATCAGCCATAAACAGAGCCTTTTTTAGAAGGCTGCTCGGGGCATGAGCAAGGTGTGATGGGGTTATGGTTTGAGCTCATTTTAGAGCTCCAAACAGAGTGCAAGGAAGGTTTCAACCTGCTTCAAAACAGGGTCCGCCGTTCACTATGTGCATATTTTCTGCTGATCGGGTGTTTTTATACATGTGTGGTGAGGTGTCAGCTTTAGCATGAGTTATTTTAGAGTCTCCTAAGGAAGAAAATAATGGAAAGAGAGGTCTTACCTTCCACGGTTGGTTCCGACCCAAACTTGGGTGGTCACGCACGTACCAACTTCTCCTTCTTCCTCTCTTCTCTTCCTCTGTTTACTCTCCCTCTCTGTTTTCTCTCTTTCTTCTCTCTCCGACTCTTTCCTCTCTCGACTCTCTTTCTACGTGAAGTCTGAGGGGCTGATCTCCCCATTTATAGCAAGGAGATGGAGATTCAAGGGCTGGGATTGGTTCTGCCCATCCCCAAGCGACGGCCTGGCTACCTCTGTTTTTCTCAACGAATAAATACGGATTGTAATTCCTCCCAGTTTGGCTATTTTTGGTTTGAGAGAGAGAACGTCAGAACTCCAACCGATGCGGCTCTCCGCATAACTCCAACCGACGCGGCTCTTCTTATTCATGATAGAACGGACGGTCATGTATTGATTCCCTTTTGTTTATTTTTGGGGCCCACTAGTATGGTTTTAAGAAAATCCATTCCTTCTATCGGTTTTGTCATGTGATGTTAGGCTAGCAGCCAAAATATGGGGTGAATCCGAGTTTTGGATGATCCACACCACTAGTCAACTTATGGTGATAATTACGTCACTTCCCATTTTACGTCCCCTGACGGTTCCTTTTCTATCTTACGTCCCCTGACGGTTCCTTTTCTATCTTGTTATTCAAAATAAATGGGGTTTCACCTGTGATGACCTTCCAGAAGATCCACTCCATTCACCGTCTTTGACACGTCGTGCAAACCCATGGTCCAAAATTTGAAGTAGATCCGAACTTCAGGTGGGCCGCACGATCTTGCCAAGAAACAATAATTCTCACCGTAAAAATAAATTTTCAATTGTAACTCTCGTAGTCAACAGTGTCATGCATGTCATCATATTTACAATTCTACCTTCTTTTTTTTCAAAACTTCTGTCATCCGTAACCCATGAGTCTACCATCCAAATGTGATAAAATTTGACAGCTGGTCTTTATCCTTCACGCTCTTTCCGTCGCCCAAATTTGAGCTATGATTTCTTAAGGACGACTAAGATTCTCCTTTAATGGCTAATATATTTAAAATTCTAAAATAACATTTGTACTCCTCTAATCGACAAGTTACCGGACAGTTGGGACCTAAACCCTAAGATCTTCATGATGATCAGTTTTCCATGATGTTTACCTGGCCCGTTTGGCGGATCCAAATATGATGGGTGGTCAGATGACTTGTTAATAATAAGGGGACTTGACGGTTAGCACTCCGGCCATGTATGTCAGTGGATGTACGGTCAATTTCGTAAATGGATGATCATAAGGTGTGTTTCTGGAGTGATTATGGGTATGACACATATATTGTTGGATTCGAGTGGCTTGTTCATAAGTGTAAGTTCCTCGGATTGAAATTCTAATGGTAGGTTAAGCATATTCATAAGAGGTGAACAAGATGAACGGATCAGAATCTTGATCTGATAAGTGTACGGACGGATGTAGAGGTCAAATAGGTAATTTACTATGATTTAAGGGTTGAAATTCGAGGTGTACGGTTAATTTGTGATAATTAGGCATGATATAAAATTTCACATGAAACGGACTGTGGGAACCATGTGATCTAGTGTTCAGGGGTCTAGGCTAGTGGCAATTTCGTAATTACCGCCGATCTATGAGTTTTGGGAAATCTAATGACTCTACATGGTTGTAAACACATTTCTAAGCAGTTCTTACTAAAGAACATATATCTAAATCATTATGGATAGGGAGTTATTCGTCACGTCATCTAAGGGAAAGTACTTACGTCAAATCATGTGATGGGTGAGCTCGTCTTGAAATTCAACTGTCAAATGGCTTGATTTATGAATGAAGATCATCCCCAACGGTTAAGTTTATGTCAGGGCAAAGATGTAAGGCTAGAATAGTTGGATTGGTATCGTACACATGTATATGTCACGTTGAATCTTATGGTAACGCTCGAGGACTTTCGATGCCCGAGCATCGAAAAGTTCGGGGCGTTACACATAATGTACTGCTATTTTTTTAGGATGAGTTTAAAGTGATAACGGGAGATATTAATGACATAGTTTGCATAAGAGACATGAAGTGTACATTTGAAGAGTTGAATATGATGATGATGCCTTGTCTACATGTAATCGTGGCTTGTGATAAGTATCGGCTTAATCGTTACGACTATTGCTCTCGTTTTTACATAACAAGGTTATACCATATAATGTAACAAGAGTCGGTCTACCCAGTACTTGACGAGAGCCAATGAAACACCCCAGACGAAATTAAAGCAATGTGTGAAAAGATTGAACTCCCAAAATAAAAAAGATTTGCAAGACGATCGAAAAATATTAGAATTACATCTCAGGGAAAAAATAGGCCGACCGTTAGATGCTCGAGAGCAAGCGAACAGGTCACAATCAAGTCAGGTGCACATTTCTCCCTATAGGCATATAAAATTAATATTGTGTATTTTTAATATTAGAGTGACTTTATATTTTTATACTTCCACATATTTCAGGACTTTTAGGCCACTTAATTATATGTTTATTGTTTGATTGTTGGTATTATGAATGTGAAAATGATATCTCTGTATTTAATAGATGTGTTGTTATTGTATTATGACATCCTTGACCTAAACAAAATTGATGATAATCTGGACCCTTTGAGAATGGTTAAGAGTCTGTTTCATTACAGAATAGATAATAACCTTGACCCTTAATGGATAATAACATTGACCCTTACAAATGGTTGACAACATCAACCTTTAATGGATGACAAGCTTGACCCTTACACCTGCAACAAATGTATATTGCATTACAAAATGAATGACAACCTCAACCCTTACACTTGCAATAACTACAAACTGCATTACCGAGTGGATGACAACTTTGACCCTTAATGGATGATAACCTAGACTCATGCAACCTACATGACCATAACCTCCATCCCGCATTATATCTAGGTGCAGCCCTTACAGTGGGGCCCACCTTGATGTATGTATTATACATACATGTCATTCATCTGTTTTTATAGATCCTTTAAGGCATGAGCCCAGAAACGAAGGAGAACCAAAATCTCAAGTAGACCATATCGGTGGTAGACTCTCATGAGTTTCAACTCCCGGTCAAGGGTTCAAGTACCCATAGGTGGTGAAATTCCACCAGCGTGAGTGTGTGGGGTGTGTGTGCGTGTGGTTATATATATATATATATATATAGTGGACCATATTATAGAAAAAATTGGTGATTGAACGCCCTACCATTTAAAAAATTCTCAAGGCCCACCTTAACATTTACGTCATGTTTATTTTCTATCTTAACCTGCCGATAAGGTCACACAAAATTAGACAAAGAAAAAATAAAGAAACAAATATTAAATTGATCAAAAACTTTTGTGGCCTATGAAATTTTTAATGGTCAATCATCATTGTTTCCTTTCCTGTGGCATGGTCCACCTTAGATATGGATCTACTTCATTTTTGGGCTCATGTCCCAATACGATCCCGAAAAACAGAGGAACAGCATGAATATAGAATATATATATAAATCAAGGTGGACCACACCGCTGGGGCCGCACCTAATCCGCCCCCCGGATCATGGATCACCCCAGTACTTGGAGGACTTGAATGGGTATGCCTTATGCTACTTTTTCCAATACATGGTATGCTATGGATAGGATGTTGTGGCTTGCTCCAACATACGATATGAAGCATGCGCTGTATAGTTATATGTATAGACCGATATTCTGATAATGTAGCTAGTGCGTGGGCAATGTGCGTGCGCATCAAATGATGAATATTATTACTATAGATCCTGTGTGCATGCCATTATATGCTTACTATTGCATAAATCAGAGAATATATCTCTAAATTCTCAGTAGAAATTTATATTACCACGTAATCAATGATAAGAGTAGAGAATCATACTAGGAAATGGTAAAATTAGCGATCTAAATTGCAAATGACCAATGACTTAGATTGCATGATTTGAACGGAAAATGCAGTGGGGATGATGGTCTAGCTAACATTGGACTGGAGCACCTGTTGCAGTGTCTGAGTGGTAGATTCTCTGGAGTTTCAACACCAGGTCATGGGTTCGAGCATTTATTGTTGTGAGTGCGTGAAAGTGTGTGGGGGTGTGATGTGAGTGTGTGAGTGTGGAGAGTGCGAGTATGTGTGTATAAAAAAAATTAAAATTTAAAAATTTTTAAAAAATTTTTAAAAAAAAAAAACCTAACATTGGAGTGTCCTTAAAACAGATTAACGGGAATTTGGCAGTCACTCCCTATCTTTCTTTATATCCCTTTGTGCTTAGAATCAGTGCGTTTGGGCGTAAGCTGCTGCAATAGAAAATGGAAAACGCAAGTGTCACTCGTCCTGGGTATACAGGGGGCGTTCCGCGTTTCTACCACTTCTGTGCAAGGAACGACTTTATCTGCATGAGAACCACTGTGTTTGGCCTGAATACCAATCATCAGGCTGATCCAACGCTTCATGTTATCCAACCCATAGAGGATGGCACAAGTTCATATGCCTAAAACCTCTTATTTCACGTGATGTGGTGCACATGAGCTTTGGAGTAGCATTAGTTTTAGAGTGTTCCTTCATCTTGGGGAGACATGTAAGATGATGGATTGGATGGCATATCCATGCACCACAGTGGGCCCAGTGTTCAAACTATCAGTTTCATTATGATTGGAGATTTGGAAACATGTAACGTTATCGCCAACATTATCATACTGGGAAAAATATCATTATGTAAGGAAAACATTGGAAAAAAAAATGTAGACTTTTTCAGTGAAACTTTAGAGGATGTTAAAAGACATGTTTACACTAATTGAAATCAAATTATTATTAAAAACAACCATATATAATAAGTTTCTATATTATAGAGCCTACCTATGTGTTGTTGAAAAAAATATATATATTATAAAATAAATATATAAATTTTGCTGCCAATCAAAAGATTGGTAAACACTCATTAATATATAATTTTTACATTATGTAACATTTAAAAAATATTTTTCAATATAAAATTGGAAATATTAGAATTTTCACAATTTCTTCCATTTTCACTTGCATGTTAATTTTTTCACCATAAATCCATATCAATGCGATTCCTGTATAGTCATGGATTTTTATTATAATAAATTCTAACATTTGAAAAAGTTTCTATAGATTTTTTGTTATCTTTATATTTTGGTCCATCTTCATTTCGAGTTCAGATTTGTCCCCAAATCCAAACTTTTATTCAATATTAAAAATTTCAAAGAAAATCTTCAAAATTAAAAACAAAAATTGTTATTTGAAATTTTTTTCTAAATTTCTATCAATTTTCACCCATTTACAATGTTTATGTGGCATTAGGAATGTCATCGATAGTTAGCTTATAAAAATAAATAAATAAATAAAAACTTTTACGAGAGATTCTTATCAAAGTATCATTGATATTGATAATATTTCCAAGTGTTCCTGATGTTATCCAAAATATCAGTGATATTAGAAAAATTTGTACTTTTAGCTATTTTGGTGTTTCCGACCTGGCCATAACGATAATATCAGTGATATAATCAATAATATCGTTGATATTTAAAATACCGGGTGGGCCCCACACTAAACTAATTGTGGGCACATGGAGCGGATTAGGTGCAACCCTAGCCTCACCTAAGACGGTGCAACCCTTACCGTGCGGCCCACATTGTTGTATGTATTCTAAATCAACGTTGTGCATCAATTTTTCTAGATCAGATTAGGGCATGAGCCCAAAAATGAAGTGGATCCAAATCTTAGGTAGGCCATGCTATAGGGAATAGTGGTGATTGACCATTGAAAACCTCTTGTGAGCCACAAGTTTTTGATTAAGTTGATATTTGATTTTTTTTTTTTTTTTTTTTTCTTCATCCAGGTTTCTATGACCTTATCAACAAGTTGGATGGCAAATAAACATTATGGAAACTTTACATTGGGACCTAGGAAGTTTTTAATGGTGGGGTGTTCAATCACCATTGTTTCCTATAATATGGTCCACATGAGATTTGGATCTGCTTCATTGTTTGGGCTCCTGCACTAAAATGATATAGCAAAACGAACGGACTGCCTGGATGTAGAATACATACATCAAGGTGGGCCACACCTAATCTACTCCCGTGGGCATCCCATCCCGACTCCTCCCTTGGTGTGTCCTACTGATTTTTCGGTTGAGGGTGAATATGAGGCATCACACCGGATGGACGGTGTGGATATCATGCATGTTCTCCCCCATGTGGTGCTCGGTTAGCATAGACACACCCCTGTATGCCTACGTGAGTTATACTATAGCGGTCAATGGTAAATGAAATGGGAGCAATGCCTTAAATAGTATAGTGCCCCGATGCAGTAAAAAAGTTTCGTGTCAGGTGATCACACGTAAGAGAGTATTAGATTGTCTGATAAAAACTGTCAAGTATCCACATTCAATGTACACATGTGGACCATCTGATGAGTGGCAAGGTGACCTAGCCTACACAGCTTGCATGTAGTGGTGTATTTGGGCTTACGAAAACTCTCTATTTGCACAGTAAACAGAAGAGTCTTTTCTAACTCTACGAATGACCATAGAACAGGGGCATGCGGGAGCTGTCCGATCGAACGGACCTGCAATCAAGATTTATGGGGGAGTGTGGTAGTCGTATCTCTGGATGGCGAGATTGCCACGTCAAGTATTTGGGACCTGAGTCCCATCGGGTCAGGAATCAATGCAGCCATCAAGGAGAAATTCCCAGACATTGTCAATGTATCATTCACTAGCTAATGTGGCATTCACTAGCTAGGCTTGGAGCCTTCGCATGTATCCTACCCATCTCAATACATTGTATGTATGATGCATGCTCAGGCGCCTGTGCATTGGTGGTGGTGCTTGTATATAATCAAGTTGAATTCTCTCAGCGGTTCAATGGCATTTTTCATTGGACCCTTGATTTTCTTCTTTTTATGTATTGTGTAATTGCTTAGGAAGGAAATGTTTATTTCCAAGGAAATCAATTTTGCTCCTTTCAATTTCAAAGAATCCAAAAGGCTGTAGGCTATATTTGTATTGACCATCCAATCAATGGGCATTGTAGGCTACCAAGCAGTGGCCATTCCAACCTAGGTTCCAGTAGCGGTGGCCATTTTAATAGATGCCTAGGATTACTTGCATACAGATACATTGAAGCTCCCTCTCTCTACAGCTGTTGGGCCTTTTATCCAAAGAGTGATGAATTACCCTGGCGGGCCCCTGAAAATTTGTGTTTTCAAGTCCTGAGAAAGCAGGGTAAAAGAAATCCCCTCAAGAATCCAAATTCCAAAATTTGTCACTTTCACTATTCCCATCTTTACTATCGTTCACAAAATAAATGGAATCCCATCCAACGGTCATAATTTTGGAAAATGATATCAGCTTACTCTTTCCCAGCATATCCAAACACAAAGGATTATTGGGAATAAATTTCTCTAAGCAAACCTTTTAGACATAATTTCTTTTTTTATGGGAATTATTTCTAGAGGCAGATTCACAACCCCTTTTAAAATTCAGGGGAGTCAAACGACACGTAATGTTTCATGGGGGCCCTGTTTCAGTAGCTAGTGTTCTATGAAAGCTGAGAATTGAGACTAGCTCTGAAGTCGTGATGGACAGCTAAACTGTGCATGGTCCATGGGTCCCAACGGACTGACGGCCTGGATTACTGAACAATGGATGCCACTTGCCCAAAATGAAAACCTGAAAAGGCGAGTTTATGGATATCTTCAGGCTGAGGATCACATCTTCCCCTTCATATACAGAAATCACCCTTTTTTCATATATATATATATATATATATAATATATATATATATATATATATATATATATATATAAAATCCAATAAACATCTCAATGCAAGTGGATGCGGAAGCAATTCCACAAGGAGATTAGTATGCTTCCATTCTCGTGGACACGTTTGCACATACGGGGATTGTGATGGGCCGTAGAAGATCGGATTCACAAGATTGCAGGGGTGCTTGCAGCAGGAGGCACATCTGCGGTTTCAAGAACAAAGCAATAATAAGCATGAAAAATCCAAAATATTAGGGATTTCATCAATTGGGCCCACTTGTTTCTCCACTGAATTCGACATATATGAGATCACCACCATTCATCTAGCTCCTCCAGGGCCAACAGGGGGATCTTTCGCTTTCTCAGTGTAGTTATTCTAAGGGGCTGTTTGATTTTTAATTTCACTGGTAAATACAGGGAAATAAGTAATTATTACTTACCCCACCTGTTTGATATTCACCGGGAAATACGTTTTGAAGCGGTCCATACAATACCTATTATTACTGATTTAAATGTGTGGGCCCCACCATGATATATGTGAGTTATCCACACCATCCATCCTTTTAAAAAATACATTTTAAGGCATGAACCCAAAAATTAAAAAAATTAAAAGCTCAAGTGGACCACACCTTAAGGAACAATGATCATTAAGACGTCAATGGTTGAAACCTGTTTTCTCCCTAGGGCCCACATTGATGTTTATTTGTCATCCAACCTGTTCATATGGTCACACAGTCATGGATAAAGGGGAAACAAAAATTTCAGTTTGATCCAAAACTTTTGGGGTCCTCAAGAAGCTTTCAATGGTAGGAGTTCAATTCCCATTGTTTCCTGTGTTGTGGTCCACTTGATCTTGGGATTTGCTTCATTTTTCGGCTCATGCCCTAAAATGAGTTGGCTAAAGGGATGGACGGTGTGGATAAGACATACACATCATGGTGGGCCCCATGATTTAGCATTTTTCTCCTCAGGTGATGTGAGGAGTGTTATAAATGAAAGGTGGCGGTCAACATCACCTTGGAAATCTAACCAGAAACACACCGGTGAATAATTATAACCCGTTTACCTTGAATTACCTCCGTAATTAAAAAATCAAACAGGCCCTAAGGCTACACAAGATGCAAGAATCATGTTAGCTTCTATCTTAGGGGGAAAGGGGTCAACCAATGATCCCCGCCATTGGCAGAAGGCATGGACCCACACCCCAAAAAAATGATGGGGCCTGGTGTATTTTTGCGTAGGCCCCCATTAGTTAAAGCATTTCGAGAAGATGCACATACCTATGGAGGTTCCTTAATCATGGTGCATATCGTAGTAAAGAAATTAAAAGAAGAGCAAAAGAAAACTACCTCATTAGTCAGAAGCTTTTAATTTTCGAGCCCTCTTTGTCGACTGAGGGGGTGATGGTGGTGCTTCAGAATATCTTCCGGGGGCCTTGAAAAACCAGAAGAGTCATAAGGAAATAACAGCATAAGCCTCCAAAAAATAGTCAAAGGATCGCTGCCAACAAATACAATAACTGCAAAAGGAAATGAGTGACGAAGGTGATTTACCTTGCGTTTTTGCTCCCGTTTTCCAACTCTTTCACCTGATATCTCAACCGGAAACAAGAACGTGGCCACAACATTAAAAAGATTTGATTCTGGGTGGGTAGATCAAGTATTTCTGGCAGAAGATAATTAGCTTACCTCCAAAAGCAACAGAATCAGGAATGACAAACGACCGATCTTGATCTCCTCCACGGTGAGAGCGCTGTTCACATTTCATAGATTCTGCCTTCAGATATTTTTATAATGCAACTAGAGATGGGCAGTGCTTTCAGTATCTTGCGATATCACCAATATAACCCACGATATATCTATTATCCTAGCTGAGAGATACGAAACCCAGCTTTATCTATTTTTCAATATATCACATGATATCGCAATATCGTGTGATACATCCACACTTCCCCTTTATAAATTCTTAATGTATCGTGTGATATATCGATGTTGAGTGTGATATCAAAGGGGTAAAAGGAAACTGGCATTGTTTTCTATAGAAAATTCACAAAAATCGTTTTTAAAAAAAAAAAAAAAATCATAGTACATTGTAAAGCAATTTCGACCAATCCATTCTAGTTTGTTGGAAAAAAATCTTCGAAATTTCTCCAAAATCGTGATACGAAGCTTCTTGAGGTCAGATTCTAAAAGGTGCTTGTTTTTTTGTTTTAATTCTTTTTTTTTCATTTTTCTATGTTGTAAAGAGTGTCTAATGGTAAGAAATCCATGATTTTTCATGTTTTGCATGAAAAGGTATGGATTTGGAGCTTTGGAGCTTTGGAGCTTTGATTTTGTGATTTGGGGGAGATGGGTCTAATTGCGGAAATTTGGAAAAACAAAAAAAAAAAAACGAAATTTTCCCAAATCGGTTACGATCTTAGTGTCCAAACACAAAATCAAACATGTATATAACTTGATCTACGCATTCTTGGCAATTTGGGGTTTTTCGGAATATATATATATATATATATATATATATATATATATATTATTATTATTATTATTAAAAAATCTTAAACAATAAAAATTTTTTTTAGAAATCCACAGGTATATTTCTAGTTTTCTACATCTTATTTTGCTTTTGAATGTAATGCTTGTGTTTCTATACATGTTTTCTTAAATTTATAAAATTTATGAATTGACTTTGAATACGGTTGCATCAGTTCAGTCAAACAGCTTATAGATTAGGACCCCATACAAGGAAACCTATTATGTGCACTAGTTTTTTGTGACTTTTTTATTTCTAAGTGTGTATTAGTGTCTTTTTTAACAATTCATGAAGTTTCATTGAAAAATTTGACCAATTTCCCAATGTTTCCCAACAACAACAATAAATTACACGATACAACCGATATATCTCATGTGATAACTGATATGTATCCTTATCCCAAGGGTGTGATACATTACATGATAACGATACAGGAAACATTCGAGATAGGTGTCCAAAATAAAAGGCAAGCACATATTTTCATAACTCGATGGTTTTCAAATATGTTCTCACACCAGTACAGCCCCAACACCTATATTATTGCTTGGGCACGGCATGGGTGTACCATGGAGTGCTGCAAATTACAGTTGGTGGGGTTTCCAAGCATATGGCTTGGAAAATGGAGCCTGCAAGGTAGTGTTTTCCTGCCTTTTGTCCTCAAGTCACAAACAAGGTAAACTGGGAAGGAATCCTACAGCCTATGCTACCGTTTCTGACCCAAACATGATTTGGCAGTACTGTATACCGACACCCTTGGGAACCATGACAAACCAAACATGCGCCAGGTCTCAGACAGATTGCAGACGGTCACGTATCATTCTGTGAATGATCTAGATTATTGTTGCATACATGATTGAAACAATCATATTTCCTTACCTTGGGAGTGCCTGGTGTTTCAACATATGAACTGTCATTGTGACCAGAAGCTTCCGCCTCCTTATATTGCACCTGATTATAAAACATGAGGAAGTCATAAACATGAAACATTTAGGGTGGCACATCAAATGGAGCAGGCATGTATATGCATTGTTGTCTGTTATTTTAGTTATTTCCATTTATTTTTAGCCTATTTCCCCTTTTCTCATCCACAAATTGAAACATGATGGTTTTCCACTTAGGGAGCAATTTCTCAAAATAATCGATTGTGATGCTCAATTCAAGAAGCATGATGCTAACCTAATGAAATGTATGGACTGATATGATGCAAACCCAATCAAATGTATATATGAACTGATTCACAGTAAATTATGAGTTCTTTCTTTATCTTGCTGTTATCTTTCGCAATATCAACAAACCTTAACTCAAAACAAATGAATTGGAAAACATCAGATAAATATACCACACATTGAATTCCCAAGGATAATAACCTGTTTCTGGAGGTTAAGTAGAGTAAGTATTTCTTTTCGTAATTCCAGGTGCTCTGCACAAACTGCTTTGGTCGGGACCTTTGGTTTTAGATTAATCTGAAACATTGGCAAGCGATCTGTCAAAAGTGGCATGTTTAATATAGATAAACTTATTGCAGATGCTGCTGCTGACGGAATTAACAATAAATTAGATGTTTGATGCGCAAATAGTTATGATTGCAACATTTCTGGCAATGAATGAAAAACCTAAGGCCCTGTTTTGTAGATGCCTGAAAATAAATAATTTCATTTTAGTTAATCAGAATTTATGTATTAGAGATCATGATCTCTAATACATAGTTCAATGATCGCTAACATAATTTACATTTAACTGAAATGAGATGAACCCATTTTCAGTGTCCACCAAACAGGTCCTAATAATATAGGGAAAACTAAGTTAGAAACACTGAGACTGGTGAATAAAACATGGTAACGGTGAAAAAAGTGAGGTTCATAAATCCTCCCAAAACAGCACCCACAACTTCAAGTAATTTTTTTTATGGTAGGTAAGCTGGGCTTGAACCCAAGACCTCAAAGTTGCAGAGAAGAGTGCTATCGAACCACCAGCTTCAAATAATTTTTTCTCTTCATTCAAAACAAACCAAATACTTATCACTAGGAAGGAAATCGGCGCTTGAATATATGTTCCAAGCACACAACGTGATTCAGCTCCTCAGCCAGAGAGGGTGTGAATAGGTCATCTCATTGTGTAGGAAACACCCTCCTAATGCAAAATTGTCGTTTCCCTCTTAATAAAATTTCAGCACAGTGTTCCAGGCACATAAACATGCTTCAGCCCTTTAGCCCGAAAGGGTGTGAATCCCTCCCTTCTTGAATATATTGTCTAAGCAGACAGACATGATTCAGCTCTTTAGCCGGAGAGGGTGTGAATCCCTCCCTTCTTGAATATATGTTCCAAGCACACAGACACGATTCAGCTCTTTAGCCAGAGGGAGTGTGAATCCCTCCCTCCCTTCTTGAATATATGTTCCAAGCACACAAACATGATTCAGCTCTTTAGCCAGAGAGGGTGTGAATAGATCATCTCATTGTGTAGGAAACACAATCATGTTTTGATGTAACATTATTGTTTCCTTCTTAATAAAATTGCAGGCAGCCCTCCCTCCCACTCACCCACTCACCCTCCCTCCTTTGTTCCTCATAACATGAACAAAGGGGGAAAAAAAGCATTATAAGTTATAACAGTGAATATACTAATTGCCACATGGTTTTGAAGCAAAAGAAAACAAACCCCAAGCTCTTGTAAAGTCTGTTCAACCCTCTTGGTAGTACGGAGTCCGGCAGATGTGATTGCTGCTTGCACCATTTGATCAAGAGCATGTGTTCTCAAATATACACGGAGCTGAAATTTTTTCAAATAAGTTAGACATGGTATAAAAAAATCTTCTGATAATTGATAATATCTGAATACAACCACAATTATTTCAAAAGTCAAGCATATGATTTCTATGCATGGAATATTTTTCAAGAAGACAGCTAAACACAAAAATAAACTATTCCAACCCAATTATTCAAACAAACCTCCAGACAAAACCTTAGCATTCTGGAGAATGTATTGGACCATTCTTTGATGAGAATGTTGTCTGTCAGTTTGACTTGTTGAAGGGCAACTAAATGGGCCCTAATTGAACACAAATCAAGCATGATTTGGTGAATAAAGGGCACATTACATTGAAATACAACAAAAAGAAGATGAAAATATCAAAAAGAAAGTAAAGGTTTGCCTTTCTTTCTGATTTTTTCCCTGATGGTCCACTTCACGTCGATTTCTCAAATCACATTCAAATCATTAGTTTTAATCCCACAATAGATCTAGATCAAGCCTAAAATGAGTCTTCATGTTACCTCCATGATTTAAATGGAAAAAAAAAAAAAAAACAAAAAACAAAAACAAACAAACAAACAAACAAAAAAAAAAGAAGACGAGTGAAATTTGGAAAAAAAAAAAAAAAAAATCAAAATTAGACTTTTATGGGGATATCGGCCTTGTATCAATGTCAATACGCCCTGTATCAGCCAATACGGGCAAATACAGGTCAGTTTTTTCGTGTCAGGCTGATATGGCCCCTTATCGTGTATTGTCTTGTGCCAATACAGATATGATACGGCCGTATCAGCCGATACGATACCAATATTTAGATCTACGACTCTAACGCCTTAAACAAGACCATGAAATGCTCCATTGCCATTGCATCCTGATTTCTTACCACTTTCTGAAAATGCAATGCTAATCTGACAATAAGGCTCTATTGAACAAGTTGAACTGTGAACATTCAGTTTAATCAAGAGGACACAAAAAACTATTCATGTTTCATAGCACTCATAGGAAGAAAGTAACTCTGAAATTGTGGTTCTGTTTCTTTCTTATCCTTTTTCTTTCTTTATTTATTTTTCCTGTCTTTTTTGAATGGCACTTGTCTTTCTTTCAAGTGCAACTTGAAAGTAATGTTAGCTGCAAGTTGGAGCACCCAGGCATATGCGCATATATGTGAGCCGATCACATATGCGGCAGTGGCATATGCGATCCCTGCACATATGCGATCGCATATGCCACATGTGCCAGCATATGCAATCGCATATGCGATGTATGCGATCGCATAATGGCCAACGGTCAGATTTCTAACCCTTTTTTGACCCTCTTTTTTTATTTTTTTTAAAATCCGGATTTTTACTTTATAAATATGCATTCTAAGCATTCCTACATGCAAGAAAAGCTCAAACTCTCTCTCTATTCTCTATTTCTCTTACTACATCCTCTCTTACATATTTCTAATTCTAACTTCTAAGCACTTTACAATCTACTCCTCTCCATCCATATTCCATTTCCATATTTCTTTTCTTTTCTTTCAACTTTCAAGAATCAAGAATCAAGGAAGGGTACAAGAATCAATAATCAAGAATCCAAGATACATGATACATCATACCATCTATATTCAAGAATCAATATTCAAGAGTCAAGAGACTCCTCACTCCTCTAGTCCTCTCCAATCTCCAATTCTCCATCCACTAAGTTTTCCAAGTCCTAACTTCTAAGTTCTAAGTTTCTAACAACTTCTTTCTATCATTTTTTTTTTATATATTTTGTTTGTTAATTGATTTGTTACTTTGTTAATAGTTAGTTGTTGTTAGTTGTTACAACTTACAAGTTTGAAGTTACAACTTACAAGTGACAAGTTACAACTTACAAGTTACATCTTACAAGTTACAACTTACAAGTACAAGTAACAACAAGATTTCAAGATCAATACTCAAGTGAAGGGGCAAAGGTGAAGAGAAGACAAGACAAGTAAACAACTAAGTCGAATTTGGAAGTTGAAAGTTGGGAACCTCTTTTAGATTTGTTACATTTGTAATTTTACTTTTATTTGTGTAAATCTCTCTCTCTCTCTCTCTCTCTCTCTCTCTCTCTCTCTCTCTTTCCACAAGTGTAACTCAACTCTCTCTCTTTTTCTCATTTTCTTTTCCCTCTTCTTCTCCCTTTCTACAAGTGTAAGTGTGTAACTCAACTCTCTCTCTCCCTCTTCTTCTCCCTTTCTAGTTTCTACAAGTGTAAGTGTGTAAGTGTGTGTGTAAGTCTCTCTCTCTCTCTCTCTCTCTCTCTCTCTCTCTCTCTCTCTCTCAAGTCCCATCTCTTTAGGCTCTTTACTCTTTACTCTTACCTTACTCTCTTAGATCTACTTCTTTCTTACTTCTTAGTTCTTCTTCTTAGTCTCTTACTTTACTTTAGTTTTCTTTTTACTTATAGTTTACTTTCTAGTTTCTAGTTAGTAGCTAGCTAGTTACTTTTTAGTGCTAATACACACACCATCATCCACCATCATAATGTCTTCTTCCCAATCTTCCTCTTTGAAGCCCAAGTCGAATGACCCGGGTTGGAAGTATGGGCACTACCGTAGTGTTACCGAAAAGACTCACATAGTATGTGAGTTATGTGGGTTTGTGAGTTCTGGTGGCATTGCAAGGCACAAGCAACACCTTGCACATTTACCGGGGTCAAATGCAAAAGCATGCGACAAAATTACTCTAGAAATCTGAAGGGAGATCCTGGAGTATATGGAAAAACAATCAAGAAAGAAATGCGATAATGCCCTACGTCATGAGGAATATATGGAACGAGATGCATATGAAGATATAAATGTAGTTAATGTAGATGAAGCTAGTCCCACTCCTCCTACTTCGATAGGCCGGTCTAGACCACAAGTACAACCATCGAAAAGAGCCCGAGGGCATGGGCCCATAGATAGATGGTGTAGGTCACACCCCGAGGATGTGGTCGACCAAAGGGGTAGAGGGAAAGGGCCGGTTCAAACAACTTTAGAGAACCGGTATAAACAAAAAAATAGAAAAATCACAATTCAATACATTACTAAGTGGTTTTACCAAACTGGCGTTGCTTTCAACGTCGTTAAATCGAAAAGCTTCAAAGTAATGATCGAGGCTATAGGTCAATTTGGACCTGGGCTTAAACCTCCTTCATATCACGAAATGAGGAAGACATGCCTAAAAACTGAAGTTGAATATACACAATCTTTTATAGTTGAATATAGGGAATCATGGAAATATATGGTTGTTCACTAATGGCCGATGGATGGACCGATAGATCTGATCAGTCTCTCATTAACTTTTTGGTAAATTGTCCAGCTGGGACAATGTTCTTGAAGTCGTGGATGCGTCGGGCCATTCACACACAGGAGAATATTTGCTTAACTTACTAAATAGTGTAGTTGAAGAAATAGGTGAGGACTACGTTGTACAAGTAATTACAGATAACGCAGCCTCGTATGTAATGGTCGGTCGTCTTCTTATGGAGAAGAGGCGACGTTTATTTTGGACCCCCTGTGCGGCCCATTGTATTGATCTTATGTTAGAAGATATAAGTAGATTATTTATAAATGTGATTGCAATGGCTAGAAGAATCACGGTCTTTATGTACAAACACGCCCTTCTTCTCAGTCGAATGAGAAAACACATTGGGGGTAACTTGCTACGTCCAGCAGTCACCCGTTTCGCTACAGCCTTTTTAACACTACAAAGGCTACATGTAAAGAAATCAGAACTTAAAA
Organism: Magnolia officinalis; assembly: GCA_021015155.1. Taxonomy (NCBI): domain Eukaryota; kingdom Viridiplantae; phylum Streptophyta; class Magnoliopsida; order Magnoliales; family Magnoliaceae; genus Magnolia; species Magnolia officinalis. The sequence continues at coordinate 29,431,205 of JAJHSJ010000018.1, read as the reverse complement.
GCTTTGTAGTGTCGGCCAATTTTACAAGTGGGCCTTGGTCAAAGAAGGCTAAAGGGAAACAGGTTCAACAAACAATTCTTTCTCAAAGTTTTTGGACTCAAGTGGTAAAGGCACTAAAATCATCCGAGCCCTTAGTCACTGTGTTACGATTAGTGGACGGGGATGAGAAGCCCGCAATGGGCTACATATATGATGCGATGGAGAGGGCGAAAAATAAGATCATAGACCATTTTAACTATGGAGACCGTGATTACAGGCCAATTTTAGATATTATAAATAGAAGATGGGGCAGCCAAATGTCATCCTCATTGTATTCGGCTGCTTACATCCTTAACCCAGCCTGTTTATTCGCTTCTGCTGATCCAGCAAAAGCACTAACTATGCATATGGTTGGATTTATTGATGTCTTGGAAAGAATGATTCCAGATAGAGGAGAACATGACAAGATCTCAACTTTATTGGACTTCTACACAAAAAGTGAAGGGATTTCTCAAGGGATATCGTAATAAGACATCGGACAATGAAATTACCCAGTAAGTACTTCTATGAATGAATGTTAGTGTATTGTCAACTGTGTATTGAACTCTTACAAAAAGTTTTTCTACAAAGTGTCTCTAAGAACTAAGACTCTAACCTATACTTAAACTGTTTTTCTCAACTGACTAGCGGGCTGCCTATGGAGTGGACCCGAACAGGAAGGATCCAGCTCTAAAGAAGCTGGCTATGAAGATTCTTAGACTCACGTGTTCTGCCAGTGGTTGCGAGCGCAATTGGAGCACGTTCGAGGCAATAAGTTTAGACTGTTTAGTAATTGTTTTGTTTTTTTATAAACTTTAATTTTTTAGTGGCCTAAGCTAAATTAATTACCTAAATAGCTAATGCCAAATGCGTTTTCTTTCTTGCAGATTCATACTAAGAAAATGAATCGCCTTAAGCGAAAAAAGCTCAACGACTTGGTTTTCGTTCAATACAATCAAAAATTGCGAGAACGATTTCAAAATAGGAAAGAAAAGCCCGGCTTCTTTAACCATATCTGCTTAGATAAGTTTGATGCAGATAACGAGTGGCTCGTAGAGACGGAGGACCCGGTATTTGCTGGAGAGGATTTGACATGGGCACAAGTTGAAGATGCCGCATATGGATCGACACCTGGTGAAGGTAGTAATACCACTCGAAGGCGAAGGATGGGGGAGCCGGGGGGCAAGTAGTAGCCGTCAACCCGTTGATAAGACTGAGGAGATTGAAGAAGGAGAAGGTGATAATGATGATCAAATTGAAGATCATCCACCATTGGATGTTGATGAAGTATTAGTACGTACAGATGATGAAGAAACGGAAGAAGAAGAAGTGTATGTGGAAGAAGGATATGACTCGAAAGATGATGATAATGGTGGTGATGGTGGTGGTGGTGGACCTGGTGGTGATGTGCCACAATGGATGCTAGATCAATGTATATGATTACTGATTATTGATTAGATAAATAATAAATACATAACTTCTTAATTTTGTTTAATGCTTGTCTCATAAGTCTAAGTGTGTTGATGTTGATGTTGTTGATTGTTGATAACTTGATATTGATAACTTGATATATTATGTATTGTATCATGTACATGTAGTGTTGAATGTTGAATATGGATATTTGATATTTGATATTTCATATTTGTTATTGTTATTTGTTAAATGTAAGTTATGTAACTAAAATGTTAATTGTTAAGATTTAAGAAGTTAACTATATTGTAATTTGTAAATTGTAAATGTATGATGTATCATTATCATATGTATGTAATTGGTTGGTTTTTTTTTTACTTAAATTAAATGTATTTCATGTCCCAATGACAAATAATAATTTATTTTGATTTTTCTGATTTTTTTTAAATTTTTTCTGATTTTTCTGATTTATTTTTTTTTATTTTTTGAAAAAATGCGGAAAAAAAAAATATGCGATTGTGCGATCGCATATGCGCACAGGATTGCATATGCTATTTGACAACATTGGGAGCACCAACCCTCAATGTCAATGAGGAGGTTGAAATACGATTACTTCCTGATGCAAGACAATTAACCACTTGCTCTAAAAGCTCGAACTGTTAAAGCATGGTGAATCAATCCCTTTATCTCATAGCCTAGGCCCCACATCTTATGAGTTAGGACCTCGGCCAAACCCCCCTTGTGGGCCCCAAATCACATAGGTACCGCCTCACACGAGTGGGGACCACCTCACACAAGCCACTCGCCTCACACGGGCCGCCCACCCCGAGTGTGCCCCTGCATCCCACAGGTAACCCCACTCGAACCCGGTGTGAAAATGCCCCTGCATTAATCACTCCCGGTGAGGAGTCTCGAACACAAGACGTCCCGCTCTGATACCAATTTGATGCAAGACAATTAACCACTTACTCTAAAAGCTCGAACTGTTAGAGCATGGCAAATCAATTCCTTTATCTCATAGCCCAGGCCCCACATCTCGTGGGTTAGGACCTCGGCCGAACCCCCCTCGTGGGCCCCAAATCGCATGGGTACCGCCTCACACGGGCCGCCCACCCCGAGTGTGCCCCTGCGTCCCACAGGCAACCCCACTCGAGCCCAGTGTGAAAATGCCCCTATATTACTTCCACTTTATTAGTAGATTAATAATTGCAATTCAACTCACAGTGCGCCAAGACACCCTCAAATTGCAACTAGGATCCTTCATAAGTACTCTTGTATGTTTATGCAGTCATCTAGGCAATTTTTTTAAAGCCACTATTTTAAGCAAACTGCACTTAAGAAAAGATCTACATATTCATTGTACCATTCCTTCTTTCAGGTTTCAACCATATCAACCATAAGCCACATTTCAAGCAAACTACGGTATCGAATGGATGAAGGTATTTTGCTTTCTGTTTTTTTTCTTTTCTTTGTATGCATAGTGAGTAAAGACTAAAGATACAAGTCTAGAGAAAACATCAAGGGGAAATTGGCTCTAATGCGAGACAATTAACCACTTGCTTTAAAAGCTTGAACTAATAAAGCATGGCGAATTAATCTTTTATCTCATAGCCCAAGCCCCATATCTCATGGGTTAGACCTCGGTCAAACCCCCCTCGTGGGCCCCACTTCACATGAGCCACCCACCTCACACGGGTGGGGCCCGCATCACACTAGCCACCCGCTTCACACGGGCCGCCCACCCCGAGCGTGCCCATGCATCCCACAGGCCACCCCACTCAAGCCCGGTGTGAAAATGCCCCCGCATTAGGGCCCTACACATAATCAAATCCAACACCCAGACTTTGGCAAACGTGCCATCGATCTCAGTAGCTTATCATTGTACATGACAAAATGAGATGCTTATTGCCTCTTTTTGTTTTGAACAGAAACACTTGATTAAAGAAAATGAGAAATAAATGGCTATACAAGAGGGAGGGAATTTCCAATCACAAAGTGATGGAGACTAGATCCTTTTCTAGCCAAATCATCCATTACAAATTTACATCCTTAGAAACATGAGAGAAGGCAACCAAGATGCTAACCATCTTATTGCAGGTTTGACATCACAAATTTCATCAGCAAGTAGTGGAAAATTTCATTAACAATTTCCACAGATGACAACTTTTGGAGTCCCAACATTTGCAAACTCATTGGAATCAAGGATCAAGAGTCAAATCAACCCACCTCCCTCCTCGATAGAGTGGAATGGGGGAACAGGATTCATGTAGCCAACCGCAATTAGCTGGGATAAGTCTTAGATGATGATAATGAGGGATTATAACAGCTTAAAATATATTCATGTGAATCGAGCAAAAGAAATGCAACAAATGAAGTACTGAGATAAAAAGAAAGGATAGAAAGGAAATATGGGTGTATTGCATAAATTTTCATATATTCAGAAATGGTAAAGAAAAAGTGAAGTGCCACACTTACCATGCGAAGTGAAGCAGGAACAGAGGCACTATCTTGTGTAGTTGTAGGCTGAGCATTGGAAGAAGGTGAGACAGATTCAACAGGAACAGCTGCCTTTTCAGTACTTTCAGGACCAACAGTTTCATCCACTGGCAACTCGGCTTCTTCAGCAGCCTGCAGAAGAAATCAGAAATAAATGTAAATTATAACTATCTGATAACCTGCTAGAAGGCAATGGTGACATCTATTACAAATTTACAATGTTTTACGGTGGTGCCTCCAATAGTTGTGATTAATCTTAGGAATGAGTAATGAAAACCTATGTATAATAGACTAGCCTCCGGTAGTTGTGAACTTGTGATTAGTCTTAGGAATGAGTAATGAAAACCTATGCATAATGGAATATCCAATACAGGACTCTTACCTTGCTAAGCATGCGTGACTCGGCTATTCTCTTTGCTTCAGCAAGAATCTGAGGCAAAAAGAGAAAGAAATCCATAATATGGCAAAGCCCCAAATTCCACAATTTTAAATGATTGGAAAGCATAACACAATCAGGCAACACTCATATTCAAGTTGAAGTTATGTGGATTATTTGACACTGTTAAAAATGCAAGATTGATTAGTAAAATTGACAGGATTAAATTAGGAAACATAGGCTAGAATTCTTGGCGATGGGATTGTGGAAGTCTTCCTTGTATGATTGTGTTGCAACTTGAAACGAATATTTGTAGTAAGAGTTATATTAAGCAAACTTTTCTTTTCCGCCCTTTTCCCCTGCTCCATCTTCTCCTTCATCTTCTTCTTCAATATTTGAGAGGAGGCATTTATAGTAAATAACTTTTTTCTAGTGTGTTTTGCAACATTTGTGTTCTCTGCATGGACTTTTTTTCCATAGAACAAATACCCTAATAATTTATACCTCAGCATCTTTTCGCTCCTGCTGCTTTGTTTGAGAGAAAATCGTAGACAATGCACGCTTGCGTTCAACCTCCTGTGACATATTGTATGATTCCTATAGAGAGAAGGAGAATCTTAAAATTAAAAGGCCAAATATCAGTATCAACTACCAAACCTCACATTTTAGAGGCCAAGATTTCTTAAGGAAATAGTTTGGTATAAAAATATAATTTTATTTAAGGATGCATGAGTAAACGAGATCAAACCTTAACAAGAGGATGACCAGAGACATCACCAAGAGATGGAGCTCTAGCAACCAAAAGCGCTCGAGAAACTGTAAGCAGGAAAAGAATTACTAAAATGGGCTCCACACATTGTAAACTTGAACTTTGCACACGAAGGTATAACATAATCAAGGCAACTGATAGAAGTATAAGGAAACATAGTACGCAGCAATCCAAGATAATGCAACATAAGCATTACCTGCATAATAACGACTCTTCAATTCCTCCACACTTCGAGAGGATGGAAACCTGTCAGCTATCACTATAAAACGTAGATCGAACCGTTCACACAAGTCAAATAACTGATCTGTCTCTTCCTTGGTCCACATCTAAATAGACAAGTATAGGCAAGTGAGACTTTCACTCTACAATGACTATAACATGTCAAGGTAACTCCAGAAATTCAAAAAGAATCAGTTACTTCAAGGCAATGAGAGGCTGTAGAGTACATTCAGTAGTTTGGACTGATATCATAAAGATTCAACTTTAAAGCAATAATGGCAAGAAAACAACCACATTCACGATAGAGCAGCGAAGTTACATAGCAATATAATATACTCAAGAAATGCAAGAGGACTGATAATGTTGCAGCAAGGATACAGGAGTACCATGTACAACGTCAGAAATTAGCAGTTGGGAAGCTTGTTTTTTTCTTGTAAATATCTATTCATTCGTAAATCTTTAAAGACTTTATCTTCAACTAGCAGCATAGATAAATTTACAATACCGACATAGTAAAGATTGCAAAATGGCAATCCAAAATTTCCATTATTAAAGCTTTTGGACCCATCAATGCATTTATGCATGTGTAAGCAAAATGAACACTTGATCTACAGGTAAGTCACTGTTAATGGTGGCATGATAGGAAGAAGAAACATTTTCAATAGGCTAAAATATAATCCCACCAACCATTGAAGGCATTTTATAGGTATCCAATAAAGCAGAGATGTAAGTGACATGTATGGCATCTTATTTAAAAGTATTGTTCAGAATATGTCATTTGCCCCTGCAATACAGAGAAATGAGGATTGCACTGGAAAAAGGAACGAGACAAGGGAGATCCCCCTTCTTTCTCCTGTCTTATGTTCTCTAACTTTTCTCCTTGGCAAACGAGATTCTGATCAAATAAATTTTCCTCCCACAAGGTAACCCTACTGTAACAACCCGTCTGTTTTTTAACGGTGGGAACTATATCCCATTTTTTTTTATTTTGGTGTAGCCCACTTAAACCTTGAATCTACCTCATTTCCTGGGCTATGTCTAACATCATCTAGCAAAACTGATGAACGGTGTGGATCTGTCACATCATTCTTGTAGGGCCCACTCTAAAATAAAATAATAATAAAAAAAAAAAACAAAACAAAACTCTTCTCACCGTAACCAACCCCATCCCTCACTCCTCTCACCGCACGACCTAACCTCTCTCCCCAATTTTCTCTCCCATTCAAACTCTCTTCTTTCTTCTTCCACCATTCTTCATCGGCAGAACCCACCAAATAATCCAGGCCGCTCACCATCAACCCAAGAAGATTTTAACGGCAAGCGTTCAACCTCCACTCAACACACCAGGTAGGTGATTTTCCCGATTGAAAAGACTACATTATTATATACTTTTATTTCATTAATTATTTATTTTGTATTTCTGATTTAAGTCATTTGATTTTGGTTTTACGTGATGTAGAATGCATTTATTTGATTTGTAATATGTGAAATAAATTCATTTGATTATTGTTAAATGCTTTTAATTATATTATGGGTGCTCTGTCCTACAAGAACTTATATTATTTTTATGGGGTGCTCTGCCCAGGGTCATTCTCGAAAGGATCAGCACGGTACGGGTGCTCTGCCCAGGGTTATTCTCGAAAGGATCAGCATGGGTGCTCTGCCCTGGGCAATTCCCTAAAAGGATCAACACACACGAGTGCTCTGCCCTGGGTATTTACCCTAAAAGTCTATTCACTAGGTGCTCTGCCCTGGGTATTTACCCTAAAAGTCTAGTCACTAGGTGCTCTGCCGAGGGTCATTCCCTAAAAGGATCAACACCGGTGCTCTGCCGAGGGTCATTCCCTAAAAGGATCAACATACACGGGTGCTCTGCCCTGGATTGAACCAAAAATGATTTTAGATAACGGCATTGTCTTATTTTATTATTACGAAAAATAAATTATTATTATTGTCATGTACAATGACGATTCAATACTCGTAATTAGTCATATTTGTATTATTGAGTTTTATTTGTGTTAATGTATAATTTTCAATTTTGGGAAGGATGTGACCCTACGAGCCGTCGCGCTCACACCCATATAGACTATTTTGCAGGGTTGGTATACGAAGAACCGGTTGGACAAGATTGAAGACTTTTATATTTTATATTTTTTATTTAGAAATTAATTAAAATTTAATATATGTTGTTATTATTTATTTATTTATGTCAATGTAATTAAAGATTTAAGGATTGATTAGTGGACAATATTTAATCACAGTTATTAGTATCCTTTTAGTTGCTCTGATTGCCTTAAAAATGCATGAAATAATGTGGGTTGCGATGTATATTTATTTAAATACAACTCACGGTCCTGAAATTCGGATTCGGGCCTGGCCAACTCGGGTTCCGATTTTCGAGGCGTGACACCTACCCTCCCCCCAAATGGAGATAGGGATTCAACCAGTTCCAGAAGTTGCGCATGATGGATAAGGCCTAGTTTCCAGTAATATTAGTTGATGGGTTATTGACAGCTCCTCTGCATTTGGTAACTATTAAGATCCACAACTGAAGATCAAAATAGCTCCAAATTACAGCATTAGCAAGTAGAATGCCAGTTGATAATCAGTTTTGTGCGCTTAGCCACTTTCGGACAGATATGAGAAATAGCGGCAGACATGAACAAAAAGGAGAGATTGTCTCCAGGAAAGGGTCGTGAGGGTTTCTTGTACCTAATGGTTTATTCAGCTTGTATTTTTTGTTTTTGATCAAAACTTGTTACTTGTTGGGAAAAAAGAAAACTGAAACATGGCAAACTATTCAACATTAAAAAGAAGAAGAAGAAGAAAAGATTGAGGAATAGACAAAGAATCTCCCCACACATATGAAACATGAAACAACAAGAACAAGAAATGAACAATAGATAAGAAAAATAAGGCCAAAAATGATATTTTTAAGGTTCGCAAGCGTAGATGCACACCTATTCCACACAAAACTTAACTTGCACATAGATAGTGATGTATAGAAAAATCAAAGATGCTATAGTTATTTGTACCTACAGGATCAGTCAAATGCTTCTCGTATTCCTCATCCGTGTATTTGACAATATCAACAGACTGCATCCATATTAACGAACATTTATAATTTTCTCAACTAAAAAATAAAAAGAAGAAGAAAATAAGCAATAATAGCACTACATATACAAGAAACCAGTAAGATGATGGCAGGGATTAAATATCCATTCACCATCTTTTGCATTTCTGGCCTAAATGATGCGAAAATGTTCTTCAGCTCGAGATGGCACTATATATGGAAAATTTATGATGTTACAGATGGCATGCCACAGGTATCATCTGATATGTACCAAAATGAATGGTTTTAGATGTCATCTGATGCATGCACTGATGCCAATTGTGTGAATCATGGATATGAGTCAAGTTGAATTTTTTTGTTTTTTTTAAAGGCAGTGTATTAATTTATATTATGGTATGCTTGATTACCCTTGCACATACCTTGTTATACTTGGCAAAAGAGTAGTCGCCTGTTGGAGGAATACTGTTTACGACCCTGACCTGGAAAAATGAGATGCCAAAAGCATCATATTAAAATAAATGATTGTGGCGGTCAAAATTTTCAGGAAATCATAACCAAAATAAAGTTAGGTGCATAGACTTATTCTCTTAGATGTATCAGCCGATCCTCAGCCTTTTTTAACTATGGACAGAATTCAGGGCAACGTGGGCCCCACTTTTAGTGAAACAGATTGTTTATTTGGTGGACCCCACCACGGATGACCAATAGACAAAAATATTTTCTCCATTGAATAATCTCAGCAACCCGACTGGAGAACCTTTTCCAATTGCATATGAACTGTTTGCTATCTTTTACCACAAATTGTCCATTTCCATACCAACAATCTAAATGCTGGATAGTTGCCAACCCATAGCATGTCCCACCAGATGAACAGTTTGGATCATTCAAAGTACAGCCTTACCTGCACGAAATCTGGCTGAACTAAAATGGCACCAGTTCAGGCTGATTAAATGATTGAAACTAACTACATACAATCGTACGAATGACAAAACATTTACCCAGTGATAAAGCTGCAAAGTATCCGCCCGAGCAGAGGACGTAAAAGGAAGCCACTGCCACGTGACCTGCATCATAAATATGGTACAAGCCCCAATATAATCATAAAATCATGCATATGTCAAAGCTACTACACGGAAACGATTGCTTACAACATGAGCTGTGGAAGGGCACGTTTGGATGCATAATCAAATCGAATTGCAATAATTAGTATGGTCATTAGCACTAACATCGGGCGATCATGCTCTACATCACAATTACGATAGTTTGAGGTTGGATTTCAAAATGGATGTAATCTTCTAAGAATTTTAGGACTGTCACTCACTACACCGTTGCGATATGGCCCGATTTCCTATTGTTTAAACCGAAATGTTCGCAATTCAGTTCACTCGTGTATCCAAACGCAATCTTAATGAAAATTCAATTTGGGTAGGGCAGGAAGACCCTGCCTTTTCTTTGTCAGACGGAGGCCGGCGTTTCAAGTGGGAGGCGTCGAGAGAAGGCATGAGTGGGCCCAATCCGCCCGTAAGCGCGTAAACCTAATTTCAAGAAGAAAAAAAAATTAGGAATCTGTAAATTAGAGAGAAAGAGAGTGTGTGTGTGTGTGTGGTGTGTGTGTGTGTGAGAGAGAGAGAGAGATGCCTCGCGAGAGACGCCATCTGGTTTGCGATGAGAGTCTTTCTGGGAGCGAGGCTTCTTATCCTGAGGCGTTGCTTTTGGAATAATTCCCAATATGTCCTTCGCATCCATATTTATTTACTAGTTGCACCACACAGACGGAGAGAGAGAGAGAGAGAGAGGTTTGTAGAAATGACTAAGATAAAAGTACAGATGTGGAGAGAAGATGTTTGTAGAAATGTTTGAGAGAGAGAGGATCTGCGATCTAGGGCTTTTTTCCCTCTCTTTTTCTTCTATTTGGAAGGGTTCGGGTCTGACGGGAAGATGGAAGACAATGTCGGAAATACCCTTGGCTTAAGCTCCCCGGCGATGAACGCGGATTGCGTACTACGCGGCCCGTCCATACCTAGGAACGGACAGAACCTTTGAGGTGCAACCGTGGTGTAAGGATTTTATCCACACCGTCCATCCATTTTTCCACATCAGTTTAAGATACGAGACCAAAAATGAGGTACATCCAAGTCTCAAGTATACCACAATACAGGAAGAAATGGTGCTAATGATACCCACCGTTGAAACTCCTAAGCCCCACCGTGATGGTTGACTGCCATCCAACCCGTTCAGAACGTCACACGGGCCGCAACCAAGGGAAAACACAAATGTCTGCTTGATCCAATACTTTTGTGCCTACCAAGAATATTTCAATTGCATGTGTTTAATCCACACCCTGTGGTCCACTTGATCCTTGGGATCTGGGATGCGGATTGGGTATTACCCCCGCCTGTTCTCAGCTCGGAACAGGCTGGCGTTATGAGGGGCCCACCGTGATTTATGGCTTTATCAACAACATCCATATGTTACGAGACAAAAATTGAGGCAGTTACAAAGCTCAGGTGAGCCACACGGTGGAGATTAAACAGCTACTGATAACTTTTGGGCCACAAAAGTTTTGGATCAAGCTAATAATTGTGTTTTGCCTCCGCAAGGGCCCGTTTGGCCGGGCGGATTGGAAGGGATTGGATGGTATTGGAAGGGATTGGAAGTTAAATCCCGGGATTGGCTAGGCGTGCCAAACAGACAGGGTGATCTGAACGCATGATATAGCAATCCCATGGATCTTAAGACAATCCACTGACAACACCATCATTACCTTTAAATCTCATCTAATCCATCCTAATTCGTTCAAATTTGTCTGGGACGTGTTTGGTTCCAGGGATTGAAATGGATGGGAAGGTTTAATCCCGGGATTGGCCTGGTGTGCCAAACAGACTCGATATAGCAATCCCATGGATTTTAAGACAATCCACTGACAACACCATCATTACCTTGAAATTCATGCCATCCACCCTAATACTATTCAATCCCTTCTAATCCACCCGGCCAAATAGGCTGTAAAAGTTTATATGACTTATAAATAAGTTGGATGGCAAATAAACATTGCAGTGATCCCATAAGGGCCCGTTTGGCTGGTCAGATTGGAAGGGATTGGATGGTATTGGAAGGGATTGGAAGTTAAATCCTGGGATTGGCCAGGCATGCCAAACAGAGTCGGTGATTTGATCCCAATCCCATGGGTCTTAAGACAATCCACTGACAACACCATCATTACCTTTAAATCTCATCCAATCCACCTTAATCCATTCAAATTTGCCTGAGACGTGTTTGGTTCGAGGGATTGGAAAGGATGGGAAGGTTTAACCCCGGGATTGGCCAAGCGTGCCAAACAAACTGGATATAGCAATCCAGGGATATAGCAATCCCATGTATCTCAAGACAATCCACTGACAACACCATCATTACCTAGAAATCCATGCCATCCACCCTAATACCATTCAATTCCTTTAAATCCACCCGGCCAAACGGGCCCTAAAGGTTACAACGGTAGGAGTCATCACCGCTATTGGGATCTACCTCATTTTTAAGCTCCTATTCTAAAATGATATAGCCAAATGAACATATGCTCCATAAATCATGGTGGACCCTCTGGCAGTACTTAATAGGCATCCTTGGATCTGCTTCATTTTGAGCCTATATCCTAAAATCATATGGAAAAATGGATACATGGCGCACATAAAACCCATGATACATCATGATAAGCCTCAAAGACTAGATGGTTCCTAATTGAGACGGGCTGATGGTATGTGATGTGTTGTGCGTTGTGAGGCCCACCTTCATATGTATATGTTTTATATTCATGCAGTCTATTCGTCTTTCCAGCTCATTTTAGGACATAAACTATGTGTTTATACTTCAAGGTTAACACTGACAAAAATACTACTCATGCCTGTGAGTATCCTTGCTTGATCTTCCTTCGACATTATGCGTTTCATTATTAATGTGGAGGCATGGATCCTTATGCATGCCTTTAAAGGAGCAAATCGATGGATGTCACATGGGCACGATTAAACGTGTCAATTAATAAGGGAGCGATCCTATCACGTCTATAAAAGACTCGCTGAGAAAACATGTCTTATCACATATCTGGCTATGATACACTCAGCGAAGCCATCTCTCGTGTCCTTTCACAATGGGAGATCTTCCCATAGACGTTCAAAAAGTCTGTAACGTTCGAGAAGGTTCCGAATAACAGAAAATTGGACCGATTTCCAAGCAAACATGGCTATGATTTAGACCCAAACTGAGATAAAATGGACAACAGCTATATCAAGTCATAAGATGTATATTGATCAGAATAAAAGAATGGGAGAGCTTAAGGATCTTATCCTATGGTCATGGTCCAATTGGAATCAATAGAACAGGAGAACTAAATAGAAGATCTTGTTTGACCCATCTCTGATAACAGATTTGTATTTGACGAATCATGTCCATCTATCCTCTCGAGCACTTCAAACCATCACATTGTGGATGGTTAAATGCTAGTGGTGGTTCGATTTAGACCATCCAACACCTCGATTGGAAGTGCAGGAGGTGGGCCATCGGGTGAGTGGCTATGATTAATTTGAGGTTCAATCAGCGATCTCTTAATCAATCTTGAATCTGAATAGTGGGCCATGAAATCTCCCATCAAAGAATCATCTACGAGAAAATCCTATAAGAAAGCGGTTTAGGAGATTTTCTTATCAGAAAAGCACGTCGTAAACGCGAAGGATTCAAGATCAATAAGGAAACCTATTGTAGAGACATTTTCACACCAGGCTCCAGTGGGGTAGTCTATGGAATGCGAGGGACACACTTGAAGTGGGCGGCCCGTGTGAAGCGGGTGGCTCGTGTGAGGCGGTACCCATGTGATGTGGGGCCCATGAGTGGGGTTCAGCCGAGGTCCTAACCCATGTGATATAGGACCTGGGCCATGAGATGAAGGGATTAATTTGTCATGCTCTATTAGTTCAAGCTTTTAGAGCAAGTGGTTGATTGTCTTGCATTAAAGTGGCATCAGAGCGGGGAGTCTCATGGTCGAGACTTCTCACCAGGGGTGATTAATGTAGGGGCATTTTCACACCAGGCTCAAGTGAAGTAGCCTGTGGGAAGCAGGGACATGCTTGAGGTGGGCCGCTCATGTGAGGCAGGTGGCTCGTGTGAGACAGTACCCAAGTGCGGCTCCCTCTACAATACCATATGAGTAGATTAAATATCCACAATCCCAAGTTGTTTGATTATGATCAACTAAGTTTTGATTTAAGTCATCATACCAATCCAGTCACATCCTTATAACCATCCGCCTCGATTGTCTATTTCGATAGACGAATCAAGTATTTTTCTCTCGTTTATTTTATTTATCTAGTTGTTTGATATGTTGTCAGTTGTATGGGTTATTCATTCAAATATTAATAAAATTGACATTTTTAGCCATCTTTTGTTTACCCATTCATCTCTATTCCTTTGAGAAATATTAAGTTAAACAGTACTGTGGAAAGAACAACTCCTTAAGTCCATTGACATAAGGCAAAAAGAATTCATTCATAATGGTTAATTGAAAGACAAGCTACAAATGTCCTAGAGGGGGTGTGAATAGGACCAAATCAATTCTTAATAATTAATCACGAAAAATATATTCTCAATCACAAAATATATTGAAACATTGATTTCAACTAAGTCGTATGACAACCTTCACCTAAAACTTTAGGCAAGATAACCTTATTTCACGACGTCATTGAGACCAATCTTTCAAAATAATAAAAGCAGAGAATAAGATAAGCAATCACCACAATACATAAAGAATTATAGTGGTTTGGTGTTTAACACACACCTACTCCACTCCAAAAATTAATACTCCACATAATTTTAGCTTTCCATTATTTTCAATGTTTCAACTGGATCACATCAATAACATCATACAATTCTTGTGATTTTCACATGCTTATCACAATAAAACCTCTATTAATTTTCATGGGCTAACCACTACACAACCCGATGAGATTTTCGGGCAATCTCAACAAACCCAATTGACAATAATTTAATCAAAAGAAATACTTGTCTTCTTAAAAACCAAACATCGATGTGAATATACCGATGAAGTCGATGCTTCAATCAATGCAACGATCTTCTTTCCTAGATGATGATTGTTCAGTGTATGCTAAACCAAAAATGATCTAGGGATATATAATTTCTCAATGAATAAAACTCTAAAAGTTGCAGATTCAATTCTTTAATCTCAAGTTGAGTATTGCTTACTCTCTAATTGAATTTAAATCTAACTTGAGAAATGAATTGAATAAGCTATAAATAAAATAAGAATTACCACACAAATAGCTTGGAAATGACCAGAGTTTCTCTCTTTGCTTGAGGAAGAATTATCTTACTTTTTCGTATCTAAAACAATGAGAGAATATCTCTATTTATAGCTAAAGGATTTGGTTATTCAGTCAACCTAAAAATAGCTTCGGCTGGCCGAATTTCAACGATATTGTTCCAACACCTATCAGATTTAACGGGATTTTATTTTATCAAAAATTCGGCTGGCCTGAGCAAGATTTGACTGACCGAATATAGGGTTCGGCTGGCTGAATTCCTCTAAAATTAGAAAATATACATTGCTGGAAACTTGACCCGGGTCACCCTCGAGCTGACCCGAGATAAGTTCGATTGGTCGAACCCCGGGTCGGGCTGGGCGAAACTTGCAACTGTTTTTCCATTTCAAGTTGCTGGAAACTTAACCTAAACTGCTGTCGGGCTGACTCGAGCTGAATTCAACTGGCCGAATCTAAGATTGGGCTGGCCGAACATCATCAATTTTACATAAAAAATTTACACATTTTAAAGCTATAAAAGTCATGATCAAGTACTATATCCTATAGTCTCTTCTAAAGTCAAATTACCTAAATGTTGACATACAGATGATCTTTCACTTGAAATCTTTCCAAGACCTTCTATACTTGAGATGTTGATTCGTGTTCTTGAAATGTCATAGAGGACTAAAGTGTGTTGAAAATCCAACCTGTATTTTGTCTACGAAATTTGACAACTATATGTGTGCTTAGAAAATTAACACTTACAATCTCCTCATTTTTCAATTTCATGACAAAACTACACATACACATCACATCCCACGAAAACATCACTTTATGATTAATTAAATTAGACACGTGTACTCAATCATCAAAATAAAATTGTAGTTTCGGTTCAAATATTTCAAGATCAAATCTATTAAATGCTTTAACTGCTGCTCCCCCTGAGAAAATATACTCAAGAATATGCAAGAAAATCTTATTTCCAAATAAATATGAGATAGTTACCGAAAAACATAAGTTTTTTCATTTTCCATAGAAATATAGATGTGTAAATCTCTCTCCCTTTTTGTCAAAAGTTGACAAAGTAACATAAAATATACGAAGTGATAAAATATGGGAAGATAAATCAAGGAACATTAAATAACTAACCAATATCAAAATAACACATACTAATCAACATGCTATAAGGTTTCAAAGTATAAAGTAGATCCAAGCAATATAAGTTATTACAAACCATTTTAATAAAACTCGTTCTGATTAAGAGGAAAATGGAGCAAGCATCTCAGGATCGATGGTTTTGAAGTTCCTGCTGAGTCGATGAAAGTACATTTTCATGTATTTCATATTTAGCTTTTAATGTTGTGCTAGAACTTCCTGAGATACATGTAATGCATCCATCCTCTGCTCTAAGGAATATAACCTCATCAAAATTAGAATGATGATAGTCTGAGTCATTTTCATCTCCTACAAATTCTTCCTCCAACTCATAAAAAATGTCATCCATATTTATGTTCGCTTCATGTCTTTCATCATGAACTCCACGTTGCTCAAGTAGGGCATCAAATTCATCATATGTAGGTCGAAAGAATTAAAGGAAAGCCCAGATTTTGGTGCCTCAATTAATGGAATTTGAACATGGAAAGACAATGCGAGTAACGTCACAAGATGAACAAAATGAAGTGAATAATGCCTAGGATGCATGCGATACTGAATGATAGAATAACATATGAGTGTAGGAAAACAAATCTTGACTCCAATAGCGATAGCATGAAGAATACGAACCATAAAGGGAGTAGATCGGTTTTATTACCCGCTCTTTGATAGATATTAGAAGTAAAAATTCGATGAAGAACGTATTATTTTAAAAATAGTTTTTTTTTTATAGGAAGGGCATTACCTGATCTCCAATCCGCATCAAAACCATAAAAAATGCGTGTGACAGACCCTTTCTCATAATTATACATTTTATCTAAAAGAGTCACAATAGAAAACTCATCTTCCGCCAATTCAATTTCCATCAAAGATGTGATAGTAGAAGGCATAACTGATATTGTTTCCTAAAAAAAAAATTAAAAAATTTTAAAAATTATTTCATTTTAAACAAATAATTCTAAAATAAATGCATACATTCCTTATACAATATATCGGTATGCAGTCCCTCTCCATTGGAGAATTTTTTCTCATCCTACCTCAGATAGCATATCAAATAATCTATATTCAGCAACATGATTTAACTTAACCGATCTCTCAATAATGATCCCTCTCGTTTTAAAATTTCGAAGATTTTCGGAGTCATCCTCCAGTAGACGAATGGACCGGACATCATGGGACCGGATTGGGATGAGGAACCGACTTGTACTTTGCGAACAACTCGTTTAGGTCGATGTTCCATGAGTTAAACAAGAATAAATCAAGGGAAAAAAGTAGATCATATTATATTTGAAAAACCCACCAAATGAGTTTTAAGATTAAGGAAAATGTGATATCAATATGTAAATGTAAAGATTAACTTGAATCAACAATAAAAAAGACTCAAATGCACTTATAATAAAGAAATGGAAGATGGGTTGGTCGAAGGAAGCACTGGTGAGCCGAAGAAAATATAGTGAATTTAGAAAAAATAGGTTTTTTTAATTTTTTAAAAGGAACCACACACTACTCAGCTAGCTATACTTCATGTTTAACTGACTGAATAGGTCGGTCACCGACCGGTAGACCAAAAATCCATTTTTTATTTTATTTTATTTTTTTCTTTAAAAATAATGATTAAAGAAAAACAAAACAAATAAAAAATATTAGCATTTGAAATTTTAAATAAAAACACAAGCCAATATTATACATTAAGATATAAAATTTAACACTGTCGAGCGGCTTAGTCAGAATACCCACAAGCTGATTTTCAATTTGAATGTATTCTAACACAATTATCTTTTCTTAAACTAATTCTCATATATAGTGATATCTTATGTCAATGTGTTTTATACAAGAGTGTTGGATAAGATTTTTTATATATTAATATCACTTGTGTTATCGCATTACAAATTCATTATATTTTTAACTACGTTGTAATTAGCTAGCATTCATTTCATTCACATAAGCTAAGTATATGAATTCCCTGCAATGATATATTCCGCTTCTATAGTGGATAAGGATACTGAAATTTATTTTTTGCTCATCCAAAAGACTAGACATTTTCCAATATAAAAACATCCGCCACTTGTGGATTTTCTATCGTTAATATTTCATGTTCAATCTGCATCAGTATATCTTGCTATTTGAATAGACGTATCATGCGGATATCATAAACCAATATTAGTAGTGCTTGTAATATATCTGATTATCCATTTGACAGCTGATAAATGTGATTCTTTAGGGTCAGATTGATATCTCGCACAAATACCGACTCTAAATGATATATTAGGTCTACTGGCAGTCAAATAAAGTAAGCTACTAATCATACTACGATAGAGACGAGAGTCAACACTTTTACCTGATTCATCTTTACATAAACTGAGTGTTGTACTCATCGGAGTATTGAAATTTCTACCTTTTCGAATTTAAACATTTTAACTAAATTTTGCGCGTATTTGGTTTGGGAGATAAAGATCCCATCTTCGAGCTGCTTGGCTTGAAGTCCAAGAAAATAAGTTAGCCTGCTGACCATACTCATTTCTAATTCTGATTTCATAAGTTTTGTAAACTTAGATGAAAGATTAGCACATGTAGATCCATAGATAATATCATCAACATATATTTGCACAATTAAGATATCATCATTTGATTTTTTTTTTGACAAACAGAGTTTTGTCAACACTACCCATCTGAAAGTTATGACTAAGTAAAATTTTAGTCAACTTTTCATACAATGCTCTAAGGGCATGTTTCAAACCATATAGGGCTTTTTTAAGACGATACACATGATTAGGAAGTTTGGGATCTTCAAAACCCTTTGGATGTTTAACATTCAGGTCACTCTTAACATCCATTTGATAAATTTTATTTTATTTTTTATAATAAATAACATAAATAAATAACTTGACGGATTCAAGGCGAGCAACCGGTGCAAAGGTTTCATCGTAATCTATTCCTTTTATTCGAGTATAACCTTGCATAACTAGTCGTGTCTTGTTTCTGATAATATTTTCAAGTTCATCATATTTATTTTTAAAATACCACTTGGTTCTAATAACATGTTTATCAGATGGTTCGGGAACAAGATATCATACGTCATTTCTTACAAATTGATTCAATTCTTCTTGCATAGCCAAAATCCAACTTTCCTCAGATATAGCTTCATTTACGTTGGGCGGTTCTATTTAGGAAGTAAAGCAAATACAATTGCAAACATTTTTCAATTGTCTTTTGGTTTGAACACCAGTATGAGGGTTACCAAGTATTTGATCTGTTGGATAATCTTTTCCCAACCTTAACTCAGTATAATTTGATTTGGATGATGGTTCATTTTGATTAATCATAATAATATCATCATCTTGATGAAGACTGAGATTAATCAACTGATCATCGATTATGACATTTATCGATTCTCAAATTACCCTCGTTATTTTGTTTAGAACACGATATACACGACTATTTAATGCATATCCCAATAACATTTCCTCATCACTTTTTGCATCAAACTTTCTCAGATTTTCACGGTAATGTAAAATGTAGCACTTGCTTCCGAAAGTAGATAAATATTTTACGCTGCGCCTTTTCCCAAACCATATTTCATATGTTGTTTTATTTTTTTCAACTCTTATGTAAACACGGTTAATTATATAGCAGATAATATTTATAGCTTCAACCCATAAATATTTAGTCAATTTCATACTGTTTAGCATTACGCTTGTCATTTCCTGCAATACAATATTCTTTCTTTCAATAACTCCATTTTGCTGAGGTGTTTTTAGAGCTAAAAATTCAAATAATATACCATGATCATTACAGTATTTTCTTAAAATTGCTATTTTTGAATTCAGTATCATGATCACTTCTTATTCTAAGTACAAACAATTATTTTTCAGTCTGGATGCGTTTAATAAGCCTTTTGACTTCGTCAAAAAAGCATTCGACTTTTCTCTCAATAATGCTACCCAAGTGTGTCTAATGTAGTCATCAACTACGACTATAAAGTATTTTTTCCCCTCTATTATCTGTTTTTGTTGGTCCGACTAAGTTCATGTGGAGAAGTTCAAGAGGTCTAATAGTGGCTATGGAGTTCACTTTCTCGTGACAACTCCTAACTTGCTTGCTAACCTCACAAGCACCACAAACTCTATTTTATTTCTTTCTTAGATTGGATAAGCCTCGCAAGTGATATCTTTTGATCAATTTGTAAATATCTCTATAGTTCATATATCCAAGACATTGGTGCCATAATTCAGTTTCGTTTATTTAGACCATGTAACATGAATGGTTTGTTGAGCAAGTGTCATCAATGATATAACAATTTTAATAAGTTTTACGACCATTTAATATCACATGTCCTTTTATTTATTATCTCACATTCATGATCATAAAATTTTATGTTATGGTTATTATTACAATTTTGAGATATACCATGAATGTTATATTTTAATCCTGTAATATATAACACATTTTTAGATATATGTAAGTTGAGAAGATGTACATTACATTTGCCGATAATCTTTCAGTTGCTACCATCTCCAAATGTAATTGAGCCGCTATCGACTTGGTTGATATTTGAAAGAATGGCTTTATCACCCGTCATATGTCTAGAATATCCACTGTCTACGTACCATCTTGAATGACTACTCGCTTTGAAAGCTGTGTGGATAATAAGACACTTTACCTTAAGAACCTACTTCATGACGGTTTTAGGCTTTGAAAGGTCTCTTTCCTTTTGTTGTTTTTTTTTTTTTTTTAAGTTAGGATTTCTTATATTCATCTTTACTCCTTTCTTACCTAAGTTAGATTTTAACAACTCTTTGAGCAAGTTCACAATTTTATCACCAAGAGAAGGATTTCTAATTTCTCTCCTTTGATATTTGTGGTTGTTGGAAAATATTTTCACTTTAGAAAATTCTTAAAAGGATTTTAGATTTTTGAAGATATTCCTCTTGCGATTAAACTCATTTATAGTTAGAGCATTCTTCTTTTACAAAGGTAGGAGTAGCATTCTTAGATTGTATATTGTTATTTCTAATATAGCCAAGTCAAGACTTGTAACCATTCCAGCGAGATGAAGTTAACAATTGTTCAAGTTTCCAGTCTTCTTTGATATATTTCCAAGTATTTTTTGAACTCTGAAGTGAATAAACTTCAATTTTCAATTTCTCATTCTCATATTTGAGATTTTGCAATTATGAAAATTTCAAACTTAAATCTAGTTTTGAATTTTCAAAATAGTAAGAAAAATGAGATTTTTCCAAAACAACATTTTCAAGTTCTAAATGTAATTCCTCGCATTTTTACTTTTGAGTTTTTAATTTTGCCGCAATCTTGCAACTCTCTCTATAAAGAGCATGATAAGCTTCTTGAAGATCCTCTTCATTTTCAGAGTCACTTTCGGAAGTTTCGTAATCAGATGTTTTACAATCTTTTGAATAAGTGACTTTGGCTATAGTCATAAAGGCTTTATGTTCTTGTACATCTTCTTGATATGATTCATCAGTTTCTGAATTAGTTTCAAATTATGATGATTCATTCCAAGTAGCAATCATGTCATTTCTCCTCAATTTATCCTTTATAGGACATTTTAAAGCAAGATGTCCAAATTCAGAGAAGTCGTAGCATTTGGTGTCTTTAGGTTTAGATTTCCAATAATTTGAATTTTCTTTTCTTTTATCAAATGGTTTTTTAAAATAATTTTCCTCTTATTTTTTAAAATTTTATAAAATTTCTTTGCCAACAAAGCCATATCATCCTCATTTTCTTCATCATATGAATTTTCATTTAAAACATTTGATTTGGACTTAGAGGATTTAAGAGCAATGGACTTAATCTTATGAGCTTTGAAATTTAACTCATAAGTTTGAAGAGATCCAACCAACTCCTTAACCTTCATTATGTCAATATCCCTCAATTCTTGTATAGAAGTAACCTTGAAATAAAACCTTTCAGGAAGTGATCGCAGTATTTTTGCACAAACCTTACTTTCAGGGATGCTTTCACCAAGACCCTATATAGAATTAACTATGTCGTTTAATTTCGTATATAAGTCCATAAATGTCTCATTTTCTTTCATACGAATTCTCTCAAATTTGGTTGTGAGGATTTGGATCTTAGACTTTTTCGCAATGCTTGTTCCTTCATGTGCCATTTCAAGTATATCCCAAGCTTAATTCGATGTATCACACGAAATGATACTTTGAACTCATCTGGTGATAGAGCACAAGTTATAGCATTCAAGGCTTTTACATTTGCACTACTTTCTTTTTTCTGAGTAGTTGTCCATAGACTATAGGCTATCTCTTTCACATACATGGTTCCATCCTTCTCTTTCATGTACATGGTTCTATCCTTAACTATCACTTCCATGGAATGAGGGAATCAATGAGTTACAGTGGCTTGCCACACACTTTCATTGATGAATTTGAGGAAGATACTCATCCTAGATTTCCAATAAGAATAATTCGAGCCATCAAAGGGAGGTGGCCTGGATATTGATAAACTTTCAAATGTTGACATCTTTTTGTAAACCGAGAGGAGCTGAAAGCTTTTGTGTATTTGAGACAACCCAAAGGGGTTAAATATATAGAGATTACAACATCTATACAAGGAAGGTAATAAAATCAAAATCTTCTACCTATGGAAACCAACTATACAAGGTATGCTAGCTATACAAGGTATCTGTCTAACATCCCCCTCTCAAACTAATGCGGGTCATCGACAAGTAATAGTTTGCCAACGAGAAATGAGTGACGTGCAGAAGTTAGGGACTTGGTGAGAATGTCTGCAATCTAATCATGGGATGCAACATGTGGTAGAGAAATGGGCCCAGACTGAAATTTCTCGCGGATAAAGTGACAATCTACTTCAATATGCTTCGTCCGTTCATGAAAAACTGGGTTAGAGGCAATATGAATGGCACCGAGATTATCAACATGGAGTGGAGTAGGATTCTGCAGAGGAACGCCCAAGTCGGAAAGAAATCCACGTAGCCAAACAAGCTCACTACACGTAGAGGACATCGCCCGATACTCAGCTTCTGTGCTTGATTTGGAAACGGTGGTATGCTTCTTACACTGCCAAGAGATGAGAGAAGTGCCGAAAAAATACAGTAGCCAGTGGTAGATCTTCGTGTGAGGGCGCAACCGGCCCAATCAACATCCGAATAGGCACGAAGGTCTAGAGTTGCCGTGGAGGAGAAGAACAATGATCGATATAGAGTTCCACGTAGGTACCGTAGGATGCGTAACACCGCAGTCATATGAAGAGTCTGAGGAGCAGAAACAAACTGACTGACGATTTGGACAGCATACGCAATATCAGGGCGAGTTATAGTTAAGTAAACCAGACTCCCAACCAAACGACGGTATAAGTCGGGCTGTGCAAGTAGATCACCATCATCACGGCCATAATGAACGTTAAGTTCTAAGGGAGTCTGAATTGTCTTCTGATCCGTCAATGATGCCAAAGCGAAAAGATCCTTGGCATATTTACGCTGGTTGACCAGAATCCCACGTTTAGAACGTGAAATTTCAAGCCCAAGAAAGTATGTGAGATGGCCGAGGTCTTTCATCTTGAAGGAGGATTGCAGAACTTCCTTTGAAGCCGAGATGCCAGTAGCATCGCTACTAATCAGAAGTAGGTCATTAACATAGACGAGAACAATGACAATTCCACGAGCAGTGGTGCGCAAAAATAAGGATGGGTCATGACTACTTTGAGTAAAGCCAGCACCGGTAACAACATCGTGAAAGCATTGGAACTATGCCCAAAGTGCTTGTTTGAGGCCATACAAGGCTTTCTTTATGCGGCATACCTTATTGTCAGGGATTAAAGACCCAGGAGGAGGTTTCAAATATACAGTTTCTTGGAGGTCTCCATGAAGAAAAGCATTTTTCACATCCATCTGAGCAAGTGGCCAAGAGTAAACGGAAGATATTGTCAGAAGAGTATGAACAGTTTTCATCTTGGCCACGGGAGCGAATGTCTCATCATAATCAATTTCGTATTCCTATTTGTATCCCTGATGACAAGTCGAGCCTTGTATCGATCAAATGATCCATTAGACTTGAGCTTGACAGAATAAATCCATTTGCTACCAATTAGCTGTTGGTCAGCGGGTCGAGTGACAATGTCCCATGTATGATTGTCATCCAATGCCGCAAGTTCTTCTGTCATAGCCTTCTTCCAACAATCATGAGTGGCTGCCTGAGAGTATGATATAGGAATATAAATAGTATCCAGAGTAGCATTCATGGCAGACATAGAACATATTAAGCGATCAGGCGCTCGATGTACACGATCGGAACTGCGTATCGAAGTAGGTTCAGGATCTGCAATAGGTATAGTAGGTTCGGGTTGAGTAATAGGTGGTGGAGCTGTACGTGATCGACACGAGTAAACCTGCAATGGACGATGGAGAGTACTCAAAGCAAAAAGAATATCAGGAAATGTGGTTAGACTAGGAGATTTTGGGGCGTGTGGAGGAGGAAGAGATGAATGAAAGACAATATGTTCAAGAAAAACAACATGTCGTGAAACTCGAACACGACGAGAAACAGGATCATAACATCGAAAGCCCTTCTGAGTTTTTCCAAATCCCAAGTACAACATTTGATCGATTTGGGAGATAGTTTGTTACACTCACATGAAGCCAAGTGAACATAACAAACACAACCAAAAACACGAAATGTGGAATATGCAGGAGGGAAGCCGTGGAGAACAAAGTATGGAGATTTACTGTTTAGAATGTTAGTTGGCATCCAGTTCATCAAGTAGACTGAATGTAACATTGCTTCTACCCAGAAAGAACGAGGAACACTCATAGCTGTCATCAGGGTGTTGGCAGTTTCAACAATATGACGATTTTTTCGTTCAGCTACCCCATTCTGTTGTGGAGTACAGAACATGTGGTCTGATGAATAATCCCATGACTCTGAAGAAATATATGAAAATTGGTTGAGAGATATTCCCCCCATGAGTCAGAGCGGAGAGTTTGAACTGGAACTCGAAATTAAGTCTCCACCATAGAGTGAAATATCTTGAATTTTTCAAAAACCTGTGACTTCGAGTACAGAAAGTAAATCCAGGTGTAATGTGTGAAATCATCAATGAATATAACATAGTAACGTAACCTAGAGAGTGACATAAGTGGTGAAGGACCCCAGACATCTGTATGTACTAGTTCAAACATAGAATATGATTTTGTAATACTTAGAGAAAAATGAATACATTTACTTCTTGAAAGACAACAAGATGAACAAGAATAATCCAAATCTTTCTTATTAAGAGAAACATTCCCTAACATACCAGAAGAAAATAACTGAATTAACCGATCGGAATGTGGATAACCTAAGTGAAAGTGCCACAGTTTCCACAATTTATTTGCCAAATAAATATCTGATGAAGATGGAGAAAAAAAATAATGAGTCGGAGTGACAGATGGAGCAAAGTCTATCACGTACAGACGACCATGCCGCCTACCCATCCCAAGTACCCTCCCCGTCGCCAGATCCTACACAAAACAACAGTTGGGAAGAAATATGACTGAGCAGTTATTGGATGCGAGTTGACCAACTGAAATTAAATTGGAGGAGACTTTAGGGACGTGAAACACATCACGAAGGGTGAACTGGCGATGAGCAGAAGGAGAGAAAGTCAATGATCCAACGGACTGAATAGGTAGTCTAGTGCCATCAGTAGTAGAAATAGCCTGATTGTCGGTGTAGGGATGAATGTCATGAAGATGGGATACAACACCAGTCATATGATTAAAAGCCCCCGAATCGAAGAACAATGAAGAAGATGGGGATATACTTGACATACCAGCCACAGAGAGGGCCTGAATAAATTGCTGGAGCATTACAGGATTCAAAGGTGATGAAAGACCTTCAGTAGAAGATGCAAAATCAATAACAGACGGCTCAGAAGAAATAATGGCAGTAGTAGCAGAAAGAGCACGACCACGACTAAGACCACGACCACCACGTCCACGGCTGAAAGACGGCAGTCCTGAATACCATGACCATCGTCGACAATAAGCGCACCATTCTTTGCATTGAATGACAACATGACCCACCTTATTGCAGCCGCGACAAGTCAAAGGAGAGGAACCACATGTTGATGTAGTGGTGGACACAACAAGCACCATATCAGATGATCCCGGAGTTGACGAAGGAAGAGAGAGAACTTTCAGTCATTGTTCCTCAGCCAATAGATCATTAATGACCAAATTCAATGAAGGAGTAGGACTACGGTTCAAGAGAGCAGCCCAACAATGCTTGAATTCCGGACGCAGCTTCATAAGAAATTGGCGAACTTGCGCACTCTCGCGCATAGTTTGGAAAATCTTAAAGTCATGAGGAAATATTGGATCCATCAAGGCCATCTCAGTCTAAATTGTGACAATTTTAGAGTAAAATGATTGAATACTGTCATCACCCTGAGTAAGGTTAACGAGATCCTGTTCCAGACGGTATGACCGGGCCGCATTGCTTTGTTGATAAATTGTCTAAAGATGCTCCCACATTGCCTTAGCCGTGCGATGAGGTGTGAGGCCAACAGCAATGGACCGATCGACCGAATCAAGAATCCAAGTAATAATCCTTTCATTGCTCATTTCCCAATTAGCCAATTTATCGGCATATGTGGAAGTGAGAATAGTAACAAATCCATCAATTAGTCACCACAAGTTACGACCCTTGAGGAAGTTCTGAAAATGGATGGCCCATAACGAATAGTTGGTACCATCAAAACTATAACGTGGGGCCTCTGTACGTGATGAGTTCTTATCCATTGATCGGAATTAATGTAAAGCACGCAAAGAGTTGCAGCAGAAGAATGTTTTAGATGAACCGTACAGTAGGAGATACCCAAGGGGTTGCAGTATTTGGATCTGGCGGAATAGCAACAGCAACAGGGGCTCTGGATCTAGAAAATGTAGATTTGGATCTGGCGGAATAGCAACAACAACAATGGATCTAGATTTGGAAAAGCTAGATCTGGATCTGGAGGAACAACAACAACAATAGGGGCTCTGGATATGGAAAATATAGATCTAGATCTGGCGGAATAGCAACAGCAACAGTGGATCTTGATCGGGATAAGCGAGATCTGGCGCTGGATCTGGCGCTGGATGGGAGCAACCGCAACAGGGGTTACTGGAACTCGAATAGAGGTGACCGGACGACGCTCTGACAGGTGGTCGAACGAGCGAGGGGTGGTCGGACAGGTGGTTGGACGAGCAAGGGGTGGTTGGATCTGATGACAAGGGGAACTGGATGACGCAGCAGGGGTGGCCGGACGACGAAGGGATGGTCGGACGAGCAGGGATGGTGGCCGGACGCAGCAGGGATGGTCGGATCTGACAGGTGGTGCTAGATTTGGATCAGTGAAGCTTTGATACCATGTAAACCGAGAGGAGTTGAAAGCTTTTGTGTATTTGAGACAACCCAAAGGGGTAAATATATGGAGATTACAACATCTATACAAGGAAAGTAATAAAATCAGAATCCTCTACCTATAGAAACCAACTATACAAGGTATGCTAGCTATACAAGGTATCTGTCTAACACTTTTAACTCTGAATCTAGCTTTAGAAGGTAAATCCTAATAAGAGCAACGTCACTCTAATACCACCTGAAATATAAAATACAAATGTCCTAAAGGAGGGTGAATAGGACTAAATCAATTTCTAATAATTAATCACGAAAAATATATTCTCAATTGCAAAAAATATTGAAACCTTGATTTCAACTAAGTCATAGGACAACCTTCACCTAAAACTTTAGGCAGAACAACCTTATTTCACGACGTCCTTGAAACAAATACTTCAAAATATTAAAAGCATAGAATAAGATAAGCAATCACCACGATACACAAAGAATTATAGTGGTTCGGTGTTTAACATATAAATAATTATAATGGTCCGGTGTTTAACACACACCAACTCCACTCCTAAAATTAATACTCCATGTAATTTTGAATTTCTACTATTTTCAAGGTTTTCAAGGGATCATCTCAATAATCGCTTACAGTTCTTGTGATTTTCACAAGCTTACCACAATAAAACCTTTAGCGGTTTTCGCGAGCTAACCACTACACAACTCGATGAGATTTCCAGGCAATCTTAACAAACCCAAATGACATAAATTTAATCAAGACAAATACTTATCTTCTTGAAGATTGAACGTCGATGTGAAAATACCGATGAAGTCAATGCTTCAATCAATGGAGCGATCTTATTTATTGGATGATGATGAATCAATGTATGCTCGATCTAGGGATATATAATTTCTTAAGAAATAAAATTCTAAAAGCTGCGAATTCAATTCTCTAATCTCAAGTTGAGTATTGCTTACTCTCTAATTGAATTTAAATCTAACCTGAGAAAGAGAATTGAATAAGTTATAAATAAAATAAGAATTACCACACGAATAGCTTGGAAAGGACAACATTTTCTCTTTACTCGATGAAGAATTATCTCACATTTTCGTCTCTAAAACAATAAGGGAATATCTCTATTTATAGCCAAAGGATTTGGTTATTCGATCAACAAGGGATTATCTCTAAAAGCCACATAAGCACAACGATCCATAAGATGGTAAGTCCACAACAAAATTCCATTTAATTCATTAGGCAAAAATAGCAACTAGGTCGACGGTCCATTATAATCACAATCGATCAAGTTATATCCCAAGTCTGGATGTACATATACAAGTAAAGTTTTCTACTAATATATTTAGCAATTTAAATTCCACAAACAATTCACAAGTATGAGAACGTATTTAACTGCAACGGGTACATATTATACAAGATAAATGTCGAAAATACAATTTAAGAATCCATGCCAACAACTAACACAATCGATCATGAAATAGAGATATCAATTATCAGTCAAAAATCAAATAGAAACTATCGCTTTAGCTAACATGAAAACGGAAAGCCTAGGGAAAAAAGTTATCACCTTACTAATCGAATTGCCTACAAATGTTGTTAGGAAGCGCATGTGCCTTTAGGATCGAATCCTTTATCAATTGCATCAATCCGATTTGTAACTTGACCCACCTCGATTCGAATTCCATGCTCTAATGTCACTACCGAACTCAGTTGAACTTGCCTGGACTCAGCTGCATAGGGTGAACTTGGCTGAACTTGTCTAAACTCGACAAATCAACGTAGCATTGCCACTCTTATTCCTTCTCTCATCTGCACTCGTTGAAGGCCCATCAACAACACTTAGCCCACCAAACTTAACATAACTCGATCCAGATGGCGACCCGTGCACGACTCAACCGAGTTGACCTAATTGTGACTCGACCACAACTCTCCTCTCTCTCCCTCTTTCTTCTTCATTTTCTATCAAAACACATCTAGTATAATTGGTTCAAACCTAATATTGAACTCGATAGAACATGTGGCCGAGACAACTTAACGAAGCCTTGACTCGAGGTTCTATCCCAAAACTGATGGGATGAAGACCGTCTTGTTGCATCTCCCCGTTGTTGAAGAATTGACATAGACGAACGTCATGTTCAGAACTTAGCAAGTGCATCGAGCCAACAATATGACAACTCAGTTTTGAATCAACCCGACGAGAAGTGGAGTTACTGAAAAACATGAAGATCTATAACAACTCATCATACAATGTGACTCGAATCCGACTTACTAGGCTAAGAACACACCAAGAATATCTGAACAAGGCTATGGACTCGGCAGTTGCGAAGTTGACTTGGCTGAGTTAACTTGGGGAGTTGAACACCCGTTGGCTCTTCTCTTTCTTTCTCCTTCCTTTTTTTTTAAAAAAAAAATCTTCATCCTACTTTCTCCCCCTTCTAGATGTCCAACAATGGATGCTAGACCCAACCTGACTCAACCCAGCTAGACTCGATGAGGATGGGCTGAGTCAGAGACCCACGTCTCAAACGACAACACCCTCTCTCTCTCTCTCTCGCTTTCTCACTCCAATTTATCCTCTTTCTTCTTCCTACCATTTTATTTTTTCTTCCTTCTCACAATGCAAGTCCAACAATATCTGGATTCAGACAGAACTCACCCAGCTTGACCCGAACTCGACACAACGACCCGTTCAATCTCTCTCTCTTCATTCTTGTTCATTCATTCTCTATGTCTTCTCCTTTCTTTCCTTTCTTGCTGGACTAGACTCGGACTTGCCTCGACGTGCCACAAAACTCAACAAGACTCGGACTAAGCTATGACTAGTATAATCACACGTCGAAAGGCCCGATTGCACGCTGCCTTAATTGGAGTTTCACCACAACAACCCAAATCAGCTCCGGGATGATAATCAGTGATCGAATGATGTTTGAAAGGCCCACCTGATCGATGATTTAGATTTGGATTAAGTGGTCACACAGCTTCAAACGATGGCTACTTTCGACGAGGAAGGAGATTGAGCTTTAATGGCGGCTTGTAACACCGAACTTTTCAATACCCAAGTATTGAAAGTTTTGAGTGTTACCATGAAATTTAACTTAATATGTACATGTGTACGATACCAATTTAGCTATCTTAACCTTACACTTATTCTTCAACATGATATGACTGCTGGGAATGATCTTCATCTATAGATCAAGCCATCTGACTGTGATTTTAAGATATGACCATCCCATATCTATGCATCCTCACTTGTCCATCATAACCGACTGCTCAGTCTAATATTCACTGCTAGATAGAGATATCTGACCATCCACTTTGATTTGGATCACCCGATCGTAGTAAACTAGCTACTTGATCTATGCATCCGTTTGTACATGCATCAAATTGAGATTCTGATTTACTCATCTAGTTCGCCACCTATCAATAGGCCTAACCAACCATCAAAAGTACAATGTGAGAAACTCACATATGTGAACAAATCACTCGAATCTAACGGTACCCATGTTCTACCTTTGATCACTCCAGAAACCTACTTG
>JAJHSJ010000018.1:29336261-29400378 GCA_021015155.1 Magnolia officinalis | reverse complement strand
ATTGTTCACTCCCCAAGTATAGGGTTGTGATGTAGTAATAACTCGGTAAGATCGAGGTCGAATCCACAGGGACTGGTCGTCACAATTCAAATTACGATTCTCCTTAACTAATTCAACAATAAAGGATCAAATTGCTAACAAAAATTTATGGAAAATAACTATTAAGAATAGGAAGAAAATTTAATCAGAGAAAGAGCACTAGGACTTTCGAATCCACCCCTAACTATCCTAACCCTTGTCTTGTCTGTTGATTCACCTTGATCTAGATTGATACCACTTAAATAGAGAAAGTACAATCTGTGTCCTTAATCGGGCATACAGACTGTCTAATTCCTTTAAGCAATGCCATGAACAACATATCCCATATCCTTGGTCGGGTATATGGAATGTACATTCATTAAAGCACCCTGTTCCTTCCTCTATAGGAAACTTGTTCTTGATCAGACCCAAGCACCTGTAATAAGCATCCAAACAACATCCATCTATATACTTTGATCAAGTTCATAGATGGAGAAGTATGGAATTTAACCCATAAAGCTCACTTAGAAAAAAAAAAACAATTAATTGATATTCAAAGTAAATCAACCAATACAAGAGCTGATCAAATTAGGGGCTTCATCTCAGCCCTAGCTGAGAGATTAGTGACCCATAAAATCCATGAAAAAATATTCAATAAAATTCATAAAATCAAAAACACAAACCAATCGATCTCTCTCTCTTCCTCCTTCTCTTTCTTCTCTTTCTTCTCTTCCTGGCTCTGGATCTCGAATTCTCTGGATCTGAATACCTTTCTCATGTCCAAGACTCTTCTTTTATAGCTGATGGAGTGGCTGGAGTGGTGAAAATCGGATTTGGGAAGCTGTCGCACGCGCAGCGAAAGCTTTTTCGCAGCTAAGTTCGGGGCCTCGAAACACCATACTTTCCTCGTTCAAATTCCAAAAAAAACCGTCCCTTAGGACTTTCTTGGGTCCTCTACATGATGGACGGTTCAGATCTGCCATATGATCAAAGATGGTGGCCCACAATCGCCTGGAAAACCGGATTTCCAAATTGTGCGAAACCTTTCGCACCCTTTCGCTGTCGTGATCGGTGAGCCCCACAGAGGTGTTTTCTGGAAAATCCACCCCGTCCATTAGATTCAGGACGAAATTTCAGTCAAATGGGTGGTTTTGAAGGTCCATTGACACGGCCCACAGAAGAAATCACAAAAAACTCAGTTTTTAACGTCCCGGGGCAGTCCACTTTTGGCCTCTGTACCGCACACGTGTGTACGCATGGGAGTGGAATCTCAGCATGGTTTTGTAGTTCTCATGGCCGTCTACAAGATGACGGCTCGGATCATCCGGAAGGATGGGGGGGCCCACTGACGTCCGTAAAAACGGCCAGCGGCCGTTCTCGCTGACGCGCAAACGGACGCGGTTTCTTTCCGCTGCGAAGATGGTGGGGCCCACTGTGATGATGTTTTCAAAAATCCACTCCGTCCATTGGATGGAGGAGGAAAAAACGGTTGGGAATGCAGATTTCCGCCCTTTTTGATGAGGTCCACTGATTTTTGCCCGACCGTTCGTTTGGTGTTTGAACGGTTGGAACACCATCTTGCTATAGTCTAAGATTCTGCCATCTAGGCAGTGGTAATGATGCCCCAGGAAGTGAATGAACGGTTTGGATTGTCCATTTGGACACTAGGTGGGACCCACAACTCAAAACCGCGGTCGGCTTTGAGAAACGCTGTAAACGGAACTTTCCGTTTTTTTCTTTTCTTCGAGAGGAAGTCGGTCAAGCCGACTTTGACCGTCTCGTGCGGTCACGGTGGCGGGCTACACATAAGGCTGTGTACACTCAGCACTTAGTGGGGTCCACTGTAATGTTTGTGCGGAATCTGCACCGTCCATCTTTTTCTCATATTATTTAACCCGCCAAAATCCAATTTGAGACAGTTCCAGATATCAGGTGGGGCCTGAAATCAACGGTTTGTGAGCTGATTTGTCAGTTGGGACACTTCCATAGTGATCCGAGGGCTGAAACTTGATATGTACGGTTAATTTATGCCCTCATCTCATGTATGGAGTTTGGAACTGATCGGATGGTGGGAACCATGTGATTTTGCATTCTGGACCAATTTCGGGCCTCTTAAACGTGCTTTCCTCAGATCCCAGGCGTGTATATTCTTCACCATTGGTTTTCTGGAGTACATCTCGTGCTCTGGTAATTTTGGAGCGTCAAATCTATGCTTTTAACATCATTTTGCTATACACGCTCCTAATTTCCTCCTGTAACAAAAACACGAGTAAAATCTGGCATTAAATATTATCATGTATGTAAAATCAAGTAATTACTGGGGTCTGATATGCAATATTCGACCCTGATCACAACCCCCAACCAGCATTTTGCTAGTCCCGAGCAAAACATGCGAAAAATAATTTCAGAAATAAAAGATAATTCCTGTAAACTCAAGTGACTTGTGAACAGATAGCTTGAGATGTGAAAATTCTAAGATTCATGATTGGTGTGTGGAATTTTTCTCTTGGAATCAAGCTCTCAGCAGATTTCATAATCAAGTTTAAAATATTAATCCATTAATTTGAACATTCCTAAACATTGAGTTCCACGAGTGTATAGTATATTCTCGACGTACAATCATTAAGAGATCCAATTGTCAATTTCATGATATCTTTGGTAAGTTGCCAAGCTTGAAACCAACACTTATCTCTCAGATT
The DNA here is from genome assembly GCA_021015155.1 of Magnolia officinalis. Classification (NCBI taxonomy): domain Eukaryota; kingdom Viridiplantae; phylum Streptophyta; class Magnoliopsida; order Magnoliales; family Magnoliaceae; genus Magnolia; species Magnolia officinalis. The sequence goes on along the minus strand of JAJHSJ010000018.1, from coordinate 29,397,661 downwards.
AACTTTTCATTTTATCAACCTTTGATTTTTATTTTTTTATTTATGAGCAGTAACACAAATGACGGGAATCAAATTCTCACCTATAGGGAGCAAACCTATGGCGAAAACTTGTCGCCTAACTTTTTTTTTTTTTTTTTTTGTCAATTATGAGGAATCGAATCTTCATCTATAGGGAGCAAACCTATGATGACGATTATGTGACTTAGCCTTTTAATTCTTTTTTACCAAGTTAATCATTCAGTTATCGAACTGAAAACTTAATGTGTAAGCGAGATGTGATATGTGAAATCATGGCTCAATCAATGTTTACAATTTCTAATCATGGATTATCAATTCAAAATTGACTGTGAAATCAAGTAGATGGCCGAATCCAAGAGTCATAAGTTACCAACATCACATATCTTATAATGTTAAAATCACAACTATCCTTCAAAATCACTTTGAATTCAATAGAAATTCCAGAAAAATTTTTAAAAATTTCACAAATTTTGCTCAAGACCAAGAAAATACTGATTAGGTACCCTAATCTCCCACCCCCAACCTAAAATCTACATTGTCCTCAATGTAAAAGAAATAAGCATGCAATGCACATGGGACAGCGAGAATAAAGATGAGTGATGGAAAGATAGTACCTTGATGGAGAATCAAGAAGCTTTCTCAAAAAAATTTCATCATAAAAGCAAGTTAGCACAAGAGAGAGATCAACAGAAAGTAAAAATAAAAGAAAAATAAAAGAAGATCCTACCTATACCACTTTCGCAGGTGCTCTCGATTGCATTTAGCGCATGCAACAAGCCTTTAAACCCCTAGGTTACCCCTAGTGGACGAGTTGTAGTCTCGTGAGGGTTTGCAGTAATGTTACCCACAAACATTGAACTAACTAACAAAGAAATCAAAGAAATGCTGGGTTGCCTCCCAGGAGCGCTAAGTTTAACGTCTTCAGCCAGACCAAAAACGGACCATGAATTCATTAATCTTTAAGACCAGGGTCCACCAAAGAACTTACCTCAACACTGTGGTTAACCAATCCCAGACAAGTGATGTGAGTTCCCATGAGCTGTGCTATCTGCAATGAGGTAACTGACACTGTCGTCAAATAAGTTAAGGACTTCTGCTCGAACAACTTCTTTCATGTTAGGATCATGCTTCCATTGCATTTTACGTGACATTTCCACAGCATGATCCTTACATACAGTGGGGCACACTCCTTGTATTTCTGCTATCTTCCGTTCAATTGCTGCCTTATATGTTCGAAGAACATTAAGCAACCTGTTCTCTTTTGCCTTCTCAGAGTTAGAAACTGTGCTGTCAGGAAGAGTCTCAGAGGGATGAAGAGGTTCCACTTTCGCTCTCCATTTTTCAGTCTCCAATATAGGAGTAGAGTCGAGCAGTGCATTGACTTCGTGGATGGGACTATCGATGTCAAAATCCATGCCCGATTGTGCTAAGCAGGTCTCAAGAGGATCTTCAAAAGATGTACGGAAGGAGTCCTGCACAAGGCTCTCGATCATGTCCACTTCAAATATGTCATCCAAATCTGCGGATTGTTGTCCTGCATTAAAAACATTAAGTTTAATATTCATGTTACCAAAGGACAACTTCATAACTCCATTTCGGCAATTTATAATAGCATTAGATGTGGCCAAAAATGGACGACCCAAAATGACTGGGATCTGACTATGAGGATTCTGAACAGGCTGAGTATCTATAACTATGAAATCCACTGGGAAATAAAATTTGTCAACCTGGATTAGCACATCTTCAATAACACCACGGGGCACCTTGACAGATCTATCAGCTAGTTGTAATGTTATTTTAGTCGGTTTCAACTCGCCAAGTCCTAGCTGCTCATAAACCGAATATGGTAACAAATTGACGCTCGCCCCTAAATCAAGCAATGCCTTCCCTATCTTATGATCTCCTATGCCGCAAGAAATGGTGGGAGCTCCTGGATCCCTAAATTTAGGAGGAGTGTTATGTTGAATCATGGAGCTAAGCTGCTCTGCAAGGAAGACTTTCTTATGAACATTCTGCTTACGCTTTTGAGTGCATAAATCTTTAAGAAACTTAGCGTAAGGAGGGACTTGCTTGATAGCGTCAAGCAACGGGATGTTGACTTGCACTTTTTTAAACACATCCAAGATTTCATCAAAGTTGTTTCTTTTCTTCATTGGTGCCAGACGTTGAGGAAAGGGTGCTTTGGGCACGTCAGCGGCTCTTGGAGAGTCAGAGAGTTTTTGGACTTTGGATGCATTGGTGTGTCTCTCTGCTTCACCTTGATTTGATTCATCCCTAGGTATCTCTATTTTGTTGTCAATCTGTTTGCCTGACCTAAGGGTAATGATCGATTTGGCTTGCTCATGATATTGCCCTTGGTTGGAATTAGAGCCAATCTCATACTGTCCCTTTGGATTAGCCACAGGTTGGCTAGGGAACTTACCCTTCTCTCTCTCACTCAATGTGGCAGCTAGTTGACCCATTTGTACTTCCAGCTTGGCAATGGATTGCGCATTTGCATGTAAGCTTTGCTGGTTGGCTAGTAAGGTTTGTTGGGTGTCTTTTTGGAATTGGAGAGAACTCTGCATAAAAAGATGGAGTGTATCCTCAAGAGATGGTTTCCTTGATTGTGCAGGCATTTGTTGATATTGTGGAAACTGCTGAGGTTGCATAGGAGGATTTCCAGATGGTCCTCCTTGTTGTGGTCCCTTTGCCCAAGAAAAATTTGGATGTCTAGCCCACCCTGGGTTGTATGTGTTCGAGTAAGGATCATTCCCAGGTTTTTGAAAAGTATTCATAGCATGTACTTGTTCAGAGAGAAGTTCTGGGGATGCTGCACCAGATGGACAAGACTGCATAGGATGGGCAGGACTAGAGCATATGCCACAAGCCTCGGCTTGAGTTGTTTGTGGAGGTCCATTATGCAACATCAGAGCATCAACCTTCTTTGTCAGGCCATCAATCTTGGCATGGAGATCTGGCGTGACTCCTATCTCATATATACCACCTCTCTTTTGTGGTTGGGAACTTCTGTCATCTCTATTTGAATAGTCCCATTGCTGGGAATTTTCACACAAGGTTTCAAAGAAGTTCCATGCTTCAACATCACTTTTGGTCATGAATGACCCTCCACTGGTGGCATCAACCATGCGACGGTTTTGGGGTGTCAACCGTCATAAAGTATTGAACCTGTTGCCACTTTTCAAAGCCATGGTGTGGACATTTAAGAAGTAAGTCCTTCCATCTTTCCCAACATTCATGAAAGTGCTCTCCCTCTTTTTGTGTGAAATTAGTGATTTCTCTACGGAGAGCATTTGTTTTGTGAACAGGGAAGAACTTGTTTAAGAACTTCCTAGACAATTGGTCCCATGTAGTGATAGACCCAACTCCTAGAGAATTCAACCATGCTTTCGCCTTATCCTTCAAAGAAAAAGGAAAAAGGCGCAAACGGATCGAATCGTCTGAAAAGTTTTGAAACCTAAGGTAGAGCAAATGTCTAGGAATTCTTTCACATGATGATATGGGTCCTCCTTGTCTAACCCATAAAAAGAAGGCAACAACTGTATGACCCCAGTCTTCAGTTCAAAGTGTGCTGCCGTGGTGGTGGGCAACACTATGCATGAAGGCGCATTGAATTGGACAGGAGCTGAATAATCTCTAAGAGCTTTAGTTCCATTCTCTTCTGCCATTTCAAATAGGATGTTTCTAAATCTTTTACGAAAAGTTCTTTCTATTTCAGGAAAAGGTGCTAGTTCTATATTCAGAGATCTACGTCCTAGCATAAACTATGTTATTGCAATGTAAGAAAGGAAACTAAACTAAAAAGCAACCTAAGAGAAATAAAACTAGAACTAGAAACTATGAGATTCTAAAACAAGTTAAAACTATGTCAACAAGAATGGGAAGAAAGAACCCAGGAAAGGAGATGATTGATGTCAGAAGATTTCAGAAACTCCTCCTTCACTTAGTAGCTTCCTTCCTCAATTCCTGTAAATAAAAACAAAAACAAATTAAGTTTCCTAAAATAATGATAGAAAAATCCTAAGCAACGGTTAATTTCTAAAAAAGAAGTTTCTAAAACTAGAAAATAGAAAGTTACCAAATCCAAAGTTAGAAAGTAGAAAATTCCTAAAAATTGAAAACCTAAATCTCAAAATAGAAAGTAGAGAGGACTGGAGAATTTAGAAAGATGTTACCAATTGGAGATCTATGTTAGAATCCTGCAAAAGAAAACAAACAAGTTAGTTTCTAAAACAGAAAATCTAAAATTAGAAACTTCCTAAAGAACAAAAAAAAAGAAGAGTAGTTTCTAAAAGGAAAGAAATCCTAGAATTAGAAAGTTACTAAAAATAAAAAGCTAAGTAGGTTTCTAAAAAAAAAAGAAATTTCTAAAACTAGAAAATAGAAAGTTCTTAAAAGAAGAATCTAAATCTAAAAATAGAAAATTCAAAAAATTCAAGAAATTCTAGAATTAGAAAATTCCTAAAAAGTAAAATCCTAATTCTAAAAATAAAATTAAAAAAAATAAAGAATTTAGAAAGGGATTACCAAATTAGAAGTTTATTTCAGGACCCTACAAAATAGGAAACAGGTTAGTTTCTAAACAAAAACTCTAATCTAAAATTAGTAAAATCCTAAGACTATGAATTATGATAAGAGAGAATCTTAAATCCAATTTGGATCGAAACAATCCCCGGCAACGGCGCCAAAAACTTGTTCACTCCCCAAGTATAGGGTTGTGATGTAGTAATAACTCGGTAAGATCGAGGTCGAATCCACAGGGACTGGTCGTCACAATTCAAATTTACGATTCTCCTTAACTAATTCAACAAATAAAGGATCAAATTGCTAACAAAAATTATGGAAAATAACTATTAAGAATAGGGAAGAAAATTTAATCAAGAGAGAGCACTAGGACTTTCGAATCCACCCCTAACTATCCTAACCCTTGTCTTGTCTGTTGATTCACCTTGATCTAGATTGATACCACTTAAATAGAGAAAGTACAATCTGTGTCCTTAATCGGGCATACAGACTGTCTAATTCCTTTAAGCAATGCCATGAACAACATATCCCATATCCTTGGTCGGGTATATGGAATGTACATTCATTAAAGCACCCTGTTCCTTCCTCTATAGGAAACTTGTTCTTGATCAGACCCAAGCACCTGTAATAAGCATCCAAACAACATCCATCTATATACTTTGATCAAGTTCATAGATGGAGAAGTATGGAATTTAAACCCATAAAGCTCACTTAGAGAAAAAAAAACAAATTAATTGATATTCAAAGTAAATCAACCAATACAAGAGCTGATCAAATTAGGGGCTTCATCTCAGCCCTAGCTGAGAGATTAGTGACCCATAAAATCCATGAAAAAAAATTCAATAAAATTCATAAAATCAAAACACCAAACCAATCGATCTCTCTCTCTCCTCCTTCTCTTTCTTCTCTTTCTTCTCTTCCTGGCTCTGGATCTCGAATTCTCTGGATCTGAATGCCTTTCTCATGTCCAAGACTCTTCTTTTATAGCTGATGGAGTGGCTGGAGTGGTGTGAAAATCGGATTTGGGAAGCTGTCGCACGCGCAGCGAAAGCTTTTTCGCAGCTAAGTTCGGGGCCTCGAAATACCATACTTTCCTCGTTCAAATTCCAAAAAACACCGTCCCTTAGGACTTTCTTGGGTCCTCTACATGATGGACGGTTCAGATCTGCCATATGATCAAAGATGGTGGCCCACAATCGCCTGGAAAACCGGATTTCCAAATTGTGCGAAACCTTTCGCACCCTTTCGCTGTCGTGATCGGTGAGCCCCACAGAGGTATTTTCTGGAAAATCCACCCCGTCCATTGGATTCAGGACGAAATTTCAGTCAAAAATGGGTGGTTTTGAAGATCCATTGACGCGGCCCACAGAAGAAATCACAAAAAACTCAGTTTTTAACGTCCCGGGGCAGTCCACTTTTGGCCTCTGTACCGCACACATGTGTACGCATGGGAGTGGAATCTCAGCATGGTTTTGTAGTTCTCATGGCCGTCTACAAGATGAACGGCTCGGATCATCCGGAAAGGTGACGGGTGGGGCCCACTGACGTCCGTAAAAACGGCCAGCGGCCGTTCCTCGCTGACGCGCAAACGGACGCGGTTTCTTTCCGCTGCGAAGATGGTGGGGCCCACTGTGATGATGTTTTCAAAAATCCACTCCGTCCATTGGATGGAGGAGGAAAAAATGGTTGGGAATGCAGATTTCCGCCCTTTTTTGATGAGGTCCACCTGATTTTCTGCCCGACCGTTCGTTTGGTGTTTGAACGGTTGGAACACCATCTTCTGCTATAGTCTAAGATTCTGCCATCTAGGCAGTGGTAATGGATGCCCCAGGAAGTGAATGAACGGTTTGGATTATCCATTTGGACACTAGGTGGGACCCACAACTCAAAACCGCGGTCGGCTTTGAGAAACGCTGTAAACGGAACTTTCCGTTTTTTCTCTTTTCTTCGAGAGGAAGTCGGTCAAGCCGACTTTGACCGTCTCGTGCGGTCACGTGTGGCGCGGCTACACATAAGGCCTGTGTACACTCAGCACTTAGTGGGGTCCACTGTAATGTTTGTGCGGAATCTGCACCGTCCATCTTTTCCTCATATTATTTCACCCGCCAAAATCCAATTTGAGACAGTTCCAGATATCAGGTGGGCCTGAAATCAACGGTTTGTGAGCTGATTTGTCAGTTGGGACACTTCCATAGTGATCCGAGGGCTGAAACTTGATATGTACGGTTAATTTATTGCCCTCATCTCATGTATGGAGTTTGGAACTGATCGGATGGTGGGAACCATGTGATTTTGCATTCTGGACCAATTTCGGGCCTCTTAAACGTGCTTTCCTCAGATCCCAGGCGTGTATATTCTTCACCATTGGTTTTCTAGAGTACATCTCGTGCTCTGGTAATTTTGGAGCGTCAAATCTATGCTTTTAACATCATTTTGCTATACACGCTCCTAATTTCCTCCTGTAACAAAAACACGAGTAAAATCTGGCATTAAATATTATCATGTATGTAAAATCAAGTAATTACTGGGGTCTGATATGCAATATTCGACCCTGATCATGCATCCATCCTCTGCTCTAAGGAATATAACCTCATCAAAATTAGAATGATGATAGTCTGAATCATTTTCATCTCCTACAAATTCTTCCTCCAACTCATAAAAAATGTCATCCATATTTATGTTCGCTTCATGTCTTTCATCATGAACTCCACGTTGCTCAAGTAGGGCATCAAATTCATCATATGTAGGTCAAAAGAATTAAAGGAAAGCCCGGATTTTGGTGCCTCAATTAATGGAATTTGAACATGGAAAGACAATGCGAGTAACGTCACAAGATGAACAAAATGAAGTGAATAATGCCTAGGATGCATGCGATACTGAATGATAGAATAACATATGAGTGTAGGAAAACAAATCTTAACTCCAATAGCGATAGCATGAAGAATACGAACCATAAAGGGAGTAGATCGGTTTTATTACCCGCTCTTTGATAGATATTAGAAGTAAAAATTCGATGAAGAACGTATTATTTTAGAAATAGTTTTTTTTTATTTAGGAAGGGCATTACCTGATCTCCAATCCGCATCAAAACCATAAAAAATGCGTGTGACAGACCCTTTCTCATAATTATACATTTTATCTAAAAGAGTCACAATAGAAAACTCATCTTCCGCCAATTCAATTTCCATCAAAGATGTGATGGTAGAAGGCATAACTGATATTGTTTCCTAAAAAAAAAATTAAAAATTTTAAAAAATTATTTCATTTTAAACAAATAATTCTAAAATAAATGCATACATTCCTTATACAATATATCGGTATGCAATCCCTCTCCATTGGAGAATTTTTTCTCATCCTACCTCAGATAGCATATCAAATAATCTATATTCAGCAACATGATTTAACTTAACCGATCTCTCAATAATGATCCCTCTCGTTTTCAGCTAGCCAGACTTCATGTTTAACTGACTGAATAGGTCGGTCACCGACCGGTAGACCAAAAATCTATTTTTTATTTTATTTTATTTTTTTCTTTAAAAATAATGATTAAAGAAAACAAAACAAATAAAAAATATTAGCATTTGAAATTTTAAATAAAAACACAAGCCAATATTATACATTAAGATATAAAATTTAACATTGTCGAGCAGCTTAGTCAGAATACCCACAAGCTGATTTTCAATTTGAATGTATTCTAACACAATTATCTTTTCTTAAACTAATTCTCATATATAATTATATCTTATGTCAATGTGTTTTATACAAGAGTGTTGGATAAGATTTTTTATATATTAATATCACTTGTGTTATCGCATTACAAATTCATTGTATTTTTAACTACGTTGTAATTAGCTAGCATTCATTTCATTCACATAAGCTAAGTATATGAATTCCCTGCAATGATATATTCCGCTTCTATAGTGGATAAGGATACTGAAATTTATTTTTTGCTCATCCAAAAGACTAGACATTTTCCAATATTAAAACATCCGCCACTTGTGGATTTTCTATCGTTAATATTTCATGTTCAATCTGCATCAATATATCTTGCTATTTGAATAGACGTATCATGCGGATATCATAAACCAATATTAGTAGTGCTCGTAATATATCTGATTATCCATTTGACAGCTGATAAATGTGATTCTTTAGGGTCAGATTGATATCTCGCACAAATACCGACTCTAAATGATATATTAGGTCTACTGGCAGTCAAAGAAAGTAGGCTACTAATCATACTACGATAGAGACGAGAGTCAACACTTTTACCTGATTCATCTTTACATAAACTGAGTGTTGTACTCATCGGAGTATTGAAATTTCTACCTTTTCGAATTTAAACATTTTAACTAAATTTTGCGCGTATTTGGTTTGGGAGATAAAGATCTCATCTTCGAGCTGCTTGGCTTGAAGTCCAAGAAAATAAGTTAGCCTGCTGACCATACTCATTTCTAATTCTGATTTCATAAGTTTTGTAAACTTAGATGAAAGATTAGCACATGTAGATCCATGGATAATATCATCAACATATATTTGCACAATTAAGATATCATCATTTGATTTTTTTTTTTTTGACAAACAGAGTTTTGTCAATACTACCCATCTGAAAGTTATGACTAAGTAAAATTTTAGTCAACTTTTCATACAATGCTCTAAGGGCATGTTTCAAACCATATAGGGCTTTTTTAAGACGATACACATGATTAGGAAGTTTGGGATCTTCAAAACCCTTTGGATGTTTAACATTCAGGTTACTCTTAACATCCATTTGATAAATTTTATTTTATTTTTTATAATAAATAACATAAATAAATAACTTGACGGATTCAAGGCGAGCAACCGGTGCAAAGGTTTCATCGTAATCTATTCCTTTTATTCGAGTATAACCTTGCACAACTAGTTGTGTCTTGTTTCTGATAATATTTTCAAGTTCATCATATTTATTTTTAAAATACCACTTGATTCTAATAACATGTTTATCAGATGGTTCGGGAACAAGATATCATACGTCATTTCTTACAAATTGATTCAATTCTTCTTGCATAGCCAAAATCCAACTTTCCTCAGATATAGCTTCATTTACGTTGGGCGGTTCTATTTAGGAAGTAAAGCAAATACAATTGCAAACATTTTTCAATTGTCTTTTGGTTTGAACACCAGTATGAGGGTTACCAAGTATTTGATCTGTTGGATAATTTTTTACCAACCTTAACTCAGTATAAATTGATTTGGATGATGGTTCATTTTGATTAATCATAATAATATAATCATCTTGATGAAGACTGAGATTAATCAACTGATCATCGATTATGACATTTATCGATTCTCGAATTACCCTCGTTATTTTGTTTAGAACACGATATACACGACTATTTAATGCATATCCCAATAACATTTCCTCATCACTTTTTGCATCAAACTTTCTCAGATTTTCACGGTAATGTAAAATGTAGCACTTGCTTCCGAAAGTAGATAAATATTTTACGCTGCGCCTTTTCCCAAACCATATTTCATATGTTGTTTTATTTTTTTCAACTCTTATGTAAACACGGTTAATTATATAGCAGATAATATTTATAGCTTCAACCCATAAATATTTAGTCAATTTCATATTGTTTAGCATTACGCTTGTCATTTCCTGCAATACAATATTCTTTCTTTCAATAACTCCATTTTGCTGAGGTGTTTTTAGAGCTAAAAATTCAAATAATATACCATGATCATTACAGTATTTCTTAAAATTGCTATTTTTGAATTCAGTATCATGATTACTTCTTATTCTAAGTACAAACAATTATTTTTCAGTCTGGATGCGTTTAATAAGCCTTTTGACTTCGTCAAAAAAGCATTCGACTTTTCTCTCAATAATGCTACCCAAATGTGTCTAATGTAGTCATCAACTACGACTATAAAGTATTTTTTCCCCTCTATTATCTGTTTTGTTGGTCCGACTAAGTTCATGTGGAGAAGTTCAAGAGGTCTAATAGTGGCTATGGAGTTCACTTTCTCGTGACAACTCCTAATTTGCTTGCTAACCTCACAAGCACTACAAACTCTATTTTATTTCTTTCTTAGATTGGATAAGCCTCGCAAGTGATATCTTTTGATCAATTTGTAAATATCTCTATAGTTCATATATCCAAGACATTGGTGCCATAATTCAGTTTCGTTTATTTAGACCATGTAACATAAATGGTTTGTTGAGCAAGTGTCATCAATGATATAACAATTTTAATAAGTTTTACGACCATTTAATATCACATGTCCTTTATTTATTATCTCACATTCGTGATCATAAAATTTTATGTTATGGTTATTATTACAATTTTGAGATATACCATGAATGTTATATTTTAATCCTTTAATGTATAACACATTTTTATATATATATAAGTTGAGAAGATGTACATTACATTTGCCGATAATCTTTCAGTTGCTACCATCTCCAAATGTAATTGAGCCGCTATCGACTTGGTTGATATTTGAAAGAATGGCTTTATCACCCGTCATATGTCTAGAATATCTACTGTCTACGTACCATCTTGAATGACTACTCGCTTTGAAAGCTGTGTGGATAATAAGACACTTTACCTTAAGAACCTACTTCATGACGGTTTTAGGTTTTGGAAGGTCTCTTTCCTTTTGTTGTTTTTTTTTTTTAGTTAGGATTTCTTATATTCATCTTTACTCCTTTCTTACCTAAGTTAGATTTTAACAACTCTTTGAGCAAGTTCACAATTTTATCACCAAGAGAAGGATTTCTAATTTCTCTCCTTTGATATTTGTGGTTGTTGGAAAATATTTTCACTTTAGAAAATTCTTAAAAGGATTTTAGATTTTTGAAGATATTCCTCTTGCGATTAAACTCATTTATAGTTAGAGCATTCTTCTTTTACAAAGGTAGGAGTAGAATTCTTAGATTTTATATTGTTATTTCTAATATAGCCAAGTCAAGACTTGTAACCATTCCAGCGAGATGAAGTTAACAATTGTTCAAGTTTCCAGTCTTCTTTGATATATTTCCAAGTATTTTTTGAACTCTGAAGTGAATAAACTTCAATTTTCAATTTCTCATTCTCATATTTGAGATTTTGCAATTATGAAAATTTCAAACTTAAATCTAGTTTTGAATTTTCAAAATAGTAAGAAAAATGAGATTTTTCCAAAACAACATTTTCAAGTTCTAAATGTAATTCCTCGCATTTTTACTTTTGAGTTTTTAATTTTGCCGCAATCTTGCAACTCTCTCTATAAAGAGCATGATAAGCTTCTTGAAGATCCTCTTCATTTTCAGAGTCATTTTCGGAAGTTTCGTAATCAGATGTTTTACAATCTTTTGAATAAGTGACTTTGGCTATAGTCATAAAGGCTTTATGTTCTTGTACATCTTCTTGATATGATTCATCAGTTTCTGAATTAGTTTCAAATTATGATAATTCATTCCAAGTAGCAATCATGTCATTTCTCCTCAATTTATCCTTTATAGGACATTTTAAAGCAAGATGTCCAAATTCAGAGAAGTTGTAGCATTTGGTGACTTTAGGTTTAGATTTCCAATAATTTGAATTTTCTTTTCTTTTATCAAATGGTTTTTTAAAATAATTTTCCTCTTATTTTTTAAAATTTATAAAATTTCTTTGCCAACAAAGCCATATCATCCTCATTTTCTTCATCATATGAATTTTCATTTAAAACATTTGATTTGGACTTAGAGGATTTAAGAGCAATGGACTTGATCTTATGAGCTTTGAAATTTAACTCATAAGTTCGAAGAGATCCAACCAACTCCTTAACCTTCATTATGTCAATATCCCTCAATTCTTGTATAGAAGTAACCTTGAAATAAAACCTTTCAGGAAGTGATCGCAGTATTTTTCCACAAACCTTACTTTCAGGGATGCTTTCACCAAGACCCTATATAGAATTAACTATGTCGTTTAATTTCGTATATAAGTCCATAAATGTCTCATTTTCTTTCATACGAATTCTCTCAAATTTGGTTGTGAGGATTTGGATCTTAGACTTTTTCGCAATGCTTGTTCCTTCATGTGCCATTTCAAGTATATCCCAAGCTTAATTCGATGTATCACACGAAATGATACTTTGAACTCATCTGGTGATAGAGCACAAGTTATAGCATTCAAGGCTTTTGCATTTGCACTACTTTCATTTTTCTGAGTAGTTGTCCATAGACTATAGGCTATCTCTTTCACATACATGGTTTCATCCTTCTCTTTCATGTACATGGTTCTATCCTTAACTATCACTTCCATGGAATGAGGGAATCAATGAGTTACAGTGGCTTGCCACACACTTTCATTGATGAATTTGAGGAAGATACTCATCCTAGATTTCCAATAAGAATAATTCGAGCCATCAAAGGGAGGTGGCTTGGATATTGATAAACTTTCAAATTTTGACATCTTTTTGTAAACCGAGAGGAGCTGAAAGCTTTTGTGTATTTGAGACAACCCAAAGGAGTTAAATATATAGAGATTACAACATCTATACAAGGAAGGTAATAAAATCAAAATCTTCTACCTATGGAAACCAACTATACAAGGTATGCTAGCTATACAAGGTAGCTGTCTAACATCCCCCTCTCAAACTAATGCGGGTCATCGACAAGTAATAGTTTGCCAACGAGAAATGAGTGATGTGCAGAAGTTAGGGACTTGGTGAGAATGTCTGCAATCTAATCATGGGATGCAACATGTGGTAGAGAAATGGGCCTAGACTGAAATTTCTCGCGGATAAAGTGACAATCTACTTCAATATACTTCGTCCGTTCATGAAAAACTGGGTTAGAGGCAATATGAATGGCACTGAGATTATCAACATGGAGTGGAGTAGGATTCTGCAGAGGAACGCCCAAGTCGGAAAGAAATCCACGTAGCCAAACAAGCTCACTACACGTAGAGGACATCGCCCGATACTCAGCTTCTGTGCTTGATTTGGAAACGGTGGTATGCTTCTTACACTGCCAAGAGATGAGAGAAGTGCCGAAAAAATACAGTATCCAGTGGTAGATCTTCGTGTGAGAGCGCAACCGGCCCAATCAACATCCGAATAGGCACGAAGGTCTAGAGTTACCGTGGAGGAGAAGAACAATGATCGATATAGAGTTCCACGTAGGTACCGTAGGATGCGTAACACTGCAGTCATATGAAGAGTCTGAGGAGCAGAAACAAACTGACTGACGATTTGGACAGCATACGCAATATCAGGGCGAGTCCTAGTTAAGTAAACCAGACTCCCAACCAAACGACGGTATAAGTCGGGCTGTGCAAGTAGATCACCATCATCACGGCCATAATGAACGTTAAGTTCTAAGGGAGTCTGAATTATCTTCTGATCCGTCAATGATGCCAAAGCGAAAAGATCCTTGGCATATTTACGCTGGTTGACCAGAATCTCACGTTTAGAACGTGAAATTTCAAGCCCAAGAAAGTATGTGAGATGGCCGAGGTCTTTCATCTTGAAGGAGGATTGCAGAACTTCTTTTGAAGCCGAGATGCCAGTGGCATCGCTACTAATCAGAAGTAGGTCATCAACATAGATGAGAACAATGACAATTCCACGAGCAGTGGTGCGCAAAAATAAGGATGGGTCATGACTACTTTGAGTAAAGCCAGCACCGGTAACAACATCGTGAAAGCGTTGGAACTATGCCCAAAGTGCTTGTTTGAGGCCATACAAGGCTTTCTTTATGCGGCATACCTTATTGTCAGGGATTAAAGACCCAGGAGGAGGTTTCAAATATACAGTTTCTTGGAGGTCTCCATGAAGAAAAGCATTTTTCACATCCATCTGAGCAAGTGGCCAAGAGTAAACGGAAGATATTGTCAGAAGAGTATGAACAGTTTTCATCTTGGCCACTGGAGCGAATGTCTCATCATAATCAATTTCGTATTCCTATTTATATCCCTGATGATAAGTCGAGCCTTGTATCGATCAAATGATCCATTAGACTTGAGCTTGACAGAATAAATCCATTTGCTACCAATTAGCTGTTAGTCAGCGGGTCGAGTGACAATGTCCCATGTATGATTGTCATCCAATGCCCCAAGTTTTTCTGTCATAGCCTTCTTCCAACAATCATGAGTGGCTGCCTGAGAGTATGATATAGGAATATAAATAGTATCCAGAGTAACATTCATGGCAGACATAGAACATATTAAGCGATCAGGCGCTCGATGTACACGATCGGAACTACGTATCGAAGTAGGTTCAGGATCTGCAATAGGTATAGTAGGTTCGGGTTGAGTAATAGGTGGTGGAGCTGTACGTGATCGACACGAGTAAACCTGCAATGGACGATGGAGAGTACTCAAAGCAAAAAGAATATCAGGAAATGTGGTTAGACTAGGAGATTTTGGGGCGTGTGGAGGAGGAAGAGATGAATGAAAGACAATATGTTCAAGAAAAATAACATGTCGTGAAACTCGAACACGACGAGAAACAGGATCATAACATCGAAAGCCCTTCTGAGTTTTTCCAAATCCCAAGTACAACATTTGATCGATTTGGGAGATAGTTTGTTACACTCACATGAAGCCAAGTGAATATAACAGACACAACCAAAAACATGAAATGTGGAATATGCAGGAGGGAAGCCGTGGAGAACAAAGTATGAAGATTTACTGTTTAGAAGGTTAGTTGGCATCCAGTTAATCAAGTAAACTGAATGTAACATTGCTTCTGCCCAGAAAGAACGAGGAACACTCATAGTTGTCATCAGGGTGTTGGCAGTTTCAACAATATGACGATTTTTTCGTTCAGCTACCCCATTCTGTTGTGGAGTACAGAACATGTGGTCTGATGAATAATCCCATGACTCTGAAGAAATGTATGAAAATTGGTTGAGAGATATTCCCCCCATGAGTCAGAGCGGAGAGTTTGAACTGGAACCCGAAATTGAGTCTCCACCATAGAGTGAAATATCTTGAATTTTTCAAAAACCTGTGACTTCGAGTGCAGAAAGTAAATCCAGGTGTAATGTGTGAAATCATCAATGAATATAACATAGTAACGTAACCTAGAGAGTGACATAAGTGGTGAAGGACCCCAGACATCCGTATGTACTAGTTCAAACATAGAATATGATTATGTAATACTTAGAGGAAAATGAATACATTTACTTCTTGAAAGACAACAAGATGAACAAGAATAATCCAAATCTTTCTTATTAAGAGAAACATTCCCTAACATACCAGAAGAAAATAACTGAATTAACCGATCGGAATGTGGATAACCTAAGCGAAAGTGCCACAGTTTCCACAATTTATTTGCCAAATAAATATCTGATGAAGATGGAGAAAAAAAATAATGAGTCGGAGTGACAGATGGAGCAAAGTCTATCACGTACAGACGACCATGCCGCCTACCCATCCCAAGTACCCTCCCCGTCGCCAGATCCTACACAAAACAATAGTTGGGAAGAAATATGACTGAGCAGTTATTGGATGCGAGTTGACCAACTGAAATTAAATTGGAGGAGACTTTAGGGACGTGAAACACATCACGAAGGGTGAACTGACGATGAGCAGAAGGAGAGAAAGTCAATGATCCAATGGACTGAATAGGTAGTCTAGTGCCATCAGTAGTAGAAATAGCCTGATTGTCGGTGTAGGGACGAATGTCATGAAAATGGGATACAACACCAGTCATATGATTAAAAGCCCCCGAATCGAAGAACAATGAAGAAGATGGGGATATACTTGACATACCAGCCACAGAGAGGGCCTGAACAAATTGCTGGAGCATTATAGGAGTCAAAGGTGATGAAAGACCTTCAGTAGAAGATGCAAAATCAATAACAGACGGCTCATAAGAAATAATGGCAGTAGTAGCAGAAAGAGCACGACCACGACTAAGACCACGACCACCACGTCCACGGCTGAAAGACGGCAGTCCTGAATACCATGACCAGTTCGTCGACAATAAGCGCACCATTCTTTGCATTGAGTGACAACATGACCCACCTTGTTGCAGCCGCGACAAGTCAAAGGAGAGGAACCACATGTTGATGTAGTGGTGGACACAACAAGCACCATATCAGATGATTCCGGAGTTGAGGAAGGAAGAGAGAGAACTTTCAGTCATTGTTCCTCAGCCAATAGATCATTAATGACCAAATTCAATGAAGGAGTAGGACTACGGTTCAAGAGAGCAGCCCAACAATGCTTGAATTCCGGACGCAGCTTCATAAGAAATTGGCGAACTTGCGCACTCTCGCGCATAGTTTGGAAAATCTTAAAGTCATGAGGAAATATTGGATCCATCAAGGCCATCTCAGTCCAAATTGTGACAATTTTAGAGTAAAATGATTGAATACTGTCATCACCCTGAGTAAGGTTAACGAGATCCTGTTCCAGACGGTATGACCGGGCCGCATTGCTTTGTTGATAAATTGTCTAAAGATGCTCCCACATTGCCTTAGCCGTGCGATGAGGTGTGAGGCCAACAACAATGGACCGATCGACCGAATCAAGAATCCAAGTAATAATCCTTTCATTGCTCATTTCCCAATCAGTCAATTTATCGGCATCTGTGGAAGTGAGAATAGTAACAAATCCATCAATTAGTCACCACAAGTTACGACCCTTGAGGAAGTTCTGAAAATGGATGGCCCATAACGAATAGTTGGTACCATCAAAACTATAACGTGGGGCCTCTGTACGTGATGAGTTCTTGTCCATTGATCGGAATTAATGTAAAGCACGCAAAGAGTTGCAGCAGAAGAATGTTTTAGATGAACCGTACAGTAGGAGATACCCAAGGGGTTGCAGTATTTGGATCTGGCGGAATAGCAACAGCAATAGGGGCTCTGGATCTAGAAAATGTAGATTTGGATCTGGCGGAATAGCAACAACAACAATGGATCTAGATTTGGAAAAGCTAGATCTGGATCTGGAGGAACAACAACAACAATAGGGGCTCTGGATATGGAAAATATAGATCTGGATCTGGCGGAATAGCAACAGCAACAGTGGATCTGGATCGGGATAAGCGAGATCTGGCGCTGGATGGGAGCAGCCGCAACAGGGGTTACTGGAACTCGAATAGAGGTGACCGGACGACGCTCTGACAGGTGGTCGAACGAGCGAGGGGTGGTCGGACAGGTGGTTGGACGAGCAAGGGGTGGTTGGATCTGATGACAAGGGGAACTGGATGACGCAGCAGGGGTGGCCGGACGACGAAGGGACGGTCGGACGAGCAGGGATGGTGGCCGGACGCAGCAGGGATGGTCGGATCTGACAGGTGGTGCTAGATTTGGATCAGTGAAGCTTTGATACCATGTAAACCGAGAGGAGTTGAAAGCTTTTGTGTATTTGAGACAACCCAAAGGGGTTAAATATATGGAGATTACAACATCTATACAAGGAAAGTAATAAAATCAGAATCCTCTACCTATAGAAACCAACTATACAAGGTATGCTAGCTATACAAGGTATCTGTCTAACACTTTTAACTCTGAATCTAGCTTTAGAAGGTAAATCCCAATAAGAGCAACGTCACTCTAATACCACCTGAAATATGAAATACAAATGTCTTAAAGGAGGGTGAATAGGACTAAATCAATTTCTAATAATTAATCACGGAAAATATATTCTCAATTGCAAAAAATATTGAAACCTTGATTTCAACTAAGTCATAGGACAACCTTCACCTAAAACTTTAGGCAGAACAACCTTATTTCACGACGTCCTTGAAACAAATACTTCAAAATAATAAAAGCATAGAATAAGATAAGCAATCACCACGATACACAAAGAATTATAGTGGTTCGGTGTTTAACATATAAATAATTATAATGGTCCGGTGTTTAACACACAACAACTCCACTCCTAAAATTAATACTCCATGTAATTTTGAATTTCTACTATTTTCAAGGTTTTCAAGGGATCATCTCAATAATCGCTTACAGTTCTTGTGATTTTCACAAGCTTACCACAATAAAACCTTTAGCGGTTTTCGCGAGCTAACCACTACACAACTCGATGAGATTTCCAGGCAATCTTAACAAACCCAAATGACATAAATTTAATCAAGACAAATACTTATCTTCTTGAAGATTGAACGTCGATGTGAAAATACCGATGAAGTCAATGCTTCAATCAATGGAGCGATCTTATTTATTGGATGATGATGAATCAATGTATGCTCGATCTAGGGATATATAATTTCTTAAGAAATAAAATTCTAAAAGCTGCGAATTCAATTCTCTAATCTCAAGTTGAGTATTGCTTACTCTCTAATTGAATTTAAATCTAACCTGAGAAAGAGAATTGAATAAGTTATAAATAAAATAAGAATTACCACACGAATAGCTTGGAAAGGACAACATTTTCTCTCTTTACTCGATGAAGAATTATCTCACATTTTCGTCTCTAAAACAATAAGGGAATATCTCTATTTATAGCCAAAGGATTTGGTTATTCGATCAACAAGGGATTATCTCTAAAAGCCACATAAGCACAACGATCCATAAGATGGTAAGTCCACAACAAAATTCCATTTAATTCATTAGGCAAAAATAGCAACTAGGTCGACGGTCCATTATAATCACAATCGATCAAGTTATATCCCAAGTCTGGATGTACATATACAAGTAAAGTTTTCTACTAATATATTTAGCAATTTAAATTCCACAAACAATTCACAAGTATGAGAACGTATTTAACTGCAACGGGTACATATTTATACAAGATAAATGTCGAAAATACAATTTAAGAATCCATGCCAACAACTAACACAATCGATCATGAAATAGAGATATCAATTATCAGTCAAAAATCAAATAGAAACTATCGCTTTAGCTAACATGAAAACGGAAAGCCTGAGGGAAAAAAGTTATCACCTTACTAATCGAATTGCCTACAAATGTTGTTAGGAAGCGCATGTGCCTTTAGGATCGAATCCTTTATCAATTGCATCAATCCGATTTGTAACTTGACCCACCTCGATTCGAATTCCATGCTCTAATGTCACTACCGAACTCAGTTGAACTTGCCTGGACTCAGCTGCATAGGGCTGAACTTGGCTGAACTTGTCTAAACTCGACAAATCAACGTAGCATTGCCACTCTTATTCCTCCTCTCATCTGCACTCGTTGAAGGCCCATCAACAACACTTAGCCCACCAAACTTAACATAACTCGATCCAGATTGGCGACCCGTGCACGACTCAACCGAGTTGACCTAATTGTGACTCGACCACAACTCTCCTCTCTCCCTCTTTCTTCTTCATTTTCTATCAAAACACATCTAGTATAATTGGTTCAAACCTAATATTGAACTCGATAGAACATGTGGCCGAGACAGCTTAATGAAGCCTTGACTCGAGGTTCTATCCCAAAACTGATGGGATGAAGACCGTCTTGTTGCATCTCCCCGTTGTTGAAGAATTGACATAGAAGAACGCCATGTTCAAAACTTAGCAAGTGCATCGAGCCAACAATATGACAACTCAGTTTTGAATCAACCCGACGAGAAGTGGACTTACTGAAAAACATGAAGATCTATAACAACTCATCATACAATGTGACTCGAATCCGACTTACTAGGCTAAGAACACACCAAGAATATCTGAACAAGGCTATGGACTCGGCAGTTGCGAAGTTGACTTGGCTGAGTTAACTTGGGGAGTTGAACACCCGTTGGCTCCTTCTTCTTTCTTTCTCCTTCCTTTTTTTAAAAAAAAAAATCTTCATCCTACTTTCTCCCCCCTTCTAGATGTCCAACAATGGATGCTAGACCCAACCTGACTCAACCCAGCTAGACTCGATGAGGATGGGCTGAGTCAGAGACCCCACGTCTCAAACGACAACACCCTCTCTCTCTCTCTCTCTCGCTTTCTCACTCCAATTTATCCTCTTTCTTCTTCCTACCATTTTATTTTTTCTTCCTTCTCACAATGCAAGTCCAACAATATCTGGATTCAGACAGAACTCACCCAGCTTGACCCGAACTCGACACAACGACCCGTTCAATGTCTCTCTCTTCATTCTTGTTCATTCATTCTCTATGTCTTCTCCTTTCTTTCCTTTCTTGCTGGACTAGACTCGGACTTGCCTCGACGTGCCACAAAACTCAACAAGACTCGGACTGAGCTATGACTAGTAATCACACGTCGAAAGGCCCGATTGCACGCTGCCTTAATTGGAGTTTCACCACAACAACCCAAATCAGCTCCGGGATGATAATCAGTGATCGAATGATGTTTGAAAGGCCCACCTGATCGATGATTTAGATTTGGATTAAGTGGTCACACAGCTTCAAACGATGGCTACTTTCCGACGAGGAAGGAGATTGAGCTTTAATGGCGGCTTGTAACACCCCGAACTTTTCAATACCCAAGTATTGAAAGTATTTGAGTGTTACCATGAAATTTAACTTAATATGTACATGTGTACGATACCAATTTAGCTATCTTAACCTTACACTTATTCTTCAACATGAATATGACTGCTGGGAATGATCTTCATCTATAGATCAAGCCATCTGACTGTTGATTTTAAGATATGACCATCCCATATCTATGCATCTTCACTTGTCCATCATAACCGACTGCTCAGTCTAATATTCACTGCTAGATAGAGATATCTGACCATCCACTTTGATTTTGGATCACCCGATTGTAGTAAACTAACTACTTGATCTATGCATCCGTTTGTACATGCATCAAATTGAGATTCTGATTTGCTCATCTAGTTCGCCACCTATCAATAGGCCTAACCAACCATCAAAAGTACAATGTGAGAAACTCACATATGTGAACAAATCACTCGAATCTAACGGTACCCATGTTCTACCTTTGATCACTCCAGAAACCTACTTGTGTTCATTTATTTACGAAATTGATCATACACCCACCTATGTACATGAGCGAATTTCCATATTTTTAGCATATCATCTGATCGTCCATCATACTTGGATCTGTCAAGCCGGTCATACGAATATCGTGATAAACCGATCACCATGAAGATCATAGGGAATAGGTCCAAATTACCTGTAAATTGTCAATTAGATGTGTACAAACATTATTTTGGATAACGGAGTGTGTTAGCCATTAAAAGAACTTCTTGGTCATCTATAAGCAATCAAGGCCCAAATGGAGGTGTTGGAAAGAGCGTGAAATATAACAAATAGTGGTGAAATTTCGTTCCATTTGGATGGTGCAGTTATGAGTTATGGACGACAAAAGTTACGACAAAGGAAAAGGGCAAAATTGTAATTATGAACCCAAATTCATATACACAGTGAGTGTTTCACGGATGTTTTAGCAGCGAGTTTCACTCACATGATTTTGCAGTGTGTGGCCCAACAGAGGCTCAGATCAGTTTCATATTTGGGGTCGTGGCCCAACACAACCTAGAAAAATGGATGACGGTTCGAATCTTCTCATAGATGTCGCAATGGACCCCACACGATGGAGCAGATGTCCAAGACCAATACACTGGATAAGAGTCATGCGGATGAACCATTCAACGTGTAAATGTCAACTTCCCTAATTCCCTCAAACCGAATCAATCAGACGATCACAGTAAACCTCAATCGTCCAATTCAGATGTGGCCCACCATCACGAAAGGATGAAGAATCAGAGCCATCTATCGGCCACCACTCCTATTTCCGGCCAAAGTGATGCATGCGCGTGAAAGGACCAGACCCGCACACCGTTTCCAGCAAAATCACAGACCATGCGGTTGATTTGGTGGAAACAGGGAACTCCCGATTCTTCATACGTGCCGAATCATCCAATCTCCAACACAGGAGAGTACGAATCCTTTCCAATAAGGAAAGGAGATTAGGAAAGTGAAGAAGGAACGATATTCTACCGTTTTGCTACTTTTCATGCAATACCGCACCATGCGGGAGGATTCTTTTCGCAACATGTCCGACGATTTCGTACCAACCATCAATCTAATGGCCATCAGACAATAAATCTGTACCACCCGGAAGTAACTGCATGAGAAGGAAACGGATCAGGAAAGATCCACCATAAAACGAAGGTCGTCCTCCGCATCAGAAAGTCCGACAGACCCTCCTTCTAGATCATTCGATTTGGGGTCCGAAACGACCCATTGATAGATCATCGGGACTCTTAGTGGACCGGACAATATGATGAGAAGAACAATCCTGGGAGGACCAGAATCTTGAGATTGTGAACGGACTTGCGTTGCTCATTTCCGTACACTGAGCCTCGCAAACGAGTTGCGCGTGATCAACCTAGAGGCCCTGATGCACTATAACATCCTCCACCACTTAGATTGGAGAATACGCACAAATAAACGAAAGAGAGAAAGAGAAATAAACGATAGAGGGAGAAAGAAATGAGGGAAAGAGAGAAGGAGAAGGAAGGATCAGGCACGGGGATCCACCGATCTTCAGCAAGAATCCAGGCATGGAAGAACAACTCCAATCGGCCATACAACAAGAAGAAGAAAGTGATCGGGTGCGTGAGTCAACTCACTGAGTTGTTGCCCGAGCATTACTAGTTCCGATTTTTATTAATATTTTTATGTTCTTTTCCTTTCAAATCCTTTCCTCTAACAAAAGTAGAAAAATACACCTAAACCTCCTAAGTTGAAACTTATCAACGAAGGCGATGCATAGTACATTTAGCTCCAAACTTAAATCAAGTTCTCTCATATTCCCTAAACCTAGTTAAATCTAACAATTACCTTCACCAATTCAAACCAGGTGAATTAGGACAAGATTTAATCCCAAAGTGCGTTTCTGGACATTTAACCTTAGTAGTGGACAGACAGATAAACAATTGTCAGGGTTTTTCCTTTAAATATTGCAATTTAATTGATTTGATTACATCTTGCATGTTTCAAGTTTTTACTATTATTTATCTTCACCATATGAATCATTATTACATAATTTAAATCACTATATTATTATCTTGCACGCAAGTATCATGTTGAAAATCCCACTTCTAGCGATCAATATATTATAGTGGACGTAGTGCGTTTCGGGTAACGGCCCTCTTGGTCGACATGTAATCTTGTGGGTTGGTAAGTAATGCACAATCGATGTAAGTAAATCGTCATGCATGTTTGTTCACAACCCCAAGTGCAAGGTCGCGATGTAGTAATAACTCGGTAAGAACGAGATCGAATCCACAGGAAATGGGGAACACGGTCTAGAACTAATCTAAGTCTAACTTGGTTTGTCTGGATTTTTAATCCAGCAAGATAAAATGAGTTTTGAATAATAAAGATAAAAAGACTAAGGATCCAAGAATTCACCTATAACAATCTTAATATTCAATCTACTTGATTCAACGATAACTCGATTGGAATCGAAGTCCTATCCTATCCAATCGAATGATGGAGCAATTAAAACAAAATCTAAATTCTTCATTAACCTAGCCACACATGAAGGAGCATTGTGGTGATTGGAAGGGATTCCATCGTCCTACCATGCCCAAGAGACAATGGTGAATAACAGGATTTACTGATCTCACAATCTCATAAAGGGAAATAAGATATTCAAAGCTATCGCTGCATCTATTGCAATTTCATTCACAATAAATCATTAAAAACTGGAAATATTCTTTAAATCAAACTAGAAATCAATGAAGCTTAACATAAACTTGAATTAAAGCAAGATAAACATCAAAATAAACTATAAGTTTCATCCCTTAGCCTTAGCTAAGAGATTAGCCTAACAAGACTAACATCCTAGAAGAAAAACAAAAAGATCAACTAGAACCCGTGAAGAAATCAAACTGGAAGAACATTGTCAGCGCTCCACGTAGGCCTCTTATCCCTTTCCAAACCCTATAAGATAATTTGGAGTATCCTAGGGACTCCTATTTATAGTTAGGGAACTCCAACTTTTGCACCGAGTTGAAAAAATCTGCAAACCGCCTCAAATTTACGCATTCCGCGTAAACTCTGTGTAATGTATTCAATGTCATCGAACAACCTTCGATGTCATCGAATATAAAATCTTAAGTTGAATTGGATTTGGAAGTCGCGCCTTTTCGCACTGTAACGTTCCGAATTTTCATGGCCAAAGTTTATACTCGTGCTCGAAAAAATCGGATGTTAATAATGTACAAGTTGAATGCTTTAAAAATCGCACCTTATTATTATTATTATTATTCATTTAGATCACTGGACACATTCATGAAGGTAACATTCACAAAAATAAAATTGACTGTATTGATTATTTCATCAGAGTAAAAGAATTTAGTAAATAATCAAACGCCCTCTCAATGGGAGCTTATTACATTTATCGAGTTTACAGCGGAAGTATAAAACAAAATTATAAAACTATCTTCTTATTCTTTCAATATAATCTTCCATGGGGGGATAGTCCTCTAGGTCTTTAATCTGTACATCAACTGCATCATCTGTACGGTTAGAGAGGGTCAATGCCCTACTCATAGTGATGGTTATCATTTAAGATTAACAATAATTCAAGAGATTCATAAAAGTAATGTAAGGGTTTTGATACGTCCCGTACTTCACAACTACGAGAGGTATCAATATGCATAAGCAACCCACATGAGATGCATGCCTAGTAAAGTATATGCGGTTCATCACACTTAGCGACCACCACAATGTAGAAAATGATTTAGAATTATCTGACTCGCCCCACATCCCATTATACAGAGATTCGTCGGCATGTCCTACGTTTAACATAGATTTACGTGGTTATCACAAGACAAGAACAACGCATGACTTGGATGAATTACCTGACACGATTTGATCATATAGCGACTATTTACGACATCCAATCTTGGAAGTGATGTAACACGCATTGCGAATTACTTACATCGATTTGTGCTCTACTACCCAAAATTCATGGAATTACGTGTCGACCAGGGTCACAACTGAAACTGCATTACGTCTACGATATTTATTTGATCGCTATAAGTGGGATTCCAAACATAGTACTTGCACACAAAAAAAGAGAGAGAAGGAAATCTATTGAATCATGAGAGCTATGGAATTCCAAGACACATGCTCAAGCCATAAAGGTAAATTGTACAAGGCTAACATAATAAAGGAGATGAATAGCTGTAACGTCCCGTACTTTTCAGTACTCAGGTGTTACCATGAGGATCTAACTTAATATAAACACGAACTTGACTCACTTATACATCCACTTTCACTCTGGTTTAGGTCTGACCATTAAAAGGACCTACAGCCATCCATCCATGATTTTGTTTTTTAAAATGGACCACCACGTTACATGAAGGACCTATTTTTAGGACTTGACCTCCTCGTTAAGTGAATCTAACCATCCACTAGTAGCCTATAGTGTTGGATCATTGAATCCATCAATCGTCAGCCTTCGAAACAGGTTACAAGTGGCACACGACTATATTGTAAGAATGGGACCCTAAATCCCACCCTAAATCATTAGTGGATAGTCCTTGAGCTCTTAAAACTCTTTGGATAGGTGATGATTGAATCTGAGAGAAATCCGACCATTGTATTAGCAGGAGTCAGCAATTGATCATGAGATCTCTAGGTATGGCCCACTGAAATTTAGGATATGCCCCATCCTTTGGGCTGGGCCCTAATATGGGCTGACAAAGCCAATGAACGGAGTGGATTTTGTCAAGACATCTCTGTGGGCCCCACTCTAGCGTGCATGTACATGGGAGTGGGTGCACCGCACCGCACCGGACCAGGAAAACCGGTCAATCGGGTTTGACTCGATGAAAAAGGAAAGAAAACTGGGAGCTTTCTCTCGCCTGCAATGAATGAGCGGACAAAGCCCGTCTTCTTCTAACTGTGGCCCACCATCATGGATCCTTTGTCTGATCCAAACTGTCCATCATGTTCAGGGCGAGGGCTCGACCAAACCCCATCTGGTTTCGCACATTGTCTCATGTGTTCACACACACATTCTTCTGCATTAACAGAGTTGTGTAAGACTATTTTACTGAAAATGGAAATTGTGTCAGCGCCGAGCCAGCAATACGCGTGCGATGGCTCTTGCAGCATCCTAGCCATCCATTGCAATCCATCTCAGCCTTTTAAAGTAGGGCATCCCTCGGCTATGCTTGAAGCTCTCTCTCGCCGCCGTCATAAGATAAAACCACGCTCATTAAGCCATTCGGTGGGTCCCACAACATCATGAGACCTATCCACACCATCCATGTGACCCAGATCGAGGGATGGGCCACCCGATCAAAATCTGTCATGATTATGGCCATCCTCCTCTCCGGTTGTCCAGGAAACCCAACACCTTTTAGTGGGTCCCATTTCCTGATCGGGATCGTCCATCTGATGGACCATGGTGTTAAAAATCTACTTGTGACGTTAGATCATAACCATGCACAAAGGATTCCACACGGTCAATGATTCTTGAGGCATTGAACTATAATAAAAATACGATCTTTAGCTAAACCATTAATTAGCATTCGAAAGCTCCAAAGGGATTAGAGTGGCTTATAAAAGCCACCCTTTTAGGGTAGACCTTGTCTAAAGAAGAAAATGAAAGAGAGAGAGAGAGAGAGTGACGTTCTTCTTATTGTCCGCTGCCACACCAGGTTGCAGACTCGATCGAGCCACAGTTCGAGTCGGGGTTCCTCCCCTGTCCAGAGAAAGAAGAAGAAGAAGCAGAAGAAGAAAATGGAGAGAAAGAGAGCAGGAGAAAGGGAGAGAAATGAGTGACACAGGGAAGAGTAGTGCTGCACTCCTGCTTGAACGCGACTAGGGGGCTGTCACACCTGGCCTCTGTCCGAGCTAGGGTGCAGTTGGGCCCTCTCGAACCTTCAAATGAGAAGGAAGAAGGAGAAACGAGGGGGAAAGATTCGGGTCGAGTCTCTCCCCGAGTCATGAAGCTAAGTCTAGTCTTAGGTCTGATATATCCAAGCCCGCTGTTGGGTGTGGCTGGAGAAAGAATAAGGGGAGATAGAGAGAGAAGGAGAGGAAAAAGGTAGAGCAGAGGAAGAAAGAAAACAAGAGAGAGAGAGAGGGGGGAGGGGGAGAGTGGGAGAGAGAGAGAGAGAGAGAGAGAGAGAGAGAGAGAGAGAGAGAGAGAGAGAGAGAGAGAGAGAGGATGTTGTCCTCTTTCTTCTTTCTGTTTGCTACCACTCTGGGCCACTTTCGGTTGGGTGCGGTCTGGTCCAACAGTAGAAAAGAAAGAAGGAAAGGAATGCAGAAGGAGGGTAAAAGAGGGTATAGAAAAGAGAGTGGGCCTGATGAGTCTACTCGGTTGAAACTCGCCTAACCTAAATGAGTTGATCCAGGTTGAGGTGAGTCAACTCAGCTTCTTCAAATAATTAACACTAATTTAATGCAATTAAATATTTAGTCATTTTCTTAGTTGTAAGTATGTGAATGATATTGGTGCAGATCATTTTCATTAAGAAGGATAAATCATTTCGAGTCGGGCTAGATCCAAGTTGACTTGGATTTTTAGTAAGCAATCCCTACTCTATCTAGAATGTTCATTATAACTAATTAGTGACTAATTTAGGATTTAAAATTACATATTTTCTTAAATTGAAATTTACACTTAGTTTATCTAGTTGTGCCAATTTGAATCTAACCCGGATACACATTGGGAACTTTAATCATCTAGGGCGCATCCGAATATATTCTATCTTAACTATTCACATGTGATATTTTAGGTTAATCGAGTGTTTTGAGTGTTGTAATGGTTTCTAACCAAGCAAGAAATAAATCTACACTCTAAGGTGAGGACTCATGTCTCTTTAAATTTGACAAGCATAATTGATTTGATGTTCATATGCTATTTTCAGTTGTATAACATGCTAATTGAGTTGATGTTGCTACTTGCGATCATTTAAAGGATTAAATGCGACTTGTTGTGGACTTACCATCTTGCGGTCCATATTTGACATATGCAGCTTTGATCATATATTTACCTTATATGGCTTGGACTGCATATTTGTCTTACGTGGCTCGGATTGCTTATTTTTCATTCGTGGCTTTGATGGACATTGGTGCCCTTTAATGGCTTGCTAGTTATATTCACATATCTTGTTGATTTTCGGGTCATTATGCGAAGTTCGTTTTGATTTTCGGGTAGAGCAGGAGTTCGCTTATCAATTTTCTAGTCATCTTGCGAAGTTCATACGATTTTCAGATAATATTGGAATGCCCCTGCTGATTCTCTCTTCATCTTGCGGTGTTTAGTTGTACCATGATTTCCGGGTGGAGTGGGAGTTTGCTTATCGATTATCTAGCCATTTTGCGGAGTTCACGTACGATATGATTCCCGGGTGAAGTAGAGGTTTAAATATTGATTTTTTATTCATCTTGCGGAGTTTACTTGTATCGTGATTTCCGGGTGGAGCGGGAGTTCGCTTATCGATTCTTTAGTTATCTTGCGAAGTTCACGTACAATGTCATTTTTTGGTGCAATCGAAAGTCATGTGATTGATTATTTGACTATTTGGACATAGTCACTTGCACTGCGATTGCTACTACATTTCCTTAATGTTGAGATTATGTTGACTGGCTTAATTTTTTTAGTATATGATCATGAATATGAATTACGTTGCTTCACATATCCATTCCTATGACTAGCGATCTATTCTGGATTATGAATGATGAATGTGTAATCTTAGAGGATACTCCCCACTACAATAGTAATTGACGCTATCAAACTGTATCAATTGATGCAGGTGTAGAGCGAGCCGATGTTGTTCACAAGGTCGCTAGAGAAGATCGGGTGGCTGACGAGCTAGACAAAGTCCCTACGACCCATATTAAGCTCCATCACTAGTTGATAGATTCATTTTTTTGTTTAATGAACTTTATTATTCGAGATTGTACAAGTCCTGTATAGGCGCTACATTTGGAATTTTGTGATGATCAAAATGTTTTTATATAATGCATGGTTTACTCCGCCAACAATTGCTGCTTAACTCTGATATTTGATAAGACGATTTAAATTTGGACTGAATTTTAAAGGCTAATACTCGGGTTTTTGAAAAATGAGTCATATACTCTGGGTTTAAAAAACTGGGGCATTATAGCAGCAATGACTAACTCAACAAAGAGGAGAGTGACAATGGCCAACTCAACAGAGAGGAGAGTAGCAATAGCTAGCTCGATAAAGAGGAGAGTAGCAATGACCAACTCAATAAAAGGAGAGTAGCAATGACTAACTCAACAAGAGAGAGTGGCAATGGCCAGCTCATTAAAAAGAGAGTAGTAAGGACTAACTCAACAAAATTAGTAAAGGCAAGGGCAATGCTTGTATCCATCGCCCCACATAAAAATAATGAAGATTACTCATAATCACCATACCATAATCCTAAAGGGTAAATAATTATTGATGGTAAATTAACAATTGCAGAGAGAGAATTATAGTAACATGAGAATAGGTAAAAGGCAAGATAATTCATATCAACTTAAATTAAAGTAAGCTTAAAGGAAAAACCCTCACCTTAAGGTCAAATTATCCTTCTGTATGGCTAAGATCTTGAGTATGCTTCTAGAGTTAGATTTCTATCATGAGTACACATATTGTATGGTTAGATTGTCAGTCTAAGGTTTAAGTTTGATTTTTGCTACTGTTGTGTGCACAGAGATTTAAACGTAATTTGGATGAAATTAAGCCAATTCCCCTAAATTATCTACATGGAATTAAATCTTTTTAGAAGACTTCAGGGGATGGCGAACTTACCTTATTTAGTAGCTAGCCTCTACCAGTGCAACCCGGAGTTTAAGAGGACATCCCGGTCGAGTCGATTCACTGAGTCGCTTCGACTCGACTCTCCTTTTCTTCCTTCTTCTTTTCCCTTCTTTCTTTCCTTATATTCTTCCTTTTTTTTTTCCTTCTTCTTTCCTGCTCCAGAACGCACTTAGCAAAGGCTAGACTCGTCAAGAACTGGTTTGACTTAGTGAGTCACACCATCCTCCCATCCTTCCTCTCGATCTCTCTCTTTCCCTTCTTTCTTTCTTGTTTCTTTCTCTCTCTCTATTTCCCTGCTCTTCTTTTCCTTTCTCCTTAGGCTAGAACGTCCAACAGTACCTAGACCATGCCCGACTTGGACTCAGGCTCGGCAGCCATAAAGACAGCGAGTTGACTCACTCTCTCCTCTCTCTCTCTCTCTCTCTCTCCATGTTTTGCTGGATGTCTTTTCCAGTGGATGAGATGGAGTTTTTATAGCCGTTTCTGGTATCTAGGAGGTTCTTGCGTAAGCAGGGGAAGGCGTGCGCGTTCGGCGGTGCAATCTGAAGTTGGATCAATTCTGGATGGCCCACCTTTGATCGGATTGCTCTACTGCATAGTGTAGTAACGTCGGTCTTAGAGGATGGTCTGATGAACTTTGTGGGCCCCCTTGATCGGACACTCGGACATGGAGGTCAGCATCTTCTCCAAGCTAGATTGCAGACGGATTTTTGCACCTTGCCCGAGCATCCGGCGAAACCTAAAAGTTCTCGGCAAGGTAGCGCCCTTTTCTGATATTTTTGACACCTCTCGGAGGATCGGAACGCCCTCTCCTTTATTCTGGACAGTTCATATTAGAGCCAGAGAGTTCTCCTTGGGATTGCTACGCGAGGTGTTTGAATTGGGTTCGGTTTTTACGTCATGTGAGGAGAGGAATACGGATGAGTGCGGAAGGTTTTTTATTGATTTTCTTGCTGGAGTTTGTGGGGTCTATTCTTACTGCTCCTTTACAAGATCTGATCCGTTCATCAGTTTAACAGCGAGTCTTTTAGTTACGGCTTTGAGTTTGGAGTTTGGACCGTGTTTTGGTGGCCCCTACTGTTGATCCCGACTTGATCGCGTTCTATCGCTTGCTAGGCTTTGGTTGGAGGTGGGGTCCACACGTGATGGACGGTCCAGATCGTCTATGTGGGCCACGATAGTGGGCCACTAGCGATGCCAGCGGACAGACGTTCGAACGTCTTGCAAGCGAGAAAGCCATAAAACAAAGAGAACTCTCTCTTTCTTTTGGAAAAACACGGTCAAACTTGGTTTGATCGTGCTAATGGTTCCACTGCACTGCGGGTGCACCATTCCTGGTGCACATTCAATACTTGTGTGGGGCCCACAGTGATGCATTATAGAATCCACTTCGGCCATTCAATTTATTTACCTACGTAAGGCCATGAGCCCTAGAATGAGGCTGATCTAAAATTCAAGTGGCCATACTTTAAATCTTGAGTCTTATTCATGGATTTCTGTCGATTTAACAGTCTGATTCCTTCCAAACTCTGACCCATAACACATCTAACACCCTTATTACTCTTTTAATAAAGTTCTGACATTAATATTTATAATTCGATAACTAGATTATTCCATTAGATGGTAATTTATCTCGTCAGGGATGCGGGCCTAATGAATGGTGGATATAACATTTCAGGGTCCGATATTATCGATTGACAATCCCTTTTTTAGAAATGACAAAGGGATAATTCGATTTATGATTGCAGATTGCTCCCAATGGTCAGATTTTACTACAATCGGTCATCTATGGATTTATAGGACCCTAACAACACCTGGGTTGTTCTAAACGACTGATCAACAGTGAATTAGCTACATAGTAGGTTTGAGACCTGATGTAAGGTTAGGATAGCTAGATTGGTACAGTACACATATATATTGACTTAAACTTCATGGTAACACTCAATAACTTTCAATACTCGGGTATTAAAAAGTTAGGGGTGTTACACGCACTACGTAACTCTTCATGTCATCGAACATACCTTTGATGTCATCGAATAGTCCTTCGATGTCATCGAAGGGTGTTCGATTAATCGAGAATGTATCTAGAGTGTTCCAACGAGTTGCTCCAAAATTTTCAAAAATCTCGATGTCATAGAACCGGTCTTCAAGCAATCGAACGGGGCTTTGACTCCATCGAGAACTGCATCCAATTTGTCCAGCAACCAAACTCGATTTTCATGTAATTTTCGATGTCATTGATTCGTGTTCGATGTCATCGAACATTGTCTTCGATGTCATCGACCAGTGGTTAATGACATAAACAATAAAGTTTAGTTCTCTAAATTTTGCACTTTGCACTTTCGACTTCCTTCCTTCTCCACTTAGTTTCCTTGACTCTTGAGGTCTTGAAATCTTCAATATTAGTCTCCTAAGATCCATCCCTTGCCTTGGTGATTCTTTAGCATTAAATCCATGCTTTTAACATTATTTTCATTCCAAGCTCTCAGATTCACCTTGCAAGGCAAACATGCATAACTATATCAATTAAGTGTTAGCATGTTTATAAAACCAAGATATAAACATGGAAAAAGATGCAAATTTGACACTCAACAGTATTACATCACTTATCGGGATTGGATGTCGCAAATAGTCACTCCATGAATACATCATGTCACGTAAATCTTTCAATCGTATTGTTGTGTCACCTTGAAACGTTCGCATAAATTCATGTTAATGTTGGACACGCTGACGAATATCCGTAGTGTGAGAATGCGGGGTGAGTCAGATATTTTGAACTACTTTCCACATTATGATCATGATCGCTGAGTGTGATGAACCAAATATACTTTGTTAGGCATGCATTTCATATAGAATGTTTGCACATACCGATACTACTTGTATTTGTGGAGTATAAGACGTATCGGGACACTTCTATTATTCTTATGAATCACTTTAATCATTGTAAACTTTAAAGGATAACCACCACTATGAGTAAGGCATTGATCTTCTCCAACCATACAAATATTGTAGGTGAATTACAAGATGGTAATGTGGACGATAATCATTCTAAGGAAGATTCTTTCAAGTAAAAAAGAAGGATAACACCACAAATTGTTTTATTTATTTTCCTCTGTAAACTTTAGTAATTTAATAAGCTCCCATTAAGAGGGCATTAAAGAGTTATTTGTACGCTTTTTACTTTAAATGAATAATAAATACAATCGATTTTATTCTCGTGAACGGTTATCTTCGTGAATGTAACTGGATGTGATATATATATATATATATATATATATATATACAACGTGCGATTTTGAAGCATCAAACTTTTACATTATTAACACCCATAATTCTTGGGCACGAGTATATACTCGGGCAACGAAAATTCGAGATGTTACACGGCTTCCAGACAGTGGTATTTTTCGTCAATCCAGCTTTCATAGACAACCTATATTAGCTAAAGGAGCTTATGGAGTAGAGAAATCAAAGGTTAAAAGAGCTTTGGGAGGTGGGTTCGGAGGTGAGAGATTTCGGGCAATTTTTTTAAGGGTTGTTGTAGGAACAACGAGGAAAACTAGATTTCACTCGATTCCTACCTCTTTTATAGTGTTGCCATAATCCATTCAGAGTCATCAGATGAAAAATAAATTGCCCAGATGCTATGTTTTGCCACAAACATCGAATATAGCTGGTAAAGAAGAAAAGTGGTTGTTGTTTTTGCCTAGATATGGATGAAAGCCCTAGGTTGAAGGGCTAAGATTGCTTTGCATCCTACGGCTGAGATGGAGGAGGAGAGACGCATGTGGACTGTCAGACTAGGAGCAAACAGGATTCTGATTTCCGTTTACATAATGATGCCGCACACACACCTCTGCTTGGGTCCGTGTTTGTGCGCACACACGTGTGACGCAGCGTGTGGAACTACATAGGTTTGGTCAGATTCGTTTGCCAAACACGATGAACGGTTCGGATCATCAAATTGATCCTAGGTGGTGGCCCTCATATCAAACACACAGACGGCTTATGTTTAAAACGGCCGCAAGTGGGAAAAGAAGAAAGGGAGAGAATTCCTCTCCATTTTTGGAATTATCAGGTCAAACCCTGTTTGACCCGGGTTGGTGGTCCGATGCACCGTGGATGCGCATGTACTGTGCACACGCACAACCTCGATGTGGGGTCCACAACACTGTTTTGAGGGATTTTATCCACTCATCACGTACTCACATTTTTAATGGAATGTTTATCCAACGATCGGGGATATCTGGGCAGATGGTCCGCCTCCAATGACATTTAGTTCTAAATGCATATTAATGACTAGCCAATGGTCAAATCTTCTTGTAACGCCCTGAAAATCGGGGGTCGAGCATAAGCTCAACTCCCGAGTTTCAACACATCACTTATGCAACATAGATATGATGATTAAATATTGTCCGTATTAGTGCATTAACCATGAGTGGAATTATACCAAAACAACATATCATACTCCAGAGACAGTTAAGTTACGCAAGCGGAAGACTGTGATAAGTATATAAAACATATAAGTGGTTGTAAGTCCCCAGAGTATGAACATGATACCAGGTTAAATAATTACATGTTTGGTTCCAAAATATACAAAATGTGTAAAGTGTAATGTCTTCTAATCCATATCCCTGTAGCCCCGGTGACGTAACTCCAGGTCTACATGGACCCGCTAGAGAGTTGCAAATAGGAGAACTCCTCCTCGTCGTCATAGAAGTCAGGCTCCGCTTCGTATCCCTCGGCATCACCTGAAACCATAGCAGGGTCTGGTTGGTGTTTTAAAACACCGTCCTAGAGTCAGAGCGAGCGATCAACTCAGTGGTACTATAAGGCAAAGGTTAACATGTTATCAATTCAGTCAAGCAGTAATGATAAAGCAGTACAACAAGCATTCTTAGGTACTCTGATTAATGCAAGGATGATATGAGTTAATGATGCATGCCCTCGCCTGCACTCCCTCTGCGACATCATTTCACAATCGCGATATGCACCCATTCCTTTGTGCTCAACTCTAACGCCAAAGGCACATGCAAATGTGGTGTATGTACGTGATTAGCCAAGTTCTTAATTATATTTATTCATACAACAGGTTCAGGAAGCTAAGGTACCTCCCTTTATATAATTTACCCAAACGATGATCCATCTAGGGTCGTCAATCCTAACTAATCACATACAATAGGCAAGTTATAGGGCAACGTCACCCCTGATTTAAAAGCAGTGGACAGGCAAGTTCAGGTCACTACGAAGAGGCTCGTTACCATCAACATAGGCCTTAGTTTATACTCGAGGTCACTACGGGAAAGGCTCGTCGCCTTAACGTAGGCCGACAACTCGAATACAGTGTCCCATACCACCGTATTCGGCTCACGAGTTTGGTTTGCTCACTGGTCACTACGGGGAGGCTCGTCACCTCAGCGTAGGTCGACAACACGACCACGGTCACATACCACCATGCCCAGCCCAGGAGTATTAGCGGATCGAGGTACCAAGGTTAAGCAGACTTTTCACTGGTAAGTTTGGTACCTTAGATTCAAGCAGTAGCGTCCATACATGGTGAACATACATCGGGCCAATCTGGTTACTTGACAAGCTCGAGTAGTCGAGCGTACGTTGAATTAGTCGACATGGAGTACATACGCACTCCTTGTGGCCTAACCACTGTCGATAATCACCGTACGACTCAGATTCATCGGGCGTATCCGTCGTGGCTAAACAGTTCGGTCACCGATCGTAAATTATTACCGATTGCCTGGACTACATCGTAGCCCCAATCGCACTCCAAACAATAGCATTCACAAGTAATAGCCAAAGACAGCATGTGACAACCAAATCTAAGTACAAATCTTATTTGAGCATTTCGACAACCACATACTACACATGTTATCATACATAGGCATTTCATCCATAAATCACGTAATAGTAAGATAGGTTTCATGAAGGAAACTGTAATCATATATAAGGGAATTGAGAATCCTATCCCAACACCCTTATTACATACATTTAAACAAGCATTTTCACATTTAGGCATTTTATCAAACAATTAGACTACGGATATCACATACATGTAACAAATTAGTTAAAACGCATATTATAGCAAATCCTTCCACATAGTAGTTGCCACATGTACAACCATCATGTATTTGTATTCAAGAATCATGGCAAGCACAAATCATAATTTCATATTCATTCAAACAATTCAACAAACACTTGGAATGCATTAAAATCAACATAGTTTACATATATGTGTAATATACGGAAACCATTGTATCTAGGCACATGTGAGGGCAATCAAGTCAGTCATAAATCATTACTGACATTGAAAGCCTTAAAAACTATAACTTAAACGTTTATAGTCAGCACCTTTCGCCAGTAGACTCGTAACGAACTCGGTTTAAACATTAAGTCCTCGTTTACAACACAACGGTAGCCTATAGCATGAAATAGGTTAGCTATTTCACCATTTACTCTATTTAAATCCCTAAAACAGATTAGGGTTAGGATTTCTTACTTAAAAACGGAATCGGAATCGCCGGTACGGTGACACGGAAGCAGTGGTTAAGCACGTGGAGTGGTAAGATCGAATCCCAGGAACAAACCCTAACTCTCTCACTCTCTCTCTCTCTCTCTCTCTCTCCTTCTCTCTTTGCTCTCTTCTCTCTCCTAGGTTTCCAAATTCATATGGAATGAGAGAGAGGTAGCTTAAGGTACTTATATAAGCCCAAAACTGATAGGAATGGCCCCAGGGCCATGATATACTTAGGTTATAGCCAAAAGTCGCCTGTTTCGGCTCAACGGAGCACATCTAGAGGCCCTTTTTTTGCATGCGGTTCAGAGTAAGTCCCCTGACATCGGATCTAGGTCAAGTTAATTTTTCGGTCCGATCGGATTTGTGGATCGACCGTAGCGAACCAGTTTCAGTTCAACGGTCGTCGCCACTCGATCAGGGCTACAAGTATACTAACCTGTGTTGGGAAATTTCCTTGATCTGAGTGTGTATTTGGCTCCGATTCTTACGGTCTGAATCCTTAAATTTGGCCCATAAGTGAACGGTCCAAATCACTTAAATATGGGTTCATTTTCCAAAGGTATTCGCGGTTCTCACACACTTCGCTCCGGGCTCGAGTTGTGCGTTTCTGGATACTGTTAGGACTTGATTTCCGTGATGGTTATTAAGTCTAGTAAGATGGTCATAACCGTATAGTTTCGGAGTCATCGGACTTTCAACGCGCGGTCCAGGTGTGAAACAGAGTTTCAACGTGCTCCCGAGAGCAACTTGGTTTAGAGATTGATCCTAGGTTTTTAGGCAATGTAGCGTTAGCGATTCTGCTAGTTTTGGGTCTTGCAGTTCGTATTGAAAGTTGTCCAAGCTAATTCGATAGGTGATTTAGTTTAGTACCTAATTAATCTTCGTCTAATTTCTAAGGGATTTGGTCCTTAATGATTTCTGCTTGAGGTGGTATTCAGGTCCTTGTATGGATTTTTCCGAGACGTTACACTTCTAATTTGGGATCTTTTGACTATTGATAGGCATTTAACTATTATGTATAATGACCAAACTTTCAATTAGATGGTTAGATTCATGCAATTGTTTGATAGGTCATTGTAACGACCTGAAAATCGGGGGTCGAGCATGAGTCCAACTCCCGAGTTCCAACGCATCACTTATGCAACATAGATAATGATGATTAAAAGTTGTCTGTGTTAGCACATTAAACAGGAATGAGATTATACTAAATCAGTATATCATACTCCAGAGACAGTTAATTTACGCAAGTGGAAGACTATGATACATATATAGGACATAAATGGTTGTAAGTCCCCAGAGTATGAACATGTCACCAGGTTAAATAGTTACATGTATAATTCTAAAATGGACAAAATGAATGTACATGTGTGTTCCAAAATATAAAATAACAAGTGTAATGACATCTAGTCAGCATCCCAGTAATCCCGGTCGATCAGTACATGGTTTACATAGACCCGCCTGATAACTGTATGTAGGAGAACTCCTCCTCGTCATCATAGAAGTCAGGTTCCGGCACGTAAGCCTCAACATCATCTGCAACTACAATAGAGTCTGATTGGTGTTTTAAAACACCGTCCCAGAGTGGGAGTGAGTGATCAACTCAGTGAGACTATAAGGCAAAGGTTAACACGTTATCAATTCAGTCAAGCAGTAATGATAAAGCAATACAATAAACATTCCTAGGTACTCTGGTTAATGCAAGGATGATATGAGTTAATGATGCATGCCCTAGCCTACACTCCCTCTGCGACATCATCTCACGATCGCGGCATGCACCCCTTCCTCTATGCTCAACTCCAACGCTAAAGGCACAAGCAAATGAGGTGTATGTGCGTGATTAGCCAAGTTCTTAATTAGACTTATTCATATAGCAAGTTTGTGAAGCTAATGTACCTCCCTTTATATCATTTACCCAAACGATGATCCATCTAGGGTCATCAATCCTAGTTAATCTCATACGATAGGCAAGTTATAGGGCAACGTCACCCCTGATTTAAAAGCAATGGACAGCAAGTTCAGGTCACTACGAAGAGGCTTGTCACCTCAGCGTAGGCCTTCGTTTATACTCGAGATCACTACGGGAAAGGTTCGTCACCTTAGCGTAGGCCGACAGCTCGAATGCAGTGTCCCATACTACCGTATTCAGCTTACAAGTTTGGTTTGCTCACTGGACACTACGGGGAGGCTCGTCACCCCAGCGTAGGCTGACATGTCGACTACGGTGTCCCATACCACTATGCCCAGCTCATGAGTCTTAGCGGATCGATGTACCAAGGTTAAACGGGCTTTTCACTGGTAAGTTGTTACCTTAGATTCAAGCAGTAGCGTCCATATATGGTGAACATATATTAGGCCAATCAAGTTGCTTGACAAGCTCGACTGGTACGAGCGTACATTGAAGTAATTGACATGGAGCGCATGCGCACTCCTCGTGGCCTAACCACTGTCGATAACCACCGTATGACTCAGATTCATCGAACGTATCCGTCGTGGCTAAAACAGTTCGGCTACCGATCAGAAACCATTACCAATTGCTTGGATTGCATCGTAGCCCCGATCGCACTCCAAAACAATAGCATTCACATGTGATAGGCAAAGATAACATGTGACAACCAATCCAAATATAAATCTCATTTGAGCATTTTAACAAACACATAGTGTACATGTTAACATACCTAGGCATTTCATCCATAAATCACATACTAGTAGGATAAGTTACATAAGGAAAACTGTAACTATAGATAAGGGAATTGAGAATCATATCTCAACACCCTCATTAAATCCATTTCAACAAGCATTTTCTCATTCAGACATTTTATTAAACACTTAGACTACACATATCACATACATGTAATAAATTAGTTAAAACACATATTATAGCAAATCCTTTCAAAAGGGAGTTGCCACACGTGCGACAATCATGTATTCTCAAACATCAATCATAACAAGCACAAATCATAATTCCATATTCATTCAAACATTTCAACAAACACATGGAATGCATTAACAATCAACATAGTTTATATATATGTAATATACGGAAGACATCGTATCTAAGCACATGTGATAGCAATCAAGTTAGACATAAATTATTAACTGACATTGAAAGCCTTGAAAACCATAACCTAAACGTTTATAGTCCGCACCTTTCACCAGTAGACTCGTATCGAACTCAGTTTCTACACTAAGTCTTCTCCGACGACACAATGACAACCTATAGCATGAAACAGGTTAGTTATTTCATCCCTTACTCTATTTAGATCCCTAAAACATATTAGGGTTAGGATTTCTTACCCAATAATGGAATCGGAATTGCCGGAATAACGATACGGGAAGGATGGTTTGACACGTGGAGCGGTGGGATTGATCCCAGCAACGATCCCTCAC
This sequence comes from Magnolia officinalis, assembly GCA_021015155.1. Lineage (NCBI taxonomy): Eukaryota > Viridiplantae > Streptophyta > Magnoliopsida > Magnoliales > Magnoliaceae > Magnolia > Magnolia officinalis. Next base: position 29,357,559 of record JAJHSJ010000018.1, on the reverse strand, counting down.
TCTCTCTCTCTCTCTCTTTCCTTCTCTTTCTTCTTTCTTCTCTCTCCTAGGGTTTGAAATTTGTATGAAATGAGAGAGGGGTGGGTAATGGTCCTTATATAGGCCTATAACTGGTCTCAATGGCCCCAGGGTCATGGTATACTTAGGTTATAGCCAAAGAGTGGTCGTTTCGGTCCAACAGAGCTCGTATGGAGGCCCATTTTCTGCATACGGTCTAGAGAAAATTCCTTAACATTGGATCTAGGTTAGGTTAAGTTTTCGGTCCGGTCGGATTTACGGATTGACTGCGGAGGACCAATTTCAGTTCAACGGTCGTCGTCACTCGATCAGGGCTACAAGTACACTGACATGTGTAGGAAAATTTTCCTGATCCGAGGTGTAGTTAGGTCAGAATCTGATGGTCTAAAACCTTAAATTTGGCCAGCAAGTAAATGAACAAAATCACTTAAATCTGAGTTCATTTTCTAAAGGTATTCACGTTTCTCACACTTCACTCCGGGCTCAAGTTGCCCGTTTCTAAATACTATTAGGACTTGATTTCGGAGATGGTTGTCAAGTCCAGCAAGACGGTCATAATCGTATAGTTTTGCGGTAATCGGACTTTCGACGTGCTGTCCAGGTCCGCTACGGAGTTTCAGTGTGCTCCCGAGAGCAACTGAGTTTTGAGATTGATCCTAGGTTTATAGGTAACGTAGCGTTAGCGATTCTATTAGTTTTGGGTCTTATAGATTGTATAGAAAGCGGTTCAAGCTAATCTACCGATTAATTCAGTTTAACACTTAATTAATTTTCGTCTATTTTCTAAAGAATTCGGTCCTTAGTGATTTCTGCCTGATGCGGTACTCGGGTCTTTGTATGGATTTTCCCGAGATGTTACAGTCATCCTACGTATGGTGTAGAATGACCGTTAAGCTTTAGGGGACATGATGAACGATGGATCTTACGGGTTAGGCTTGATGATTTAAAATAGATGGTTGGATCTATCCATCGAGAATGTTAAGGTCCTAAAAATAGGCTTCTCATGTGGTGTGGTGGTTCATCTTGAAAATCAATGGATGGATGACTCGATTTATCGATGCAGATTACTTCCAACGGTTATATCTATTCCAAGTTTGATCCACATCTAAACAAAATGGTTATTGACCTTGTTTAAAGGGTAATGAGTGGTAGTTTTAACGATCGGATAATTTAATTGTAGTAATCAATGATGGATTGCCTATTATCATGTGTAGATCTGATTAATTGCGTAGCTAATGTACGATGTTTGATCCATTGTTTCTCTAAGTAGCCTTAATGTAGATGTATGGTCTACCTTAAGATTGAACGGTCGATCCTGCATCACAACGCCAGCTTAGACTGTGGGTCGGATGATCTTTGTGACGCAATTTTACTACGAGAAATCAAAGGTCAATTCAAAGTGGTTTGACTTTAGACCTTATAGACACATTATGGGGTGCCCTATCCCAAATTCATATGGTTAAAAATTTCTATTAAGGATCCATGGTAGATTGAACTCAACTCTTAAAGGTCCATTGTCGTCATAGTCCAAATCAAATGGTTAAGATGGATAAATCGTGAATCACTGGATGAGTGATGTAAGTTACATGTCTTTCCCCGCATGTGTGAACTAATTTAGATATCCACGGTAACACTCGAGTGCTAAAAGTACGGGGTGTTACAACACGTCATCCTCTAAATGGTCAAGTGAAGAGTGATCGTGCTGATGTGGTTATAGGACAAATGGTGAGTTTAGAAGCGGAGATGGTTAAATTGTGCTGAAATGGTTATATTAACTGTCATAACGTGGGAAACATCTAGATGGCTAGGTTAAGGTTATAAATAACAAATGAATTCAATAAGGCAAACCATCTCATACCAACCAAACCAAACCAAATATATGTTTCAATTATCCTTTTAGTTATCTGTCATTTACATTCCTTAGTGTAATCCTTTACTTTTACCAGTCAATTACATTAAGTAGTGTAATCATTTACTTTTACTTGCTATTTGCATTCTTTAGTGTAATACATAACGGTAATAAAGTAGTTGTTAAACCTTAGTTGTAATTATAGTTTACGCTAATACGCTGATTCAATTCAAGTATCAAGCAAAGTTCTCCATCCAGGGATGTGTTTTGCAACTATTCTCCACAACCGACTATAAGAATTCATTTTTTTCTTCCCCCTTTATTGAAAAGTCATTTTGTACGGAAGGCAAAGGTGTAAGCCATTCTCAAAGGATGAACCATATACTTTGAATATCGCCTGATCATTTTAAAACACCGTGCAACTGGTTGAATAGGCGATCAGTCTTATTCGATCTTGGTCACAAACTATCTATTTACCTATCTCGGCGCTCGGGGTCATAGTTGTTCAGTTTAAATTGAGTCGCACATTCAATTATGGCACGCTCGCATTTATCACGTGATTGAATATGTAAATTGAACCATAACACATACATTCCAAACCATAACACATACATTATTCATCGAGTATACTATCATTTTATAAAATTTGGGCCCAACTGGATATCCGTGGATACCTTAAATCTCGACCATTCATAATAGTATTAGTGTTGATCAGTGCACTGGGCAACAAACATGATCCACATTACATAATTTGGATGAATAATTTAGACAGATTAGATTAACCCCAAATTTGGTACATACATTATTCATCAAATATACTATCATCACACATAAATCGGGCCTCACTAACACAATTAAAGTAAAAGAGAATAATGTAGAAACACATGCACATAAGTGGGCATCATGAGATTCAATGGTGAATTTCCTTCCCATACTTCCTCAAGGGGATTTAATTTCCATAAATCCTCAAAGGGGTGACCCACTTGGATTTGGTTTTGGGCCAACCAAATGCCACTATAATCTCATGGTAGGGCCCACTTTAACATAAAAAAAGAAAAGAAATAAAGAAATAAAGGGATAGATGTAACCACCTTAGGTTGAATGACTTTGATATTCTCTCCAAAGGTGGCCCACCTCCTCTCTCTCTCACTCTCTCTCTCTCTCTCTCTCTCTCTGAAAGTTTTCTTGTTAAATGGCCAATCACATTGGTTAGCCCTATTTTGCGTAGAGGCTTAACCATATATTAGGAGTAGAGTTGTACACAAGTCGAGTCGAGTATCGCCCTACTCGTACTCGGCTCTTAACGCCCGAGGGCTGCTCGTACTCGACTCTACTCGGCCAACGAGCAGGGACTCCCTGCTTGTACTCTACTCGCCCGAGTACGAGCCGAGTACGTGTAATAAACGAGTAGAGTCGAGTTCGAGTTTTCGAGTCGAGTCCGAGTACGAGTAAATTAATCAGATTTTCTCTCTAATTCATCATTTTTGTTGCGGTCTATCATTTACATGGATTCGATGTTCTACGCAAGCAATAAAATGGCCGGAAAAAGCCATTGTATGTTTAAGTTCAAATACATTGTTCAGAATCATCCACCGTCCAGCTTGGACAACATACACACAAAATGGTGGGCCCAACACAAGAAAATTTGCGGACGGACAGGGGCACCGGACACAAAATGGTGGGCCCGCCCAATACAGATTCTGTAATCCATCAAAATCAACATTGGAAAGCAACAGATTTAAAACAAAATTCTTACCTGATGGACGGACAGGGGCACCAGGCAGGGGTGGGACGAGCTACGCACAGGGGCGTCGGACAGGCCAGGGACAGGGGTACTGGGCAGGGTAGGGACGAGCAGGCGAGCAGCACCGGACAGGCCGTAGATACGAGTCGCGAGCGGCAGAGAGAGAGAGAGAGAGAGAGAGAGAGAGAGAGAGAGAGAGAGAGAGAGAGACGAGCCCTGAAGTCTAGACGATGGACGAATGAGAGGAGAGAGAGAGAGAGAGAGAGAGAGAGAGAGAGAGAGAGAGAGAGAGAGAGAGAGAGAGAAATTGCCGAATGGGTAGGGTAGAAGGGACGAGCGCTGGACGATGGGAGGGAGGGAAGGAAAGGGAGGGTTTGGTTTTTCGATTTGGGCGGGGCGGGCGAAAGCTGAAAGCGACCGAGAAATACGTCTTTAGTTGTATATATATGGCCCTGGTCAAGTACCGAGTTCGAGCATCGAGTCGAGCACCGAGTCGAGTACCGAGTCGAGTACTACTTTGCTCGTACTCTACTCGAACTCAAAACGAGTAGGAAAAAACTACTCGTATTCGGCTCTAACACCTGACGAGTCGAGTACGAGTCAAGTATTCCGAGTCGAGTCGAGCGAGTACTCGAGCCTTAGTCTGCTCGTGTACAACTCTAATTAGGAGTGAGAGATTAACTTACTTAGGTTAGGTAGTTAGTGGGGTATAATGACAGTGCATGACCATGGCTCATGCATAGGAGGGTGATGTGTCGCGAGGAGAACGTGCATGTGATGTTGGTGGAATGAGGTGTTACATGCAGAATGTGCATGTGGGGTGAGGTGTCACATGGAGAATGTGTATGTGGTGCGAGTGGACCACGATCTCATGCTCATGTGTTGGTTAAGTGAGTAGAGAGTGTTGGCATACTATACTAAGTCATGAGATGGGCTTCCCAAAATGGGCCATGGGCCCAAGCCCATTGAGGTGTATGCATGCATGGTTTTTTTGTGCACTTGTGATCTAGAGTTCTTCTCGCTGTACCTCACAAATGGAGCATCACACACATGAACAAATTGTACCTCCGCAATCACACTATTGTGATGGTCAATATGACACGGATTACGAGGTCTTAGGTTCGGGTGTCACTTGAGTACATACTCCATTCGGACAGTTGGGTTCTACATGGCGTATCTCACAAACGAAGCCCCGCATGGACAAATGGATGAGACCTCTGCCCTCGGGGAGACTTGGCGGGTCAATATAGCGGGGGCATTGATGTCTTGAGGTCTGTGTCACTTGGATGTGTACTACTCAACGGACACTCAGAGTCTTACACCAGGTTTCTGGACAATGTGCACACATGCCCAGAAAGAGATGTAAGGTATCGGGGTAGTTAGGGGTGCACACGGTTCGGTTTCGGTTTTGAAATTGGAACCGAATGGCCCAGGAGATAGTTGAATTGATCCTGCCAGCTGTCAATCTGGACCATTCATATGAAGGGGGCCACCTTTAGTTCTTATCCCTTTTGAAACCGGATCCGAACCGTGTGCACCCCTAGGGGTAGTTAGCTGAGACACAGGCGTATGAACACACTGCTGGCCGCTGAAAAAATTGGGGTATTAGGATGCTCTACCCTCCTATTCACAACTTTGTAATCCATGACGAGGAAAGTGCACCAACTGTTCCATTCATGCATGTTCTCATCATCCAATACTTCCGCTATTATGGCCAAAGATCTTTATTCTACGCTGATGAAACAGCGGACGCTACCGAGCTATCATTAAGCGCTGTCAAAACAGTTTAATGGACAAAATAAAACTTTGAAAAAAAAACCCTTTGAGAAGGCCGAAACAGTTCAAAATCCGGGCCGGGATCAACCCCAGGCCCGGCACGTTGATAGCCCTAGGCATCACTTACAGTGCGACGAGAACACCGTTCACGAGAAATGGAAAGGTGTGGTCGTTCTCCACGCGAAACGATTCTGTCACAGACAGCGGTCCCGTCCGTCGCGTAAGAGTAAAGCCATCTCTCTCTCTCTCTCACATTCAAGTACCCCACCTGAGGACGGTCTCTCTCTCATTCCAGTACCCCACCTGAGGGCGGTGACTGTCTTGCACAAAAGAACGGTTGAGAGGAGGGGGGTGCGATGGCGGACCCCTCGGCGCACGTTAGCAGATGGCGCGACCTCGACAAGCTCCTCCTCCGCCCGGGCAATCTCGTCGGGCCCAACTTCGAACCAACACCCGAGGTAGGCCCCACCCTTCATTCCCTCCATCATACTCTTTTTGAGCGTTCAAGAGAATGGAATGAATGAGATGAAGTTGTTGTGATTTTGGGTGCAGTTGAGAAATGATCTTCGAGCGTATGTGAGGGTTTTGGTGGTGGGAGCGGGCGGTTTGGGCTGCGAATTGCTGAAAGACCTGGCCTTGTCGGGTTTCCGTAATCTTGAAGTGATCGACATGGACACAATCGAGGTCTCCAATCTCAACCGCCAGTTCCTCTTCAGGTTCCTCTCCTTCTCTACTCGTGTCTTCCAATTTCCTTTCCCCGTTGGGACCCACTTCATGTTCGCTTTCCTTTTTTTATCTAATCATGCCTTTATGCTTGTTTTTCTGGCTTGTCTAATAAAACGCATCTTTACCGATTTAGATAAAAAAAACCCGTACTGGTGAAGCCCGCCTTTCAATGATCCAGGCGGTTCATCTGGTGGGACACATTTTATGGATGGGTTGGTGCCGTGGGCATCTTCCCCCACAGATTGATACTCTGGTAGTGTGTGATCATCACACTCATGCACCCTGAAATGGCACATGTGACATACTTGTAGCTCAAGTTAATTTCTATTTTGTCCAAATCATGGGCTTTCTGAATTGGAACTCTTCTTCTCTCTATAGAGCTTCCGATGTTTGGAAAGCGATACTGGCCACTGAGCACCTGGTTCTCAGGGGTTGTTCCTTCATGCTTGGAAATGGGTATCATATATGTTTTTGGGTGGATGTGTGGTGCGGAGACTGTGCGGCGTGCGCTTCAGGATCTGTTTCCGAGAGTTGTCTGTGTTGCTTCTGATCGCTATGTTTCTGTGGTGGACTGTTTTTCTTTTGATGGTGGGACAATAGTGTGGTCTCCTCCTTGCCGGAGGAACATGATGGACGAGGAGATAGTGGAGGTTGTCGATGTTTTGGACTTTCTAAAGAATGCTAAACTTGCTCTTTAGGATGAAGATCTGATCTTTTGGTTGAGGCACTATTATGGAAAGTTCTTTGTTAGACTCAAATCTCTCTACATTGTCATCTTTGAGCTGTCTTGTGATCCTGGCACGTCTCACCCATTTCATCATTGCTTCTATAGAGCTCCTCCCTAGGTGGCAGTCTTCATTTGGCTTGTAGGTCAAAAGAGAATTCTTACAGTTGGTAATCTGTAGAGAAGACCGCTAGTTCTCCCTTATATTTGTTTGATGTGTGTGGAGAATGGGGAGTTGATTGATCACCTCTTCATTCACTGCCCGTTTGTTGCTAGAGTTTGGGTCACTTTCTTGGCTTATTTCACACCGACTGGGTGATGCCGAATTCAATGGAGGACTTACTTTGGGCATGACATGGAGGAGGAATTGGCGAAGCTGGGAAATCTATGTGGAGATTGATTCTTGTGGCTGTTCTCTGGATTTGGGGCTCTAGAAATGGTCATTGCTTTTGGAATGAGTGCGAGGGTGTGAGTGAGGTCATTAGCAAAGTGAAAGGCCTTGTTTGGGTTGGTTGGTCTGTGTATGTAAAGGCAACTTCAGCTGGCCCTCTTTTTCTGTATTCTTGATTTTGTTTTTGGGTTGTATTCTTTTCTCGCGTATCTCGAGTTTCTCAATAAATTTTTGTTCTCTCAAAAAGAACTCTTGGGTCATAGACCCACAATCATAGTAAGCGGATGGTTTACCGGCGAACATCTACTGGATGGTTGGCGAACATTCAACCACACATCTTCGATCACTTCGTTGCATCGCTATTGCACTTCAATTACCGAAATCACTTGTTGTTTCTCATTTCTATCTGCATGGTGTCTGAAGTATGCAGTTTAGTATTCCATATTGAAGATAGGGCTAATCTCTGGTTCAGGTTGAAGTTCGATGAGATACACACATTTTCTTCAAGTCTCGTCTTGACATAGTAAGGACTCACATTCCTTGAATGCAGTTTTTTGTAGGATCCTGGTGGAAACTGTTTGGGCTCAGGATCAACCATCACTCGGTCTTCGGATTCTATGAAATGTTGGCTAATGTCAATGTATTTCTCGCAGTTTTCTGTACTTTATACAATCTTACACTTGCATCTTCATGAATGCCCCTAACACGCTGTAAAAAATGCTAAGTGTGTCCCCTCTGTGAAGGGTTGTGGCTTGTCATTAAGGGGCACGAGGGTCTGGTTATTGTGGAAGGAGTAGAGCTGCAAAGATTTGAGGAAGAAGATAAAGGGTATGAGAGAGAGAGAGAGAGAGAGAGAGAGAGAGAGAGAGAGAGAGAGAGAGAGAGTTTGGAAGAATACTTCTTTGTGTTAGGGCTTCAAACCCCTACAGACCTTTTATTATAATATTAGAGTTACAAAAACATACTCCATAGGAGTACCCAACGCTATGTACATGCACACTAAAAAACACATAAAACAACATCATTCTTGTAACTCTTTATGCTCCCCCTCAAGTTGGAGCACAAATATTGATCATGCCCAACTTGTTGGTGATATGAAGAAGAGCATCCTGACTAACAGATTTGGTAAGAACATCGGCCAACTGTTCCCCAAAGTGAATGAAAGGAGTTGCAATTTCCTTCTTAGCAACTTTTTCCTGAATGAAATGACGGTCAATCTCGCTCATGGGACATCGGATTTGATGCAACCAAATGTTCACATGTGCTGATTGATCAAGATTTGAGGAAAAGGCCCGCATCTCACGCGAGCACACTCCGCACATGTGCACAAGAAAATGCCATCTTTCCCTTTTTAGCTCATCTCTACTTTCCTTTTTTTTTCAAATCTCTAATTAGGAAATTTTCTCTCTTTCATATCTTTATTTTAGGCAGGGAATAATTTTAGATATTTTCTTATCTAAGTATCTTCTTATTTTAGGCATGTTCTTAATTAGAATGCTTTTCTTATCTAAGTATCTTCTTATTTTAGGCATTTTCTTAATTAGAATGCTTTGTTATTTAGGTGCTTTCATAGTTTTATAGATTTTTATATTCCATAGCCTTTGTTACAGATTGTAAAGTTTGATTATAAATAGGGCCTATGGAATAAGAAAAGCTGATTAATATTCTCTTTATGAAATTCTCTTATTTTCCCTACGGTAGCTATTGAAGGGAGTGGGAGTGGTCTCTAGTTCAAGACTAGAGGACTGTTGAGCTTGCTCAAAATCTTGCATTTGTGATCTCTAGCATTCGGCTAGAGGGTTGTTGGGTCTTTTCCCGCAACCTCTTTCATTTCATTTTGATTTATCTGCTTTCCCTTTCGGGTTTGCATCAGGATTGCTGGCAATGTGAATGACAACCTGATTGTTGTAATGCAAAGGAATGTGAATCGAAGGATTATAACCGAGTTCTTGTAAGAGGGTTTGAAGCCAAATAAGTTCACATGTCGCATGAGCCATTGCCTGATACTTTGCCTCGGCAGAAGATCGTGCCACGACGGACTGTTTCTTGCTCTTCTAGGTGACAAGGTTGCCACCTACAAACGTGCAGTACTCGAATGTAGACCGTTGATCATCATGTAAACTTCCAACATAGTCGGTATCAGAGTAATTAGACAGATGAAGATGGCCATGCTGTTGAAAACGTAAACATTTACCTAGGGAAGATTTGAGATACCGAAGGATATGATACACCGTAGTCAGATGTGTGGTACGAGGACAATACATAAATTGACTTGCAACCTGATGTAGGACAACTAACCACTTGCTTTAAAAGCTTGAACTGATAGAGCGTGACGAATCAATCCCTTTATCTCATAGCCCAGGTCAGGCCCTCTCAGCTGAACCCCCTTCGCGGGCCTCACTTCACATGGGCCCACTTCACATGGGTCTCGCCTCACATGAGCCACCCACCCACCCCGAGTGTACTCCCCCTTCACACAGGCCACTCCACTCGAGCCTGGTGTGAAAATGCACCTGCATTAATCAACAACCCCCTTGTGGGCCCCACTTCACATGGACCACTTCACAAGGGTCTCGCCTCACTCGGGCTGCCTGCATCGAGTGTGCCCCTGCTTCACACAGGCCACCCCACTCGAGCTGGGTGTGAAAATGCCCCTACATTAATCACCCCCGGTGAGAAGTCTTGAACACAAGACCTTCTTCTCTAGTACCACTTTTGACGCAGGACAGCCAACCACTTACTCTAAAATCTTGAATTGATAGAGCGTAGCGAATCAATCCCTTTATCTCATAGCCTAGGTCAGGCCCTCAGCCGAACCCCCTCGTGAGCCCCACTTCACACGGGTCTTGCCTTACACGAGCCACCCCCTCATATGGGCCACCCACCTCGAGTGTGCCTCTGTTTCACACATGCCACCCCACTCGAGCCCGGAGATAAAGAGCTTATACCTGAACCACCAACAAAAGCAAATGAGAAGGGGCCGACTGATCAATAGAGGATTTAGTCCATCGATGATACACAAGGATGGGCTTTGAGACAGACGGAGTGGGAGCATCATCAAGACAAGAGACATGAATGGGAATAGAGTTAGATTGTATGTGCTCCCCCCTGACTCGGAAGATGACTATGCAAAATCTCCCTTCATTAGAGAGTATGAAATGTCTTCAAAGAATGTCACATTGGCGGATGCATATCTCTTACCGGTCCGAGGGTCATAACATTTGTACCATCAAGAATTTGAACAAAACATGTACATCCAAAAACCTTAGGGGGTAAAGGAAAGGGTTTATCGTGTGGCATGCAAATTTCAAATGAAGACTTATGAGACAATATTTGAGATGGAATGCGATTAAATGGAAATACTGTTGTAAGTAAGGCATCATCCCAAAAAACTTTTAGGAAGATTCATACCAAGTAAGAGGGCACGAGTGACTTGAAGAAGGTGATGGTTCTTTTGCTTAGCCACACCTTTTTGTTGAGGGGTCCGTGGACATGAAGTACGAGACAAAAAACCATGGTCGTGCAAAAAAGACAGAAAGGCATATGACAGATACTTGCCCCCATTGTTAGAATATAGAACTTTGATAGGACATTGAAATTAGGTAACCACCTCATTGTAAAATATTTTAAACATATAAAAACACTTCATGTTTAGACTTCAGACGAAAACCCATGTCGTTCGAGTGCAATCATCAATAAGGTAACAAAATATTTATATTCGAAAAGAGAGATAACACGAGCAAGACCCCAAACATTAGAGTGGACTAGCTCAAATGGTCTAGGTTTACTGTCAGATGAATTAGGAGGAAAGATAGTTTGACGATGTTTAAAGAACTCACAAGTTTCACATCATAAATGTTTAGATACAGAAATTGAAGGAAATAGGAGCTTTAATTAGACAAGGACTGGTGCCCTAAGCAACAATGCCACCTAGACACTGACTCCCTATCTAAGGACAGGCTCCAGTTCCTATCACAGGAGCATCATCTAGGAAGTAAATGCTGTCACGTTCATGGCCCCCACCAATCATCCGCTTCATCTGAAGGTCCTGAAACACACATGAGGGAAAGATGCTACTGAAGAATTCAAGGATTTCGTAAGAGAACTAATAGATATAGATTAACAGATAAACTAGTAACATGTAGAACCGTTGATAAATGCATGGAGGAAGAAAACTTGATGGCACTAGTTCCAGATATAGGAGTTTGGTTTCCATCTGCAACAGTGACAAAATGTGACGGATTAGAAGGAAGGTAAGAATTGAACAGGTGAGGCTTACTAGTCATGTGAGAGGTGGCTCCAGAGTCAATGACCCAGGGCGAAGGAGAAGAGGACACATGGAAAACAGTACCTGACTGGGCTACAATGGCTCTGGAAACATTAGGAGTATCACGAACATGAAGTTGCATACAGGCATCATAGATCTCAGAGGAGATGAGGACAATATCACAAGGAGACTTCCCTTGAGGTGCTCTAAGAGAAGGCTACAAAGCTGGATCAACTCCAAAAGATGCACTATTAGCTAAAAGATGACTCCCACAGATGGACGACCAATAAGTTCCCAACACCGATCAACGGAATGGTTTGTGCCCCCATAATATGTACAACTGTGAGATGCATCTCGGCCGCGTCCACGTCCACTTCGGCCATGATTGCTACCACGTACGAATGTTCGAAAGCACGACCTCTGTCTTGATTGTTAAATAAAAAATCACGTCCACGCCCTGGTGCTCTAAGTGCAGGTTTGGAAGAGGATCGGTCACCAACTGCGTATGCAGAGTTATCAGATGATACAAAGGTGGAAGAGGCTGAGGTAGTAACAGACTGGATCATGGCATAAATCACAGTCAGGAGGAAGTGTATCCATCACTACAATTTGCTCACAAATACGTTTATATTTAGAGTTAAGGTAGGAAAAGGAACTGCATGCTTCGGGTTTCTTCCTGTTGCTTATAAACAAGATCATAATCTTTCTCGCACTCGGACGGAAGAGGATGATAAAGGTCCAACTCATCTTACATACCCCGAAGGGCAGAAAATTACTCCTTTAGAGATCAAGAATCCTATTGGAACCTGTCGATATATGAAATTAACTTAAAAACTCTTGATAAATTCCACACTTCTGAATACATGCCATGGAGGGTATCCCATATCTTTTTTGCAGAAGATAGAAACATAATGGAGTTACTGACAGATGGATCTATAATGTTAAGTAACCAAGCCAAAGCTTGGTAGTTCTCCTTGGTCCAAATTTTGTAATGCCCATCTGTAGGGTCTAGAGCAACATCTAATATGTAGGTAAGTCTACCTCTTCCTCTCAAAAATAGTTTCACGAGCTGAGCCCGTCGTAAATAATATTACCATCCAACTTGACCGTTGTAATCAACAAAGGATGAGATTCTGAAGACCCCACACCAGATCTAGAAGACATTTTGTCATTCATATGGGTCCACAAACGCTAAATTGAAGCAAAAAAGCACTTATGGTGGTGCTCAGAAGATCAGGTCGATCACTAGACTATACAAGACATATTTCCGCACAAAAGATGATCCGAACAATTGGCTACGGGTCCAGGAAGGAGAGAAACTCAAGATCCAAGAAGGAGAGAAGACCCAAGATTTGCACAAACACAACATTGCCATATGATGATAAGTGAACACATCAGATATACACCATAAGTTCTGGTGTATGTCTAGGGTCCCCAGGGGCGAAAAACGGTGGAGTCGCACCACTATTGCTCGACAAACACAAAAAAATCTCCCATGATAAGAAAAACGGCTATAGATACCTTCACATGGTAAAATTGATCCATCCTAGGAAGAAATCCCCAAAATTTCTTACCGATTTGGAAGAAATCGCAAAAAACAGAGATTTGGGGTTTTTCCGCTGATCTTGAAAAAACAGCCCAAACGCACCTCAAATCAGCTCCAAAAATCCCCTAAAATCAACCTACATCAAATCATGTTCTTCCTGATGCAAAACTGGGTGTACAATATGTACACTTGCTGACGTCAACTGTACGGCTGCTGATGCCAACAGGCACCTGCAGCTCCAATAGAGAGAGAGAGAGAGAGAGAGAGAGAGAGAGAGAGAGGTTTGGAAGAATACTTTTTTGTGTTAGGGCTTCAAAAACCCCACACCTTTTATTATGATACTAGAGTTACAAAAACATACTCCACAGGAATACCTAATACTATGTACATGCACACACTAAAAAGCACATAAAAGAATATCATTCCTGTAACTCTCTATAGAAGGCGACTCTATTAATGTTATTAAATGGCTAGCAAGGATCAAGCCGAGTCTTGAAGGCTCTCATTTGTATTGATGAAATTTGGTCTCACCATGAGGTTAAACATTTTGTTTGCCAATGTTGGTGAATTCGTTAGTTGATGTGTTTTTGGAGGGACACCTCTCGTTACTCTCGTTATTGGGAATCTGTTCCCTCCTCATGATGTAGCTTTTTTTTTCTTTGGAGAAATTTGTGACATTACTTCTCAAGGACAAAAAGGGTTGATTGCTGGTGGATAAGGATTCACTTAATCTAATTTGGTGGGTGAAAGGGCCGACACAAAGAGATGAGCAGATGTCATGGATGAGGTTCATGACCTTTGTCATTCGCTAGAGGTTCCTTTCTCCCATGTCCATTGGGAGGCGAGAGATTTTTTGGGACCTAACTTAGGAAGGTACTGCATGGCCTTCTTTTTATACAGGGTTTTTGATGCATCCAACTTTGTACACTACGCATTGATGCATGTAGATCATACATGACTCATAAGGATGGGGTGAGCCTACCTGCAAGCCGATTCAATAATTGACCATAAGATATGTGTTTCAAGTTGTAGTGTTCGAAATATCGGTATCGCATTACGTATTGCATCCTTGGGATACAGATATGTATTGGTTATCTCACGGGTTATATCATTGTGTCAGGTAATTTATCACACCTTTTGGAAACATGGCGAAACATTGGGACAATGGTTGAATTTTTCAATGAAACTTCACGGATTGTTAAAAAGACCTTAGTACACACTTTTAAATTATAACATCTCAAAAAAGAAGTGCACATAATAGGTTTCCTTTGTATAGAGTCTTAAGCTATGCATTGTTTGACTGAACTAATGCAATTATATTCAAATTGAATGCATAACATTTAGAGTGAATATGATGTTCATTTCATCAAACACTCCTAAATACTTCGAGTTAGTCTCAATTGACAGTTGGTTGAAGGGAATTTTTTTTTTAAAAAAATTAATATTTTAATTAAAAAATGATTTTTATTTTCCAAAAATTGACGAGGACTTAATAAATCAATAGATCAGCCCTCATACATGCTTGATTTCATATTTGGAGTGCAACATTGCAATCAATTTGGGCGAAATTATGAATTTTCCTGAATTTCCCCCAAATCGGACCACCTACACTTAAATTTTGAAATTAGAATGTATGTGATGATCATTTCATCAAATACTCCTAAATACGTCAAAATTAGTCTCAATTGATAGTTGGTTGAAGGAAAATTTCGAAAAATACATGGAGAACATGAAGAACCAATGGATATCGAAATCAAAGCTCAAACTTTTCATGCAAAACATGAAGAACCAATGGATTTGTAACATTCGACACTGATTTAACATAATTGAAAAAAAAGCGATCGGAAATTGAAAATGCTCACCGGATTGAACATGTGGGATATATTAGCACTACCTGTGCGTTTCGTATCTCACAGGTGGGATACAAGAATATCATGGGATATATTGGCTGATATCGTCGATAGTTAAAACATTACTTGGTTCTAGTGAATAGATTAACTAAAGGCTTCTTTAGGGGATCGAGGGTTTACGGTAGAGAGATCCTTTATACCCCTTTTCATTTGTGGTTGCGGCAGAAGCTTTAAGCAAAATGATGGAGAGAACATCGCAAGTTGGCCCAATTAATGGGTTCAAAGTGGAAATGCATCATTCCAAATCCTCATCTTCAATTTGCAAACAATACTTTCTTGTTTTGTGGTATGGAAGCTTTGCATGTGGATAATTTGCGAAAAGTGAGCAGCTGCTTCGAGTTTGTTTGGGTCTGAAGGTCAACATTTGTAGAAGTAAGATTCAGTAATAGAAGATGTGGAAATCGAGTGTGCCTAGTTGGATCTTTGGTGCAAGGAAGGCTCCCTTTGTCTTGTTTTGGACTTCCTTTGTTGCATTGGGAAGCTGGCTAAACATCTATGTAATAAAGTGGTTAAGAGGATAGAAAGGAAGTTTTCTAGAGATCTTTTCTCTGTGAATCTAGCTTTGTTGGACAAATGGCTTTGGTGATTTGGAATTGAAACTGGAAGTCTTTGGAGACCAGTGCCGTCTGGTAAATACAGAATTGAAATGGGAGGTTGGTTATCAGGAGGCTTGTCTGCGTACCGTGCCCCTCTGACTTGGGAGGCTATAGTCAGGAATGTTGGGAGGTGTCATTTGTCATTGATGATGGATCTAGGATTTGATTTTGGGAGGATCTTTAGTGCTCGAATAAACTGCTTAGTTTTATTCCTGAGGTTTGCACTTGTTTTCTCATAGAGTGGGGTTTCTTTTTTGCATTGCTTTCACTATTTTGGATGATCAAGTGATTTGGTCCTGACATGTCAAAGGAATTTGTTGGATGAGGAACCAGAAGAGATGACCAGTTTGCTTAGCCTTCCGCAAAGCTGGAATGTAGTAATTCAAATTAGGGATGAATGGTGAGGAAGTCGTAGAGATTGAGCAAAATTTCAGTTCGCTCCTTTTATTTGGTGCTTTAGGCCAACCATGGTAGTAGCTTCCAAGAGCCTACGGGGTTTATTTGGTCATAGTGGGGCCCACCCAAGCTTAGGACTTTCAGTTTAGCTGGAAGGGAAAGGATCCTCACCATCGGTGACCTTCGGAGAAAGGAATATGGTTTATCCCAAATGACTACTTTATGTGCCTTCAAGATGTGAAATTTATTAATAATCTCTTTTTGCATGTTAAGCTCACTGGATCATTTTTGGAAAGAGTCTTAGATCTTTCCCAATGCTGCTGAGTGATGCCGGCTCGATTGGTCCCTTCTTCTTAGCTTGGCATGGTGTGGAGTTGGTAAGTAAAGAGGAGCACTATTCCCCTTGGGCTTTGTTGGGGTCTACATCATATGGGGTGAACCTGTTGGATGGGTTGGATGTTGTACATAGTTATGCACAACATGTGTGCACCACACCTAGTTGTTGCCCCAAACCAACTACTATCCATATTTTTCACGTTTTAGGAATGATAAGATATATCCTTCTATCCCTCGCCAGTGCCGTTGGATGAGAGCCAACAGCCAATGTAAAACATAGCGTGTAAGGATAAATGTGTACTATATATATTATTATATTAAACTCTATTATTAAAAATATGTATTGTCGTAGATTTAGGAGATTTACACGGTAAAAGAGAGAAAAGAGAGGGAGAAAGAATGAGAGATGGAAGAAAGTGAGAGAGAATAGAGTTTAGGGTTGACATCGACCCTCCCTTATCTTCTATTTAGACTAAGCAAGTATATACATACTGTGCCTCACCATACCTCGATGCAGCAATGCTAATGTCAGTATATGATAGTGATACATGGAAAGTAATTATGGATTCTTCTAGATAAAATAAGACCTCGTAGGTAAAATAGGCAATTGGAACATCAATTAAATATCAGCATGTATTAAGGAAGACAAAATGGTGACCTCCACATTTATATAAGAGATAAGTAGTAAGTAATATCCCTATTTGGAAAGCAAAAAGACATGAAACACGGTAGTAGGAGTCAGAAGCTTGACTCTTTATAGTGGGATAATCACAGTTCCTACATGAATCCAAGCGCAAATGCATGGTATGAAGTAGTTCTATGAAATGGATGGTTCTTGCAGTGGAGGATGGTTCCTCATAATCAGGCAATTCCTCAAATACTTTCATGATAAAAAGTAGCATTAATCAGGTGCCCAGTTTTTCTGCACACAACACAATCCAGGAGTCTCCCTTGACGGGGCAGACATGCCGAAACAGTGGAATGAAGTGTTTTTGATTGTGGTGGCATTGGATTCCACAGTGGACATTGTCCAACTTTAGGCCTGTCTTTAATAAGTTGAAGATGACTCTAAAGAGGAAGTGCACGGAAAGTATTGGCAACAACGTCTGAAGAATTAGAGCTTGAGGGTGGTACCTTATCACGAGGCTTATTCTGGCTATGTCCAAGGAAGTCAAAACAGAAGATTGGCTTCCAACGAATATTTTCTGTACTTAAGTGGAGAGCCAGGGGAGCTTTCTAATGTCATTACTGATTGCGGAAGTAGTATGAATATGGCTTCACAGCGGTTGGTTGATAAATTGCAGGTTTTGATGGAAAGGCAGCTGAAACACACCTCATTGACTGGGCAAATGACACTTCTATTCTGGTATTCAATTGCTGCTTTGTTGCCTATTTGATGGGATCACATTACACGGAGTTGGTTTGGTTTTAATGTCATTTTTATGGAACCCAGTTGCATCCTGTTGGAATGTCTTTTGTTGCATGGTTAAGGTCCAGCATTATTGTTTTGCATACACATTCATGTATGCACTATGGGAAGATGATGATTCTAACGATCTTTCAAAAAAAAAAAAAAAAAAAGAAAAAAGAAGAAAAGAAAAAAGAGAAGAAAAAAGAAGATGATGACTTAACGCTTGTGAAGGATGATTCCGCACAACGAGTAAAAGTTTATAACCATGATTCAGAAGTCTCAACTGATGATACAATCGTATGGACAGTAATTGACAATGTAGGCATGGATGCATCAACAAACATATAAAGGGCGGTTAGGCATGAAGTTCGGTGACAGTGGTGAATACATTACAGAGGAAATCAATTGCAAGAGGATGCAAGATAATGCAAACTGACCTACAATGAGATCCATCAGGGATTCCACTGGCTGATAAGTGGGTCTTCACCATCACCCACTTCCACCAAAGCACAAGACAGTACGGAGTTGAATTAGGCCCCTGGATGAATGCAACACCAAACTTGAGGGTGAGTTTTTCCAAGCTGGGGCGAATTGGTAAATCCATATACATGTCAGGCATAGGCCATTGGTGGGCTTCACCTGCTTGCATATCCAATAATTTGAGCCATAAGGCTCTGTTCAAACCTTTGGCCAGTAGATCAAATAGGGTGGACTTTTTTGTGCTCCAGTTGCCTGTGAGGCCCACAGGACCAATTGTTCAACTCTATTCACTAACCATGGGACCCACTATTCACCTTTGGTCACATGGTTAGGCATATTGCCTTTACAAAAGTGGTTAGATTCCTTTTCTAGTTAAACTCGTTTAGCAAGCAATTGACATTTTATTTAAACTAAGAAAAAATGTTTAATATGGCATACATATGGGTGTAAGGGCGTATTTGTTTTGTGATTTAAACTCATTTTTGAAGCTCTGTTAGGTTGAATTTGTGGGGTGTGATGGTCCTTTTTCAATCTAGTGGTATGATGCCCCAGATCTATCTTTTGTAATGATTTGATGTCCTATGCCCTAGCTCTCTTGTGTTAAGGAATTTTCCTTAATGTTTCTAGGGTTTTTTGAAAAAAAAACCCTCCCTTCCATTGAATCGTGGAATGGTACAAACTTGTTTGGTGGTGGATTCCCCAATGTATTCTTTTCTTACATCCTTCCTTTCTCTTTCGAAAGGTGTTCTTCTTCTTCTCTTGTCTTCTTCTTTTCCTTCCCATTACACCTTCTAAACCTTAGATCTTCAATTTCTTATTTTTTCCAATTTAAAAACCTTAATTCCAAATCCCCAATTCATGAACCTTAATTTCCTATTTTCCTATTTTCCCTTTCCTAACCCTAATCAATAAGCCTACAAATCTGTCCATTGAGTGTGGAATGTGCCTATGCTAAATTGGAAGTTCTATCCTTCCATCGGTCCTAGTTTAATTGATTTATGTAAATTCTTAGCATGCGGGCATGTGATTTAGGTTAAATCATATTTTATTTCCTATTGTTTACTCTTAATTAATTGGTAGGTTAACATCTTTTGTTAATTGAATTACTTTATGGACTCTTTCATAATCTCCACGTTGTATGTTAGCATTAAATCATATGTTCTGCATCATTTACCTACATTGCTTCCGTGCCATGTCCACAAAAATCGTCAACTGACTTCAACATAGCCTGCAAAACATGAAAGAAAGCCAGGAAATGCTCCCAAACTCATCAGTGAAAGGGCAATGAATGAACAGGTGGTCGATTGATTCTGCGTCTCCTATACACATCAAACAAATGTTAAGAAGGATGAGAGATCTCTTTTGAAGATAATCAATGGTTAGCACTCTTTACAAGTCAAACGAAAGCTGCAACTCTAGGCGGAGCTCCGTAAGAACAATGATGGAACAGATAAAGGATCAAACTGGAAGGCTTGTAAATCAAATTGTAGAACGGACGCACTGAAAAGATACCTGAGCTATGCACTTTCCAAACCATCAAATCTTCATCTTGAGGTAAGGGATGACAAGCTCTAGATAGTCAACTAGCTAACAAGTTCTTCGAGCTCCTTATCCGATAAGTTCCTCCGACATGGAGAGACCAACCACCACCCCTCCACACAAATTATAGCAGTAGTCTACACAAGTGAATCGGTCCAAAAGATACTAGCAATTCTAGGGAAGAGATACCTATTGCTTTTGTAAGAAAAATGTTATTCTTAGGCTTGCATTTTGCATTATAAGATTCATTCTGCTTTCTTAGAATGTGACATTTATTTGGAAATAATGACTGGACATTTTCAGTTGTAGGCGTTTGCGTAAAGGTCATATGATCTGCTTTATGATATGGTTAAGCCTCCTTTGTACTTTCCTTTATACTTGGAAAAGATTGTTACGTATTCATTTCTGTGACCTACGTGCTTGATTATTGGCATTTTGTTAATTGGAAAATCTACTTGTTGTCTTATGCTATATACGGTCCATACACAATTGGTCCATATCTTGCTGTGGTTAAATTGTGGATGTTTTTCTGAGTCCTTTTTGTTGTTATGTGTGTTGCTCATCCAACTAGTTGGTGCGAGGCTTGTTCACTCAATGAGGATGGAGGATCCTAGATAGGATTGATTGGCAGATTTGTAGTTCCGCCTCCATTTAGTAAGGATAGCGCCATGTGCTGCTGCTGACGACGTGTTCTCATTCAAGTCCCATAGGTGTTTATTAATTCTACGTGTTTTTTTTTTTTTTTTTTTTTTTTTTTTTTTTGTAGGCTTCAGGATGTTGGAAAGCCAAAGGCTGAGGTAGCTGCAACGCGTGTAATGGAAAGAGTCAGTGGAGTGAACATTGTACCTCATTTTTTTGCCGGATTGAAGATAAAGATCTTGAGTTTTATAGCGATTTCAATATTATTGCTCTTGGTCTTGATTCTATTGAAGCTCGAAGCTACATTAATTAATGCGGTAGCTTGTAGCTTTTTAGGTGTGTTGTTCATCTCCATCATCTTCTTCTGTTATTGGCAATCTAAAATGGCTGAAAGCTTTCTGTTTCTTCAATATTGAAAATTATCTTTATCTGCTTTTCGTTGAATATTACTCTACCTCATGGAACTGTTTCCCTTTTAATATGATGGCTTCTTTTCGATCTTGGAACTGTTGTATTAGATGTGTAATAGGTGAGATGACATCTTCCGAACCATGGAGATAGCAATTAGTTTACCTATTCAACTCTCAATCTTGATTATAATCTAAACTCAGAGGTCAGTCATTCAAGTTTGCTTTTTTTTGAAAGAAGAGGTCATTCAAGTTGACTTGGAGAGTTGGTCACATCATGAATATTTTGGACACAACCATCATTATCGTCTTCACCCTTTCACATCAATTTGGTCCGACTTTTAAATGGTAGATCTGTAGAAGTATTATGATGGCTGCCCACTAGACATCATCCTTAATCATTTATTTGGCTCTGGACCAACCGTGGAAGCACTTCACACCCTGGAAAGCACTTCACATTTGATGATGGTTAAATATTTTATAATATGCGAGAATAAATCAAAATTATTAAGAAAATTGGAAAGAATATGAAGAAGGTAGGAA
>JAJHSJ010000018.1:29260188-29336161 GCA_021015155.1 Magnolia officinalis | reverse complement strand
AATACGTCTTTAGTTGTATTATATGGCCCTGGTCAAGTACCGAGTTTCGAGCATCGAGTCGAGCACCGAGTCGAGTACCGAGTCGAGTACTACTTTGCTCGTACTCTACTCGAACTCAAAACGAGTAGGAAAAAAACTACTCGTATTCGGCTCTAACACCTGACGAGTCGAGTACGAGTCAAGTATTCCGAGTCGAGTCGAGCGAGTACTCGAGCCTTAGTCTGCTCGTGTACAACTCTAATTAGGAGTGAGAGATTAACTTACTTAGGTTAGGTAGTTAGTGGGGTATAATGACAGTGCATGACCATGGCTCATGCATAGGAGGGGTGATGTGTCGCGAGGAGGAACGTGCATGTGATGTTGGGTGGAATGAGGTGTTACATGCAGAATGTGCATGTGGGGTGAGGTGTCACATGGAGAATGTGTATGTGGTGCGAGGAGTGGACCACGATCTCATGCTCATGTGTTGGTTAAGTGAGTAGAGAGTGTTGGCATACTATACTAAGTCATGAGATGGGCTTCCCAAAATGGGCCATGGGCCCAAGCCCATTGAGGTGTATGCATGCATGGTTTTTTTGTGCACTTGTGATCTAGAGTTCTTCTCGCTGTACCTCACAAATGGAGCATCACACCATGAACAAATTGTACCTCGGATTACGAGGTCTTAGGTTCGGGTGTCACTTGAGTACATACTCCATTCGGACAGTTGGGTTCTACATGGCGTATCTCACAAACGAAGCCCCGCATGGACAAATGGATGAGACCTCTGCCCTCGGGAGACTTGGCGGGTCAATATAGCGGGGGCATTGATGTCTTGAGGTCTGTGTCACTTGGATGTGTACTACTCAACGGACACTCAGAGTCTTACACCAGGTTTCTGGACAATGTGCACACATGCCCAGAAAGAGATGTAAGGTATCGGGGTAGTTAGGGGTGCACACGGTTCGGTTTCGGTTTTGAAATTGGAACCGAATGGCCCAGGAGATAGTTGAATTGATCCTGCCAGCTGTCAATCTGGACCATTCATATGAAGGGGGCCACCTTTAGTTCTTATCCCTTTTGAAACCGGATCCGAACCGTGTGCACCCCTAGGGGTAGTTAGCTGAGACACAGGCGTATGAACACACTGCTGCTGGCCGCTGAAAAAATTGGGGTATTAGGATGCTCTACCCTCCTATTCACAACTTTGTAATCCATGACGAGGAAAGTGCACCAACTGTTCCATTCATGCATGTCTCATCATCCAATACTTCCGCTATTATGGCCAAAGATCTTTATTCTACGCTGATGAAACAGCGGACGCTACCGAGCTATCATTAAGCGCTGTCAAAACAGTTTAATGGACAAAATAAAACTTTGAAAAAAAAAACCCTTTGAGAAGGCCGAAACAGTTCAAAATCCGGGCCGGGATCAACCCCAGGCCCGGCACGTTGATAGCCCTAGCATCACTTACAGTGCGACGAGAACACGTTCACGAGAAATGGAAAGGTGTGGTCGTTCTCCACGCGAAACGATTCTGTCACAGACAGCGGTCCCGTCCGTCGCGTAAGAGTAAAGCCATCTCTCTCTCTCTCTCACATTCAAGTACCCCACCTGAGGACGGTTCTCTCTCATTCCAGTACCCCACCTGAGGGCGGTGACTGTCTTGCACAAAAGAACGGTTGAGAGGAGGGGGGTGCGATGGCGGACCCCTCGGCGCACGTTAGCAGATGGCGCGACCTCGACAAGCTCCTCCTCCCCCCGGGCAATCTCGTCGGGCCAACTTCGAACCACACCCGAGGTAGGCCCCACCCTTCATTCCCTCCATCATACTCTTTTGAGCGTTCAAGAGAATGGAATGAATGAGATGAAGTTGTTGTGATTTTGGTGGGTGCAGTTGAGAAATGATCTTCGAGCGTATGTGAGGGTTTTGGTGGTGGGAGCGGGCGGTTTGGGCTGCGAATTGCTGAAAGACCTGGCCTTGTCGGGTTTCCGTAATCTTGAAGTGATCGACATGGACACAATCGAGGTCTCCAATCTCAACCGCCAGTTCCTCTTCAGGTTCCTCTCCTTCTCTACTCGTGTCTTCCAATTTCCTTTCCCCGTTGGGACCCACTTCATGTTCGCTTTCCTTTTTTATCTAATCATGCCTTTATGCTTGTTTTTCTGGCTTGTCTAATAAAACGCATCTTTACCGATTTAGATAAAAAAAACCCGTACTGGTGAAGCCCGCCTTTCAATGATCCAGGCGGTTCATCTGGTGGGACACATTTTATGGATGGGTTGGTGCCGTGGGCATCTTCCCCCACAGATTGATACTCTGGTAGTGTGTGATCATCACACTCATGCACCCTGAAATGGCACATGTGACATACTTGTAGCTCAAGTTAATTTGTATTTTGTCCAAATCATGGGCTTTCTGAATTGGAACTCTTCTTCTCTCTACAGAGCTTCCGATGTTTGGAAAGCGATACTGGCCACTGAGCACCTGGTTCTCAGGGGTTGTTCCTTCATGCTTGGAAATGGGTATCATATATGTTTTTGGGTGGATGTGTGGTGCGGAGACTGTGCGGCGTGCGCTTCAGGATCTGTTTCCGAGAGTTGTCTGTGTTGCTTCTGATCGCTATGTTTCTGTGGTGGGATGTTTTTCTTTTGATGGTGGGACAATAGTGTGGTCTCCTCCTTGCCGGAGGAACATGATGGACGAGGAGATGATAGTGGAGGTTGTCGATGTTTTGGACTTTCTAAAGAATGCTAAACTTGCTCTTTAGGATGAAGATCTGATCTTTTGGTTGAGGCACTATTATGGAAAGTTCTTTGTTAGACTCAAATCTCTCTACATTGTCATCTTGAGCTGTCTTGTGATCCTGGCACGTCTCACCCATTTCATCATTGCTTCTATAGAGCTCCTCCCTAGGTGGCAGTCTTCATTTGGCTTGTAGGTCAAAAGAGAATTTACAGTTGGTAATCTGTAGAGAAGACCGCTAGTTCTCCCTTATATTTGTTTGATGTGTGTGGAGAATGGGGAGTTGATTGATCACCTCTTCATTCACTGCCCGTTGTTGCTAGAGTTTGGGTCACTTTCTTGGCTTATTTCACACCGACTGGGTGATGCCGAATTCAATGGAGGACTTACTTGGGCATGACATGGAGGAGGAATTGGCGAAGCTGGGAAATCTATGTGGAGATTGATTCTTGTGGCTGTTCTCTGGATTTGGGGCTCTAGAAATGGTCATTGCTTTTGGAATGAGTGCGAGGGTGTGAGCGAGGTCATTAGCAAAGTGAAAGGCCTTGTTTGGGTTGGTTGGTCTGTGTATGTAAAGGCAACTTCAGCTGGCCCTCTTTTCTGTATTCTTGATTTGTTTTTGGGTTTGTATTCTTTTCTCGCGTATCTCGAGTTTCTCAATAAATTTGTGTTCTCTCAAAAAGAACTCTTGGGTCATAGACCTACAATCATAGTAAGCAGATGGTTTACCAGCGAACATCTACTGGATGGTTGGCGAACATTCAACCACACATCTTCGATCACTTCGTTGCATTGCTATTGCACTTCAATTACCGAAATCACTTGTTGTTTCTCATTTCTATCTTCATGGTGTCTGAAGTATGCAGTTTAATATTCCATATTGAAGATAGGGCTAATCTCTGGTTCAGGTTGAAGTTCGATGAGATACACACATTTTCTTCAAGTCTCGTCTTGACATAGTAAGGACTCACATTCCTTGAATGCAGTTTTTTATAGGATCCTGGTGGAAACTGTTTGGGCTCAGGATCGACCATCACTCGGTCTTCGGATTCTATGAAATGTTGGCTAATGTCAATGTATTTCTCGCAGTTTTCTGTACTTTATACAATCTTACACTTGACATCTTCATGAATGCCCCTAACACGCTGTAAAAAATGCTAAGTGTGTCCCCTCTGTGAAGGGTTGTGGCTTGTCATTAAGGGGCACGAGGGTCTGGTTATTGTGGAAGGAGTAGAGCTGCAAAGATTGAGGAAGAAGATAAAGGGTATGAGAGAGAGAGAGAGAGAGAGAGAGAGAGAGAGAGAGAGAGAGAGAGAGAGAGAGAGAGAGAGAGAGAGAGAGAGAGAGAGAAGTTTGGAGAAACTTCTTTGTGTTAGGGCTTCAAACCCCTACAGACCTTTTATTATAATATTAGAGTTACAAAAACATACTCCATAGGAGTACCCAACGCTATGTACATGCACACTAAAAAACACATAAAACAACATCATTCTTGTAACTCTTTATACTCCCCCTCAAGTTGGAGCACAAATATTGATCATGCCCAACTTGTTGGTGATATGAAGAAGAGCATCCTGACTAACAGATTTGGTAAGAACATCGGCCAACTGTTCCCCAAAGTGAATGAAAGGAGTTGCAATTTCCTTCTTAGCAACTTTTTCCTGAATGAAATGACGGTCAATCTCAAAGTGTTTTGTGCGCTCATGGGACATCGGATTTGATGCAACCAAATGTTCATATGTGCTGATTGATCAAGATTTGAGGAAAAGGCCCGCATCTCACGCGAGCACACTCCGCACATGTGCACAAGAAAATGCCATCTTTCCCTTTTTAGCTCATCTCTACTTTCCTTTTTTTTTCAAATCTCTAATTAGGAAATTTTCTCTCTTTCATATCTTTATTTTAGGCAGGGGAATAATTTTAGATATTTTCTTATCTAAGTATCTTCTTATTTTAGGCATGTTCTTAATTAGAATGCTTTTCTTATCTAAGTATCTTCTTATTTTAGGCATTTTCTTAATTAGAATGCTTTGTTATTTAGGTGCTTTCATAGTTTTATAGATTTTTATATTCCATAGCCTTTGTTACAGATTGTAAAGTTTGATTATAAATAGGGCCTATGGAATAAGAAAAGCTGATTAATATTCTCTTTATGAAATTCTCTTATTTTCCCTACGGTAGCTATTGAAGGGAGTGGGAGTGGTCTCTAGTTCAAGACTAGAGGACTGTTGAGCTTGCTCAAATCTTGCATTTGTGATCTCTAGCATTCGGCTAGAGGGTTGTTGGGTCTTTTCCCGCAACCTCTTTCATTTCATTTTGATTTATCTGCTTTCCCTTTCGGGTTTGCATCAGGATTGCTGGCAATGTGAATGACAACTGATTGTTGTAATGCAAAGGAATGTGAATCGAAGGATTATAACCGAGTTCCTGTAAGAGGGTTTGAAGCCAAATAAGTTCACATGTCGCATGAGCCATTGCCTGATACTTTGCCTCGGCAGAAGATCGTGCCACGACGGACTGTTTCTTGCTCTTCTAGGTGACAAGGTTGCCACCTACAAACGTGCAGTACTCGAATGTAGACCGTTGATCATCATGTAAACTTCCAACATAGTCGGTATCAGAGTAATTAGACAGATGAAGATGGCCATGCTGTTGAAAACGTAAACATTTACCCAGGGAAGATTGAGAGATACCGAAGGATATGATACACCGTAGTCAGATGTGTGGTACGAGGACAATGCATAAATTGACTTGCAACCTGATGTAGGACAACTAACCACTTGCTTTAAAAGCTTGAACTGATAGAGCGTGACGAATCAATCCCTTTATCTCATAGCCCAGGTCAGGCTCTCAGCTGAACCCCCTTCGCGGGCCTCACTTCACATGGGCCCACTTCACATGGGTCTCGCCTCACATGAGCCACCCACCCACCCCGAGTGTACTCCCCCTTCACACAGGCCACTCCACTCGAGCCTGGTGTGAAAATGCACCTGCATTAATCAACAACCCCCTTGTGGGCCCCACTTCACATGGACCCACTTCACAAGGGTCTCGCCTCACTCGGGCTGCCTGCATCGAGTGTGCCCCCGCTTCACACAGGCCACCCCACTCGAGCCGGGTGTGAAAATGCCCCTACATTAATCACCCCCGGTGAGAAGTCTCGAACACAAGACCTTCTTCTCTAGTACCACTTTTGACGCAGGACAGCCAACCACTTACTCTAAAATCTTGAATTGATAGAGCGTGGCGAATCAATCCCTTTATCTCATAGCCTAGGTCAGGCCTTCAGCCGAACCCCCTCGTGGGCCCCACTTCACACGGGTCTTGCCTTACACGAGCCACCCACCTCACATGGGCCACCCACCTCGAGTGTGCCTCTGTTTCACACATGCCACCCCACTCGAGCCCGGTGTGAAAATGCCCTTGCATTACAACCCTCACAACATACGAAAATCCGACCGAGTAATAGTGAGATAAATGAGTTGACCACGCAACCACTAATATATCCCAGGATCAAAGGAGCTCACCATCATTAGGATTAATTTTGTAAGTCAGATCCATAGGTGTGGTAGTAGGCTTACATCCTAGCATCCTAGTTTCAGAGAATAGATCAAGGGCATATTTCCTTTGAGAGAGCACAATTCCAAATTTAGACCGAGCAGCTTCAATGCCCAGAAAAAACCGAAGTCTCTAGATCTTTGATCTCAAATCGAGTCTTGAGAAAATATTTAATTTGCACCATTCCCTTAGTATCATTACATGACAGTACTATGTCATCTACATTGACAATCAACACCATGTCATCTACATAGACAATCAGCACCCATGTCATCTACATAGACAATCAACACCATGATCCCAGTGGGCCGATGACGAATGAATATGGAGTGATTGGCTTGGCTTCGAATAAATCCAAAATCCAGGAGAGCATGACTGAATTTATCAAACTAAACACACGGGGATTGTTTAAGACCATTAATGGACTTCTTTAGGCGACACACAAGGCGTTTGTTAGAAGAGAGAAAAACCCGGGTTTTGATCCATATAAACCTCCTCAGCAAGATCACCATGTAAGAAAACATTCTTCACATCGAGTTGAATTGACCGCCAAGGAGATAACCACAAGAATAGAGTTAGGCTTGGCCACATGAGAGAATGTCTCTAAGTAGTCAATGCCATATGTCTAAGTATAACCTTTTGCAACTAACCGTGTCTTATACCGATCAATAGAACCATATGGAAGATACTCGATGGTATAAACCCACCGACATCCAGCTGTCTGTTTGCCTTCAGGTAAGGGAGCTAACTCTCAAGTATTGTTCTTCTCTAACGCTTGCATTTTGTCCATCATAGCCTTAGTCTAGTCAGGACTACTCATAGCTTCCTTCAAGTTACGAGGGGTAACCGTGGAGGATATGGAAGCTGTAAAAGACTGGAATGGAGGTGAAAGATGGTGATATGAAACAAAATTGCTAATGGATGCTTAGTGCATGAGCGGGGAGGCTTGCGCAAGGCAATATGAAGATCATTAGGAGATAAAGAGCTTATACCTGAACCACCAACAAAAGCAAATGAGAAGGGGGCCGACTGATCAATAGAGGATTTAGTCCATCGATGATACACAAGGATGGGCTTTGAGACAGACGGAGTGGGAGCATCATCAAGACAAGAGACATGAATGGGAATAGAGTTAGATTGTATGTGCTCCCCCTGACTCGGAAGATGACTATGCAAAATCTCCCTTCATTAGAGAAGTATGAAATGTCTTCAAAGAATGTCACATTGGCGGATGCATATCTCTTACCGGTCCGAGGGTCATAACATTTGTACCATCAAGAATTTGAACAAAACATGTACATCCAAAAACCTTAGGGGGTAAAGGAAAGGGTTTATCGTGTGGCATGCAAATTTCAAATGAAGACTTATGAGACAATATTTGAGATGGAATGCGATTAAATGGAAATACTGTTGTAAGCAAGGCATCATCCAAAAAACTTTTAGGAAGATTCATACCAAGTAAGAGGGCACGAGTGACTTGAAGAAGGTGATGGTTCTTTTGCTTAGCCACACCTTTTTGTTGAGGGGTCCGTGGACATGAAGTACGAGACAAAAAACCATGGTCGTGCAAAAAAGACAGAAAGGCATATGACAGATACTTGCCCCCATTGTTAGAATATAGAACTTTGATAGGACATTGAAATTAGGTAACCACCTCATTGTAAAATATTTTAAACATATAAAACACTTCATGTTTAGACTTCAGACGATAAACCCATGTCATTCGAGTGCAATCATCAATAAAGGTAACAAAATATTTATATTCGAAAAGAGAGATAACACTAGCAAGACCCCAAACATTAGAGTGGACTAGCTCAAATGGTCTAGGTTTACTATCAGATGAACTAGGAGGAAAGATAGTTTGGCGATGTTTGAAGAACTCACAAGTTTCACATCATAAATGTTTAGATACAGAAATTGAAGGAAATAGGAGCTTTAATCTAGACAAGGACTGGTGCCCTAAGCAACAATGCCACCTAGACACTGACTCCTTATCTAAGGACAAGGCTCCAGTTCCTATCACAGGAGCATCATCTAGGAAGTAAATGCTGTCACGTTCATGGCCCCCACCAATCATCCACTTCATCTGAAGGTCCTGAAACACACAATGAGGGAAAGAATGCTACTGAAGAATTCAAGGATTTCGTAAGAGAACTAATAGATAATAGATTAACGGAAAAACTAGTAACATGTAGAACCGTTGATAAATGCATGGAGGAAGAAAACTTGATGGCACTAGTTCCAGATATAGGAGTTTGGTTTCCATCTGCAACAGTGACAAAATGTGACGGATTAGAAGGAAGGTAAGAATTGAACAGGTGAGGCTTACTGGTCATGTGAGAAGTGGCTCCAGAGTCAATGACCCAGGGCGAAGGAGAAGAGGACACATGGAAAACAGTACCTGACTGGGCTACAATGGCTCTGGAAACATTAGGAGTATCACGAACATGAAGTTGCATACAGGCATCATAGATCTCAAGAGGAGATGAGGACAATATCACAAGGAGACTTCCCTTGAGGTGCTCTAAGAGAAGGCTACAAAGCTGGATCAACTCCAAAAGATGCACTATTAGCTAAAAGATGACTCCCACAGGATGGACGACCAATAAGTTCCCAACACCGATCAACGGAATGGTTTGTGCCCCCATAATATGTACAACTGTGAGATGCATCTCGGCCGCGTCCACGTCCACTTCGGCCATGATTGCCACCACGTACGAATGTTCGAAAGCACGACCTCTGTCTTGATTGTTAAATCAAAAATCACGTCCACGCCCTGGTGCTCTAAGTGCAGGTTTGGAAGAGGATCGGTCACCAACTGCGTATGCAGAGTTATCAGATGATACAAAGGTGGAAGAGGCTGAGGTAGTAACAGACTGGATCATGGCATAAATCACAGTCAAAGGAGGAAGTGTATCCATCACTACAATTTGCTCACAAATACGTTTATATTTAGAGTTAAGGCAGGAAAGGAACTGCATGCTTCGGGTTTCTTCCTGTTGCTTATAAACAAGATCATAATCTTTCTCGCACTCGGACGGAAGAGGATGATAAAGGTCCAACTCATCTTACATACCCCGAAGGGCAGAAAATTACTCCTTTAGAGATCAAGAATCCTATTGGAACTTGTCGACATATGAAATTAACTTAAAAACTCTTGATAAATTCCACACTTCTGAATACATGCCATGGAGGGTATCCCATATCTTTTTTGCAGAAGATAGAAACATAATGGAGTTACTGACAGATGGATCTATAATGTTAAGTAACCAAGCCAAAGCTTGGTAGTTCTCCTTGGTCCAAATTTTGTAATGCCCATCTGTAGGGTCTAGAGCAACATCTAATATGTAGGTAAGTCTACCTCTTCCTCTCAAAAATAGTTTCACGAGCTGAGCCCATCGTAAATAATTATTACCATCCAACTTGACCGTTGTAATCAACAAAGGATGAGATTCTGAAGACCCCCACACTAGATCTAGAAGACATTTTGTCATTCATATGGGTCCACAAACGCTAAATTGAAGCAAAAAAGCACTTATGGTGGTGCTCAGAAGATCAGGTCGATCACTAGACTATACAAGACATATTTCCGCACAAAAGATGATCCGAACAATTGGCTACGGGTCCAGGAAGGAGAGAAAACTCAAGATCCAAGAAGGAGAGAAGACCCAAGATTTGCACAAACACAACACTGCCATATGATGATAAGTGAACACATCAGATATACACCATAAGTTCTGGTGTATGTCTAGGGTCCCCAGGGGCGAAAAACGGTGGAGTCGCACCACTATAGTGCTCGAAAAACACAAAAAAATCTCCCCATGATAAGAAAAACGGCTATAGATACCTTCACATGGTAAAATTGATCCATCCTAGGAAGAAATCCCCAAAATATTCTTACCGATTTGGAAGAAATCGCAAAAAACAGAGATTTGGGGTTTTTCCGCTGATCTCGAAAAAACAGCCCAAACGCACCTCAAATCAGCTCCAAAAATCCCCTAAAATCAACCTACATCAAATCATGTTCTTCCTGATGCAAAACTGGGTGTACAATATGTACACTTGCTGACGTCAACTGTACGGCTGCTGATGCCAACAGGCACCTGCAGCTCCAATAGAGAGAGAGAGAGAGAGAGAGAGAGAGAGAGAGAGAGAGAGAGAGAGAGAGAGAGAGAGAGAGAGGTTTGGAAGAATACTTTTTTGTGTTAGGGCTTCAAAACCCCCACACCTTTTATTATAATACTAGAGTTACAAAAACATACTCCACAGGAATACCTAATACTATGTACATGCACACACTAAAAAGCACATAAAAGAATATCATTCCTGTAACTCTCTATAGAAGGCGACTCTATTAATGTTATTAAATGGCTAGCAAGGATCAAGCCGAGTCTTGAAGGCTCTCATTTGTATTGATGAAATTTGGTCTCACCATGAGGTTAAACATTTTGTTTGCCAAGGTTGGTGAATTCGTTAGTTGATGGTTTGTTGGAGGGACACCTCTCGTTACTCTCGTTATTGGGAATCTGTTCCCTCCTCATGATGTAGCTTTTGTTATTCTTTGGAGAAATTTGTGACATTACTTCTCAAAAGGACAAAAAGGGTTGATTGCTGGTGGATAAGGATTCACTTAATCTAATTTGGTGGGTGAAAGGGCCGACACAAGGAGATGAGCAGATGTCATGGATGAGGTTCATGACCTTTGTCATTCGCTAGAGGTTCCTTTCTCCCATGTCCATTGGGAGGCGAGAGATTTTTTGGGACCTAACTTAGGAAGGTACTGCATGGCCTTCTTTTTATACAGGGTTTTTGATGCATCCAACTTTGTACACTACGCATTGATGCATGTAGATCATACATGACTCATAAGGATGGGGTGAGCCTACCTGCAAGCCGATTCAATAATTGAGCCATAAGATATGTGTTTCAAGTTGCAGTGTTCGAAATATCGGTATCGCATTACGTATTGCATCCTTGGGATACAGATATGTATTGGTTATCTCACGGGTTATATCATTTGTGTCAGGTAATTTATCACACCTTTTGGGAAACATGGGGAAACATTGGGACAATGGTTGAATTTTTCAATGAAACTTCACGGATTGTTAAAAAAGACCTTAGTACACACTTTTAAATTATAACTTCTCAAAAAAGAAGTGCACATAATAGGTTTCCTTTGTATAGAGTCTTAAGCTATGCATTGTTTGACTGAACTAATGCAATTATATTCAAATTGAATGCATAACATTTAGAGTGAATATAATGTTCATTTCATCAAACACTCCTAAATACTTCGAGTTAGTCTCAATTGACAGTTGGTTGAAGGGAATTTTTTTTTTTTAAAATTAATATTTTAATTAAAAAATGATTTTTATTTTCCAAAAATTGACGAGGACTTAATCAATCAATAGATCAGCCCTCATACATGCTTGATTTCATATTTGGAGTGCAACATTGCAATCAATTTGGGCGAAATTATGAATTTTCCCGAATTTCCCCCAAATCGGACCACCTAGACTCAGTGTTCGAGTTGTCGGTATCGCTACAAGTTTCGCTGGTCGGAGATAAAGATATGATATCGTTATCGCCGATAATATCGCCGATAACTGGAAATGCAGGGAAAAAGGGGGAAACATGGAGAAAATGATGGAATTTTTCAGTGAAACTCCAGGACATGCCTAAATACACATATTTACATATTCAGGAATGAAAAAATTGCAAAAAGAATGCATTAAATTAGAAGTTTCCATTTAATGGGGGCCAAAAGGCATGCGTTGTCGTAAATAAATCACTTAAATAATAATCAAAATAAGTTTATATAATACAAATGCAAGCTTACAAATTAAGACATGCAATAATAAATGAATTAAAAAAAAAATACAATCTTGATCCAAAATCTCCAATGGACCACACCACATGAAAACAATAGTAATTGGATATCCACCATTAAAATCCAATCTGTACAAGCGTAGATGGGCCCATTGTATTGTTTATTGGACATCCAATCTGTTGATTAGGTCATACAGACTTAGATGAGGGGAAAAATCAAAGATTATCTTGATCCAAAACTTTTATAGGCCCGAAAAAGTTTTAAATGGTCTAAGTTAATGTGATCCACTTGAGATTGGAATATACCTCATTTTTGGTCTCATACTCTAAAATGGTCTATAAAAATATATGGACAGTGAGGATACAACACATACATCACGGTGGGGCCTACAAAACTTGGTGACATCACCTCAGTAGCGAGTCTCGCTACTCAACATGTCGATAGCTAATTCGCGTCAGGATGCAGATTTCTTTCTTCCACTGGGATGCTATGTGGGGCCCACCATGATGTTTATAAAAAAAATCCACTCCGTCCATCCATTTTTTTTAATATAATTTTAGGACATCAGTAAAAAAAATCATTTGGATCCAAAACTCAGGGCAGCTGCAGGAGAGGAAATAGTGGAGATTTAGTGACCACCGTTTAAACATTTGTCTGACCACAAAAGTTTATTATAAAGTTATAGTTTTGTGTTTTCACTTCATCCCAATCAAAATGAACTTATAAACAGTTTGGATGGCATATAAACATCAGGATGGTGCCCAGGGAGGTTTCAACGGTGGAAAAATCTCTCCAATTTTCATTCTCGTATGTCCACGTTGGGTTTTGGATCCACCTGATTTTTGGTCTCATCTCCTAAAATGATCTGAAAAAATGGATGAATGGGGTGGATTTTTAATGAACATCATGCTGGGGCCTATGTAGTAATAACGTCATGAGAAAGGCTTAATTAGAAATTCCAGATTGCGTACCGAGTTACTCAGTAAGCCTCAATAGGCTCTTATCGTACTGAGTAAACTCATTTGGGCCCACCTTGAATGTATGTGGTCTATCCACACCGTCCATTCGTTTTTTCATCTAATTTAAGGGGTTGAGCCCAAAATTGATGCGTATCTAAAAATTAAGTACATCATACCAATGTAAACAGTGGGGATAATAATTTCCACCATTGAAACCATTCTAGGCCCCACAGTGATGTTTATTTTTCATCCAACCAGTTCATACGATCATACAAACATGGATGAATGGAAAACACAAATATATGCTTGATCCAAAACTTCTGTGGCCCTCCAAGTATTTTTCAATGGTAGACATTCAATTTAACTGTTTCTGGTGGCGTGGTCCATTTGAACATTGGATATGCCTCATTTTTTGGCTCAAGGCATAAAATTATCTGTTAAAATGTATGGATGGATTGGATAAAATAAATAAATCACGGTGGACCTCATCGAGTTTACTCAGTTTCCATACGCGTACGAAGTACTCACTGCTGATTGGATACTCCCTACGCTAATGGTTGGTGCTCCGTGGACCTCAAACATGATGTATGTGAATCATCCATGCCGTCTAATTCATTTTACAGATAATTTTATGGTAAGAACCTAAAACTGAAGTGGATCAAAATCTCAAGTGGACCACACAGCGATGATTGAACTCTCACCATTAAAAACTTCAAAGTCCGTATTTGTTTTTTGGATCAAGCTGATATTTGTTTTTTGCCTTCAACTTGGTTCGTATGACCTAATCTACAGGCCATGTGACCTGATCTACATGTTAGATGTCAAATAAACGTTACAGTGGGCCTAAGAGGTTTTTAATGATAGACGTTCAATCATTATTGTTTTCCAATGGTGTGGTCCACGTGAGATTCTCATCAATCTCATTTATGAGAACAAGTATTAAAATGACGTGTAAAAATGAATGGACGGTGTTGATAAAACACATAGATCATGGTGGGGCCCATATAACACTTACGATCACCATCGGGCAGCGTCACCAGCGAAATCGCGTCACGCGCTTGACGCTAGTCACGCTACATAACAGCGGATCTTCCCTTCTTTAAAAAAAAAAAAAAAAAAAACCTAAAATCTCGTTGAAGAGAAATCGCCGCCGAAGAAAGGGGTTTTTTGAAGGAGGATTGTTGCCGAAGAAATGAGGATTTTCTTACCTGTAAATCCGAACGGACGAAGGCCGGAGCTGTTGATCGAGGGCGTTCTTCCGCTGTTGATCGAGGCATTCTTCCAAGCTCTGACTTCCGATCAACAAGTAGGAGATCTTCCTAGTTCCAATATTTTTTTTGATTTTTTGAAAGAGGGGTTTTCTTACCTATTTATTTGATTTTTGGGTTGTTGGCAACAATTTTCCCGTGATAGGTATCGCGGTTGGTAGCTACAGTGCGATAATCTCGATATTGTCGGCGATAATCCAAGATTTTCGCCGATATCTCCGATATTTCGCCGATAATCCGAAGAGAAATGAAATAATGGGGTTTCGGTATCGCTAGTCCAGCGATACCGATATTATCGGCGATATTTCGATAATATCGCCGACAATTTAAACACTGCCTACACTTAAATTTTGAAATTAGAATGTATGTGATGATCATTTCATCAAATACTCCTAAATACTTCAAAATTAGTCTCAATTGATAGTTGGTTGAAGGAAAATTTCGAAAAAAAACATGGAGAACATGAAGAACCAATGGATATCGAAATCAAAGCTCAAACTTTTCATGCAAAACATGAAGAACCAATGGATTTGTAACATTCGACACTGATTTAACATAATTGAAAAAAAAGCGATCGGAAATTGAAAATGCTCACCGGATTGAACATGTGCAATATATTAGCACTACCTGTGCGTTTCGTATCTCACAGGTGGGATACAAGATATATCATGGGATATATTGGCTGATATCGTCGATAGTTAAAACATTACTTGGTTCTAGTGAATAGATTAACTAAAGGCTTCTTTAGGGGATCGAGAGGTTTACGGTAGAGAGATCCTTTATACCCCTTTTCATTTGTGGTGGCGGCAGAAGCTTTAAGCAAAATGATGGAGAGAACATCGCAAGTTGGCCCAATTAATGGGTTCAAAGTGGAAATGCATCATTCCAAATCCCTCATCTTCAATTTGCAAACAATACTTTCTTGTTTTGTGGTATGGAAGCTTTGCATGTGGATAATTTGCGAAAAGTGAGCAGCTGCTTCGAGTTTGTTTTGGGTCTGAAGGTCAACATTTGTAGAAGTAAGATTCAGTAATAGAAGATGTGGAAATCGATTGCCTAGTTGGATCTTTGGTGCAAGGAAGGCTCCCTTTGTCTTGTTTTGGACTTCCTTTGTTGCATTGGGAAGCTGGCTAAACATCTATGTAATAAAGTGGTGAAGGGGATAGAAAGGAAGTTTTCTAGAGATCTTTTCTCTGTGAATCTAGCTTTGTTGGACAAATGGCTTTGGTGATTTGGAATTGAAACTGGAAGTCTTTGGAGACCAGTGCCGTCTGGTAAATACAGAATTGAAATGGGAGGTTGGTTATCAGGAGGCTTGTCTGCGTACAGTGCCCCTCCGACTTGGGAGGCTATAGTCAGGAATGTTGGGAGGTGTCATTTGTCATTGATGATGGATCTAGGATTTGATTTTGGGAGGATCTTTAGTGCTCGAATAAACTGCTTAGTTTTATTCCTGAGGTTTGCACTTGTTTTCTCATAGAGTGGGGTTTCTTTTTTGCATTGCTTTCACTATTTTGGATGATCAAGTGATTTGGACCTGACATGTCAAAGGAATTTGTTGGATGAGGAACCAGAAGAGATGACCAGTTTGCTTAGCCTTCTGCAAAGCTGGAATGTAGTAATTCAAATTAGGGATGAATGGTGAGGAAGTCGTAGAGATTGAGCAAAATTTCAGTTCGCTCCTTTTATTCGGTGCTTTATGCCAACCATGGTAGTAGCTTCCAAGAGCCTACGGGGTTTATTTGGTCATAGAGGGGCCCACCCAAGCTTAGGACTTTCAGTTTAGCTGGAAGGGAAAGGATCCTCACCATCGGTGACCTTCGGAGAAAGGAATATGGTTTATCCCAAATGACTACTTTATGTGCCTTCAAGATGTGAAATTTATTAATAATTTCTTTTTGCATGTTAAGCTCACTGGATCATTTTTGGAAAGAGTCTTAGATCTTTCCCAATGCTGCTGAGTGATGCCGGCATCGATTGGTCCCTTCTTCTTAGCTTGGCATGGGTGTGGAGTTGGTAAGTAAAGAGGAGCACTATTCCCCTTGGGCTTTGTTGGGGTCTACATCATAGTGGGTGAACCTGTTGGATGGGTTGGATGTTGTACATAGTTATGCACAGCATGTGTGCACCACACCTAGTTGTTGCCCCAAACCAACTACTATCCATATTTTTTACGTTTTAGGAATGATAAGATATATCCTTCTATCCCTCGCCAGTGCCGTTGGATGAGAGCCAACAGCCAATGTAAAACATAGCGTGTAAGGATAAATGTGTACTATATATATTATTATATTAAACTCTATTATTAAAAATATGTATTGTCGTAGATTTTAGGAGATTTACACGGTAAAAGAGAAGAAAAGAGAGGGAGAAAGAATGAGAGATGGAAGAAAGTGAGAGAGAATAGAGTTTAGGGTTGGACATTGACCCTCCCTTATCTTCTATTTAGACTAAAGCAAGTATATACATACTGTGCCTCACCATACCTCGATGCAGCAATGCTAATGTCAGTATATGATAGTGATACATGGAAAGTAATTTATGGATTCTTCTAGATAAAATAAGACCTCGTAGGTAAAATAGGCAATTGGAACGTCAATTAAATATCAGCATGTATTAAGGAAGACAAAATGGTGACCTCCACATTTATATAAGAGATAAGTAGTAAGTAATATATCCTATTTGGAAAGCAAAAAGACATGAAACACGGTTAGTAGGAGTCAGAAGCTTGACTCTTTATAGTGGGATAATCACAGTTCCTACATGAATCCAAGCGCAAATCCATGGTATGAAGTAGTTCTATGAAATGGATGGTTCTTGCAGTGGAGGATGGTTCCTCATAATTCAGGCAATTCCTCAAATACTTTCATGATAAAAAGTAGCATTAATCAGGTGCCCAGTTTTTCTGCACACAACACAATCCAGGAGTCTCCCTTGACGGGGCAGACATGCCGAAACAGTGGAATGAAGTGTTTTTGATTGTGGTGGCATTGGATTCCACAGTGGACATTGTCCAACTTAAGGCCTGTCTTTAGTAAGTTGAAGATGACTCTAAAGAGGAAGTGCACGGAAAGTATTGGCAACAACGTCTGAAGAATTAGAGCTTGAGGGTGGTACCTTTATCACGAGGCTTATTCTGGCTATGTCCAAGGAAGTCAAAACAGAAGATTGGCTTCCAACGAATATTTTCTGTACTTAAGTGGAGAGCCAAGGGGAGCTTTCTAATGTCATTACTGATTGCGGAAGTAGTATGAATATGGCCTCACAGCGGTTGGTTGATAAATTGCAGGTTTTGATGGAAAAGCAGCTGAAACCACACCTCATTGACTGGGCAAATGACACTTCTATTCTGGTATTCAATTGCTGCTTTGTTGCCTATTTGATGGGATCGCATTACACGGAGTTGGTTTGGTTTTAATGTCATTTTTATGGAACCCAGTTGCATCCTGTTGGGAATGTCTTTTGTTGCATGGTTAAGGTCCAGCATTATTGTTTTGCATACACATTCATGTATGCACTATGGGAAGATGATGATTCTAACGATCTTTCAAAAAAAAAAAAAAAAGAAAAAAGAAGAAAAAGAAGAAAAAAAAGAAGAAAAGAAGATGATGACTTAACGCTTGTGAAGGATGATTCCGCACAACGAGTAAAAGGTTGTAACCATGATTCAGAAGTCTCAACTGATGATACAATCGTATGGACAGTAATTGACAATGTAGGCATGGATGCATCAACAAACATATAAAGGGCGGTTAGGCATGAAGTTCGGTGACAGTGGTGAATACATTACAGAGGAAATCAATTGCAAGAGGATGCAAGATAATGCAAACTGACCTACAACGAGATCCATCAGGGATTCCACTGGGCTGATAAGTGGGTCTTCACCATAAACTTCCACCAAAGCACAAGAAGACAGTACGGAGTTGAATTAGGCCCCTGGATGAATGCAACAACCAAACTTGAGGGTGAGTTTTTCCAAGCTGGGGCGAATTGGTAAATCCATACTACACGTCAGGCATAGGCCATTGGTGGGCTTCACCTGCTTGCATATCCAATAATTTGAGCCATAAGGCTCTGTTCAAACCTTTGGCCAGTAGATCAAATAGGGTGGACTTTTTTGTGCTCCAGTTGGCCTGTGAGGCCCACAGGACCAATTGTTCAACTCTATTCACTAACCATGGGACCCACTATTCACCTTTGGTCACATGGTTAGGCATATTGCCTTTACAAAAGTGGTTAGATTCCTTTTCTAGTTAAACTCGTTTAGCAAGCAATTGACATTTTATTTAAACTAAGAAAAAATTGTTTAATATGGCATACATATGGGTGTAAGGGCGTATTTGTTTTGTGATTTAAACTCATTTTTTGAAGCCTCTGTTAGGTTGAATTTGTGGGGTGTGAGGGTCCTTTTCAATCTAGTGGTATGATGCCCCAGATCTATCTTTTGTAATGATTTGATGTCCTATGCCCTAGCTCTCTTGTGTTAAGGAATTTTCTTTATTGTTTTCTAGGGTTTTTTTGAAAAAAAACCCTCCCTTCCAATTGAATCGTGGAATGGTACAAACTTGTTTGGTGGTGGATTCCCCAAT
The DNA here is from genome assembly GCA_021015155.1 of Magnolia officinalis. Lineage (NCBI taxonomy): Eukaryota > Viridiplantae > Streptophyta > Magnoliopsida > Magnoliales > Magnoliaceae > Magnolia > Magnolia officinalis. Next base: position 29,317,232 of record JAJHSJ010000018.1, on the reverse strand, counting down.
GTATTCTTCTTCTTACATCCTTCCTTTCTTTTCTTCGAAAGGTATTCTTCTTCTTCTCTTGTCTTCTTCTTTTCCTTCCCATTACAACCTTCTAAACCTTAGATCTTCAATTTCTTATTTTTTCCAATTTAAAAAACCTTATTCCAAAATCCCCAATTCCCATGAACCTTAAATTTCCTATTTTCCTATTTCCCCCTTTCCTAACCCTAATCAATAAGCCTACAAATCTGTCCATTGAGTGTGGAATGTGCCTATGCTAAATTGGAAGTTCTATCCTTCCATCGGTCCTAGTTTTAATTGATTTATGTAAATTCTTAGCATGCGGGCATGTGATTTAGGTTAAATCATATTTTTTTTCCTATTGTTTACTCTTAATTAATTGGTAGGTTAACATCTTTTGTTAATTGAATTACTTTATGGACTCTTTCATAATCTCCACGTTGTATGTTAGCATTAAATCATATGTTCTGCATCATTTACCTATATTGCTTCCGTGCCATGTCCACAAAAGATCGTCAACTGACTTCAACATAGCCCGCAAAACATGAAAGAAAGCCAGGAAATGCTCCCAAACTCTATCAGTGAAAGGGCAATGAATGAACAGGTGGTCGATTGATTCTGCGTCTCCTATACACATCAAACAAATGTTAGGAAGGATGAGAGATCTCTTTTGAAGATAATCAATGGTTAGCACTCTTTTACTACCCACAAGTCAAACGAAAGCTGCAACTCTAGGCGGAGCTCCGTAAGAACAATGATGGAACAGATAAAGGATCAAACTGGAAGGCTTGTAAATCAAATTGTAGAACGGACGCACTGAAAAGATACCTGAGCTATGCACTTTCCAAACCATCAAATCTTCATCTTGAGGTGAAGGGATGACAAGCTCTAGATAGTCAACTAAGCTAACAAGTTCTTCAAGCTCCTTATCCGATAAGTTCCTCCGACATGGAGGAGACCAAACCACCACCCCTCCACACAAATTATAGCAGCAGTCTACACTAGTGAATCGCTCCAAAGAGATACTAGCAATTCTAGGGAAGAGATACCTATTGCTTTTGTAAGAAAAATGTTATTCTTAGGCTTGCATTTTGCATTATAAGATTCATTCTGCTTTCTTTAGAATGTGACATTTATTTGGAAATATGACTGGACATTTTCAGTTGTAGGCGTTTGCGTAAAGGTCATATGATCTGCTTTATGATATGGTTAAGCCTCCTTTGTACTTTCCTTTATACTTGGAAAAGATGTGTAACGTATTCATTTCTGTGACCTACGTGCTTGATTATTGGCATTTTGTTAATTGGAAAATCTACTTGTTGTCTTATGCTATATACGGTCATATACAATTGGTCCATATCTTGCTGTGGTTAAATTGTGGATGTTTTCTGGGTCCTTTTTGTTGTTATGTGTGTTGCTCATCCAACTAGTTGGTGCGAGGCTTGTTCACTCAATGAGGATGAGGCCTTAGATAGGATTGATTGGCAGATTTGTAGTTCCGCCTCCATTTAGTAAGGATAGCGCCATGTGCTGCTGCTGACGACGTGTTTCTCATTCAAGTCCCATAGGTGTTTATTAATTCTAGGTTTTTTTTTTTTTTTTTTTTTTTTTTTTTTTTTTTTTTTTTTTGTAGGCTTCAGGATGTTGGAAAGCCAAAGGCTGAGGTAGCTGCAACGCGTGTAATGGAAAGAGTCAGTGGAGTGAACATTGTACCTCATTTTTGCCGGATTGAAGATAAAGATCTTGAGTTTTATAGCGATTTCAATATTATTGCTCTTGGTCTTGATTCTATTGAAGCTCGAAGCTACATTAATGCGGTAGCTTGTAGCTTTTTAGGTGTGTTGTTCATCTCCATCATCTTCTTCTGTTATTGGCAATCTAAAATGGCTGAAAGCTTTCTGTTTCTTCAATATTGAAAATTATCTTTATCTGCTTTTCGTTGAATATTACTCTACCTCATGGAACTGTTTCCCTTTTTAAATATGATGGCTTCTTTTCGATCTTGGAACTGTTGTTATTAGATGTGTAATAGGTGAGATGACATCTTTCGAACCATGGAGATAGCAATTTAGTTTACCTATTCTAACTCTCAATCTTGATTATAATCTAAACTCAGAGGTCAGTCATTCAAGTTTGTTTTTTTTTGAAAGAAGAGGTCATTCAAGTTGACTTGGAGAGTTGGTCACATCATGAATATTTGGACACAACCATCATTATCGTCTTCACCCTTTCACATCAATTTGGTCCCGACTTTTAAATGGTAGATCTGTAGAAGTATTATGATTGGCTGCCCACTAGACATCATCCTTAATCATTTATTTGGCTCTGGAGCCAACCGTGGAAGCACTTCACATTTGATGATGGTTAAATATTTTATAATATGCAGAATAAATCAAAATTATTAAGAAAATTTGAAAGAATATGAAGAAGGTAGGAAAGCCGTTTGGAAAACCATATTTTATTTTCCAAAAGAAACCCTTTTTCACAAGTTCGAAATTTCCTTTTGTGAAAAAATGTATAAAAATTGTTTTCTTTATGGAAAAAATGATAGAGAAGTATCATCATCTTAGCCTTGCTCCACTTTCTCAAGATTCAGGTGACCAATCAAGTGAAGGATGAACTATAGGCAGTGAACAAGCTGTCTAGGCATGCAATATGCATCCTGCTATAAGAGTTGAAGTCAAGAGAACATCAACGACCATGGCTGCATGACTACACAAGAAGTGATATGATTTATGAGACCACTCCAAGTGAGAGGCCTAGCTGATATGTTGGTCTTTGGCATCAGCTCTTGCCAAAGCTAGCGGGGGAGTGAGAGAGATGATGAGGGTGATTTCGAGCATCAACACTACGGCGAGTTCCTTTAAGCTGGAGGAAACTTATGCAGGACCATTCTATCCTTCAAATAAGGTCCAATTGTACTCCATTGTTGGGAGTAATCGACCCGATCAGACCGTATGGACTAGAAATCAGGCCTATCCAACAACGTGACTGAAGATCAGGCTGATTCAATCATCCATATTGAAGATCTGGCCTCATCAAGGGTCTAGAATGAAATGATGAAAGATCATTACCTATCAACTGGTTTGATGGATGTTGTGTAGCCAAGGTATTAAAAAATGGTTAACAGTCGAACATGTTATGTGATACGGGGCTGTAACGCCTCGTTTTGGAATTTTGGCAGTTACGGGGGTGTAACATCAGTTACGGTCCAGTTAAATGGCCCTCAGCGTAATGGCCTTTTTTTTTTTCCCCCAGAGAAGAAGGATAACAAAAAATAAAAAGGAAAATGAAAAAGACGAAGAAGAAGGGCCACTGAGAAACTTTCTCTTTCAACCCCCCTCTATCCCCCCCCACCCCCCCCCCCCACCCCCCCCCCCCCCCCCCCCCCCCCCCCCCCCCCCCCCATCCATCTTTTCAAAATAAAAGACCAGATACTGTAGCGGCTTATATCGCATGATACACTCGCACTCAAATGTTGTATACATGGCATATATTTACTGAAAATAAACCAATTAAATTGTGGGACCAGCTGTTGCTAAGTCATACAGTCCCAAAATCAGATTGTTTGGACGATCATGCAAACACTCGTTTGTTGAAATAGGACCGCAGGATAATTTTTCATTCTTCACCATCTAATAAATGTCCATTGATCTAATAGTCGGATGATTAAATTAAGTACCATTTTGGGCTGATTGCATTAGTGACATGAGCGCCATGGATTGCATGAATTTGGGGGCATTTGAGTGGCACCGTAAATCGGTGACACTATTTATCCGAATATAATTCCAATTTTTCTTAAAATTCCTTAGGGAGAATGATGTCAAATGGTTAGGGATATGAATTAGTGGGATGAATGCCGTAGATTGCATGAATTTGTGGTTGATTTCTTTGCCCCCCCCCACACACACACACAATTCATCTGAATTTAATTTCAATCTTTCTTAAAATTACTTGAATTTCTTTTCTTAAAATTTCTTGGGGAGAATAATGTCAAATGTTTAGGGATATGCATATGCATTAGTGTGATGAATGCCATAGCCAACACTGTTCATTCGATTTTAATTTTAATTTTTTCTTATTTATTTTGGGGTGAATGATATCAAATGCTTGGGGATATATCTATTAGTGGGATGTGTATCATAGATTGCATGAATTTAGGCTGATTTGGGGCCACCATTTGAGTGGTCCTCCAAATTGATGCTATTCATCCGATTTAATTGATTTTTTTATTCTTATTACTTGGGAGGGAATGATGTCAAATGCTTAGGAATATACATTAGTGAGATGGGTACTATAGATTGCACGAATTTTGAGCTGATTTGGGGCAATGGAGTGCTCCTTCATTTTGGAGTCAGTCTAAGCCTATTAGGTTAATAAAATCGTTAGATAGCTAGAGACAAGATTCTTATCAAAGAATGAACCGTTACATCATCATACAATGTTCAAAACCAAAAAAGAATACATATTTGGAATCCTCTCAATTTTTGCGTTTTTCCTAACATTTTTTTTTTTTTTTTTCCAAAAAAATAAAAATAAAAATTGACCATTACGGGTTGTAGCGTAACAGTTTTCATAGTGGCTGTAACGGCCATCATTACCATAATCGAATAAAACGGGTGCATATATATATATATATATATATAATTTCAAATTTTAGTATTTATTAAGGATCATCGTCTAGATATTATCAAGCTCCAAAAAATAGAAACTAATGGCCAGAATGTTACCTCAGATTCATGTCATGTGATTGATGCAAATCCTCCTACATAGGTGGTATTTCCTTGATTTATCCTAGAAAAGAGGAGAGAGAGAGAGTCGTTATGCACTCCCAAGTTTAGGTTGGGTGCATGTACTTGAGAGCCGTCGCTGGGTGGACCACACACATGTGGGAATGTGATGGAGGAGGAGAGAGATTTCTCTCTTCTACTTCTCTTCCTCTTCTCTTTTTTCTTTACTCCCTTTACACTAGACGTCCTTAGGGGATGGGGGATGTCTAAGCCTAGAATGCCCTCTCCTTTGGATAGGATCTATTTATGAGGAAGCAAGGTTTTAGATAGGGCTGTCAACGGGCTGGGCTTGGGGTTGGTCTTGGCCCAGATTTTGAACAGTTTTGGGTCGGGCCGGCCCTATTCAAAATTCCGATTTTGCAGGCCCGAGCCTAGCCCATTCACACCACTGGTTTCAGAGGGATGCACCAGGTATGGTGCTCCTCACCACCATAGACTTCGGTATGCCCTACTACAAAAGTCTGTAACTTTGCTTCATCCATGCACCCAAACTGACCCAATCCCTCCATTGTTCAATGGCATTCACTCTTAACCATAATCCCATGTTGGTCCAAGAGGTGGATGACAAGATCTTAGCCATCAGATGTCCAAAGTGTGATGAAACACTCTTAATGGTCGAAACGAAAGATCAATGGTTAAAAATCTTTGATTGAACATTAAAACCTTTTTAAGTGTTTGGCGCATCTTAAAAACCGCCCCATGGATGGTTCAATCACTAAGATCTAAGCCATGTATTAGTTTCCCGGAGTGATGCGGGACATGAAAATTAACTATGATATGCAAGATCTTAGGCTTGATATCAAACTAATTCAGAAATATTCACATAAAATTTCTACATCCCACACAAAAGTTCAAACATTCAAGCAAGGGGAATCTGTGCGGGTTCGGGCCTACATATGTTAGGGCTGGATCAATAAAAATTATGAGCCAAACGATACTCAAAGGGAAGTAAAACTCATCCACGCGTGCACAACAATCAGTCCCTAATCCAAGGGATTCACCCGTTTCAATTCAGAGTACCCTAGGATTAAAAAAGGGACAAATAAATTGAAAGTAATGCAATCTAGCGTTAGGGGTAGGGAAAATAGGTATGAGGGGAGTAAAATAGGCAGGAAATCTGAACCTAGAAACAGTTCTCGCGCGTGGACAGCAGGCCAGGCCTGTCGCACATATGCAGGGGCTTGGCCGCACGTGCGATGGGGCGCCGAATGCGGAAAGTGCCTCCTTGGCTCTGGTCGGCCAGGGAGGGCTTCAAAACTCTGAGTCTCATGTCGATCGGATGCGCAGTCTGTGCGTGGTGCTCCGCCGAAGTTTCAGCCCTCCTGTAGGGCTAGATTCTGAAAATCGGCTGTAGGGAGAAGAACTGTTGCAAAAGCTGACAGATTCGAAGCTAGGATGGGTGTAGAAGGTGAGAATTATGGATGATAGAAGATGGGCGGATCGGGATAGATGCGGCTTTGCACCACGGTAGTTAACCCTTTGATGAAGGGAGGGCTTTGCACCCAATTGGATTTCCACAACTCAAGAACTTAGAGGAGTAGAAAAACGCATGATTTTTTTTTTATTAATCTTCAATGAATAAAAAAACTACAAGGGTGCCTATTTATAAGAAAACCTTATACCCCAAAACTCGCGCTATGTGTGCAACTTATTACTTGCTGATGAAGTAAACAAAAATAAAAACTAATAAAAGAAATCTAAACCGTCCATGATATTCTAAATAACATTAATAAACAAAACCTAAAATATGAGATTAATCAGACTAGTGGGCCACGATCATGAGATCCTTGATGGGCTTTACTTGACTATCGGGCCCACTTCAATGAACCAAAACTCCGTCTTCTAACTAGGAGGCCCTCCTTGGACGTCGTCATCGATCCAAATCGACGGTGGGGCCCTCCTTGCGTACGTGCGTAGGGGGGCGGCGTGCATGTGCATGCGCGCGTGATGTCCCCATCACGGAGTAACTAGTGGATGTGGATCCCATGTTGGAGCATATGGACTACGACTACATTCTTGATGCATATACCAATTACACTTCTATGTCTACTACTAATGTAATCTCGCAGGGTGAGCCAAGGCACAAAATACTAGGAGCTTGTATTTCCCATATGAACTTAGGTCTAAGGATTTTTCAAAGCTAGTATATGATCAAGTTGATTCAATCCGGGCATGATGGGTCTCCTAAACTAGAGACTTGATGCGATCCTCTAATGCAAGTGCTCAACAAGGCCTATACACCAGAAGCTGCATTTCGTGAACCCTCATACGTATGTGGGGTAGGGCCTTGACACAATTATCCGGATGGTGGAGGCCTCCCATCGTAACTCGTCCCTGATTCCCTCGCATAGGATGGCCACATTTAACCTTTCATGGATTGCCCAATACCACTACTGTGGTCGTGGAATTTATGGTATTAAGATCCATGAAACACAACTCTCCTTTGGCCACTAGCCGTTGTGTCCAAACTCATCTTCCCCTAGGACAATTGGAGGTATTCCTCCCTATTAATCATAGCTTGTAAAGGTTTTCCCTCACATCAATCATGGCATCCATGGTGTAAACCAAGCACGTGGTCATTAATCTACATGGTTATAGCCATTGTCATTGTCTTTTTAGGGCACACAATACCAGCATGTTGTGCACCATATTAGTGGTCTAATTGGACTATGGAACTCGCAGGCCCATGTAATGGGCTTAGTGACTTTGTGCCCCTAGGGTTAATTGGATGTCCTTATAGACTTGTTACAGACCATATAACTGTTAAAGAGGCCCTTGTCCATTGTACAGAGCCAATAAATCCCCCAATATGGCTGCATATGCAATTGCCTTGAGTATGTGGAGTCTTTTTGGATTTGTTTCCTTATCTATTTAGTTCCCTTCTTTATTGCAAGTTTATAGGACCAACTTGAGGCAATCTCAGAAGGAAAGAATTTGGCCAATAGGCTTTTAAGGTTTGCCTTCTTTAACTTGGAATGCAAGTTTGTAAAGAAGGCTAATTATGCATAACCATATGTATTAACTATTTGCATTGGTTTTGATATGTGTAATGAAATCAGCTTTCTTTATTGTTATTTATTTATTTTAATTTTTTAAATTTTAATTTTTTTATTTTTTAAAAGGCAATTGAGCTTTTATTAAGAAAAGGCCAAAAGGCAAAGAATACAAAAAATTTACGAGGCCCCGACCAACTCAACCGTATCGTTATGGATGGGGACGACCTAACTCTTAACCAAATCTAATACTTTTTTTTTTTTTATAAAAAGGATAACTCAATCTAATACATCAATATTCACCCTTATGAATACATCCGCAACCGACTTGCCATTACCCTAAAAGACTCGATTGTTCCTCTCTTCCCACAAGGCCCATAAGATCGCCACTAGAACAAACTTCTAAGCCACTTCATCTTTCCTCCCTTCTCTTCCCCCATGCCATGCGAAGAAGAGCTCTTCGATAGATGTGTGCATCACCCATGAGACCTTGAAGAGAGCAAGAAAGCTTCCCCATAACATGTCGACAAATGTGCAATGGATGAACAAGTGTTTCACCGACGCTACATCCTTCATAAATATTGGACAATAGTTGGGGACCTGATGTAGGGATATGTGGATGACCTAACCCTAGATGCATGTATAATCAGGTACACCAATTAACTAACCGTTTCTAATCACTCCCCTTAGCATAAGATCACGTAAACAGTAAAAATAGAGGACCTAGGGATATGAGGATATATCAGATCTAACATAAGTCAGTCCACGGTCAAGTTTGGATATGATTTTACTGCCTAACCATCCCTCTTTTCCGTTCAAACTAGAAAGGGGGTATCCAGAGAGGAACAAAAATGGTGAAGAACGAAGGGTTCGAGATGAAGAAAGTATGGGTCCTTTTGTCGTTAAAGGAAAAGAAGGAAGATGATTCTTACCTTTTCTTGCACCTTGAAGATCTAGAAAGAACGAAACCTAAAATCGGGGTGGAATCCTCAGCACCCAAGGGCCAATCTGAAACCCTAATATCTTGAATAAAGAGGAAAAAAATAGACGAATTTTATTCATTCAATAATAATGAAAATAGGGTTTCTCACAATGTATATATAAGTTATGGAAAAAGTAAAAGTGCACTAAAGCCCCTGAAAATAAGAAGAATAACAAAAAAGACGAAAAGTAAAGAGAGTGCAATAAAGCCCTTGAAATAAGGAAAAGAACAAAAAAACGCCTAAAACTAAAACACTCGTGTGGTAGGGTGTGAAATCCGACCCATGGATCTATGGTCAGGGTGTGGTTATGCCGCTCTTGCACTCGTAGCGCATCAGAAAATGGGTCCGATGAACCCAACGTCCATCCACATCAACTCCTCCGCTCTGGTACTTTGTCGGCGGCGACGCCTCCTCCTTTGGTACACTCTAAATGGTGCACCACTGATGTCTGCATCAATTCTCCCCGAGTAGGAAGAATACGCCACTGGTGAAAGTGAACTCCTGTATCTCTCGAGCAAATCAGGGTCGATGCGCTGCAGCTCTGCTTATGTGATCCAAGAGTTATCTGTAATGGGCTTGTTCCTTCATTTGACTAGGAATTTTTAGAAACCCTTGGAGCGAGTGGAAACTGCCTCGGAGTCCAAAATTTCCTCTATCTCGTCTCTTCTCGGTGCAGGTGGAAGAGAAGGTAAGATGGGTACAGGAAGATCAGGCTGTGGCTAAGGTCCATATAAAAGGAGGGTCTGGGAAGAAACAGGGGGACCAATGGATAGAGGTAATGGCTCGTGAAAGGGAATTAGATCTTCCACATTAAATGTGGAACTGATGCCCATGGTAGCAGGGATATCAACAAGATAAGCATTAGACCCCAACCTTTTCACAATTTTATGTGGGCCTATGCTACGGGCATGAAGCTTCTTCACGGATCCAGGGGAAACCGATCAGACCTAATACGAACCATGACGTCATCTCCAGGTTGAAATTCCCTAAATCTCCTGTGAGTGTCAGCAGAAAGTTTATAATGTTCATTACTTGATTAATCTTCCTCTTGATCTCATTATGCAATGCATGTATATGCTAGGCAAAGGACTCTCCTAACTCTGAAGGACGCTGTGGGGTAGCCATGGGAATCAAATCTATGGGGGCTCAGGGTTTAAGACCTGAAACAATTTCAAATGGGTTCATTCCTGTGGACCTGTTCACTGAAGAATTATATGCGAACTCTGCTGTGGGAAGAACAGTGTCCCAGGTCCTGTGGTGGTCTCCAACCAGACATTTTAACAAATTCCCTAGGCTACGGTTCACTACTTCTGTTTGACCAGTTGACTGGGGATGATATGCTGAAGAAAACTAGAGTCTCGTACCCAAAAGATGCCATAGAGTCTTCCAAGAATAACTAGTGAACCTAGTATCTCTGTTAGACACGATGGATCTAGGTAATCCATGGAGTCGCACAACCTCATGAAAGAATAACTTCGCAACATGGGAGGCATCTGAGGTCTTATAACAGGGTAGGAAATGGGCCATCTTAGAAAATCGATCAACAACCACAAGTATGGAGTTGTGCTTACGAATAGTCTTGGGAAGCCCAAGCACGAAGTCCATACCGACATCTTGCCACGGGGCATGTGGAATTGGCAAAGGATTATATAAACCTGTATTTTGCTTTCTTTGCTTCGCCAGTTGACATGTCCGACACTGCCCTACAATCTTAGCCACATCTTACTGGAGATTAGGCCAATGGAAACGATCAAACAAAGGGTAACTGTTTTATCTCTACTAAAGTGACCTGCCATCCCTCCAGCATGCAGCTCCCAAACTAGAAAATCGCGGAGGGATGTTCATGGGGTACAGAGCTTGTCCCCTCTAAAAAGATATTCATCTGTAAGGATGAGCTCTGCACTTCTCAAGGGCGGGTCACTAGACAATGACGCATAAATGATCTCAAAATCAGGACAGTTTGAGTATTCACCCTTGAGTTGCTCAAAGCCTGTAACTTCAATACTCATGGACCGCAACGTCATGATACGACGGCTAAGCACGTCAGCAACCTTATTCTCTTTTCCGGCTTTGTGCTTAAGCATAAATGTGTACTCTTGAAGAAATTGTGCCCACTTGGCATGCCTAGGGCTTAACTTCTTTTGAGAGCTCAAATATTTCAAGGCCTCATGATCAGAGAACATGACAAATTCTTGCGGTAATAAATAATCCCGCCAATGGCGCAATGATTGCACAACCGCATAGAACTCCTTGTCATAAGTGGAGTAGCGTTGTTTAGCCTCGTTCAACTTCTCACTAAAAAAGGCCACGTGATGCCTTGTTTACTTTTTTCTCTTTCCTTTTTTCAAATGCTTAGCACATTTTTTATTTTTTTATTTTCTATTCTTGTCTTCTGTATGATGTCTCTTCAGGATCTTCATTTGTTTTATATACTTCTTCTGCTGCCCCAAATCTTTACATCTTAAAGTTACTATGCTTTCTTTCCTATCTTTCTGGGCGGAAGAAAGAAAGAAAGAAGCCTATGCTTTCCATCCTCTCACTAAGTTTATATACCATGTTTCCTTGTTCTTGCAAATATAGAGTATGATTCTGAGGACAACCCATGTGAAGAAACAATCAAACCCATGGTGGATGGTGGAACTGAAGGTTTCAAGGGTCATGCCAGGGTTATTCTTCCAGGAGTTACGCCGTGCTTTGAGTGTACCATCTGGCTTTTCCCCCCTCAAGTGAAGTTCCCTTTATGCACTCTTGCAGAGACCCCCAGAACTCCTGCCCATTGTATTGAATATGCCCATTTAATTAAATGGAATGAGGTAAAAGCTGGTGCATTTCTCCTATTCTTTTATAGTGGGGATTTTGGACTGTTCACAATTGCCTTTTCCTGATAATCTTGTAGGCACATGGTGGAAAATCTTTTGATGCAGATGATCCAGAACATATGCAGTGGGTCTACTCAGAGGTTTATATGTACACTTATTTTACGTGATGTTTCCTTAGGATGGTTTTTTCTTCTTTGATCCTCTTACTGAGTCTTGTTAATATCATACTTAGGCTGTCAAAAGAGCTGAGCTTTTTGGCATTATTGGAGTTACCTATTCCCTGACCCAGGTATGCTAATTCTTTACTAAATCCCTTTGTCTAGAATGAAACCTTTTCATGTTATATATATTAGTAAAATTGGCATGGGCAATGCCGTGAAATGAGAGGAAGAGGTTTGCAAGTTGTGGGAGAGGGGTATGTTAGTGGTGATAAAAAGTAGGTCGCTTTTGGTGGAGGGAGGACTGTGAATTGGCTTATAACACAGCTTCATTCTAATTACCTAAGTGTCCTTTCATTTTTATTTTGATGATTGGATAATTTTATTCAATGAGAGAAAAAACAGCAAACTAAGAAACAACTAGGGGACAAGATCCCACTCAGCATTAGCAAACAGAGACCCAACACAAACAGACTAACTGCTCTTCACAGCCCCTGGTCACACATCAGCATCTCCCCCATTTGGATTGGAAAAGGAAAGTCGGAATTTCCTGCAGAAAAGCATGTCCTGCTTTCCCCATTCGACCATCCAGTTACTAATCTTTCTGAAGATCCTGCCCATGAGCACGCCTTACCCTCTAATGTTCTGCTGTCTCACTTGAGCCAGATGCAGCAAAGGCTAGCCTTGGTGGTTAACTCCCACAAAAACCTTTCACAGGCCCCCATGTGAGTCTCCATTACCATGCAATGAAGTCCGTTACTGTCTCAGGAACAAGAAATTGTATATCAAATTGTCTGAATACCCCTTCCCATATCTGTCTCACTACTTTGCACTGTAACAAGAGATGAGGAACATTCTTGACATCAGCTGCCACATGATACATCTGTTTGGCAGTGTAATACCTGATGCAACCAAATGGTCACACAAGCCAATTGGTCAACATTTGAAGAAAAGACCCACATCTCACACGTGTGCACAAGGAAAAATCCACTTTCCTTTTTTTAGCATATCTCTACTTTCATTTTCTTTCAAATCTCTACATTAAGAAATATCTCTACTTTTCTTTTAAATCTTTACATTAGGAAATATCATTACTTTCCTTTTCTTTCAAAACTCTACATTAGGAAATTTCTTTTATTCTTTCATATCTTTATATTAGGCAAGAAGTAATCTTAGATTTTTCTTATTTCAATGCTTTCTTATTTAGGTAGTTCCCTATTTTTTTAGATCTCGGCTGGTTAGGAATTCAATTTTTAGATATTATTGAAGATTGTAAGGACTCATTATAAACAAGGCTTAGGCTTATGGAATAAGACAGTTGAATAATATTTTCTTTTATGAAAATTCTCTTATTTCTCTACAATAGCATTTTTTTTTTTTTTTTTTTGGGGGGGGGGGGGGGGGGGGGGGGGGGGGGGGTGTTTTCTAGTTTAAGGATAGAGGACTGTTGAGCTTGCTCATAGTCTTTGTGGCTCAAACTTCAATCTTGTGTGTTGAATCTTATTGCAATTTGTTTCATCTTTGATCTAGTTGCATCAAATTAGTATGAGAGCAAGTTCAACTTTTGAGATTTTCTCTTCTCTTCCTTCTTTCCCCAATTTTTGTCCCCATAACCCTCATAACCTTAGATCTAGAATCCAAGCCTATAGTTAAACCCATGTTTTTATTTGGAGATGTTGTGGATAGGAAGATTTTCTTACGCCTCATACGATTATCCCTAGATGGACTTTCCTACCCATCCACATCTATTGCTTTATTCTTATCCAGCTCATTTTGACTATCATGATCATCATTTATTTTGCCTCGAGTCTTACCTATTTTCATATAAGTCTTCAAGAGATTCCTTTCCACGTGTCGGCTACTTAAAAGCATCCTATTGTATGGAAATATCAATGATGTCCAAGAATGTTCAAGAGACGTGGGAAGGGAATTTGTAGGAAGTCAAAAAGGAGATTAGAGTGTTCAAGAAAGATATTGCAAAAGAATTTAAGAAACTCAAGGAGGCGGTGGGAGCTTGCTTCGAGTCCTTGATTGAATGGGAAAAGTGCTGTGTGTTTCGATCTATTTTATTTGAACTTCCTATAGATGAGTATGGCGACCCAAGAGGAATCCTCCTTTGGATTGCTTGATGGATAAATGGATGGTGATGGGTCAATGGTCAAATCGGAGGAAGTTCAAGTTAAACCAAAAGATTAGATGACGGATGATCAAATTGAAGAGACTAAAGGTTTAACAAATATGGACGATTTGATGGTCAAAGAGACGGATAGTGATACAATCATAATAGCAAACTCTGCAGAGGTCGACCCAATGGTACCATCTCAACATCAATCAGGGTGTGCAGATTGGAAGCTGACTGTAATGAAGGGGCCACAATCGATGTCTAGAATGTGGAGGACCAACAAGAAGTAAATGGAAAGATGGCTCGTGTTTGAACATCGTATTATGCACACGGTACCAGTTGGGCATGTGGGTCTCCACCATCAACTGCTAGCAAAGTTGAAGAAAACGCGCTACAAACTAGGATCTTCGCAAGAGATTATGACTACCAATTCAAACTGTAGGACGAGTTTTATTTTTTTTTATTTTATTTTATTTTTATTTTTGAGTCGGGTGGAATTGATGCAACTGAATGGCTACACAAGCCGATTGATCAACATTTGAAGAAAAGACCCACATCTTACATGTGCATGCTCCAAACATGTGCTCAAGAAAATGCCCACTTTCCTTTTTTAGCATATTTATACTTTCTTTTTCTTTCACATCTCTACATCAGGAAATATTTCTACTTTCCTTTTCTTTCAAATCTCTACATTAGGAAATTTCATTTTTTTATATCTTTATCTTAGGCAAGAAGTAATCTTTGATGTTTCTGATTTAAATACTTTCTTATTTTAGTGTTTTCTTATTTAGGTAGTTTCCTATTTTTTTGATCTTCGCTAGTTAGTAATTTTATTTTTAGATTCCATAGATTTTATCGAAGATTGTAAAGTCTCATTATAAATAAATAAGGCTTAGGCTTATGGAATAAAGACAGTCTTGTATTTTATTTATTTTTTTGTTTTTTGGCTCAAACTTCAATCTAGTGCGTTGAATCTTGATGCAGTTATTTTCATCCTTGATCTACTTGCATCAATAACTCTATTCTGGAATACTTGGATCGTTTCGCTATGATTTTTGGGTGCAAGAAGGGTTCCTTCCCATCTACATATCTCGGTCCCCATGGTATTGGAAAGCCTGCAACTCATTTATGGGATTGGGTGGTTGAAAGAATTGAAAGGAAGCTAGCTACTTGGCAATGTTGATATCTATTGCTTGGGGGGGGGGGGGGGGGGGGGGGGGGGGGGGGGGGGAGGAACTGTTACTCATTAAAACAACCTTCTCTAATGTGGCCATGTACTTTATGTCCATGTTCAAATGCCCCCAATTGGTGCTAAAGCGACTACATAAGATGAGAAGAAATTTCGTTTGGAGAGGGACTCATGATGGGAGGAAGTTCCACCTCCTGAAATGAGTGGAGGTGTGCAAACCGCTTAATGAAGGAGGAGCAAGGATCAAAGATTTGGGACCGATGAACACTGTGCTTCTCCGGAAATTGTTATGGAGCCTTGGCACGAAAACATGAAGTCTTTGGAGGGAGATCATTGTGGGCAAGTACGGAGTACAGGAAGGGGGTTGGTTTGTGAAGCATTCATCTCTAGGCTGGGCTTCCAGCATATGGAAAGCTATTGCCGTGGTGGACCACTTGTTTAGAAGAGGGATATCCTTCTCTTTGGGCAAAGGAAATAAGGTTCATTTTTGGGAGGATTTATGGTGCAGAGATAGGACGATGCAAGAGGAGTACTCTGCGTTGGCTATTCTTGCTACAGAGCATCACATTCTTGTTTCTCGGTGCTGCTCTATTTCTAGTGGAGTTGTTGTTTGGTGCCTTCCCTATCG
The DNA here is from genome assembly GCA_021015155.1 of Magnolia officinalis. Taxonomy (NCBI): domain Eukaryota; kingdom Viridiplantae; phylum Streptophyta; class Magnoliopsida; order Magnoliales; family Magnoliaceae; genus Magnolia; species Magnolia officinalis. Next base: position 29,301,550 of record JAJHSJ010000018.1, on the reverse strand, counting down.
GAGGAATCTATCTGATGATGAAGTGTTGCAGTATATGGCCTTGCTGGATAGGGTTAAGCACGTGGTGCCTGCCATGCAATTGGAAGACTCAACTTGGAAAGAACATCGTTCGGGAATCTTTTCGGTTGCTTCCTTTTACAATCTTATCTCCATCTCGACGAGGCCCACCCATTCTTCCTTCCCTTACCTCTACTGGCATTATGCCCACCCACCCCCCCCTTGTGTTGTGATTTTCGTGTGGCTTGTTGGCTGTAAGAAGGTCCTCGCCATCGATAATCTCCAAAGGTCTCTTATTCTCCCATATGCCTTATGTTATGTATGAAGGATGCAGACTCCATTAATCACTTGTTTATCCACTGTGCTTTCGCTCAGAGTGTGTGGGAGTTTTTCCTAGGCCCTAGCAGAGGCTCAAACAGCTTGGGTTATGCCAAAGTCAGTTGAGAACCTCATATGGGCGTGGCATGGAGGGGTAAGTAGAAGGCATCTAAAATTACCTGGAGGTTGCTTCTGCTGGCTATTTTCTGAGCTCTTTGGAAAGAAAGAAATGATCAATGCTTTACAAACCGGGAAGCTTCAGTGGATGGGGTAGGCAAGAGGATTATGGGGTTTGCTCAAGAATGGGCTCCTTATGTTTCTACAGCTAGTGTTGCTGCTTCTTTTTTCTTTTCGTTCTATACAACTGGGCTTTGTATTCTTTTGCTGCCTCTTGGCGGGTTTTGTAATAAAATTGTTATCATTCAAACCACCCCCCCCCCTCTATTCTGGAGATTATTTAAATATCTTTCAATTGCTTTAAAACCTTCATCATATCCTTTCATATTACATGGTTTAACTGTTTTAACCGACGACTGGCATGCAATTTTTTGCCTCTTGCAATTCTTGTTATATATCTATGCTACAATGTAAGGCCAAATAATTTTTCATTTTGCTATTAAAAAAAATCATGTATTTTTTAAACTTTGACTTTTGACTAAAATATCCCTATAAATTGACATGACGAAACTACCCACGACCTTCCTCTAGGATGCAACATATCTACACCTCAATCGAAACTACACAAATACCGGTGCTCATTGTGGATGCAATATATGCCAGAAGGTTGGAATGAAACTAATCATTTAATTGGTGGCCATCAAATGGTCAGAGATCCAAATTCACTTCACAGTACCCAAAGTTTGGCTTCCATTGTGTATGAAGCATAGCACAAACATCATATTTATTGATTGGCTTTTACATCTAAATGTCACTCATTTTTAATCTGAGTCCGTCAATCTAAGGAAGCATCTTGATGATTTACATAGAATGCGAAACTTGTTGATCAAGGAATATAGTCTGCTCTAAAATATTACTCCAATCAAGTTGTTAAATGCTGTCAAAATTGTTATCGTGTTGCAAATCGTAATAGGGGTTGAATTGCATCAAATTGCAAAATCGTATGATTTTTTCTGATATCTTAAAAATAAAAAAAGATCTGAAAGAAAGAAATAAATCATTGTAATCCATTTTCTATCAATATGCACCAAAAAAGGTAATACATATTTCGATAGTGTTAAAAGGATTCTTGTCTTTCCTTTGTTTTGTATTTCAAGAAATGTACTTTAAAAAACACACTGATCCTTTATGTTCTTTTTTACTTTAGTGTAGAGTCACGTTGGAAAAAGCGGCATTTGATTTTGTTGGCCAATGAAAAAGATATTCTGATTCTTTGTTTTGGGTTTTGAATATGAAACTCCCCAAATATTCTCTCTCGAAAGACAAAAAATGAGGATTTTTAATAGGGGAGGGCCTTTTACATGTTTTAGCAAAAGGGTAAAAAAGGATAGAAACGGAAAAAAAAAATTGATTTTTATGTAATGTTGGGCCCATTTACTCTCAGTCAACAGTAATCTAGCAATTCAATATGATAAAATGGAAGCAATATAAAATTTGAAAAAGAAGAGAACGGGTATAATTTGAATCATAAAGTGTGAGATTCAAACCATTGAATCATAGGATACATCTGAAAAGGGATTCAAGGTTCGACTTAAATCGTGAACTGTAAACCATATGGTTTTGACAAATATGGCTCTTGATGATCCTATCAATGTGATCTTTGGCCCATGGCCCATTCATTTTGGGACACCTCGTTTGCATCATGGAAACCATTTCTTCTCAAGAAAAACTTTGAGGATTAGTCCATCCGCCATGGGACACAATAGACCATTTATCTGGAGTAAGAACTGTGGGAGTTGCTTGTCAAAATAGAAAACCCATGTGTACTGTGCAAAGATATGGCTGCGTGTCTTACATAATTCCTCTTTAGTAATGGTATATAATTGGACAGTGACAATGTTGTCATTCAATCCCAAATAGGAGGGAGGCCAATTCGTACACCTCCTCCACAACAAGAAACAAGTCTACTTCAGCACTTGTACTTGAGGTTTGCTATCACCACATGCACTGTCAAACGCACCACATTTATCAAGTGTGTTGGGCCATCTGGGTGGTGTATTGGGTAACTCCAAATGTGAAAAATCAGGTTAGTCCATGTAGAGAGCCACCCCTACACAAAAACAATCAATTGTCAAAAGAAAAATGTCAGCAATCCTTATTCAACGTGCATAATGAACATGTGCTATGTGTAGAGGCATGTGTTGGAAGGCATGTCTGAGGGCTAGAACTTCTCTCTGATTAGAATAAGAGTGGAACCTTTTAATCTGTGTTTTAGGAGTGTAGATTGTAGCCTGATAATCTCTCTGATTATGAGTGTAGCCCGTTACGGAAACTTTACAACTTACACAGGAACTCTAAAGAGAATGTCTGTGATAATAGAAATTATCCATACTATTGTGCAGTAAGGTGGGACAATGCATTCATCCACAGAACAAAACATGCATTCTTCACAATAGTCCAGTCTATCCAATTGTTGGTTCCACTATGGGTGGAGCATTTCTTGAATATTACTTAGAAAGGACAATCCTAGTTATCTACAAGTAGTGGCTTTTAGTGTTCAAATGGTGCTGATATTATCAACAATAATTTTTTGAAAGATGATATTATCAATAATATAGGCTGATATTATTTGTCTCACACCTCAGTAATACAGATACGGGGGATAATAATTAATAACACAATTTACAAGTAGTCTTGACATTTCCATGGAAGACAGCACAACCAAACAATGGAATTATTGTTGGATTCATATTTTTCCATTTCCATATTTCAGATTCTCTCCAAGCAAATGGACCCTTATATTTTAGGAATTTCATTTGGTTTACTTTTATAAATGAGAAACCATAATGCCTTTGAAACATCAGTCCATGCAAGTGGGACCATGTTTAGGTGATCAAAGTTGATGATTTGATGGACTCCATCTTGGATTATTGATCCCTAAAAAAATTCCCTAGTTCAAAGCATTGTTGTGCGAAGCATGAGGGGATGCGGCAACAAACTCGGGTGTGGGAGTGGGGAAGTGTCTCTTTCAAAATGTAATCGTGTATAAATAAGTAGGAAGCAGGAGCGGGATGGAGAGTCTGAAGCAGGGATTCAAATTATCTCCGATATTATCTCTATCTTGAGGTCAGCGATACTGACAACACTAGTAGCGATACTGATAACACTGGTAATATTAAAAATTCTAGGCATCGGTGATGTAACGCCAATGTATCGATATGGCCAACATTTCCGACTGTGTAAATTTCAGGTGTCGCTTGTATTGCCAATGTATCGTTATCAGCAATGTATAGCTAATATTTTCGACTAGGGAAATTCCAAGTGTTGCTTGTATCGCTAGTGTATTAGTGATATTTCGATATTATTGCAAAAAATCTGTTTATTAAAAAAAATTCATTTCAATTTTTTTACGAGCGCATGGTTGCATGCAGTCTTTAATTTGTAGATGATAATATTGATAATATCGTGATATTATCATTATCGCAACGCGGGCTATATCAAGAGCACTATTTCATTTTCTTTCTAGTTGTCTACAATTTTTAGGTGAAATATCATGTGGAAGGTGGATGGTTGGATGGATAGATGGGATGAATGAGATGGCTGAATTGATTTCTTACAACAACACATGCTTTTAGGCTCCATTAAATGGAAACTTATTATTCATGCATTCTTTTTGTAATTTTTTAATTCCTAAATATGCAAATATGTGTATTTTAACATCTCTTGAAGTTTCACTGAAAAAGTCTACCATTTTCCCATATTTCCCTGATGTTTTTGCATTTCCGGTTATCGGCATATTATGGGCGATATCGATATTGTTTCCATATCCCTGGCCAATGAAACTTGTAGCGATACCAATACTACGAACACTAACTAAGGTCCGTATTGAGCCGTACCTTTGTATTGGTTACATGGTGTGCCGTAAAGGCCGTTACGGGGCCGTAAAGGCCATTACGTAAAGGTAACGGTGGCAACCGCTACACGTTACAGGGTCGTAACGGCCGTAACAGCTGTTATGGAAAAAAATGACCCGTAATTGCCATTAACGGCACGTTACGTCCCCTATAAAATGCCATAGTAGCCCCGTAATGGTCTATTACGGGACAAACACATGTTTTTCATACTTTTTAATCAACACTACAGGTCAGATACAAGTTTTTTTGGGGGTTTTTCAATAAATAAATAAATAAGAGAAACCATAATGGCCGTTACGGGGCGTAACAACCGTTATGCCCCGTATCGTAAAGGTAACGGTGGTGGCCGTTACGGCCACCGTTACCGTTACGGAACACCTATTTGGTTATGGATGAGTTAATGATGCATTTATAGGAAGAGTCTCGCGGTGCATGTTGGTTGCAGATGACAGTTTGGATTGAGGAGATGAGGGGGTAAACACAAAGATAGGAACTATGTGGGGATACTTGAGAATCTTAAGGTTAATGGGGATGCTTTAGAACCAAAGGTTGGCTACTCTAGGTGTTGGACTCGACTCAGCCCACCTATAAAATTTGACTTGGGTTAGTCAAACAGTGTCTCTGGTGAGTCATTTTTCGTAGAATTGGGGCACATTTGGCCAGTTCACAAATCAATGCTGTTAATATGATGGGTCTTTATAGTGGCCCATTTACAAATAACCCAGACTAAAAGATACTGTACACTAGCCTTTTGAGTCTGGTGGTTCATACACAGGTAGTAATTAATTGTATACATTGCATACAAGTTACTTAAACTATCATGTTAGATGGATCACAGTTAAATTTACACCAATCTGCTTTTCTAATTGTCTGATTGATGGACACTAAGTGGAGCTTCAAACGAAAAAATAGTTGATGGCCCAAACTTAGCCAACAAAACCTCCATCAATTAAAGGTCAGGGACTCAGAAGAGTTAAATTAATCTCATTTTGTAAATGTCCAGTGGAGCCCTCAATTTGGACTATCTATTTGGGTCAATGTGTCGCACATACACACTTTGTCAGTGGTCGCCAAGAGTAGCAAATAAAGCCCTCATTTTGGTAGTGGGCTTCTTCTGTGATAGTTCACCACCAACTAAAATCCTGGTGACTCTTCCACCCTACACATGGCTTAGTCGTATGAGAAACCAAACTGTCCAAATCACTGACCCATTTATTGATGGAGCATAACCCAACATTACATGGAGCATATGATAGCAACCATCTGACTTTGCACTTGCAATATGGACTGTTCCCTGTTTTACATTTAACCATCCACTTAATAACCATCAATTTAATGGTTAAAAGATTGGTTGATTAGTGTGATTCTAGAGACAGCACCATCCACTACTATTCGGATGGCCTAGATAGGTCTACGTGGGTGCTACATCTGAGGATGTGCCACCACCATTTTTGAAATGGTGGTAAACTATCATGGGAATCTACCTCTTGGGAAGTTATCTGATACTCCAGTGAGAGCATGATATGCTTGATATGCAAGTACTCAGGAATTGTATGCATGGCATACGCTCACTAAAACTAAATTGTCAAAAATGTTTTACCTATGGTAGATAGTTCACCATCTTGAAACTAGATTGATTGACTGATCCTAAACTTCAATTAATGGTCATATATTTGCTGAATTGGGACCATCAATTTTCATTTCAGCTGTTCCTTAAACATCCAAAAATCAGTTAAAGTTATGAATTTTAATTGGTATGCATTTGTAGTCCATCAAAACTGAAGGCCACAATTTGAACATGTTAACTTGAGTTTCTTAAATTCCATGTGTAGAGTTTAATAATGCCCGTGCATCAATTATCACGTACCAAAGGGTCTCTCTTTTTTAGGTTTTTAATTTGAACCGTCTCAGCTGCAAAGCAGCAGCCAGCGGCAGTACTAAAGGAAGAAGGAGAAGAAGAAAGGAGAAGGATAATACAAAAGGAGGAAGAAGGGGAGGAAAGGAGGAGGAAGGGGAACAAAGGAGAAGGAAGGAAGAGGAAGAACTTTTTTTTTTAAAAAAAGGCAACAAACTGAAAATGCATTAAAAAGAAGGAACGGATACAAGAGACGAAAAGAAAGAAAAACCAAAAAACAGAAAAAACAGACGAAAAGAAAGAAAAACCAAAAACCAAGCTCCTATCAATAGGCATTGTCATTGTGAAGCTCAACAAATTGGATTGTCGCCAATGACGATGACCGCTGCGACGATGCCCGCGAAACAACGACGATGACTGCTGCGATGACGAGTAAGACGTTCTACGACTACGACAAGGGGAAGGGGATTCAAATGGATTCAAACCAGACCTTATCTGCCATTGATGAACGAGATTGGAACGTAGTCTGCTCATCCAGGAGAACGCGAAACCCGGGAGGTGAGCTTCGGAGAAAATACTCCTCATTCCCCACCCTCTTCGTTAAAGGGTATCCTCACGGTTGGTTCCCCCTCAATCTAAAGAAGATCTTTGGGCGTGCGGGAGTTGTAATGGACGTTGTGATGCCTAGAGACAGAGAAACAGGAGCTTAACGCGGCTTAGCTCTGGTCCGCATGAGTAGCGAAGCGGAATTAGCCAGGGCGGTGGCCATGCTTCATGGTGTAAGTTATGATGGCAAGAAAATGCTTGTCCAGAGGGCGCGTTATGGCCCGAAAACTCTGCCGTCTTCCACCCGCATGATGTGGCCCTCTATTAGACCCTCTAAACCCCCGGAACTTCGGAATGCCCCTCTTGGGGCGGTCCAAAATAAGTGCTCTGTTTCTCTCTCGTTCAGAGATGCCCTCAAGGGTCCGAATAGCTCTGACCCATCAGTCCCACCACAGGATGAGTCCTTGCCAAAACCTCTGCAGAAAGAGCTTCCTGTATCCCTGACTGGTCCCGAAATCGATGGCAGGAAAGAGAATCAGTCCGATTTCTCGGTGTCTGTAGATCAACAAACATTTGAGAAGAATCACGCAGAACTGGCCAAATCGGTGGTGATCATCACGGAAGAAGGTGCGTCTATACCGGCAGTTAGGTCATGGATTCGTGACTGCACAGGCTTTCAATACTGTAACTCAGACATTAAGCCATTGGGTTACAACGCCCTTTGGGTGAGAGTCTGCCCTGGGTTAAACCTAAACATGTTAACAATGGCAGGGCACCTGCATGCCTCTGGCCCGATTAAAAAAATCATGCCGTGGGAGGAGTTCTCTATCTTTGGCAAGGAAAATGTCTGGGTTCTCATCTGGGACATCCCAATGGAGTGTTGGTTCGACGAATTTCTCATTCAAGTTGCATCTACTCTAGGATTTCTCCTTGAAATCGATTCGAAGACTCAGCTTGGAGTGGAATTGGGCGTTATCAGGGCACGAGTTAGAAGAGAAAAGGGATCTCCCCTCCCATCCCACATCCCAGTCAAGGTTGCTAGCTGGGTCATCTCGCTCCCTGTCCAGAAGGAGCTACCGGGAATGATCCACCCTAGATGGGGAGAAGTTTGGAGTTCAAGGGAGCTGGCGGAGCAGCATCCGGTGCAGTTGCAGGGGAACCCAAGTGAAGAAGGAGCACTGACCCCATTCTCCCGTGGAGCACCGGTGAAGAGGGCTGTCAGTACACCTGCAGCGAACGTCTCTCAAGGCGGCGTCAGGCCTCTTCAAAGGCGATGTGGCAGCTCCCCTTCGAATTCGCCGTCTCGTCTGACAAACGAAATCCCATGCGTTGGCGTCAAGATTGCGGCTGCCTAGGAGAATGCGACACGTGTTTGGGCTCATAATACCTCCTCCAATGCGGACGATTTTTCTTCGCCACGTTCTGCCATCATCGAGACACGTGGCCTACCGTTCCATCGCCTCGCGAATCCTAATAATGATGACACTGCATCAGCAGTAGATCGCGACACGGGTCGCCCGTTCGTCCCTTGGACGGCAGCAGTGCTGTCCACCTGGAAGAGCTGCCGTCAGTCCCGATGCTAATGTCTCTCATCGACATCGGGTCCGTTGATGCGGGGCCGTTCACCACCCAGATCCGTCTCTCCACCCAAGCGGGGTTCCTTTAAGCTACTTGAACCTATCCCTTCTCACCTCGGACCCGTTCTAATCCCACGCCCGATCTCAACCGACATACCTATTCCTGATGGATTCTCCCTCCCACACCTTTCAGTCCCTGTCTCTTCTTCCCTTAACCCTTCCCCTTCAATCCACGACGACGATATATCTAGAGGAGATATTTCCGAGAACATGCTGTCCGATCCCTCCTCTGGCTCTCCCTTCCCTTCAACCTCGGATAACTCTCTGCCTTGCAGCAGAGACTGGGCGGACCTGGGTCCTATTACCCTATTCCAGGAGGAGATTCCCAGTGACGTGATTGTTGTAGAACCTCTCCAGATGTATTCAGAGTTTCCTAATCAGCAGGAGGGAGACAACTCTTCTCTGTTCAGGGAAGTTAAGAGCAGAGCGGATATATATGAAGAAATCCATGACAAGAAATGGATCCGAGACGCAGTGGGGTGCGTGGGTCATTCTCTGGGTCTCTTATTTGGGAACCGACCGGAAGACTACACTGAACTCTTTCAGTTCATTGAGAACAGGGGCAGACCCTTACCGCCTGCAAGGTAAGCCGTTAAACAGGTCTCCCGGTTAGCGAGCAACAGAGAACTTATCCGCCTTCGATCTTCTCCGGCTTTGAGTTCCACGTCGTCTGTTCGACTCGGTCGTAAGGGTACTCGGGGCAACTCAGTTCCCCAATGATCATCCTTTCTTGGATTGTCAGGGGGTTGGCTCCAAGCAGAAGCGGAGCCTCATCAAAGGTTCTATCAGGAGAAAAAACCCAGACGTCATCTGTCTTCAGGAAACCAAAGTTCCTTCCTTCTCTGTGGCGTTACTGGCCTCCTTATGGGGTCCTGTGGATGCGCAGTTCGCTTCCTTGGACGCTTCGGGGTCGTCGGGGGGCATTCTCATCACTTGGAAATCCTCTAAGTGGAACTTAAAAGCCTCTTTGTCTGGATCCTTCTCCAAAGCGGTCATTCTTCAAGATAAGTTCTCTCAATTTCGTTGTTGTATAATTTCTGTTTATGGTCCTAATGACGTCTCTGTAAGGCCCAATTTCTGGGAAGAGCTGACTGCCATCAGACAGTCCTTTTTAGGCCATTATTGCTATGTGGGTGATTTTAACGTCATTCGTTTTGCAGACGAGCACTCTCGGAAGAGGCAGTCATCCCCGACCATGCAAGCTTTCTCTGATTGGATCCAGGCGCAGGAACTTGTGGACCTTCCTCTCGCGGGTGCTAGGTTCACTTGGTCGAACGGCCGTAGCTCGCAGATTCAATCCAGACTCGACAGGTTCCTCCTGTCCACGGACTGGATTGAGGAATTCTCTACTGTGACTCAATCGGCCCTCCCCAGGTCGACTTCCGACCATTGCCCCATTCTCCTCTCGGTCGTTGATAATGATTGGGGTCCTAAGCCCTTTAAATTCAATCCGGTCTGGATCAACATTGACGGTTTCAAGCAGCTGATTACAGAGTGGTGGGACTCTTTCCAGGTTCAGGGCTTTGCTGGGCACCGTCTCGCTTCCAAATTGAGATTTCTCAAGGAGAAAATCAAGGCCTGGAAGACTGAAGTTCTTAGGAAAAGAGAAATTGAATCAGAATGCTTATTTGCTGAGCTTCACCAAATCGATTCCACTGTCGAAGGTGATAACCTATCTTCAAATTTTTAGCCAAACGCATCAAGATCATGCAATCTTTATCCTCCAGAGCCCTTGAAGACGAAGTAACTTGGAAGATCAAATCGCGGGGCGAGGTGGATTTCTGAAGGAGACAAGAACACAAAATACTTCCACAGTTTAGCCAACACGAGAGCCTGCGCTAAGGCCATCCACAACATCACTGTTGATGGCAGAATCGTAGAGGACAGAGAAAAAATTTCTAAGATAGCTGTCGATCATTTCTCCTCTCTTCTCTCTTCTAAAGGATGGACGAGACCCCTGTAAGATGGGATCCCTTTTCTTTTGCTCCTGAATTCGGAGGCCCTTTCTTTGGAAGCTCTGTTCTAGGAAGAAGAGGTTAAATCGGCTCTTGATGCTATGGAAGGAGACAAATCTCCTAGGCCTGATGGGTTCCCCATGTCTTTCTTTCAACAAATTTGGGAAACTGTTAAATTTGACGTCATGAGCTTCCTCTCTGAATTCCACGCTAGAGGTAAATTATCCAAAGGTTCAGGAGCTTCCTTCATCGCCCTTATCCCGAAAGTCGCTGGTGCTACCTCTTTTTCTCAATTCAGGCCCATCAGTCTGATAGGCGGCCCTTATAAAATTCTGGCGAAAGTTCTCTCTATAAGGCTGTCATCGGTGTTAGACAAGCTCATTTCTAAGTATCAAAATGCTTTCATTAAAGGTAGGCAGATCATTGATGGGGCCTTGATTGCAAACGAGGTTCTCCACTCTTGCCACAGATCTGGAATTAAGAGTGTGTTTTGTAAGCTCGATATCGAGTAGGCTTATGACCACTGCGACTGGGGCTTCCTGCATTATATGCTTCTCCGTATGGGCTTTGGGTTTAAATGGAGAATGTGGATCAAGGCCTGGATTGAATCGTCGCACTTCTCGGTCCTTCTCAACGGTGTTCCTAAAGGGTTCTTTCCCAGTTCGAGGGGTCTTCGCCAGGGTGACCCCCTTTCCCCCCTTCTTTTCCTCCTCATCGCTGAGGCCCTCTCTCAGTTACTGCGAAAGGGCCAAAGCTCTCGGTTATTCAGGGGTATTTCGATGCCGGGAATTCCTACTCCGATATCTCATATTCAGTTCGCTGATGACACGCTTATTATGATTGAAGCGGACTCCGAAGCAATCAATAACCTGCACACCACCCTTCGATGCTTCGAGGCAGTCTCAGGTCTGAGAATCAATATGGCTAAATCCAAGGTTTTTGGGGTTAGTGTCTCGGAGATCGACCTGAATTAGTACGCTCATCTCCTAGGTTGCTCGCCTACCTCCTTTCCGACGTTGTTCGTTGGTCTGCCGCTCGCTATTGGGGCCCCGCCGACCGCGATGTGGGACAAGGTTGTGGAGAAATTTCAGAAGATGCTGACCAGATGGAAATGCAGATATTTATCTATGGGAGGAAGGCTCACCCTCATCAAAGCCGCCCTGTCCAACATCTCCACCTACTTCATGTCTCTCCTTATCTGTCCTCCTTCGGTCTTGGCTCGTATTGACAAGCTTAGAAGAGACTTCATGTGGTGCGGCAAAGAGAATCAAAATAAGTTTCATCTGCTGGACTGGCAGGAGGTCTGTCGTCATTTCCAGGATGGTGGAGCGAGCGTGAAGAATCTGAAGGCTATGAATAAGGCCCTTTTGGGCAAATAGACTTGGAGATTGGGATCAGAACCGGCAGCTTTGTGGAACGCTATCATCAAGAATAAATATGGCACGTCTTAAGGAGGGTGGTGGACCAAGGAGTCCACCTCTTACAGAGCTTCCCGCATCTGGAAAGGTATTTTGCGTTCCAAATCTTCTGTCGTTCAGAATACTGCCTTCCAATTGGGGAACGGGGTGACAATCAGGTTTGGGACGACCTCTGGCTGGGGGATAGAAGGCTGAAGGATAGTTTCCCTTCTATACATCGCCTTGCTGTTAGTAAGGATAGCGTTATCGCCGATTTTTTCACTCAATCCACTTCCGGGACGGTATGGGATATCAGATGCTTTAGAAACCTAAATGATAGGGAGGCATCTGATTACGCGGCCCTTCTCGCTCTGTTATCCTTGGCTCCCCAATCCATTCTGAGCAGGACAAAATTATCTGGTCGAAAGACAAATCTTCCAGTTTCTCAGTTAAATCTCTCTATGATGTTTTCGCCCCCCATCTCCTCCTAAAAACCCCCTCCTGCCCTTTTATTTGGAAGTATCGTGTCCCTCCCAAGTACTGATGCTTTGGTTGGTTGGCTTCAAAAAATCGGATTCTCACCATAGATAATCTCAAGAAGAAAGGGATGTAGTTGGTAAATATTTGCCTTTGCTGTATGAAGAGCGACGAATCGGTGGACCATATCTTCGTCCATTGCCCCTTTATCATGCAAATTCGTTAGGAATTTTTTTTCCCGGTTTAGCGTCAGTGGATGCGTTCCTGCTTCTGCTTATTCCATGTTGGCTTACTGGCACGACTTCAGGCTGGGCAAGGTCAAATCTTAGGTGTGGAAAATGGCAATTCTGGCTATTTGGTGGGCGATTTGGAAAGAAAGGAACGACAGATGCTTCAACAATTCTCATTCAACCCCTCATGTTGTGGGTTCAAGGGCTAAAAGACTAATTATTGAATGGGCAACCAATGTATCTTACCTTAGGGACTTTAATTTTCTTTTCCTAGGCTTGTAATTTCCGCTTTTGCTATCTTAGCAGTTGCCCTCTGTATTTTTCCTCTCTTCGTTTTTAATATATTCTCTCGTTACTTTAAAAAAAGAAAAAAAAAAAGAAAAAACAGCAAAACGAAAGGCCCAAGTGCTGAGATAGCAGAAGACACCTAAGGACCTAAAAACTGAAATCCACAACTTTCAGAGTTTTAACACTAGCAGCCCATTCAATCACCAAAAGCTTAGCCCTAGAACCGACAGACTTAGCAGAAGAAGAAGAGTTGTTGAAACATCTGTTATTCCTTTCTTCCCACACAACCCACCAGATGGCGAGAATGGCCATACGCCATATCGTAGTCTTCGATTTCCCAAGCTTGAGCCCATTCCAAGCAACCAGCAAATCGGCGGCTGAGCAAGGAGAACACTAACTGACTGAGAAACGTTGGCAAAACTCTTCGATAATGGAGGATACGAACACACAATGAACCAACAGATGATTTACCGATTCTGCCTGACGCATGCAACTTAAACTAATATTGGTAATCGACATTCCTCTCTTGGCCAAGTTATCGATGGTGAGAATTCTATTGCGACCCACCAACCACCCAAAACAAATGACTTTAGGTGGCACCTGAAACTTCCAAATACACGGTGTGGCGACATAGTGATCCTGCTTAGTTGGGTAAATTATCTTATAAAGAGATTTAACCGAGAAAGCACCAGAGTTCTCCAACGGCCAGACGATACTGTCAGACAGAGAGGAAGAGATCGAAGAATGATATATATACTCCTTCACATACTCTATAGCTTCGCTATCAGAAAGATTTCGAGTGCATCTGATGTCCCAAACTGTGTTCGCTGACGTAGTATAGCAACAACTATTTATAAAAATTCCTCTGTCTGGAGAGATGCGATAAATTAGGGGGAATAGAAATCCGAGAGGTTTTTCATCGATCCAAATATCCTTCCAAAATCGAATTGAGAAGCCATTACCCAGCGCATATGCAGCATTATCAATAACCGACTGTCTAACCTTGAGAATTCCTCGCCAGATGTGAGAAGCCTTGTAATACGAAGATTTCCTCGGCCACCATCCTCCCTAAGAAGCGCCATATTTCCCTATAACACGGTTTACAAGATTCTCAGCAAAAGTAACTATCGAAACCCATAGAGCATCCTTTTCGGCTGCAAATCTCCAAACCCATTTCCCCAAAAGAGCCGAATTCATAAGATGGAGATTCTTGACATGACTTGTCCAAGCCACCGAGCCATAAGATAACTCGGAAAAACTTGCTCAATTCATGTGGTTATTTCAACCGCACTAAGTTTGCGTCTTTTTATATATTATATATTATATATATTATTTATATATATATATAAAAATCCCGGTCTGTGGGGCATAAAAACTGGGTCGACTCGGGTGAGTTCTGAGCCAACTCGCCGAGTCATCCAAGCTTGGTCCAACCTTTTGGATGAACTGGATATGAAAAGATGGAAATAATGTTTTGGTTGGATGGTAAATTAGCAGTCTAAGTGTTTGGATATGAGCATCTTTCTCTTGCAGCCACTCAAACTGAATTTAAAAGTTTATAGGGTAGTATAAGACTAGCCGTGCTTTATGGGACAAAATGTTGGGCAGTTAAGGAAAAACATGTTCATAGGATTTGTGTAGCTGAAATGAGGATGTTAAGATGGATGAGTGGCAAGACAAGCAACGATAAAATTAGAAATGAATGCATTGGAGGGAACTTAAAAGTATAACCAATAGGTAATAAGACGAGGGAAAGTAGACTTAGATGGCTTGCTCATGTTCAATGGAGACCTAAAACTGTGCAGGTTAGGAGTGAGTTTGTACAAGTTAAAGGCCCAAAAAGACATCGGTGGAGATAATGAGAAAGGCTTTGATGACTTATCTAACTGAAGTTATGGCCCTTGATAGAGTGGAATGGCGGAAAAGGATTCATGTAGCTGACCCCAATTAGTTGGGATAAGGCTTAGATGATGATGATGATGACGGCAATCTTTCTCTTGCTGAGCATGTGCAAGTATGGACACGCACACACACGGGTCGATCGTGTTGTGTATATGTCATCCAAGCCATTCATCATATGCACCCCACATCCTTCAAAAGAAACATACATGCCCCACCAGGATGAAGGAACACAAAAAAGCAGGCCATTCGAAAACTTACGTGGCCCACACCACATGAATTTTAGAGGTTTTAATCATGATTTGACATTGTTCCCTATGGTGTGGCCCACGTAAGTCTTGGATTGGCTGATTTTTGGGTTATAAAGTGAGCAGGAGGGGGCTAACATTTTGGACTGAGCAAATTAGGTGCATACACCATGTGGGCCGCACAATAGCCTGGAACCACCCTTGGTTGTGGTGGCACCATTACCATGTGAATGCACCCCGACATGTATGAATAATGCCATGGTCTCTGTTGTTATGGGGCCTACCTGGGGTGTGTAACATCCAATTTGTCCAAAAGGCCCTACTATATTAATGTGACACTGCAAAATTAAGATCGGCCGAATTATCAAGTGGGTCACACCATATAAAACAATGTAAAAATACAAATCTACAAATTCAACTTGTGAGCAAGGTTTTGAATAATGATATTAGTGGGCGTGTTAGCTTGGGCAAAAAACGATATGAAAAGGAGCATATCAGATTGTATCAGCCAAAATTGTTTTGGCCCAAAAAATCTTATTGGGAAAATAGAAATTTTTTTTTAAAACACCAGAATCTATCATTTTTTGTATATTTAACATGTATTCAATGGTGTATCGGACTAATCTTTGATTAGAATGCTTGTGGGTGGCTTGACCTGCTGAAAGTCGATTAGTTGGTCCATCCAATGTACACACTTGGTCAGCTTGGGCAAAAAATGATATGAAAAAGAGCATATCAGATTGTATTAGTCAAAATTGTTTTGGCCCAAAAAATCTTCTTGGGAAAATAGGAAAAAAAAATGTAAAACACCAAAATCTATCATTTTTGTATTTTTAACATGTATTCAATGGTGTATCGGACTAATCTTTGATTAGAATGCTGTGGGTGGGTTGACCTGCTGAAAGGTCGACTAGTCGATCCATGCAAAGGTACACACTCTTATACCACCTTATATAGAAGTTGAGAAGAATTTTAAGAAAAAAGAATTCAAGTATAAAATATCTTTGATCTAGTAATCTTACTGTTTGGATTACAACAACAACAACAAAAAAGAAAAAAAAAAAAAGAAAAAGAAAAAGAAGAAGATCCATGAACAGAATATAGGAGTCAAAGTTGTAATATAGTCTAAATCAATGGAGTCATGCCTGCGAAAACCTCCTCTTGACATAGGATACAATAAAGTGGAAACATATTTGGAATTATAAGCATTAGCCCTCAGTTAGGTCCGGGTGTCTGGACCTAGATCAGATTCCAGTTGGGACCATTTTAGGTAAGTCAGAATCAGACCCATTTCAAAATTTGATTAGTAAGAATCAGACCCATTTCAAAATTTGATCTGAGGCAGGTGGGATATGGTTGATTTCAAATGTTTCCTGACCTGTCCCATTTAGTAATTGGGACAAACTTTTGGACCGATTCCTTCTCTAATGGGCTTAAATTCAGATCAAGATACATTTATTGTCGGGTCAGGCTGGGTCCAATGAGCTGGTGGGTCGACCTGACCGTTTGTATGCCTACTCTAATTGGTTTAAATTTTTGGGCAATACTTCATCCACAATGGCTGATGGTTTAGATCCATCTCTATTTCTGTGAATGCATTCTTCACATGTTGTGGATGGGTTGCCACACATTATTACTTTGCGCAACGAATCGAGGAGTCTACCCCTTTATATCAGTCGGATACTTCTTTCTGTTTAGGGCATGAGGTAAATTTATTTTCAAGAAAATTTTATAAGATAATAACATGTCAAGCAATCATTGATGGTCTTATAAGATAATAAGTTTAGTTTGCTAGTTGACATCATTCACACTTATTTCAGAGATGAATATACACTGTGAATGATGTTGTTATATTTCACCTGTTGGATCATAAGTTACTCAAAAAGTATTGGTGCACGCACGTAATGTGTTAGTATCTATTTCTTTTCTAGTATCACACATTCCCTTGTACTGTGGGTTGTGCAGCTTTAGTAATATACACTTTTTTTTTTTTCCTGCCGCTTTACAGGGTGTTGTGAAGAATATAATTCCAGCTATTGCTTCTACAAATGCAATTATATCAGCTGCATGTGCACTGGAAGCCCTGAAGATAGCAACAGGATGCAGCAAAACATTATCCAATTATCTGACGTAAATCCTTTCTCCTGTTCTGTGTTATGCAAATTTGAACTTCTAGTAGTGTAAAAAAGAACAAGGGTGGCAATCGGCTGTGTCCAGGGAAAGCCAGGTTGGGTTCAGCCCATACACGGTCTATTTACATATTTCGTGGAAATTCAGGTCAGTCTTTTGGGCCCGAGCCTGGCTTGTTGCAGGCACAAGGGCTCTAGACTCATGGCCAATGATCAATGTTGTTGAATTGCATATGCGATCATGTGTGATCACATATGCCTATGCGCATATGCAATCACACAATCGCATATGCGACTGCATATTTTTTTTTTCGAAAATAAAAAAAATTGAAAAATAGGGAAAAATAAAAAAATGTAAGAAACTAAGGGAAACTTTCCTAAGTTAATAGATAACTAATTTTACATATTTAAAATACATTTGAGAGATAAAATTAATAAATGATGAATGAAACATCAAGTCATCAACATTCAACAATATTATTGTAGAAAATCAACAAGACAGTTTTGGGGTGAGAATATTGCAAATGGAGGAGGTTTGGAAGCCTTCTTATAGACAACTTTTTTTTTTTTTTTTGCAAAAAAAAATAAAAAATAAAAAAATTAATGTGCCGTGGCCAATATGCGATTGCGTATGCTTAAGTGATCGCACATGTGCCATGATCGTATATGCAATCTGCATATGGATATACGCATATGCAGTTGCACATGACAACACTGCCAATGTTCATGTGTGGGCCATTCCACTGAAAAGCACTGTCACATCTGGGCTGCTCCTGGCCCTTTTAAGGCCTAAAAATCAGGTTCATATCTGATCTGTGGGACTAAAATCAGGTCTGTCCCTGCTTGTTTAGGGCAATGTCCCAGAAGCTCTGCCAGCCTTGCCCATTGCCAACCCTATACTTCTATGGTAAATGAATATTAAGCGCTCGGGATATTGTCTAGGATAAAGATTGTCCGTGAAGGACTTTTAACTCTTGACTTGGATACTTCTTTCCCCTTTTTAATTAGTTCCTTGGACACATTTGTAGACGTCACATCATGTTTCTTGAAAAAATAAGGTGGTAAAGTTATTCCTCCCATCTTTCTAGACTCAAATGGTAGTTTTAACAAGTTATTGATTGTAAGGCCACATATATACTTTTTTTTTTTTTTTTTCTTTTTAAATCAATGCAGGGCTATATATTTTGCTTGACTTTTGCTGACATGTCACAATATCATGAATATGAGTTGCATCCTCCTTATGAGTTCATTTTGTTTTTTTAGCTTTAGTAATAAGCCTTTTTACTCGATATATTTTTATGAGATATAACAGCAACAACAGGATGGTTTGAACTTTGAATAATAAAAAATCTTGTAATTTTTCTTTCAGTATTTGTTTTTTTATTCTACTCGTCCATTTGGCATCCAGTACTCACTTTATTACGTACCTTGTTTTGCAATCCTTGAAAAACAAGTCGGTCTCTTTTCAACTGACTGTGAGACCCTAGAAAGAGTTGTATCCTAGTCCGTCAAATGAGCTATTGTGCTTTTGCCTCATGAATGGATGGATTGCTTGTAGTCTTATTTGGGATGTATTTATGTGTTGTCCTCAGTTTTTAGAGTATTGGTATCATTACATGTATTGTTGATCGGGGATAGGGAAACATGCATCGATGTGACTGATATTCGGAGAAATATCACTTATTGGGGAAAACAATGGGGAAAAGGTGGAATTTCTCAGTGAAACTTCTAGAGATGTTAAAAGACATGTTTACATATTTAGGAATCAAAATATTGCAGAGCAACTGTACATGATAAGTTTTCATTTTATAGGGGCCTAAACCATGTGTTGTTTAAAAAAAAAAACCAGTGCAATTATAACCACAATGAGTTCATATCATTCTAATACCATACAATGCAAGTAAAAAACATAAGAAATACATGCACAAACTAAAGATAATAAAAAAAGTATACCTTTGCTTCAAGCCTAGATGAAGTAATGAGGTGGCTTGAACTCATCATCTCTAAAAATAAAAAGAGAAGTCATCGTTTCTGTCCCCACTACATACATACATGATACATCCATCCATCTTTCCATCCATCCCTCCATGGGTACATATGTACATACATACATACATTGTATATATGATACATTGATGCATGCATAACAATATCTATTATCGATCCATCACTACATCCATCCACATGTACATGCATACATAATTAGGAAACAACATAATTATTATTTTTAAAAATAAATGGTTTTTAATTTAATTTTCTTAATTTTTAAATCATTCAACGATCTCCTGTATTGGCAATATTATTGTCGATAACACTGATAAAGGTAAATATTTGTACTGGCAGGTCAGTGATATATTGGAGATGTCGATAATATCGGTGATATTTTGGTGATACGGCCAATTTTGTTGTCGATAGAAGTAAATTTTTTTTTTCGCCCTAGTATTTGTATCACCCTTGATACCGATAATATCACCAATATATAGCAGCGATATTTGGAACACTGGTTGTCCTTAACTTTAATCCCACCACAAACTCTTCAGAGGCTAGATATTCAATTTAAAAAAAGGAACTTAAAATCCAAGAAAGTGGTGAAGGGTTGGGCCGAGTATTGGCTCCAAAAGATGAAGACCTGGAGCAAATTCACATTTGGGGCTGATGGGTTGAAAAAGGAGGAGTAGCTGTGAAAGATAAGTGATATAGATAGAAGGGAAGAAGTTGTGCAGCTTAATAAAGACCCAGGGAGGAGAGGCAACTCGGAGACAAAAGCATAGGGCACCATTGCCGAAGGAAGGTGTTAAGTACATTTTTTTTATAAGATTGCAAACGGGAGGTGAAGAATGAACCATATTAGTAAGATCTATGCTCACAAGTCACAATACCATAGAGGACCCGGTTTAGGTTAGAGACGCAATTGTTGACTTCTATAGGCAACTTTGTACCAAAGATCTCTTGAGGCCAAGGTTGGATGGCCTCTCCTTTATATGCATTGTTGAGGAGGAAGCAGCTTGGTTCAAGAAAGTTTTTTGGGAGATTAGGAAGGTGATAGGGGACACGGATAGAAAGAAAGCCTTAGGTCCGCATAGGGTTTCTATTGCTTTTTATATTAGGTGATTATAATAGAAGTTAATGTGTTTTATGAAGGAATTTTGATGATCGAGCAATTTTAGTGTCTTAATGCAACTTCTATTACTGTTATTAGTAAGATTGAGGATTCTTCGAGTTTTAGGGATTTCAAACCAATAAGCTTGATTGGAGGAGTATACAAGATATAAGCAAGTACTCTTTCCATGAGATTAATGGAGGCCCTTGGCTTAGTGAATGATGAGAGACAAATTGAGTGATGGCATTAGCACATAAGTTCTTGGATCATTTTGAAAATAGCAAAAAAGCTCGAAAGAGTCTAATCTGAGATTGGATGGCTAGATTGAATGATCTAAGTGGGGGACCCGCAAACATACCCATGATTAGATCATTATGAAAAAAAAGATATTTTAGAATAAAGTGTCTAGATTCATTGTATTTAGATTGTGTCTAGATTCATTGAATATAGACTGTCTAAGTTTGTTGTATTTACAATAAAGTGTCTAGATTCATTGTATCTAGATTGTGTCTAGGTTCAGTGTATCTACAATAAAGTGTCTAGATTCATTGTATCGAGATTGTGTCCAGGTTCGTTGTATCTAGAATAAAGTGTCTAGATTCATATTTACTGTTTATAAGTATGTAACTCCTACAAAAGAGAAAACATACTTGGGTAATTCTTGCATATTAGTAAAAAGTTCTCAGCTTGGTTTTCTTGGTGTAAACCTTGTTGCTAGAGCCTGTTGGGACGTGAAATGAACACCAGTAAGGTGGTATTTTACGTATCTTGCTTGTTTTGACTTTTATTTCTTGTTATATTTCACATTTGCGAGTAGTGACTGCGTCAATTTGGTATTAGAGCTTCCCGATCTTCATCCAACAAGGTTCAAATTGATTCTCTCATCGCTATGCCTCTTTGTAGAGTGAGATGTAGAGGTAGACATGATGAAGGAGAAGCCAATCCCAATCTGCCCGACCCTTATGATGTGGAAATACAAGAGTTAAGGAGACAGGTGGAGATCTTGACCCAACGCCTTGAGTGCATGGAACCGTCGGTTCATCATAATGATTTTAATGATGAATTGGAGGGAGGAGACTTTTATAATGAGTTGTATAATAGATTGCTAGTTAAAAGACCTTGGATCATAGAGCGTAGGTATATTCGAGAGGAGCGAGGAAGAGAATTGGATGTTAAATTTGACATCCTAGAGTATAGCAGTAGTATGAAAGGGGAAGAGTTTTCGGATTGGTTGAATGTTGTAGAGAAATTTTTGAATACAAAGTTGGCCGATCATAAATGCGTGAAGTTGGTCACCATTAACCTGAAAGGCCGTGCATCCGCATGGTGGGAACAACTTAAAAAATCAAGACTTCAGATGGGCAAAGATCGGATCACTTCATGGGACAAGATGAAGCATCATATGAAGGGGTATTTTCTTCCACCAAATTATGTGCAAGCCTTATATCATCAACTTCAATCTCTACGTCAAGGAGATCGGAGTGTTGATGATTACATGGAATAATTTCACTACTTGGTTGCAAGGAATGACGTGAGAGAAGATGAAGAGCAGCTGGCACATTATCTTCATGGGTTAAAATCGACGATGTAGGAGGCTTTAGCTGTCCATCCATTGTGGACAATTACGGAGGCTTATCAACGCGCATTGGCCATCAAAAAGTTCCAAAAGAGGACTTTTAGAAGGGCTGGGTCGTCGAGTTATCGGATGGATAATGGGTTGGTTGGTGAAGGCAACGGTACCAGAAGTGTGGAGCAACTCACTAAGGTCAAATGAGCTCAACATAGGACCAACCACACGACTCTAGTAGGACGATGTGGCACTGAGATATATGTAAAGGGAAAAACAAGGCTGCTATACACTACTTTAAATGTGGAGGCATGGGGCATATTTCATCTGAATGTAGAAAAAGGGAGGTGCATATTGCAAGAATTCCCACTCGGACGATGATGGTGATGTGGCAACATATGGTGATGACTTGGATGCTCCTCTTTATGATGAGGAAGTGGGAGTGGAAGATGTAGACGACATTATTTATGCCGATACAGGCCAATCACTTGTAGTCTTGAAGAGTCTATTAGCACCTAAGGCTCTGAAGGATGAGGACTGGCTACGCACAAGTATCTTCTATAATCGATGCATGGTTAATGGACGTTATTGCTGCATGATCATTGATGGAGGTAGCAGTGAGAATGTTGTCGCTCAGGAGGTCATCGAAAAGCTTGAAATTCCTACAGAGAAGCACCCTACGCCATATCGCCTTTCTTAGTTTAAGGAAGGTAATGAGATAACAGTTTCAACCTGTGCATGTATTTCATTTTCAATTGGAAGAAAGTACCATGACAATGTGTGGTGTGACGTCGCCCCGATGGACGCATGTTAGATTTTGTTGGGTATACCATGGCAGTTTGATCGGAGTGTTGTACATCATAGCTAGAAGAACACTTTCACTTTTTTGAAGGATAATGTGAAAGTTGTATTGGGTCCCACTAAAGAAGGAATCCGCGAAACCCACTTATTGAGGGATATGAATTTCCTCTCCATGACACAGTTTATAGCAGAGACAAGAGGGATAGGTTTTTGTCGTGGCTGGGAAAGATACGATGAGTGGTATAGAAGTGCTGGATGTAATGAAGCCTACAATGAGGGAATTTGTAATTTTTATTTTATTTTATTTTATTTTACTGATGACTTGCTAGTTGGATTGCCACCTATGCGAGACATACAACATCATATTGATCTTGATAGACCAAGCTACCGAATGAGCTGAAAAGAGCATGAGGAGCTCAATCGGCAGATTAGGGAGTTATTGGATCGTGGTTACATGAGGGAGAGCATGAGTCCTTGTGCTGTTCCGGCCCTCTTAAGACCTAAGAAGGACAAATCATGGAGAATGTGCGTGGATAGTAAGGCTATCAATAAGATCACAATAAAATACAAATTCCCAATTCCACGGTTAGATGATATGCTTGATATGTTGATTGGTGCAAATGTGTTCTCTAAGATGATCTAAGAAGTGGTTACCACCAGATCACAATATGCCCGGGAGATGAATGGAAAACAACGTTTAAGACGTGCGAAGGGCTTTATGAATCATGCCATTCTGTTTGTCAAACGCACCGAGCACTTTCATGTGGGCGATTAACCAGATGTTTAGATAATTCATTGGCAAGTTTGTTGTGGTTTATTTTGATGATATATTGATGTACAATGTAGATGAGCATACTCATATACATCACCTTCGAGAAGTGTGTGAGGTTCTAAGGGGTGAGTGGATAGATGCCGATACTAAGAAGTGTAGTTTTGTGACCAATAGGGTGATATTCTTGGGTTATGTGGTGTCAGCGGTTAGAATTACTGTTGATAATGAGAAGGTGATGGCTGTCCGAGAATGACCTTCCCCTTCTAGTGTGTAGGAAGTGTAGAGTTTCCATGGGTTGGCATCTTTCTATTGCCAATTCATAAGAAATTTCAACACCATCATGGCACCAATAATGAATTGTATTAAGCAGGGTCCGTTCATTTGGACAAAGGAAGTAGCTCATAGCTTTGATGTGATTAAGAAAAAATTGTCGGAAGTTCCAGTTTTGGCACTACCAGAATTCGGAAAAGTATTTCAAGTAGATACGGATGCATCACATGTCCTCATAGGTGCAGTGTTAAGCCAAGATGGAAGGCCTACTACATATTTCAGTGAGAAGCTCAATGAAGCTAGGACTCAGTATTCCACTTATGATATCGAGTTTTATGCCATTGTCCAGGCCCTACGACATTGACGACATCATCAGATTCAATAGGGAGTTCGTCTTGTACTCCGATCATGAAGCGTTGAAATATATAAATGGGCAACATAAAATGAATCGTATGCACATGAAGTGGATTTCTTATTTGCAGGAATTCACATTCTCTTTGAAGCACAAGCGCGGTACACACAATAAGATGACTGATGCATTAGGTCGGAAGGTGGCATTATTGGCTACTTTATGGGTGCGCGTAGTTGGGTTTAATATATTCCCCCAGATGTATCGAGAAGATCCGGTCTTTGGACAGATTTGGTCAGATTTGCAACTGGGACAATTGGGAAAATATCTTATGCAGGATGAGTTTCTATTCAGGGGTATACAACTGTGACCCAAATTGATCCCTCCATGAGTGGATCATTATGGAGTTGCATGCATGTGCTTTTGTTGGATCACCTTGGTCGCGACAAGACTGGCTTTGGTGGAACAAGATTATTTTTGGCTCAGATTGAGTTGGGATGTCTCGGTTCGTGGAACGTTCTCATATTTGCCAGGTGGCCAAATGTCAGATTCAGAATATTGGCCTTTATACTCCACTTCTTGTTCCTAAGACACCATGAGAAGATGTCAGCATGGATTTCATGTTGGGTCTTCCGCGGACCCAACGAGGTATGGACAGTGTTTTTGTGGTTGTTGGCAACTTATCTAAAGTGGCACACTTCATTCCCTGTAAGAAGACTTCAGATGCTTCATATGTGGCCAACCTTTATTTCTGGAAGGTTGTTCGATTGCATAGTATGCCAAAGACCATTACTTTCGACAGAGACACCAGATTTGTGGGCCACTTTTGGTGCACGTTATGGAGGAGATTGGGAACAAATTTGTGCTTCAGTACTGCCTATCACCCACGTACAGATGGACAGACTGAAGTTGTCAACAAAAGCTTGGGAAACTTGCTTCGTAGCTTGGTGGGCCGTTGTGCAAGACAATGGAACCTCATGCTACCTCACACAGAATTCGCTTACAATAGCTCGTGCAACAGGTCTACGTAGATGAGCCCTTTTGAGATTGTGTATAGGGCCAATCCAATTAATGTTTTGGACCTTGTACCAATCCAAAAGCCTGGAAAGGTGAACGAGGATGTCGAGGAGATAGCTCGGAACATCCGATCAATGCATGAGGAAGTGCGAACACAATTGCAAGCTAAAAATGTCAAGTATAAGGAAGCCGTAGATCATAACCGCAGGTTGTTGATTTTTGGAGGAGGGGGACTTGGTGTGGGTCTTTCTTCGACGAGAGAGGTTCCCCGTGGGTGCTTATAGCAAGCTTAAAGAAAAGAGGATTGGGCCTTATCGCATTTTAAAGAAGATTAATGATGATGCCTACAAGGTGAAGTTGCTTGATCACGTGAAGACTTCCAATGTTTTCAACGTAGATGATTTACATCCTACAAGGAAGAGCAACTGACTGTTGAAGTGCTAGAGGAGGGCGAAGCAAACTCGAGATCGAGTTCTTCTCACAAAGGGGAGACTGACGATGAGACAAATCGAGTGATGTCATTAGCAAAGAAGTTCTTAGATCATTTTGAAAATAGCAAAAAGGTTCGAAAGAGTTTGATATGAGATTGGACGGCTAGATTAAATGATCCAAGTGGGGGACCCACAAACATACCCATGATTAGCTCATTATTTAGAAAAAAAAGATATTTTAGAATAAAGTGTCTAGATTCATTGGATCTAGATTGTGTCAAGATTTATTGAATCTAGATTGTGTCCAAGTTCATTGTATCTATAATAATGTGTCTAAATTCATTGTATCTTGATTGTGTCTAGATTTGTTGTATCTAGATTCATTTCATCTAGATTGTGTCTGAGTTCGTTGTATTTACAATAAAGTGTCTAGATTAATTGTATCTAGATTGTCTACATTCATTTTATCTAGTTTGTGTCTAGGTTTGTTGTATCTAGAATAAAGTGTCTAGATTCATATTTACTGTTTATAAGTATGTAACTCTTGCAAAAGAGAAAACAGACCTGGGTAATTCTTGCATATGAGTAAAAAGTTCTCAGCTTGGTTTTCTTGGTGTAAACCTTTTTGGTAGATCCTGTTGGGACGTGAAATCAATACTGGTAAGGTGGTATTTTACATATCTTGCTTGTGTTAACACTTTATTTCTTGTTATATTTCACATTTGGGAGTAGTGACTGCGTCACTTAACCATCTTCTTTTCAGGGGGCTTTTATAGGAAAAATTGGCAGATCTTAGACAACATTCTAGTGGCTTATGAATCCACTGACCCAAAAATAGAAGTGGGGAGATGGGCTGTTCTGCAAAGTGGATGTGGAAAGGCTCATATTGGGAGTTTTTTAAGTTATAAGATGGTTGTCCTAGGTTAGGGAATGCATTAGTATGAGATCCTTCTCTATTTTGGTAAAATGGTTCGCTGGCGGGTTTCTTCTCTTGTTTTAGATGTCTTTGGCAAGGAGATACATTGTTCTTTCTCTTATTCACAGTCATGGAAGAGAGTTTGAATATGTTGATAATGCTTCCATACTAGGCATGGTTAGAGGGTTTGGGTTTGAAAGACCAGAGGTGTTGATTTCCCACCTTCAATTTGTAGATGGCACATTGCTTTGAGGCCTGTAGGAGTCGAAGTTCATCGAAGGTGGTGTTTTGTAGTGGTTTTTGGCCTAAGGGTCAACATGAGAAATAATGTCCTTGGACGTATGGTCGTGGATGGGGAAGTAGATCCTTTTGTAGAGGTCTTGGGACGTAATGTATCACTACTCCTGGCGAAATATCTTGGCCTTCCTATTGGGTGATGCAAATGCCTCCTTGTAGGATCCTGCTGTTGAAAGAATCGAAAAGAGATCGACGTGTAATTGATTTTATCCAAACTTTGTGAATCTGGCATGGTATTAGAAACGGTTACATAACAGCCATATTGGCCATTACATGAAGGAAATGGCCACCCCCACTACAAGATACGGGACTGACTAGTCGGTTATGAAAAACGGGTTATATCGGTTGATACGAGCCAATGTGATTGTTACAAACCGATACACACCCATAGAGTGCCCATTACGAAAGTAATTATTTTCAATTTTCTCTCTTTTTCCAATGCACTATTAACTAATTTTAAACTAGATCTAGGCTTTTATTTATTTATTTATTTTTTAAGAGGTATGATGGGGACATCATGCGCACATGCGCACGCACACCACCCCCTATGCACGTACGTACGCAGAAGGAGGACCTCACCATCGATCTGGCTCGACGACGACGTCCAGGGAGGGTCTCCTAGCTAGAAGACAAGTTTTTGTTAAAAAAAGTGGGCCCGATAGTCAAGAAAAGCCCATCATGGGATCTCATGATTGTGGCCCACTCGTCGGATTGATTTCATATTTTAGGTTTTGCTTATTGTTATTATTTAGAACATCGTGAATGCTTTAGATTTCTTTGTTTGGTTTTTATTTTAGTTTACTTCATCGCCAAGTAATAGGTTGCGCACATGGTGCGAGTTTTTGGGGTATAGGGTTTTTCCCTATAAATAGGCACCCCTTGTAGTTCTTTTGATTCATTCAAGTTTAATAAAAATTCCTGCTTTATTTTTCTGCCCTCTTCGTGAGTTGTGGAAGAATTCAAAAGTGGGTGCGAAGCCCTCCCTTCTTCGAAGGGCTAACTACCGTGGTGCGAAGCCACATCTATCTCCATCCGCCCCTACCCTCTTCCATCCATATCTCTCATCTCTATCATCATTATTGCTTTGAATTTCCCAGCTTTTGCAGCTATTCATCCCCCTACAGCCAGTTTCCAAAATCTGGACCTGTAGGAGGGCTGAAACTTCGGCGGAACACTATGCCTCGACCTTACGTCGGATCGTCGTCAAACTTGGAGGGATTGGAGGTCTCCCTTGGCCGACCAAGGCCCAGGTGTCACTTTGGGGAGGCGGGCTTTCATCACACGTACGGCAGCCCACCCGCGCACGTGCGTTAGCCCCGGGTCACCATCTGCACGCAGGAGCTTTCTCCGAGTCAGGTTTTCATCTGGTTTTTCTCTTTTCATTCATATTTCCTAAACCCTAGCCTTAGTTTCATTAGCCCTAATTTTTTTGCCCCTTTTTTCCACCCTAGGGTTCCTTGAATTGAAATTGGGGAATCCCTTGGATTAGGGACTGTTTGCTATGCATGAGTGGTTGATTTCTATTTCCCTTTGAGATCGTTTGGCTTATAATTTTTATTGGTCCAGTCCTAGCCTGTATAGGCCTGGACCCGTATAAATTCCCCTTTAATTGAATGTTTGGATTTTCATGTAGGATGTGGAATTTGCGTAATTGTTTCTGAATTGGTATGATCTAAGCCTGAAATCTTGCATATCATATTTAAAATCTCACGTCCTGCATCAAGGTAACTTAAATTTATTAAGAAGCTACTCTCATAAAGGAGGACGTAGAGAATTACAAACCCGCCAGGGGAAGAAAATTACAAGTGTCCACAGATTCTAAGCTGGACGCCCAACCCACTACATCTATCTTAATTCTCCTAACAACCTCGCTTACCGAACCCTAACAGTTGCGGAAGCACCAATTAATCTTTTCCCCCCAAATGGCCCAAAGCGACACCATAAGAACAAGATGCCACAAAGCCTTGCCATCTTTGCCTACGCCGCTACCATGCCAAGCCCAAAGGAATCCTTCAATGGATTCTGGCATCATCCATGCCATATTGAACAGACCAAAGAAAGTGGTCCAAACCTCCCTAGCAAACTTGCAATGAATAAAGAGATGATTAATCGACTTGGCGTCTTTCATAAACAGAGTAGACATTTGTGAGCAGCTTGGCCCTTTTTTGGAGATGATCAATGGTAAGTACCCTCTTTTTACCCACCAACCAAACAATCATTGCGATCTTGGGAGGCACTCCATAAAACCAAGAGAATGATGTTGAATAGTCTTGCACATGAAAGGCTGACTTACTAATCATATTTTGAGGATAAAAAAAAAGAATTTGAGTTGACTGGGACTCGATGAACCGGAGCCGAGTGGTTATTTTTGGAAATATTGGAAGAAGGGGTAAGCCATGATTTTTTTTTTATAAAAATTATCATTTTCCATCTTTTCTTTTATACTTATATGTAACAGGCCATAATCCACAAAATTGTGCTTAATTCATATTTGATTAGAGATTGTTTGGTTGACTTTCAGCAGGCCAAGCTGATGCTGACCAACAAACAACATTCTTACCAATGAATGGCCGGTTACACGAGCAAATAGATGTCCAAAAAAAAAAAGAATAGCATATTTGGGTCCTCACATTTTTAGAATTTTACCAATAATGATTTTAGATCCCCTGTCAAAAGAAAAGAAGAAGAAGAGGCCGATACAGCCTGGATCGTATTGGTCAACAAGCTTGGCCAATACCATTACGTAGTAGCTTAGAATCCTGTTCTCCGTGCTATCCATATGCCCAAGTGTGGAAAGCCCCTATTCGTCCTAGGGTTCAAGTGTTCGTTTGGATTGCCACAGCCAGTAAAATCCTAACTGTTGACAATCTTAAGAAGCGGAATATGGTAATGCCCAGCATGTGTTTTTTGTGTTGGAAAGAAGAGGAATCAGTGGATTATTTGTTCATTCATTGTCACGATGCACATGTCACTTGGGATCGTTGTTGTTGAGATGTTTAAAGTTTGATGTGGTGTTGAGTGGTCTGTTTTTCTATGTCATCGCTGAATGGTCTGCTGATCCTTTTAGTGTGGTAGACTTATTTCGAACTGTTCAGCATTTGCAGAGAGAGCCAGCGAGTGACAAGGAGGGAGGGAGGATTAGGCAGGGTAGGGAGTGAGGGAGGGAGGGAACACTTGGAAATTGTGTGCAAGATCTGAAGCAGGGGATCAGACTACACGGGGAGGGATGATTGGACTACACATGGGGAGAGAGGGGGGTAATTAGACTAACCCAACAGCTTGATCAAAACAAATACCCAAAAATTGGCAAGTGTTAGTTTGTTTCCCTTGCAGAAATTTTCCATTCAGTTGCCCCTCTTGCTTCAAGGTATAATTCAGATTACTCCTTCCACTTCCTAGTGATTTATGCTTGGTTACATTTTAAAACAGAGACTTCCCCACTTCTGCATCTGAATATATTGCTGCTTCGCTTCACGTTTTGTGCAAACTATTGTTTTTTTCCTTCACATTGAGAAATTAGGATCCTCCAACTGACCTAATTGTTGGATACGACCCATTGGTTGCATGGTTCAGATCAATATGTCTCGTTTGGTGTGAAATTTTTGTGCAATACGACTGACTTCTGCTTTGTGAAAATAAGAGGGTGTCATGTTGATTCTTCTTGACATGCATATGTTTCACATGATCCTACTTGCCCATTTCACCCATGTAGTGGTCCAATTCAAAACTGCGAGGCTTAGACTCAAGTTGATAGTCCAACTGGTTGTCATGGTGCATTCTGGTCCATCCTTGTTCTTGCTCGATAAGAATTAGAGAGGTCTTTCTGAGAGCTTTCTATATACATAGCTTCATTTTGTTTAAAATTAAAAGAGGCATACCATATGTAGGAAGAAACTTGTTTTCCCTTGCAGATCTCAATCCTTCTCTATTTGACTATTCGTATCTGACATTTTTCTTGTGCTTTTCGGTAACCATATCAATTTCTATAAAATGGATTCCTTCATGCATCATTGCTTGCTTCTGTTTCTTAGTGTGGTATGGTTCATAGGGGTTCATCTTTTAGATCCATTGAAAATACTTGCGCATTATACATTTGTCATGCATATGAAAATAAGAAACACAATGTGTTTCTCCTTATGATTAGAAATTTTGGAGGGTGGGGTTGTCATAACTCATAACTTTTGTTGTTGATTTTGATTAAGATTGTTCGTTTGCACATTGAGCTTAGTTGAAATTTGTTCTTGTTCTTTTTAATCCAACTTTAAGACTGGCTACTTAATTATGAATGTTTCAATTAACTTCAAGTCTCTTTACATGTTTGATCAATGGGTGTCCATTTGTTACTCCAATCGGGCAAGTATTGAAATGAAGTTTCTCCATGACTATAACATAGAGCTCAAGGAGTCTTTTATGTACTTCAGTTAATTGACAAACCATGAGTAGAAAGTTTATAAAGTATATGTATGTGTTTGACTAGGGTTGTATCCTTTGTTCTTGGTATTACACATAAGTGAATACTCCAAGTGTCACCATTCGAAGGTCCTTCACCACAAAACCCCAAGGACAAAAGGCAAAGGCGCAATTAGCGTTACGAGTTAGAGGAGCAATAAAAGAAGATTCTTCTTAATGCCAGGCTCAAACAGGACATTATTCAAAGATAATGTAGTAGCTAGTGTATGTAAGAGAGCATGACATCATTAAAAGACTATGTACTGGTGCCAATGTACGTGATGAGAATAGCATTACCATTTCCGTTGTTTATGTTATTTGATCATGATACTTATCGGAATGATAGAGTGAGCTATTTGATGTTATATGCCTAATAGTGCCAGAGTCGGGATGTCAGTTGGAATCATACTTGTTCTTTGATGTTATATGCCTAATAGTGCCATATTCGGGATGTTAGTTGGAATCATACTTGTTATCAATTGAAGAATGACAAATTCTAGAATCTCATCTTGATGTGGCCGATTATGTTATTGGCAATAAGTCAGGGAAAAATGACAAGAAATGTTGTAGATTTGACAACAGCTAGCAAAGCATCCAGAAGAGGGGTATCTCCGCACGCTCAATTATTATGATTATGATGCAGACCACAATGAGACATTTGCGGCCATGCCCACAACTACGTTGAATGGTTAGATTTCGAGAGGTAAACAAAGCTGTTTGTCCTATCAAATGGAGGAATGTGCAATCATTAGACTTGTCATTCATAGATGAGAAGACGAGGCCATAATTAGGAAAAAGTGAATCGGTTAACTCCTGTTGAGCATTTTTTAACGAATGACTCATATTCAACACTAAGTCTACCAAGGGTGTCCAGCAACAAATCTTGATTAGAAATAGCTTACTGAATCGTTGTAGGAGAATTGTTAAGGTATTTGATCTTGAGTAGATACTCAAGAATGGGGAGCTTCCCTTCTTGATCGTTTGCAATTGTATTCGATACAACATTGCACGTGAGCGTTCAACAAAGACCCGTTCAATAGCATCCCAAGCATCCTTAGATGCAATGACAATAACTTGAACCAACTCGGTCTCATGAAAAGTGGCATGAAGAAGAATGATTATGTATTAATTTGTGTGATACCATTGCCCGTAATTTGGATTAACAATTAAGTTGTTGGTTATAAACACCTTGCATGCATCAACAACTTTTGGTGGAGCCTTGACGGTGCAATCAACAAAACCATTAGATCTTGAAAAAAGAGGATAACTAGCCGATTTTTTAAAATTAAGCAGTTGTATCCATCTAGTTTAATAGAGACAAAGTTTTTAATATTAATAATGGGATGGGAAGAAGGGTTTGACAATGAGGTCAAAGTAGAGGAAGATGTATAATGAGGATTTGGCAAGGTGGAAGATGTGGTGGAGAAAACGATGAGGGGGTTTAGATGATCCAAATTAGATGGATGAGAAGAATATAGCTTCTGATTTGGATATAGTGCTTGATGTCTAGATCGGATTTAAGGTAGGAGATGAGCGACAACAACGACTTTTTGACAGAAGAATAGATCTGGCATGTCAACAAGAAAGTAGACTTGAAAAGTGGCTCACCATTTGGCGGCAGAGATGTGACAATGGCTGGGTCATCTTCATTACCAGCAACAACGAACATGCAATCGAGATGACAACAAATGTGGTAGTGGTAGAGATTTGGCATTGGTAGAGATTTGTTACATGACAGAGGCAACAATAATCGATAATAGAGCTCCAACAACTGAAATCGATATTGCAATAGCTTAATGGGTGTGGAGTCTGAGCTTTTTGGGTTGCAAAAGGATATGCATGGGTGGTGGATGGTGATTGGAGACTGTTCTAGCGATTCTAGGGATTTTGATGAGGCATTGGATGTTGGATTTCTACGGTGAAGATTTGGTGAGTGAGATGGTAATGATAGAGATTCATTGTAGTAGTCGGCAAACGCATCAACAATTGGTAATGTAGTAGTAGTCGGCAAACGCATCAACAATTGGTAATGTAGTAGTAGTCATTGACGATGGGTGCTTCAATAACTGACGATGGGTGCAAGACATAGCCTTTGTGCATTGCAAAAGGATGTGGACGGGTTGTGGATGGTGGTCGAAGGCTGTTTTGCGAGGCAATAACTATCTAATTCTAGGGGATGGAGGTTGAGATTGCTCTGATACCAAGGGACAATAGTCATATTGGAGAGAATGCATTACCATTTCCGACCATTATATGATTCAAATCATGGTACTCATTAGAATGGACCTATATGATTTCATACAACTAGTAGTGCCAAAGTCGGGATTGGTTTGAATTATGATACTCATTGGAATGGAGTGAGCTGTCTAATATCATAATACTAATAGTGCTAGAGTTGAGATACTGGTTTAGATCATAACCGTGTTGGTATCAGGACAATCACCGATCTTTATTAGTTGGAATCAAATGTCTTACATTGGAAAAATAAAGCCAGTGCCTTATTAGAATCCCCTACAGTCGTTAAAATGGTTTCCGACCAACATCCACAATATGTGCATATCCTTTTGAAACCCATGAAGGGTGGATCTTGCACCCATCGCCAACCATTGTGACACACATTGCCACTTACTACTACCACATTTGCTCTTTGTTGGTTATACAATGGACCTCTGTTGATGCTGAAACCCAATTGTTGCAGGTGAAGATGCTGCATTCATTGCATCTCTACCACTGGTGACTAGCATTCGGTGAGTCTATTTCTTGTTTGCTTGGCGGAATTGTTTTCTTACTTGTTGCCTGCTGGATTTGTTCTCTTGTTTTCCAGTTTTCATCCACAAGCTCCATTATTCTCACCCAGCTAAATTTAGATCATCTTAATCCCCTTATCATGTCCTCCACTACCACATCTTCTTTACATTGCCTAATCCCACATCTTCCTTTACTTGGACCTCTTTGCTAAATCCTTCTTTTCATCCTTTCATCAATATTACAAATTTCATCTTTGGATGACAATGGCTATTTAATTTGAAAAAAATTAGCTTTTGTTAATTCTCTTTTCTCAAGATCTCATTAGTTTTGTTGATGTCACCGTCTCCACTACTAGTTGTTAATATGCATCCAAATACTGCACATCCAACAATTTGTTCGTTAATCCATGTTATGCGCAATGACATCACACAAATCGATACGATAACTTATATTCTTCATGCCACACTTCATGGGATAGTTTTGGCTCACGTTGTTGGTCTCATCACTACGAGACATTTAAGATCCCCTTGGAAGTATCTTTGCTCAACAATTATAAGCAGAATATATGCAGTTGTGAATGATTAAGGGAATCTCTCCATTCCTTTCTGAAGTATATACTCAAGATCAAATTGCTTAACAATTATCTTGCACTGCTTCAACAAACTTTCTCTGATCAAAATTTGGTGTTGTGCACCCTTGGTGGACTTGGTGTTGAATTTGAAGTAGTTGCCACTACTATGTTGAATAGGGTTAAACCGGTTTGCTTTTTAAAATTATGTTCTTGCCTTCTCCATGAACAACCTTCACCCAGATGAGACTTGGAAATCTTTGTTTATTGCTCGCAATCCAAACAATCAACATGGTCATGGGCATAATTGTGGACAATTGTCTCATCTTGATGGTCATAGACAACCGTTTTTTTTTTTTTTTTTTTTTTTTTTGTATTCCACAACATAATCCTAATGGTCAAGGTTGTGGTGTTCCTCCCTTTTGGACACTTTGTTGGCTCTTATTAAATGTGCAACATTCCTGATCATGTTGCATGAACTCGACAGTAACAATGTAATCAGGGATATCAAGATGAGATTTTGGAACAGTTCTTTGCGGCTCTTCATATCAATAATGAGTATGATCTCAATTGGTGTCCCGACTTTGGCAGTGCTGGCCATATGGCATCAAAGGGCTCTTTATCATTCCAAATTTGTATAATGGTTCAGATCATGTAATGGTTGGAAATGGTGATGACTTTTCCATCTCATAAAAATTAGTAGGGCTCTCGTAGACACACCATCTACCACATTGTATTGGAATGATTGTCCTTGTGCTTGATGACATCAAGAAGAATCTTCTTTACATTGCTCGTCTAATTCATAATAATAGCTGTGCCTTGACTTTTCATCCTTGGGTCTTTATGGTGAATGACCTTAGAATGGGGGCTCTTCTTCTCGACGGGCTGATTAAGGGAGATCCATTTTTAATTTGGGGTCTTCTTAGAAGGTTCAAAGTCAATAGGATTTTCCAGAAGTATATTTTTTGCAAGTATTTGGCACAAACAGTTAGGCCATTCAACTCCTAGATTTTATCTGCTTTTAAGTATGAATCAATGCCTTGATTCTAGTTGATTGAGACATAAATTTGTTCCGATTGTTAGCTATAGTAGGAAATTGATGTGTCATCACTCTTCAAGTACCTCTCAATCAATACTGTATTTAACTCACAATGATGTATGAGGACTAGTTGCTACTTTTTGTGGTTGCACCTGCCAGTATTGTTGTGTTTGTGGATAATCATATTAGATAGACATGAATTTATCCTCTGCACACAAAAGATGAGAGCCATTGTTATTTTTGTCATTTTCGAATGGTGGAGAAGTTCTCTCTCTCTCTCTCTTTTATTTATTTATTTATTCTAAGGTTAAATATTTTTAGAGTGGTGTGACCGGGTGTTAATAAAGTAATAATTGGATGCTTTAAAATCACACTTTTTTTTTTTCCCTTTTAGATCACATCTAGTTACCTTCATGAAGGTACACATTCACAAGAACAAAATCATTTGTGCTTATTCTTTCATCAAGACATAAAATTCAGCTAACTGTCTAATGCCCTCTCAAATGGGAGCTCATTACATTGTTTAAAGCGTGCAACAGAAAATAAATAAAACTAAACATAATGCTATCTCATTCTTTATTCGGAATAATCTTCCACAGGGAGATTATCATCCATATCTTCAATCTGTACAACACCTGCATCATCTGTTTGGTTGGAGAGGGTCAATGCCCTACTCATAGTGATGGTTATCCTTTAAGATTAACAATAATTCAAGAGATCATAAGAATAATATGAAGGTTCTGATACGTCTTGTACTCCACCACTACGAGTGGTATCAGTATGCACAACCAATATAATATATATATGAATGCATGCCTAGCAAAGTTGTGCAGTCCATCATACGTAGTGATCATTACAATATGGAATATAATTCATGGAAAACCCGGCTCGCCCTGCATCCCATACTACGGAGATTCGTCGGCGTGTCCAACGCTACCGTGGATTTAGCTGAACACCTCAAGACAACACAACACACAGATCGGATGAATTGCGTGATACGATTTGTTCATGGAGCGACTATTTGCGACATCCAATCCTAGAAGTGATGTAACGCATATTGCGGATTACTTGCATTGATTTGTGCACCACTACCCAAAATCCATGAAATTACACATCGATCAAGAGGGTCACTAACCAGAGCGCATTACGTCCACGATAAATTATATGAACCACTATATATGAGGCCTATAACACATCACTTGCATCAATAGAGAAATAAATCGAACAATGATGGTTTTGAAATTTTAAGACACCTACCCAAGCCATCAAGGGAGATAGTACAAGGCCGACCTAATAAAGGAGAAGAGTAGCAATAAGCTAACTCAATAAAAGAAAAGAATAGCAAATAGGCTAACTCAATAAAAATAAGGGGAGATGAGCAAAAGACCAACTCAATATAGAGTGGGAGCATGCGTCGCTATCAAAATTGGCAAAGGGTAAGGCTTGTATCCATCACCCCACATCAATTCATAAAAATAACGCATAATTAAAATCATACCTTAACCATAAATCCCAAAAGGATAAATAATTGATAATGACCAATCAATCAATTGCATGGAAAATCACAGTAATATGAAAGTATGTAAAAACAAGATAAATCATATCAACTCAAATTAGTCTTAAGCTCTAAAGGAATCCATCACCTTAGCATTAGATCTAAACCCCATGTAGATCTCGATGTAGGAAAACTTTTACATGAACCACGACATCGCTCGAACAAGAGGGAGACACCATCCATGTGGAGAAGGAAGAGGATGATGGTGTCTAGGCTTTCTTTCTCTTTCTCTTTCTCCCTCTCTCCCTCTCTCTCTCTCTCTTCATTGGGCGTTGGAAAATTGGGCGTGTGAGTGGGGAAGGGACGCACACCCCTTTTATAAAGGAGTGGGCGTGTGAGAGGGGGTGTGTTTCACATCCCACTTGGATTGAGTTTATCCAACTTGACCTTTTTTGATGATCTTTCTTTAAATCTAATTCGTTCAGTGTGTCGTGGTCGTCGAATAGAGCCATGATATATGATTTTCTTAATGATCTGAAATTGAGATTGACCTATCTTGAAAATTCTCCTAACGGGTGCCAAAACGAACTTGTTTTCAATTAATGGTTCACACTTAATGAACAGGGCCCAATTTTGGGAGAAATGTGTAGTTAGGATAGGCAAACGGTTGGACAAAAGTTAGTGGTTGATCGATGGTGAAAAAGGCCTAAATTTGAAATTTCACCTTTTGCACCACATGGAAGGAACTGGAGTCAAGGCGGTCATCATTCAACGGTGTAGGATCATAGATCAGGGACTAAATTTTGTATGATATTGTAATCATATGGCCAAAGTGTGGTCCAAATTTAAGTTGCGATTGACGGTATAATGTGGGTCCATCGGAAGCTCTAGATTTAGGGAGAGTTGGTTAGCCTAAAACGCATAACTTCGCGGCTAAGTAAAAGTCTACCAAGGTGGGGTTCTCATATTTCACACTTGGTCTTTATGATGGAAAATCTAAGTAGTTCATACGAAGGGAAATGTCCTACTACGGCTACCCATTACCTTTCTTCACTCGATGGACACCAAAATCAATGGATAAGGGGCTGATTTGTCAATTAGGCCACTTTTACAATGATCTAAAGGCTGAAATTCGATGTGTATGGTTAATTTATGATAAATAGGCATGGTATAAAATTTCACATGAAACGGATCATGAGAACTATGTGATCTAGAATTCAGAGTATAGGTTAATGACATTAAGTATTTACGATTTTGCCATCTTTTATTTCTCCCACTTCCACCGTCTATAATGTTGGACTACACCATCCAAATGCATTGAAATTTGACAGACATTCTTTATTTTTCATTCTCTTTCCATCGCCCCATTTTGGGCCTTGATCGCTTACAGATGACTAAGATGCCTTTTTAATGGGTTATACCGCTTCGAGGTCTAAATCAACGCTTTCATATATCTAAAAGAGAAGTCAGCCGGTAGTTGCGGCATATACCTTACGATCTTCGAACTGAGCAGTTCATTCTAATATTTAGGCGGCCCATTTGGTGGATCCAAATATGATGGACTGTTAGATGACATGTTGAAAATAGGAAAACTTGATTATTAGTACTTTGATCATGTATGTAGGTGGTTGTACGGTCGGTTTTGTAAACGGATGAACACAAGTAGGTTGTTGGAGTGATTAAGAGGTAGAAAATGTATACTGTTAGATTCAAATGACTTGTTCACATGTGTAAGTTCCTTAAATTGTAGTCCTGATGGTGGGTTAAGCATATTCATAGGTAGTGATCAAGATGAACGGATCAACATCTCGATTCGATACGTGTACGAGCGGATGTGGAGATTAGGTAGTTACTTTACCATGATTGGGTGGTCCAAACGCAGAGTGGACGGTCATATATCTTTACCTAGTAGTGAATAGTTGATTGAACGGTTAGTTATGATGAACAAGTGAGAATACTTGGATATATGATGATCTTGTTCTAAAAATCAATGGTCGGATGACTTGAATCTATGGATGAAGATTATTCCCAATAGTCAAATTCAAGTTAGAGAATAGATGTAAGGTTAGGATAGGCTAAATTGGTGACATACACATGTATATACTAAATTAAATTTCATGGTAACACTCGAGAATTTTCAATACTCGGGTATTGAAAAGTTCGGGGTGTTACAGATGGTGGTATGGAATATGTTGGTGTTCCATTTAATTCCTATTTACATTCTCATGGCATAAGCAGTCTTGCTCATTACATTAGGACAAAATGGTGTTGTTGAGGGCCAACATCATCATATTGGTGAGTCTAATAGAAAACTCTTATATTTCATAGAGGAGCTTGGCAGTCTCTTTGGATAGGAGCTTTCTACACCGCAGTTTTCTTGTTCAAACCAAATGTCTACACAAGTTCTACATAATCAGTCCCTATTCAAGATCTTCTTTAGATAAAGGCTGACTACAATGCTCTACGAGATTTTGGTGGTGCCTGCTGTCCTTCTCTAGGTTCTTTCTGGAAAATCAAATTGAGTACCAGATCTGTTAAGTGTGTTCTCCTTGGATTTAATAGTTCTGACAAAGGTTATCGCTCCTTTAACCTCTTTCATTACGTGTTTATATCTCTAAAAACATCATTTTCTTATGAAGCTTCCTTTCCTTTGTGATGTGTGGAGCCATGAATTTTTGTCCATTCATTGCCCTTCCTCAATTGTTCTCCTTGGCATTATAAATCCTATCTATGGCCCATCTTCTCATGGGCTCATCAGTGGCTGGCCCCCAGTTCCACCTGGTGTTGTTATCGACCCTGTATTCTCTTCTCCCATTGCATCTAGTGGTTCAAAATGAGTCCTGCTGGCTCCTCTTCATTGGCTACATCTTCGGGATGCCTGGACTCTGATACTTCTTCCTGTCCATCTTCCATGAATCCACTTCTATTCCCATAGTGGAGGATCTCACAAATACTGTGCGTGTCACAATTTCTATTGATAGCAATTGAGCCTTTTAGTTATTCTTTAGGGTGTACATCCACATGCATCCAATCACATGCTTTCCTTTTGGCTGTTCAATTAGGTCCCATCTTTCGTGTTTTGTCAAGAGCAATAATTTCTTCCATTATAATGGCTTCCCTATGAGGATCACGCAGGGCTTCTGCAACTCTAAAGGGAACAGAGAGAGGAAATCAAAGAAAAGCTTTAGAAGCTGGTGAGATGGAATGATAAAACACAAAATTACTTATTGGGTGAGATGTGCATGAGCACTTAGCTTTTATGAAGAGCAATTGGTAAATAAGGAGATGATGGAGGTGCTGGGATTGAGGATGGATAGTGGTCGATCATCTCTAATGCCGATCCCTATGTTTCCTCTTAGTGTACACCTTTAATGGCTTCTCCATAGACAAAAAGACGAAGACCAGAATGAGATTAGAAGAATCCTAGATGATTGTGAGGGGAAGAGCATCATGACAAGTAGGGATAGTGATGGTTGTATGCAGTGTTCGAAGTATTGGTATCGCTACAAGTTTCGCTGGCTAGGGATACGGAAACAATATCGATATCGCCGATAGTATCACTGATAACCGGAAATGCAGAGAAACATAGGCTTGATGGTGGAAGTTTCACCGAAACTTCAAGAGATGTTGAAATGTACATATTTGCATGTTTAGGAATACAAAAATTGCAAAAAGAATGCATATATAACAAGTTTCCATTTAATGGGGCCTTAAAAGCATGTGTTGTTGTAAGAAATCAGTCTAACCATCCCCTCCAACCTATTTAACCATCCAAACATTCATCGATATTGCAAAATATCAACAACACATGATATTTCACCAAGAAATAATCAAGGATTGGAAAGGAAACGAAAGATTATGCTCTCAATATCTCGCATGTTGCGATATCAATAATATCGAGATTTATCAATATTATCAATGGCAAATTGAACACTACATACAACCACGTGCCCATGAAAAAAAATTTGAAATAGAAAATTTCTAATAAACAAAAATTTGTTGATATCAATATGTTGGTGATTATTATTGAAATATCATCAATACACGTATGATACAAGTATTACCTAGAATTTACATAGTCGAAAATATTGGCAATGCATTGGCAATACAAGCGACGCCTAGAATTTACATAGTTGAAAATATTGACGATTACATTAGCAATATTGATACGTTGGCGATACTTAGTGATATATTGCTAATACCTGGTATTTCTGATACTACTAGCGTTATCGGTATCACTACCAGTGTTATCGGTATCGTTGAGCTGGAGATAAAGATATATCGGAGATATTTCGATAATATTGGAGATAATTCGAACACTGGTTGTATGTGAGGGGATATCCAGTGCATTCTAAAAAAAGTAACACATTCTTGTAGACATACCTCTTCCTATTCATAGGACAATACCACTTACACCCTTCTAACTATAAGCATACCCTAAGAAAATTTACATCACTGACTGAGGACCTAACTTATCTTTTGACGACCCCAAGACCTGTACAAAATACACACGTCCAAAGGTGTTTGGAAAAACGC
>JAJHSJ010000018.1:29197530-29260088 GCA_021015155.1 Magnolia officinalis | reverse complement strand
ATGCCCATACTTCCAATATACAGAAATGGGGAACCACCCCAAGACAAAAAACAGATATCTTAGTTACTAAGCGCTGAATCTGTGTACTTGGCAGTGGGCATCATGTACAGGATCTAGACTGTTCATCTTTTGGTCCCTACAATGGATGGGTTATATGCCACAAATCACAATACCCTATGACCCTAGCTACAATTCATTCAATCAGTGGCTATCATCACAAGATGAGTGTGATTTTAAGGGTATCCCTATCCATGGTTGGGCCCAACAAATGAATGGTCTAGATTTGCACACACGAACCACATTTGCGGACATTAAGTGCTCCATAACTAACGGAGTCATTTGTGTTTGGCACCGCATACTCTCCAGGACAAAAAGAGAGTAGACAAATTTCCCTTCACTGCCACTAGTTTGACAAAATTCAAAGTTCAAAGGCAAGGGTACTTAGCAATCGCATACACCCATTAATATCAATATGCTTCTCTCCTAGCCGCATATAGACTCATCAATATTGATATGCTCTTCTCGTGGATTTCTAGCTGGTACAATTGATTGGAAATATGAATTTGACAGCAGACAAGGATTGAAGAGAAGGAAAAAAAAATCTACGAAATTGCCCTAATGAAAATTCATAAAGAGAGAAAAAGACCATCATACAGTCAGTGTTTGAGTTGTCGGTATCGCTAGAAGTTTCGCTGGCTGGAGACAGATATAATATTGTTATCGCCAATAATATCGTCGATAACTGGAAATGCAGGGAAAAAGGGGGAAACATGGAGAAAATGGTGGAATTTTTTAGTGAAACTTCAGGACATGCCTAAATACACATATTTACATATTCAGGAATGAAAAAATTGCAAAAAGAATGCATTAAATTAGAAGATTCCATTTAATGGGGGCCAAAAGGCATGTGTTGTCGTAAGAAATCAGTCAAATAGTAACCAAAATGAGTAAATGAACTCAAAGATGCCAAATCAAGGATGGATTAGATTATCCAATCCGTGTGGTATTTGATACTCTGGTTGCGTATGACACTTGATACCCAACATTTGAAAATGGTACATGTGGCAAATTCTAACATAATCTAAACCGTGTTTTCGCTTCATCAAGATCTGTGTGACCTAATCAAGAGGTTGGATGGCAAAAAAAAAAACCATTACAATGGCCCTATGAAGTTTTTAATGGTGGGCATTTAATCACCACCGTTTCCCTTAGTGTGGTCTACTTGAGATGCAGTAATGCAGATCTGTCTCATTTTGGACTCATGCCTTAAAATTATCTATCGAAATAAATGGACGACATTGATAAAATATTTATCATTATGATGGCCCCACATAACATCGACCCATCAATCCACGAATACAAACAAGTGACACATGCGCACTGTATAAATCAGTACACTCATCGTACTGAGTCAACTGTGTGGGGCCCATTGTGATTTATGTATTTTATCCAGCTCATCCATCCATTTTACAAGATAATTTTAAGGCTTGATCCCAAAGATGAAGCATATCCAATGCTCAAATGGATCACATCACAGGAAACAATGTGAATTGAACATGCCCACCATTGAAAAATCATTAGGGGCCACAAAAGTTTTGGATCCATGTCATTTTTATATTTTACCTTCATCCATCTCCGTGTGATCTTATGAACAACTTGGATGACAAATAAACACCACTATGGGCCATAGCGCCTAGGAAGGTTTCAACGGTAGGAATCATTGTCCCCACTGCCTTTGGCGGTGTAGTCCACCCTAGCTTTGGATCTACCTCATTTTTGGGTTCACTACCTAAAATGATCTCGGTAATTGGATGGACCATGTGGATATAACACATACATCATGGTGGGGTCTACAGAACTTGGTGACGTCCTGATGCGGACACAAGCGCATTCAAGGTGTACCAACGAAGAAAGCGTCAACCACAAGTGCCGTCCTTGTGGATAGGCGACTATTGAGGAGCTGAAGACCTTTCACATGTGATTGGACATATAGAAGACCCCACTCAGGAAAGACACATGTGAAGGAAGATTGGAGAAAGAAGACCGAGCACCTGAACTTTCCCGTACTTATGTTATTTGCGCGTTTTTGCTTAGTTAGGGGTCTTTTAGTAATTTTATGTCTTTATTTGCTTATTTAAGTGGGCTAAAGCCCTAAACTCGAATTTTTAACTATTGATTAATGAAAAGCAAACCCTTTGGTTGCCTCCTTCCTCTCTTCTCTCTAATGGTGCTTCTTCTCTTCCCTTGATCTTCCTCTTCTAATTTCTTCTTGTGCCCCTCCAACTTCTTCAAGGTAATTATTTTCTTCTTTCTATTTTCCAGTTTTGGCTAATCCTTCTTCGATCAAAATCTTGAGAACCGATCTAAACCCTAAACCCCCAAATTCTCAAATCCCTAATCCGAGAAGCTTTTTGGTTCTTCGGACTAGTGATCTTCATTGGTCGATTGGGTGTGACCATGCAAGATCGGGAGGTCTCATCCCTCGCCGGATCCAACCTAAGTAATAATTGAATGCCATACTCCATGGTTGTGATGATGGTCCGCTCCATTGCATGTTTCCTTTATGATTTTCTTAGTTATGATGATTACTGCTAGAATTTTAGATCATTTATTCCTTTTATTTCCGCTGTTTAA
This sequence comes from Magnolia officinalis, assembly GCA_021015155.1. NCBI lineage: Eukaryota > Viridiplantae > Streptophyta > Magnoliopsida > Magnoliales > Magnoliaceae > Magnolia > Magnolia officinalis. The sequence goes on along the minus strand of JAJHSJ010000018.1, from coordinate 29,257,454 downwards.
TTATGTTCATGAGCATGCATCATAATTAGGGCTGTCCTGCGTCAAATTTGGTATCAGAGAATAGGCTTGCATGGTTTTTGTCTAGATTGAATTATCAAATTAGGGTTTTGATTTTTAGGTTTAATTTAGGAAAGTTCCAGATTTAGAAAGTTTTCAATTTTAGAAACTTTTCAATTTTAGAAAGTTCCTAATCTGGAAAATTTCCAGATTTGAGTTGTTTCCTGTTTCAATTTAATTGTGTCAGTACATAGTAGCTTTGCATTCATCACATTCATTTTGAAAGTCATAACACCTAGTAGTCTAGTTGGGTAGAGTTTGGTTCAAGTCTTCATTGTATGCCCACGAGAAGAGGTAGAGGTTTCGGACTTCAACCTACCATGAGTAACGAGCAGTTATCTGAGCAACTTGCTCAATTGATACAAAAGATAACCGCCTTAGAAGCGGTCAAAGGCGTGAGTTTGCCCGCCTTGAGAACCAAATTACCACTACCATGACTAAGGTCGAGCAACTAGAGGCGTCCCAAAAGGAAAACCCCGCTGTAGGGGATGATGCGCACTCCCAAGTGGGAGGAATTATTGAAGAACGCGCTGCCACACGTGGTGGTAGTGAGGATAGAGATCGTGGTAATGGTCGTGGTGTGGTGCGAGAGGCACGAGCCACATGTGATCATCAAGACCGCTATGATCCAGATGAGCGTGCGATGAAGAGTGTGAGAATTGAGGCCCCGAGTTTTGATGGGCGCTTGGATCCCAAGGCATTCCTTGACTGGGTTGCTGACATGGACCACTACTTTGAGTGGTATGGCATGTCGGAAAACCGTCAAATGCGGTTTGCTAAGATGAAGCTTGTGGGTCAAGCCAAGCTCTTCTGGACCAACACCGAGCGTAGGATAGAGAGAGTTGGTAGAGCCCCTATCACGCATTGGTATGAGATGAAAGAGAAGTTGAAGGAGAAGTACCTTCCTCTCTCATACTGTCAGAAGCTCCTTAACCAATGGCAATCCTTACGCCAAGGGTCAATGTCTGCCGCTGACTACATCGCTAAATTTGAAGAATATGTGATGAGATGTGATATCCAAGAAGACTCTCTAGTAACGCTCTCGCGTTTCAAGACGGACCTTCGTACGGATCTTCAGTGCGAACTTATGACTCGGCCCTTAACGGACTTGGATGAAGCATATCAAGTCGTGCAGGAGTTAGAGCAATATCTGAAGGCTCCTGTCGTTCGTCGTTTTGAGTCCCGATACTCCAGTGCTAGATCTAGTTCCCAAGGAACTAGACCTAATATTGGTAGTCAACCTAGGGTACAGGTGACCATTCCGCTTAGGCCTAGGGAGGACAAGGGCAAAGGGGTTCTTGGTGCCGGTCCTAGTAACATGAGCCGAGTGAGGTGCTATGAGTGTGGCAATCTTGGTCACATGTCTAATCAGTGTCCTACGAAGAGCCGTGGGAGAGCCTTAGTTATAAGCGAGTCCCACGAGGGTGGAGATGACCAGGGTGATTATGAAGTTGAAGAGTATCACCCTGAAGGAGGACTTACTGATGAAGAAGTGGATGGAGAAGCAACGCTTGTAGTAGTCAGGCGTGTGCTAGCTCAGTCTAGAAGTAGTGCTGACTGGTGTCGAAGCACTATCTTCTACACTATTGCTAAGTGTGGTGAAAAGAATTGTAAGATGATAGTGGATAGTGGAAGTTATCAAAATGTGATTTCCACTAACACCTTAGATCGTTTAAAACTGAAATCCACACCTCATCCAGACCCGTATAAAGTTTCTTGGGTTGACAAGACATCCCTACCTGTCACCCAGCAATGTCTAGTCCCCATCGAGTTTGGGTCATACAAAGAGTCCCTGTGGTGTGATGTTTTTACCTATGAATGTGACATGTTATCCTAGGTAGATCGTGGCTATTCGATAATGATGTCACGATCTTTGGCCGTTCGAATGCGTGTACTTTTATATATAACGGTGGAAAGATCAAACTTAATCCCATGCCACCTGAGAATACACTAGGGAAGAAGAAGGATGAGAAGGCAAGTGAGCCTAGAGGAATGGGGAAATCCAAACCTAAGTCTCTACATATAATCAGCGCAAGAGAGTTTGAAAAAGAGGCTAAGGAGGATTCTATGGTGTATGCCCTTGTGGCTAGAGAGATTACACCTAAGGTTCCATCAGAGTTGCCCTGTGAGGTGACCTGGGTCCTGAAGGAATACAGTGATGTATTTCCTGAAGACTTACCGAATGAGTTGCCACCTATGAGGGACATACAGCATGCCATTGATCTTGTCTCAGGGTTTACTCTACCGAACCTTCCTCACTACAGGATGAACCCTGCAGAGCATGCAGAGTTGAGGAAGCAAGTTGATGAGCTTCTGCAAAAGGGTTTCATCCAAGAGAGTATGAGCCCGTGTGTCGTGCTTGCATTGTTGATGCCAAAGAAAGACGGCACGTGGTGCATGTGTGTGGATAGCCGTACCATAAACAAAATTACTGTCAACTATAGGTTCCCTATACCTAGACTTGATGATATGCTTGACATGATGGCCAGGTCCACTATATTCTCTAGGATAGACCTCAAGAGTGGATATCACCAAATCCGTATCCGCCCAGGAGATGAGTGGAAGACGGCGTTTAAGACGAAAGATGGGCTGTATGAGTGGTTGGTCATGCCCTTCGGCTTGACTAACGCACTCAGTACTTTCATGCGGGTGATGACACAAGCTTTGAGGCCGTTCATGGAAAAATTCCTAGTAGTGTACTTTGACGATATTCTTATTTATAGTATCACTAAGGAATCACACCTTGAACATTTAAAGAAGGTCTGTAGTGTCCTTAGGAAGGAAAAGTTGTACGCTAATCTTAAGAAATGTGCATTCATGTCTAGCCAAATTGTGTTCTTAGGATTTATAGTGTCATCTGAAGGGATGCGCGCAGACCCTGAAAAAGTCAGGGCCATAGTTGAGTGGCCAGAACCAAGGAACATTCATGAGGTGCGAAGCTTTCACGGCCTAGCAACTTTTTATCGTCGGTTCATTAGGGGTTTTAACACGATCATGGCTCCCATTACCGAGTGCATGAAAAAGGGAGAGTTCGTGTGGTCTAAAGCCGCAGTCAAGGCTTTTAAAGAAATTAAGGGCAAGATGGTGGAAGCTCATGTCATGCGTCTATCTGACTTTTCTAAAGTCATTGAAGTAGCGTGTGATGCGTCTGGTGTCAGTATATGTGGAGTGTTGAGTCAAGAAGGACACTCAGTGGCCTATTTCAGTGAGAAATTGAATGAGGCAAAATAAAAATACTCCACTTACAACAAAGAATTTTATGCGGTAGTGCAATCCCTGAGACATTGGCGACACTATCTCCTACCACAAGAATTCGTTTTGTTTTCTGACCATGAGGTTTTGAGATATTTGCATTCTCAGAAGAAACTCAACCCAAGGCATGCCAAGTGGGTAGCATTTCTTCAGGAATATTCGTTTGTTTTGAAACACAAGGCCGGGGTTGAAAACAAACCAGCGGATGCCCTTAGTAGGAGAGTGGCGTTGCTCAACTCCTTGAGTGTAGAGATAGTCGGATTTGAGCAACTGAAAGATGAATACCCCATATGTCCTGATTTTGGGGGTACTTACGCGTCACTCGCTAGTGACAAGCATATTATGGATGAATATGTTCTTAAAGATGACTTCCTTTTCAAGGGAGACAGACTTTGTATTCCCCGTATGTCCCTTCGTGAATTCCTCATTTGGGAGCTTCATTCAGGAGGGATAGCTGGCCATTTTGGTCGTGATAAGACCATTGCCCTCGTGGAAGATCGTTTCTATTGGCCAAGTCTCAAGCGAGACGTAGCCAAAGTTTTAGGGCAGTGTTGAACATGTCAGCTGGAAAAGCATAGAAAGCAAAATACCGGGCTGTACACGCCATTGCCAGTGCCACATGCTCCGTGGCAGGACATTAGTATGGACTTCGTGCTTGGGCTTCCCAAGACTATAAAAAAGCACGATTCCGTTTTTGTTGTGGACCGTTTTTCTAAAATGGCGCATTTCCTCCCATGTTCGAAGACGTCAGATGCGTCTCATGTTGCTCGTCTCTTTTTTGATGGTGTGGTGCGTCTTCATGGGTTACCTAAAACCATAGTGTCTAATCGTGATGTTTGATTTACTATCTATTTTTTGAAGACACTGTGGCACATTATGGGAACTCGTTTGCAATTTTCTACTGCTTACAACCCACAAACAGATGGTCAAACTGAAGTGGTAAACCGCAGCCTTGGAAATCTTCTACGTTGTCTAGTGGGTGAACATGTTAAGACTTGGGACCTAATTTTACCAACTGCTGAACTTGCTTATAATGAGTAAGTTAATAGATCTACAGGGTTGAGTCCTTTTGAAATTGTAAGTGGTTATAAACCTAGAATGCCCATAGATCTCTTACCTATGTTTGTTACCTAAAGGTCTTCTGAGTCAGCCGATGCATTTGCACGCCATATTCATGATTTGCATACACATATTAGACAGCGGTTAAATAAGAGTAATGATGATTATAAAGTTTCAGCCGATTCTCATCGTAGAGTGAAAGAATTTCAAGAAGGAGACTATATAATGGAGCGAATAAGATCAGAGCGATTCTCTCAAGGATTTGCTAAAAAATTACAAGTGCGTAGTGCTGGACTATTCAATATATTACAAAAAGTTGGGTCCAACGCGTATCGGATTGACCTTCCACCTGAAATAAGCATTAATCCAACTTTTAATATGGAAGATCTAGTCCGTGCCCATACTCCCATTGTTGATGCATCGTCCCTTTCATGGCCTTTTTCTGAGTTTGCTACCCAACTCCTTCCACCCCCTCCTCCACCCATTTCCCATAAAGAAGAAATTGAAGAAATCTTTGATGACGAGATAGTATCCACGAGAGATGGAGGTTTCCAAAGGTATTTTGTCAAGTGAAAGAACAAACCATCGTCTGAATCTACGTGGCTGTCGGGCGACACATTGCAGGGTATTAATCCAGATCTATTAGAGCGCTACAAAAGTTTCAACTCGTCGGAGTCGAGTTTTTCTCACCCGAGGGGAATTGATGCGGACACAAGCGCATTCAAGGTGTACCAACGAAGAAAGCGTCAACCACAAGTGCCGTCCTAGTGGATAGGCGACTATTGAGGAGCTGAAGACCTTTCACATGTGATTGGACATATAGAAGACCCCACTCAGGGAAGACACATGTGAAGGAAGATTGGAGAAAGAAGACCGAGCGCCCGAACTTTCCCGTACTTATGTTATTTGCGCGTTTTTGCTTAGTTAGGAGTTTTTTAGTAATTTTATGTCTTTATTTGCTTATTGTAGGGGTGTTTTAGTAATTTTATGTCTTTATTTGCTTATTCTAGGGGTGTTTTAATAATTTTATGTCTTTATTTGCTTATTTAAGTGGGTTAAAGCCCTAAACTCGAATTTTTAACTATTGATTAATGAAAAGCAAACCCTTTGGTTGCCTCCTTTCTCTCTTCTCTCTAATGGTGCTTCTTCTCTTCCCTTGATCTTCCTCTTCTAATTTCTTCTTGTACCCCTCTAATTTCTTCAAGGTAATTATTTTCTTCTTTCTATTTTCCAGTTTTGGCTAATCCTTCTTCGATCAAAATCTTGAGAACCGATCTAAACCCTAAACCCCCAAATTCTCAAATCCCTAATTCGAGAAACTTCTTGATTCTTCGGACTAGTGATATTCATTGATCAATTGGGTGTAACCATGCAAGATCGGGAGGTCTCATCCCTCGCCGGATCCAACCTAAGTAATAATTGAATGCCATACTCCATGGTTGTGATGATGGTCCGCTCCATTGCATGTTTCCTTTATGATTTTCTCAGTTATGATGATTACTGCTAGAATTTTAGATCATTTATTCCTTTTATTTCCGCTGTTTAATTATGTTCATGAGCATGCATCATAATTAGGGTTGTCCTGCGTCACGTCCACACACCATTGACGTTCGCACCCGCACACCACGCTAAAAGGAAGCAGATTGCGTACCGAGTAACTCAGTATGCTAAGCGTGTACTGAGTAAACTCTGTGGGGTCCACCGTGATTTATGTATTTTATCCATTCCATCCATCCATTTTAATAGATAATTTTTGGGCTTGAGCCTAAAAATGAAGTATATCCAAACCTCAAGTGGAACACACAAGGGAAACAGTGTGAATTGAACATCTACCGTTGAAAATTTCTTGGGGGCCATAGAAGTTTTGGATCAAGCTTGTATTTGTGTTTTCCCTTCATCGTCTGTGTGATCTTATGAATAGGTTGGATGAGAAATAAGCATCACTGTGGGCCCAAGAAATGTTTCAACGGTGGAAGTTATTATTCCACCTGTTTCCAATGGTATGGTCCACTTGATCTTTGGGTATGCTTAAATTTTGGTCTCAACCCCTAAAATAAGATGGAAAAACAGATGGACGGCATGGATAGACCGGATACATTTACGGTGGGCCTAACAAAGTTTACTCAGTACGATAAGAGCGTACTGAGTAACTCAGTATGCAATCTGAGTAACGGTATGGATGGCATGTAAACATCAGTGTCGACCCCAGGGAGGTTTCAACGGTAGGAATTTCCCTAACCACGTTTTCCTTTAGTACAAACCACTTGAGTCTTGGATCCTGCTCACTTTTGGTCTTATATGGTAAAATGAACTCATATAACAGATGGACGGTATGGATTTCTCATAAACATCACGTTGGCCCCCAAATAGGTTTCCAGCGCAGGAAATCCGTAGAAAAGGCTTTCGAATCCACGTCCGTCCGGTGTAACTCATTGCACCAAACGTACTAAGTAAACTCTGTGGGGTCCACCATGATTTATATATATTTTATCCACTCCTTCCATCCATTTTACCATATAATTTTAGGGCTTAAACCCAAAAAATAAAGCTTACCCAAAGCTCAAATGGACCACACCACGACAAACAGTGTGAATTGAACATCCACCATTGAAAAATTCCTGAGGGCAACATAAGTTTTGGATCAAGCTTACATTTGTGTTTTCCCTTCATCCATGTTATTGGGGTATTATTAAAAGCTGGATAACAAGTAAACATCACTGTCGGCCCTAGCAAGGTTTCAATAGTGGAAATCATTATTCCCACTGTTTCCTGTGGTATGGTCCACTTGAGCTTTGGATATGCTTCAGTTTTGGGCTCAACCATTTAAACGAGCTGCAAAAACTGATGGACGGTGTAGATAAACCACATACATTCACGATGGGCCCAAAGTCAGGGATCAGATACCCCATTTAAAGATACCGGACGGCGTGGATAGACTAGATACATCACGATGGACCAAACTCCAGGTTAAAAGGGATCGGATTTCCCTACTACAGAGACCGGCCGAAGTCATTTTCGAAGAAAAGAGGGCTCCGGGCCTTCCGGAACCCCAAATCTCCCTGAAATTTCTCCGTTTCCATTGCCATTTTTGAAGAAAGAGGGTTCTGGTCCTTCTGGAATTCCAAATCTCCACGAATTTTGTGGATTTCTCGTCGAAAACTGCGTTGAATCTTTATCCATTGGAGGAAAAAGAAAAAGGAAAATGCAATTACGGCGCACTGCTGTCGATCGATGGAGTGGCCCACCAAATTCTTGGTCCGATTACGCAATCTTCTTCTCTAAAGGTACTAAAACGCCTTCTCTCACATCAATTCAAAGATTTTTATTTTTTTCTCTCAATTTTTCAGTAGTTACCCGGCATCTTAGGCCCTTTTATCGTCGAAATGTGAATGTATCGACGAAAATCGTGCGATATCCTGCGATATATCGCAGGATATAAAGAATCCTTATTTAAAAAAAATTTCTGAGTGATTTCTGGAGGTTTCGTATCGCTTGCATGCGATAACGATATTATCGGCCGATAGTATTGATATTACGAACACTGCCTACAGTTATCCCACAATTTCTCACTGACAACTGGAATTTTCGCAAAAAAAATGATAAAATCGTCGAAAAATCGGCGATATTAGGAAGAGAAATGAAAAAAGGGAGTTTCGGTGTCGGAACTCCAGCGATACCGAAATTATCGGCGATAATATCGCCAACAATTTAAACACTGCATACAGTGCAATGTTGCAATATGCTAATGAATTTTTCGGGGCCATTTGGATGCCTGTATCTTGAGTAAAATGTAAGAAAGTTACAGGTAACTTTCTTACAGTTGGTGTTTGGGGGAGAACTCTTATAAGTAACAAAGTCTCAACCTATAACTTTGTATCAGGTACTAAATACTAATAGAGTGTCTTCAAAACAAACCCATAAAAATGAAAATAAAGCATATCCAACAATTTCCCCAAATAGAAAGATACCTTTACAAATTTACCAATTGAAAGATTGTGACAAACCCATTTAATTTGTTTCGACTAAGAAGAAAGACAACATTTAGAGTGTGTTTCGATACAACGAAATCTATGCAGAAATGGAACTTGTTTTCCACTAACAAGACAGTTGAGCTGTTTGGATACATGGATTTCAATGGTCATAATTCTTTAGCACAAGAAACAAGTTGACAATCATTTACACCCCGTTTGGCACCTTGGATTTGGTGGTAAATGGATGTATTTCAAATTCAAATAGCTGTTTTTTGCATTTGACAACCTTGGATTTTGAGGTAAATGGAATCGGAGGTATTTCAAATCTTCCATTTTGGTGTGTTTTGAAATCTCAGCAAAATGCTAAGATTCCGATGTAATGCAAAGGAAATGCCTTTTTGCTTTTTTTTTTTAAAGGGCAGAAGAGTCGCACATGTAACAAAGGCATCTCTAAGCTACTAATCCATTAGACACATGACACGTTGATGATACCCCAAAACAATTCAATTATTAGCTACAACACTAAAATCACATCAATAGAATGATTTGAACTATCCAAACATCGGACATATAAATCGACATTTAAAAAATGTTTGTGAGTCACTTGTTTGTGATCCATGCATTTGTGGCCCACTCAAGGCTAAGAATTTCCTCCTTTTTGGCCAAAGTATATATTTTAATGGGCTTATTATAATCATTCTATCAAATATCACACACACACATATAGAGGAATGCTCACCTGCGCACCAGTTTTCACGAGTTCTCGTGAGAACTTTTTTAGAACTCATCACCTGTTATATGAACCCAAAATCTAAATGGTCCACGTGATGTTGCACCCCATGGCCCAACTTTTACTTGTATCCAAAACTTTGGTGGGCCATGACAAAAGAGAGGCAAATCAAGAGAGGAAATTATTTCCTTTTGCCATGGCCTACCAAAGTTTTGGATCAAGATGAAAGTTGGGCCCTTGGGGTTTCATGGGGTGCTGCATCACATGGACAGTTTAGATTTTGCACTGATAGCATGGAAGATGAGATCTGAAAAAGTACTCACGACAACTGGTGTGCAGATGAGCATTCCTCTCTCTCTCTCTCTCTCTCTCTCTATATATATATATATATATATATATATATATTTGGTATATGAAAACTAATTTAGTTAATCAAATCTAAGTCCTATGAATATACCAAAGAATTCCTTTGCCCTCCTAATACAAGCTCCCAAATAGACTATTTGAATTCCAGTGCATTTCAACCAAACGCAAGTGAGAATTTGGAATCACCTTGATCCCAACAAAATTGTGATTTGGATTCCAATGCATTCTAAATCCAAGCTCCCAAACGGACCCAATGAATTTGAGGATTCCACTTGCTATTCAAAAAAGCACCCCATTTTTTTAATCTTATTTTCAAGAGTGACCATGCAAATTATCAAACAGAATCTACGTATCCAAAGACACCCTAAAGAAAATCAAAAGAAGAGAATAAGAAGAACAACCTGGGCAGATTGCAATGCTTCGGCTGCCACCGCCACTTCGTGTAGAATTTATCAGGCCTTCCATTCTCCGAACAACGGAATCCTACGTCCAAGAACCTGCAATCCTTCGACTGATACAATGGATACATCTCGTCCCAGACCCACTCCCCTTCAAACAAATTGCACCCATCCCCTTCTCCGCTGGAGAACCCCGGCCGCTGATTCACATTCAAATCTTCGAACCCGAAACGCAGCTGCTGCTGCGACTGTGCTCGAAGCCGGAATCCTCTGCTGACGACCCTGTAGTCTAAGTAAAAAAAGCAGCAGAGGAAGCAGAAAATGGTCACAAAGAAAAAGCCCAAAATACCCAATGGCTCCACGGGTTTTAGTCTCTTGAGTTTGTTCAAGAGCTCCATGGCATGAGGCGTTGATGGGTTCTTGGTAATTACAGAAGAAGGGAGGGGTATTTCTGAAAATAGGTGTGGAAGGAGAATCTGAGGCGTCTGGAAGATGGGTCCGTTTGGAAATGGGTTTTTAGTACTTGGAGAAAAATGGAGGGGTATTTCTAGAAATGGATTTTGGGAAGGAGAATCTAAGGGATTTGGGGAGATGGGTTTGGTTAGTTACAGGAGGAGAGGAGATGAGCATGTCTGGAAATGGGTTTAAGAGGAAGAGATGGGGAGTTCTGGGGAGGTGGGTTTTTAGTCATTAGAGAAGGAAAGAGGGGCATTTCTGGAAATGGATTTTGGAAGGGGTAATGGAGGTCTTGGGGAGATTGGTTTTGAATGATTTGGAGAAGGAGAGGAGATGGGATTTGGAGTGAGACTTCTTGCAAGAAATTTTTTCGTTTATCTTGGTTTTATTAGAGAGAGAGAGAGAGAGAGAGAGAGAGAGAGAGAGAGAGGTTTTGGAGGTTTTCAAGCAATGATAGCATTCATTGAGGTGTGCTTTCACTAGTCCTTAAGAGAGAGAGAGAGAGAGAGAGAGTATTTAGCGGGGTTTTGAGAGAAGGGAGTGAGAAAAAGAGAGGAGGTTGTCTGTTACTGTCATGGAAGCAAGAATGAGCATATTCATCCAGAAAAAGACACAGATTCTGAGTAGTCGCAGGAGTGAAGCGTATAAAACTCGAGAAGAGGATATGCACATGATTCTCGGTTTCCAACTCCGTACAATGGGACATGGGCACCTCATCGGCTGATCTCCCTTCACGTATGGATCAATCTTCCTGACTTTTTTCAGTTGAATGTCGACCATTGATTTACGCCTCTCTTGACTCTCTATTTGGAAGACACAAATCTAACGGTTATGATTATCATATTCTTTTGAACTGATCCATCCACGGTGCGGCTCACCATACCAACGGCTATGATCACCCAACGGCGTCGCCCCGTATAAAAAACTAAAAGCCGAGTGTGACATGCGTATATGTCTCCGTAAGGGCCACAAAAGTGTAACTTTCTCACGTTTGAATTTTTATTTTCTTTGTCGACGGGGCTATAATCTGCTCAAGCGGACTGAGTAGTGTACCGAGTAAACTCCGTAGAGACAACCGTAATGTACTATGTGTCTTATCCATGCTGTCCATCCCTTTTATCAGTTCATTTTAGACCATGTATGAAAATTATAACTATATTCAAATCTCAAGTTGGCCACGTAGCGAGAAATAGTGGGAATTGAACGCTTACCATTGAAAACTTTTTCAGAACCATTGCAGTTTTAAATCAAGCTGATATTTGTGTTTTCTTTTCATTCATGTCTACCTTATCTTATAAACAGGTTAGATTAGATGACAAATAAACATCACTAAGGGGGCCTAAGGTTTCAATGGTTAAAGTCATTATTCCTACTGTTCCTGTGGTGTGGTCCACCTGAGCTTTGGATATATTTTAATTCATAGGAATTATGCTAAAATAAGCTGAAAAAACGGATGGACGGCGTAGATAAGACACATACATAGTAGTGGGACCAAAAATTTTACTCGGTACGCAGCACCTTCTCACGCCTGTAAAAAATTTTTTGACGACGGAGCTATAATCTGCAGAGACTGGTAGGCCACACGTACATGAGAAATCAGGCTTATCCATTTACGGTGCGTGAGTGATCAATGCCATTCATCGAGTGGGGACATAGTAAACATATCCTGGCCCAAAAAGACTGACACGTGACTCATGAGGGGGCTGCACATTCACGCGGAAGATGAATGATAATAAAGGAAAATGACCCACGGCCTTCACTTATGAATGCTTTGTCTATATCCTAATTTTGGGTCAGGACACTTTCATGCTGTACCCCACTAATGAACGGGTACGGGAGCAACTCCTGGTATCCTGTACCTCCGGTGTACAATAAACTACACTTCTTTGCACCTTGAGGCACATGTGTGAAGCTTCAGAACCATTCAAGAAAGCAGCCTACGATGGATAGGCCTTCGTATGAAAATCAACGGTTCTGGTGGTTACGTTCTCAGATTGCCTACGGAGTAAACTCGTGATGCATGTGTCTTATTCATGCCCTCTATCAATTTTTTCTAACTCATCTCGAGATAAGAGTTAGAAATTAAGCATTCTTAGACTATTGAGTTGATCGATGGGAATCAATGGAAATTGTATGTCTTATTCATGTTTGGTGTTTGTGTTTTTCCTTCCACTGTTTCCTTTGATATTGTTTACTTGAGCTTTCGTTATACTTCAATTTTGGGCTCAACCCCTAAAATGATATGGATTACAGATGAATTGAGTTGATAAACTACACGAACTCATAGCGTGCCCAACATAGTTTACTCAGCATGATAACAGCCCACACAGTAACTCAATAGGATATCTGATTTCTGGTAAAAGGGGGAAACGGATCGGCTTCCCTGCCACCATCCCGGTTGTTAATGGTCGGTGCTCCATGGGGCTTACTATGAAGTATGTCTTTCATCCACGTTATTCGTCCATTTTTATGGATCATTTTAGGGATTGATCCCAAATGGAAGGTATATAAATCTCAGGTGGACCACACCATAGGAAAATAATAGTGTTGGATATCCACCATTAAAATTCTCCTAATGCCCACTGTACTATTTCTTTGACATACAACCGGTTGATTAAGTCATATGGACCTAGATGAAAGTAAAAAAACATATTAACCTTGATACAAAACTTTTATGGCCCTTAAAAAGTTTTTACCAAACAACATTGTTTTATGTAATGTGGTCCACTTGAGATTGGGATATATCTCAATTTTTGGGCTCATACCATGAAATGATCTAGAAAAATATACGGACAGCATGGCTGAAACATATACATCATGGTGGGGTCCACAAAGCAGTAGCCAATCCATATGGCTTGGATAAGACACATACATGACAGTGGTCCCACTGAGTTTATACTCAGTTCGAATCTGAGTTCTCCTTTCAGACACTAGCTAAACAATAATAGGCTGGCCTAGTTCATTAGGATGACGATAATGACCGGAGGAAGAACAGTTATGATTCACATTATGGCAAAAGTCCCCAAATGGACAAAATATTATCATTTGAACGGTGTGGTTTAGCCACGTGGACCACACAATGTGTGGCCCTACCTCATGATCGGTTCTGATGACCCAGCCCTAATTGTGGAGTCCTGCGGCATACCTTTCAAAAGCACTCCATTGGACTCCTCATTGCAGGTAAAAATGGTAGGCCCCACTTCGACAAGCCAATCACCCCCCATTCAGAAGATCCTAACCATTCAACAAGAAGACAATAAAAAAATGAACAAATTCGGTCATGATCATCTGGACAGCTCTACGGTTGGATTGCCATTTGAATCCAAATATGGCATCAAGAGCCGGAGTTGTACAATTTTGGATGGTCCCAAATAGTATTTGTTTTGGATTCACGAGATAAGCACGGAAGTGGGGGCAAGAAATTCCAAAAACGAGCGGTCCAGATGACAGGAAATTAAGAAATGGATGACTGATGTGATTTAGCAAGACCACACCCAACGAATCCGCTTCCAGAATCTAACAAATCCAAAACTGTTGCTTTCGGCACCCTGTAACCGTCTCTACACGACCTAGAGAGATAGGGCGTGTCGTTTTCATTGGAGAGAGTCATGTGATACTCGGACAGCCGCATGACGCTTGATACGCTCGAACTCAGAAAATGTACACGTGGCATAACTTAATTCAAATTGAAACGACTAAATCGGGTAGCGCAAATTGGAAAAGTCACGTAACTGAAATCGGATTTGGTTGAACAATCCTAACCGCTGATTCGTGAAAACTTGTTAGCTGAAATAGGACATTGAATGTTTTGATTTTTAACTGTCCAATAGATGTTGCTAATCCCATGGTTAGATTATCAAAAAAGCTTCTTTTTTTATGGGACATCTAAATTGAGACCATAGTCTGGAGAGTCTACTTTGATTGACTTGTAATTTAAGTATGCAAATCTTAAGTAAATTTTGAGTGTCTGCGTATCATCCATTACTAATGGCAGAGTATCAAATTGTTTTATATTCCGCTCTTGTCGGTCGGTGTGGGGAACGTGGAAAGAATGGCAGAAACATCCCGAAAAAACTTGGGTGGAAAAATTCCGGGGTGGGCGTGCGGGCTTACGGGGAGTAATTCTGCACGTAGAGTAAACTCCGTGGGGGCATACCATGATGCATGTGTCTTGTCCATTTCTCTTAGCTTATTTTAAGGCATGATCATGGAATCCAAGCATATCCAGAGTTCAAGTGGACTACACCGCAGTAAACAGTGAGGATAATGACATACATTCTACTGTTCAGACTTTCTTAGGGCTTGTAGTAATATTTATTTATCATTCACCCAAACTGTTGATAAGGTTATGAGGACATGGCCGAATTAAAAGCACATATATCAGCTTGATTAAAAAAATCCATAGCCCTTTAGAAGTTTTAAATCTTATGCATTTAATTCCCATTTGTTTCCTGTGGTGTAGTCCACTTGAGCTTTGGATATACTTTAATTATGGGCTTATGCCCTAAAATGAGTTGGAAAATTAAATAATGCACATACATTATGGTGGGTCACATAGAGTTTATAGCGTGTATGTAATCCACGGCTAAAAACTTAAGGTTATAAATGATGAGTAACTCTATGGGTCCACCATCATATATGTCTTATGCATGTTGTCCATTCATTTTTTGGGTCATCTTAGGGCATAGCCCAAAATTGAAGCATATCAAAAGATAAGTGGATCACACCAAAAGAATAGGTGGGGATAATGATGTTTACTTTTGGAATTTTCCTAATGACCACGTGATGTTTATTTGCCATCCAACTTGTTCACAAGGTCATTGACCTTACATATGGATGAAGGGAAAACATAAATATTCACTTGATTCCAAAACTTCTATGGCTGGAAGAAGTTTTCAATTATAGGCATTTAATTCGCACTTTTTTTTTTGTGGGGTGGTCCGCTAGCTTGAGTTTTGGATATGCTTTAATTTTGGGCTCTATATATTTACACTTGACTGGTCATCACCAGTGTTCATCCATATTATTGTCATTCCTCTTAAGAGCCAATCAAAGTAAATTACGTGTGATTTATACAAAATCTGCGTGGTGTATTCGGAGATTTGAAAATATTTCTTAGCAAACAACAGTTGGAACATATAACACAACGCCACGTCAATGTTTAAGCGTTCGATGAAGAAGTAATCGTGAAGAAACAGTTACAGGACAGATGACAAAGGGAGACACAGAGGAACTCAAGTAATGCGACAAGTGACACCCCTGTCAAGGGACATCGTTCCTTATCGGCCGGTTATGTGCTGCATTGTCAAAAAAATTTCCATGATCAGTAATGAAAGTGCCCTGGTTTGTCAATTAGCGTGAGCGTTGAGTCAGCTAGACAGAGGAGCCCCATAGGAAGATTGATCAAGCGACTACCTCAACTGGATGTGTGCTCGAACTCGCCACAGGTAAATCTTAGCCTCACATCCCATGTCCCAAAACACCAGGTAATTAAAATCCTTAAAATTGGAAAGAACATCATAGGGTTTTTGGTTAGAAAACTTTTTCAAAACTTCAGGAAAATCTTTAAGTTTCCTACCTTTATCGATTTATCGATACATGGTTCGATAAAATTGACCCTTGTTATCGATGTCCTCGAAGCTCACTCGATATTATCAAATTGAGGACATAAGTCGTCTAGCAACCACAAAGATCTCTGGACGGAATTATCGATGTATCGATATACAGTTCGATATCATCGAAATTTGAATCTCGAGTCCATCGAAGTAGACTCGATAAAATCGACATCATGTCTGTTGTGTCTAAAGTTCTACTACGGCAAATCATGTAATCTTCGATATATCAAAGAGCACCTCGATATCCTCAAAATCCAAATCTCGATGATATCGGAAGCCCTTCGATGATATCAGTCTGGGACACAAATCTATTTAACAAGTTTTTCAGGTTGTTTTTTCTCGGATCGAGGGTCACTCGTTAAAATCGATATTCAAATATCAATCATATCGAGGCATGGTCGATGTCATCGAATGTGGACACAATCCGTCCAGCAAGCTCATAGGAAAATTCCTTGAAATTATCAATGAATCGACTCTTCCCTTGATATCGATGATATCGAGCGATGCTCGATCATATGTTTTACTTGAAAATCTTCAAAGGTGAGTCTCTCACATTTTCAAATGTCGAGGAATCGAACCTCGTGTCGATGAAATAGGAGTTTGAAATTCGATGACATCGACGCACGTTCGATTTCCTCGACCAGCTAGCAAAATATTTCAAAAGCGTTTGGCATTTGAGTTCGTGTCATTGAGCGGCCAGTCGATGCTGTCAAGAGTATACGCTCGATGATATCGACCCTGCTCGATGATATCGAACTCTGTAAAAAATATGACCATTTTATTTCCGTTGGAACCTTTTGCCTATTTAATGAGAGCTTGCCCTTGGTTGTTGGACAGAGAAAATAGAAAGTGCTTTTGTGTGTTTAAACTTACATCATATACCCTTAGCCTTTTCTCTCATGGAAGTTCATCCTCCAATCCACCCTCATCATTGACATTTAATAGAGTGGATTGGGGAATGAACTTCCGCATTCAAGGATCCTGTAGCTACCACCTTAATGGCAAATCATTAAGCTGGGATGCCTTGAATGCATAGATGATTGGAATCGCTCTATCTCCCTTATAGGAAAATATTTAATAGAGTAGGATTCCATCATAACCTTGACCCAACCCGTCGCCATGTATTAGTACATCTTCTAAGTTGCGGTTCAAGGAAGCAGAAGATTCTTCGTCAGTAAAGGAGGAGATTTTCGACAATGCGCTGAATGGGGTTCATCTACTTATCTGTAAGTCATTAGAGTCCAGAGGACCCTTGCAATCATTCCTTCTTAGGATTGGGTCTAAGGTGTTTCTCACCCCTTGCAAGTCCTCATAGGAGGCCTCTGGCAGGAGTGTATGTGGGGGTGCTTTGTGTTGACCCTTGCTCTGTGGAGAGTATAAACTGGTTAGAGGTGAACTTGTTTAAAACCTCCGGTTAGAGGTGAACTTATTGTGAAACCTCCGTTAAGTTCCTTGTGTGGATCCTTGGCCAGTGGGGGCCTAAAAGTCGGGTGTTATGTGTTGACCCTTGCTCATGGGAGCATAAATAGTGTCGTGTAGACACGTCGTGTCAGCCTAAGTGTAGGTTGTACTGGTTAGAGGTGAACCTGATTTAAAGCCTCCGGTTTAAGGTGAACCTGTTGTGAAACCTCCTTTAGTGAGATCCGGTACACTCAAGGGTTGAGTGCGTCCGACGAAAGTGGAGTAGACAAGTAGTCGAACCACTATAAAAATGACTGTGTTTGTGATTGCTATTACCTTCCATTACTTATGTGATTTCCTTAAATACTCTCGTACTTGATTATCTGAGATCACACCTCGAACACACAGTCACATCCATCATAAACTGATTTGCATATTGTTTATCTCTCAAATAGTTTTATGATTGGATCCTCTACCAGGCTTAGAAGCCAATAGGGTAACTCTGTAGTAATCCTGATGCATGCGTGTTGTTAAGATTTGAGTTATAGGATTTTAAATTGTCATAAAATACTAAAAAGTCCTATTCACCCTCCTCTAGGACATATTGGCATATTCCTACTTCAACTAAAGCGGTCATTACCGCAATTTCAATTGGTATCAGAGCGGGTTTCTCTTAAGGGCTTCACCGCCTAGAGAGTGATCTTGACTGAAGTTGGTAATATGGCCAAATGAGAGGGCTCATCGGTCACTAGACCTTCAGTATTTGATGGATCAAATTATGCATATTGGAAGGCTAGAATGCATTACTTTCTGAGATCTTTGGATCATGATGTTTGGGACATTATTGAAAGAGGATACGTGCCACCAACCGAACAAATAGTACTTGAGAATGACACAACTATCACTAAACCAAAAGCCAAAGAAAAGTGGACAACATTTGATAAAGAAAACCAAACTGCTTAGGCTAAAGCAATGAATGCAATCTACTGTGCTGTGTCCCAAGAATTTTTAATCAAATCATTATGTGTGGAACAGTCAAAGAAGCATGGGATCTGTTGGAAACAACCCATGAAGGAACAAGCACTGTGAAGAGATCTAAACTATAACTCCTGACATCATAGTTTGAAAGTCTCAGAATGGAAGCGCATGAGACCTTCATGGCATTTTTCCCAAAACTGAATATCATTTGCAATTCCATGGGTGGATTAGGTGAGAAAGTTTCGGTTCCAAAAATCTGTAGAAAAATACTAAGATCATTACCGGAACGGTTCAATCCTAAAGTAATAACCATTGAGGAGTGTAGAAACATAGATGAAATGAAAGTAAAAGAACTAGTAGGTTTCCTACAAACATTTGAATTACACTTCAAACAAACCTCTAAATCTAAAACTACTGTCCTCAAAACTTCAAAGAATACAACAAATGAGGACATTGAAAGTGAAAGAGAAAATGAAGATGAAGAAGTGGCTTTGTTGGCTCAACGGTTTAGAAAATTCTTTCAGAAAAATTGTGGCCGTTTATTCAAAGGAAGACAGACGAACAACAAACATTTCACAGGTAAACCGGTAAAAAGTCCAAGGAACCACAATGTTATACCTGTCAAAAGTTTGGACATTTGTCTACTGAATGCCCAAATAGAAAAACTAAGGGAAAGACAATGACTGCCGTATGGGATGATACGGAAGAGTCAAACTCAGAATCTAGTGACTCAGAGAGCGATGGAGACCAGAAATCTCTGAAAATTCTTATGGTCTCCACTGCCTCAACCATTCCCATTGAAACCAAGTAAGCCAAAGAATCATTTTCATCAGATAATGAGGAAACTGAGAAAGAAGAAGAAGAACAGGATAAACTACAAGATGCTTACAATCAATTCTACATTCATAGCATCAGCATCCTTAAAAGACTTGGGATAACTGAAAATAAAAATAAATTGCTGCAATCAGATTTAGACAAAACATTGGAAATCAATACACACTTGATTAATGATCTACAACAATACCACTCTGAAAATGATAAGTTAGAAAGAATCAATCTATCCCTTAAATCTGAATCTTTGAAACTTACTAAACAGATTGAACTATTGGAAGATAAAAATGAGCA
Source organism: Magnolia officinalis (assembly GCA_021015155.1). Classification (NCBI taxonomy): domain Eukaryota; kingdom Viridiplantae; phylum Streptophyta; class Magnoliopsida; order Magnoliales; family Magnoliaceae; genus Magnolia; species Magnolia officinalis. The sequence goes on along the minus strand of JAJHSJ010000018.1, from coordinate 29,238,046 downwards.
TCTAAAGAATGAAAATCACACACTCATGTTTGATGTAGAGAAATACAGAAAATATGCTGAAGTAAATTATAAATTTTCCCAGAGTAGTGAAAAATTAGAAAAACTCTTAGGGACCAGGGAAAGACAAGAGTGGACTAGGACATGACAAATTCAAAACAAGATCCAAAAATGCAGTAACAATATTTAAGAAATCAACTGCATCAAGAAGTAAAACAAAGACTACCCCTGTTTGTCATCTATGTGGAGATTCTGGCCATTATAAATTTGAATACATGTCTCATAAGTGGACTCAACTCAATTCTAGTAAAAAACATAAAGGTAATTACAGACAAACTAGAAGAACAATAGAAAATGTCAGGAGTCCACCTAGGAATACAGCTAGAAGTAATGCACATCTGTAACACCCCATACTTTTTAGTACTTGAGTGTTACCGAGAAATCTAGCTCAATATAATCCCAAATCTAATTCCTCTAAATGTTCACACGTTCTAGCCCAAATATGACCGTCCGGAGTAATATTCAATCCTAGAACAAGTTATCCATTCGCCGATCTTGTAGGGGGATCACTACGTCATCAAGTAAACTCCATTTTTTTAGGTTTTCAATCACCCTAATAGACAAACTTCTTTAATAGACAGATCAAAGTGTCCAGTACGAATCATAGAAGGCCCTAATCATAGATCATCTTTAAGGTTGGGACCCGAATCGTCATTCATCGTATCCACACTATTCAATTTGAAAATCCAACACTAGACCTAGTCATCCGTAACTAGTAAGGGACGCTACCCAATCATTAGATTAATATGGATCGACGACTCGAAACCAATCCGACCGTTGGATTTCAATAACTTGTAAGTAACTACTAGGAACTTTATTTAAATTAGTTGTGGGCCCATTTATTCACATAATCCACCTTGAAATAAGGCCCTAAGCTCAAAAATCTTGATTATTAAAACTACCAAAATGATCTTACCATTGTAGCCCAAGTTAGTAAACTTATTTGAACGTACACATCCAACCTATAAGACCACCACCTAACCACCATGCCAAGGCCCCCAACCATTAAGCCAACCTTGAAATTCCATCTATACTGACCCAGGACCCATATAACCGTAGATGAATAGGATGGGCACAATCCTCTCATCGGATCAATGAAAACATCCAAATAAGGTGCCAAAAGCTGAATTTATGACTCATCTAACTGCTGGATCTGTGAGAAGTTGGTCTGATGACCTATTAGTAGTAGTAGTAGAACTAAATTAACGGTGCTGATTGGCCCAGATCACGACGTGGACCCCACATCAGATCTGTGCGGGTGCACAGATACTGTGCACACACCGTGCACAAAGCCTCAGTATCGGGTCAAACGAGCTTTGACCCGATAGAAAAACCAAAACTCTAGATTTTTTTAAAAATTCTCTCTCGCCGTGAGGATTTCAAACAGACGGCTCATCTGTTGCTGATATTGGCCCACCATCATGACTGTCTCATAAGATCTGAACTTTCCTTTATACTCAATAGGGATCACCGACCAAACCCATGGTGGAAACCACCGGCGATAGTCACGCCTGCAACCACGAGCTAGGGACGAACTCGACTAGCGGACGTAGCTTCTGATGGAGGAGAAAAACCACGTCGCATTGCTCTGCTGGCGATTTCATTCGCCTAAAAAACAATCGGAACCACGTCCGCACGCTCCGTAATAGGCCGAATCACCTATTACCATATATGTATATTCCCAGCTAAAAGGCGGAGGGAATATTTTTGTTTTAGGCTAGCGAGATCTCAACCATTCCGCACCATTTGGAAGGTTCACTTGGACGATCTTGGACATCGGCCTTAGGGCTTTGAAAATCTCATAGCTTGCCGAGAAATCAGGGAGAAGTTGACGAACTGATGGATCGGTGCAAAACTGCCTCCCTGCGGCTAAACGTGTTTAAAATACAACCTTCTATCCACCATGAGAGGGACCCTAACTTGCTGTTAGGACATATCAGGACTGTACAAACGATCCTGATATGTGGATAAACCACCCCATGAGAAAAAGCCATCATCAAGGACCCATCTTCCCCGTTCGGCTGGGAAAAATCACGTCCTGAAGTACTGAACATTTCTTTGATCTGAGACGTCCATTATGTGGCCCGCCCCATCTAATGTCCATCTGGGACAATTTCATGGACTCCTGCATACCATCAGATATAGGGGTGCACATGGTTCAGTTCGGTCCAATTTTGGGGTAAAACCGGAACCGAACCGTTACTAACGGTTATGGGATTTTCGGAACCGGAACCGGACTATTAGCATACTAGAACCGAACCAGAACCGGACCGTGAAAACCGGTTCGGTTCCGGATTGGTTCCACGGTTCTGGGTTTTTAGACAAAAGAAAAAAAGGTGGAAAAAAAAATCATCTGGCGTAGCTTTGCTAAGTGTACAGGCGTGTGTAGTAAAGCTCATCTGCTCACCACACATGTGCCATCATGCACATAAGTGCGAGATCCAATCCATCCATCAGGTTGGTCAGACCTTCTACGTGTTTCCCCAAGTAAAAATAATCTAGTCCTCTTAGCATATGGGCCCCAATATTGCAAACAGAAGGATGAGTTGGAGCTGGACATTTGTTTTACAAAGGGTGGTTTGCCTGAGCAGTGGATCAACCCTGATGGATGGGTTAGTCATCAGTGTAGTCTGTCCTTTCTGATGGATGGATGGATTGGATCAGATCTATCATGCCATGATGGCACGTGTGGCGTGTACATAAGCTTTTTACCCACACGAGTGTGGTTAGCAAAACTCTTCATGCATGAATGAAAAATGTCATCTCAGGCATAGTACATGTGTATGTGTAATCAATGGTCCAAAACGTGGTCCCCATGCTAATAAACAGACGAGATTTAAGATTCTTAACCATCTTCATTTTAACTGCCCATTTGACGGTTAACATTAAATGGTTCTGGATCAACGGTTCGGATCCAAGGTTCAAATCCATAGTTCAACGGATCGGTTCCACGGTTCGGTTAACGGTTCGGTTCGGTTTTACATGCCCCTAAACCGGAACCGAACCGTTCCTAACGGTTCTGGGATTTTCAGAACCGGAACCGAACCGTTAGCATATTATAACCGGACCAAACCGGACCGATCCAACGGTTTCGGTCCGGTTCCACGGTTCTACCGGTTAAACGTGCTCCCCTAATCAGATACGTGGTAGAACCCTGATGATGGGTTCCTCTCAAATGTTGTTACATTAAGGAGGCGCTAATCCCTGCGATTTGCAGGAGATGTTTCCAGAAACAAAATGCCTATAAAAGGCCGGGAATTAGGGCGTCTCCCAAGGAAAACCTAAAGAAAGAAAGGGGAAAGCGATAGAGAGAGAGAGAGAGTTCGTGAGCAGCGCCCATAACAGATGCAGCTGGGTCGTAACTCGACCGAGTTACTAGATGGGATAGAGTACTGACTCTATCCTCCTATCCACTAGCAGAGTAAGGGAGCTAAGAGAAAGAAGTGGGAAGAAAGAGAGATTTTCCATTGCCGCTCCAACCTCCGACCGTGAGTAGCTAACCCACTCTCGGGTGAGCTCGCACCGAGTCACCAGAGATTGACGCAGGCGTTGCTGAGTCCAGAATGCATTCTCTAATTGTGGAAACTCAACTCAGTCAAGTGACACGTCGGGATCAGACCTGACCCGTCCCATTTTAGAGGAGAAGAAGACTACTGGCGTATTCCAACTCAACCTCACTCAGTTGTAGAACCAGCCACCCTGCGGCGATTCGACTTCCAAAACATCGATCCGATTCGCTGCAAACACCAATCAACCCGTAAAACGTCCTCAAGCAACAATCAGTCGCAGGTAACAGTCTGCTACTTAACCGGGTTCTTGAGACTGAGTTGTTATCGAGTCAATAGTTTTCTGACTCGACCGAATCTGCTTTTCAGATAAAAACCCTGATCTAGATCAGTGAAGGAGGTCGGTTTGTATTCCCATAACCACACCATCAGGGATCTCAGACCGATCTCAGTCGTAGCAATGGCGTTAAACTCAACTCGTTAATGAGTTGACTCTACCTGACCGAGTCGAAGGACGTATTACCTCCAGAAATCCATGTTTAAAATCGGCCAAACAGGCCCTGGAGATAACACAAAACCCCTGAGTTGAAATAACCCAGAAGTAGTTGTAAGTAGGCTCCATCATCCTCTCATTTTTTACTATTAGTAACTAGATTGAGTTGATTCAGTGCTAACTTGTTGAATCAGTGCATCTAGGAATGCATTTAATGAGCTACATTGAGGGTTAATCATACCTCATTCACCCTCCAACGGATGAGAACAATCACCGTTCAGACATAAAAATCGACACCTACTCAGTTGTGAGTTGACTCGTTCAGTTCCCAACCGAGTTGACTCGGTCGTGACTCATAGATGTCTTGTGACATTTTATCCAGGTACAACCAACAACTGTCTATCCTGGTAGACATACTTCTCTTCAACGAACCCCAACAAGTGAGTAGAAGTGGAGATTTATGTAAACATTAGGCTATAGGTAAGTAGGATTGGAAATCTAAACTTACACTTGCTTGGATTTTAGGATCCTGACATTCACCCCGTAGGAGCATTCCAAAATCAGCAGAAGGATACATACCCAAGGTGAGGGATATCCCACATGGCTTCATCATTTCATGAAATTCTAAAATAATTGCAGAAAGATATTATAATTGTGCAAATAGTAGTGTTCTTTTAACTTTGAATTGACATGAATAAACGTGTGGGACTACCTCAATTTATGTTACCCCAACATATCCTATGAGAATTGCTTTAAGATCACCATGTCATGTCGGGAATTGCTTGTGTACACGTACATATCTACTTGTTACACATTCATTATGCCACATTTGAAATTACATATATACATCTTCTAATTGCATTAAATGTAAGAGTCCCTGCTTCCACTACGATCATAAGCTTGCTCCATTTCTCATTATTTGGGTTAGAATTGTTATAGTTTGATATAAATGAATATCTCTTTTCTTAAGATGTGTAGTAATCATGTTACTATCCTAATGTGTTTGAAAAGTCATATTTGGGCCCTCCTTTGGACCTTGGGAAAGTAAATGAATTTATATTGAGTTCATATTTGAATGCTGGATATCCTATTAAAGGACTACAAGTCTTGATCATGTTCGTGAGAGTAATGTTGTTAATCCTATGGATTGTGCACGAGCATCATGGTACATGACATTCACGCATGACATATGAGCTTTTCCGGGTGCTCGATGTAAGTCACATTCTCTTCGATTTACTAAAAGTTCCAACGCTTTAGTTTAACTCACAGAACCTGTGCATTTGGGTCACTTTGGGCGCTCTTTCTTTTCATGAGGTTTTCTAGGATTAGACACTTCTCGGGCGTACCCCGTGTATTTTTCCAGGAGATATCCTTGGGCGCACTCACTTACATAGCTTTTTACAGGTAGATAATCTACCGCGAGCGGTCTGCATGGTATTTTCCGGGTGGCTAGTTCTCCTTGGGCGTATTTATGAGTATTTTTCTGGGTGACTAGTTCGCCTTGGGCGACTCCCTTATTTTGATAGCTGGATGTGCATCCCCAGATCTGTGACTTGAGCATTCATTCATACATTCATACGTTCATTTATAATTTCATGATTAGTCTCCTTGTAATTTGAATATGTTGATTTAAACTGTTTTGGAATGATATGATATGCATGAATCCTTGCGGGAAGTTCCCACTAAGTTTTCACTCACCCAATCGTGCGGTTGCACCAAATAGACACAGGTATGATGAATAGGTGGAGACCCCTATGACGGGATTCCAGGGATGGCTGAGGTGGAGTTTGGTGAGGAAGAACTCTATGTGATCGTTGTTGAGCCATTGGAGCTCAACTGATACTTAAGGATTTACTTGTTTTCATATTCCAGACTATGTGTTTTGTTTAAGTTGTAAAAATATTTTCCCTGTTGTGGGATTTCATTTGCTCCCATGTACGTGTATTAAACTTCCTTTTGTTACTCTTGATATGGCTTATGTAGTGATTGATTTACTTCATGCTTTAAAATTTATTCTTAATTGGATGTATGATGGTCCATTTATAACGTAATGCTCGGGTTCTCAATGAGGAGCGTCTATCCTCGGGTTTTGAGAATCAGGGTGTTACAATATCCATCACCACCCAGAATAGTAAGAGATCCTGTCACAAAATGGGTAGTAAAAGAGAAGAATAATTACCTTGTTACTCACTCGAATCATATAATAGGCAATGATGCTAAGTGGTACTTAGATAGCGGGTGCTCAAGACATGTCACAGGTAACAAATCCCTTTTTTCAAATTACTAAGATCTCAATGATGGGATAGTCACTTACGGTGATGGAAGCACAGCTAAGGTAATTGGACAGGGAATTATCAAAGGAATAAATTCGCTCAAAAAGGAGAATGCATTTTGCATAAAAGGATTGACCCAGAATCTTTTAAGCATCTCTCAAATATGTGACAACAAACATGTGGTTACCTTTGACAAATAAAAGTGCAAGATCCTGGATCTATCAGAAAAATAGATTATGAAAGGTCTTCGCACTAGTAACCACTGTTATGTTATCACTAGCAATAAAATGGTTGATTCATGTGTCCAATAACAATTAAGCAAGGAAAACATGTCCAGGTTATGCATCTAGATCTGGATAGTTGTTGAAAAGATGCAATTTTGCTGAACTTTTAATGATACAACTGAGGTCCCTCACCTCAGTCTTTTTGTATATAAACATCTTGATGTTTATAATTTTGATTAGTACAATGCTTGTACAAAATTTTGTTGTGTATATTGATTGATTCAAAGATATACTAAATTATACACGAAAGTTTGTCGAAATGCTGAAAAACGAAAAATATTCACCTTCGATATGTTTGTCGATACATCATGTGGACTGTTCGATTACATCGACCAAGAATCGATACCATCGACGACCTCTCGAGTAGCTGAAACATCGGGTCGGTTGGTCTTCCCTCGAACTCTTCATTGAAAATATCAATTAGGGTATTTCGAAATCATCGAAACTATGTTCGATGATATAGAAGGTTACTACTCAAAAAAAGTCAGAAGAACGGAAAAACGGGTTTCACTTGTTGATCTCATTTTTGCATTGCATCTCTCAGAACAGTCTTTAAATTCAAATCTTCTTTCATCCCAAGCAGCAATGTCTAAAGACAAAGGTCTGGTTCTTCCACAAAGTGCCTCAACTGAGAGTAAGAAAGGTAAGAAGAATGCAACTGCCTCATCTTTATTTTTAGACTTAAATTGTGGCAGAACGAGCCATTCATGAGAAGTGCATTGAACCCTTTGGGATCATCAATCTCTTAGAACTGATTGGGTGGGGCAATATCGTGAATTTTGGAGGAGGATTTCAGTCTGATCTAGTGCATCAGTTTCTGAACTTAATCTACAATGTTGAAAATACTCCTCCACTCATTTCAGTCGCCATCATAAATTGAACCAAGCACCTCACCCCTAGATTAATAAGTCATCTGGTTGGTGTAGAAGTCACTAGGATACCTGTATCGGAACGGAATATAAACAGTCTTGGAGTATGGGGTGAAGTTACTCAAGCATTATGTAACGGTGCTACGATTCCCAGAAATGCTAAGAATGTTCTTCATGTTAAGCATCTCAATCCTACCTGTAAAATTCTTTACAGCATCTTTAGCACAAATGTCTATCCCTGTGAAGTTTTGGGCAACAAACTTTCTCCATACATTCTCAATATTCTGTATGATGTTCATCAAGGTATTCAAGTATGTCTACCCACTCTTCTTCTACAACAGTTAATCCTTGTGTCTATAGAAGAATACATCACTACATGTCCATTTCCGTGTCTTATGTCCAAGCTTTCCCGACACATTGGGCTGCCTCTGACTAATGATCTCCCGCACCCGTGTGCTTGGTTCAACTACGAAGACATTTGCAACCTAAATATCATTGACAACGTGTTTCGTGGTGGAAAAACTGACCCAACCTTAGGCAAGGGCAATCCTGTGCGCAGCTCCGACTCTGTTAATATCTTTGAGGCTTTCACAGAACAAGACATTGTACAAAACCTTCTGGACGGACAATCTCACATGATGAAACGACTTGATGACTGTGAAGCCTACCTTTGAGAGATCAAACACATGATGGTGGCTCTGCAACGTGCTACAAAACAAATTCTGGATTCTCTACCTGCAAAATAAGCATACCCAGGATTTCGTTGTCTGTAGTGTGTCCCTCTCTTCATCACTTACTTGGAGTCTCCCTGGAATGCTTAGGGCATAAATATATTTTTGAATGCCCTACGCTCATATATGTGTCTATGATGAATTACTAACTTACAGAGCGTGACAAGGTTTTTTTTTTTTTTTTTTTTTTTTTTTTTTTTTTTTTTTTGTGATATCCTCTGCATGAGGAATATACACTATTTTTGGGTGCCCATGGATGGGCTTGATTTTTTTAGATGAATGTTATACTACTGCCAATCTTGGACAATATATATATTTTTGGATATTTTGGGCTATGGCTATATCTCTTTACTGCCACTTTAAGTTGGTTTGTTTACTGGTCTACTTTGAAGAATGATATCAATTGTGAATCTTATCTCTATTTTCCTTCTTTACTGCTCTACTTAATCTCCTATGCATACATGAGTTCTGTCTTGAGATGTTTCTTTTACATTTATCTATTGTGCCTATGCTCCCTAAATTTTGGTTCCCCCATGTTCTCTAACTTCAGTCAATATCACATGTTATCCTTTGCCAATGACTGACAAAAAGGGGGAGAACAAATCTACCCCGAAGGAAAATTGTGTATATCTGTGTTTGTGGATGGTGTTATAGGTGTTAGGGGGAGCAGCTGCAAGAAGACAAGGGGAGATTGCTGTTAGGGGGAGTAGTTACTAATGTGTGCATGTGCAAACTAGATAACCTTGTAAAATTGTGTAAAGTTCATGTACATACAATTTAGAGTGTTTGTTTAGAAGGTGTTCTAGGGTGTTTTGTCACGTAATTGACAAAGGGGGTGATTGAAAGTGCCCTGGTTTGTCAATTAGCTTGAGCGTTGAGTCAGCTAGACAGAGGAGCCCCATAGGAAGATTGATCAAGCAACTGCCTCAACTGGATATGTGCCCGAACTCGCCACAGGTAAATCTTAGCCTCACATCCCATGTCCTAAAACACCAGGTAATTAAAATCCTTAAAATTGGAAAGAACATCATAGGGTTTTTGGTTAGAAAACTTTTTTAAAACTTTAGGAAAATCTTTAAGTTTTCTACCTTTGTCGATTTATCAATACATGGTTTGATAAAATTGACCCTTGTTATCGATGTCCTCGAAGCTCACTCGATATTATTGAATTGAGGACATAAGTCATCCAACAACCATAAAGATCTCTGGAAGAAATTATCGATGTATCAATATACAGTTTGATATCATCGAAATTTGAATCTCGAGTCCATCGAAGTAGACTTGATAAAATCGACATCATGTCTATTGTGTCCAAAGTTCTGCTAAGACAAATCATGTAATCTTCGATATATCGTAGAGCTCCTCGATTACCTCGGAATCCAAATCTCGATGATATCGGAAGCCCTGAAAAGGCCGAGCTATATGTCCTAGATGGGGGTGGGGGGGGGGGGGTGAATAGAACAATGCCAAATTAAAAAAATAACAATGGAATTAAACAATAAGATAACCAAAAGAATTGTAAATAATCAAAGGAAGCAACAACCTCAAAATTCTAGTATTGAGAGGTTGATACAAATGTTGTTCTAAGGACAACCTTACACCATAAAAACCAAGGGTTTATGGTAGGACAACCTTACTAGAACAATTTGTGTATCAAAAACTCAAACTGAAGAGGAATAAAAAGGAAATAGAAAGAAAGGAAATCTAAGCTATTACAACATTCCCTACAATGCTGAAATGTAAAGATTACAACATTCACATCCACAAATACATCCCACAATCTTGAACCAAAAAGAATAAAGAAAGGAAACCACAAAACCACAAAACACAGAATTATAGTGGTTCGCTTGTGTGTACACCAACTGTTAAACAACAGCCACACAGCTACTCCACTCCTAATATCCTCACACAGTGGATATCAGCGTTCACTATGAAAATAGGTTTTTCCAGGTTCACCTAAAACCCTCACAATTGTGTCTTTCAAGTGGGCTTACACAATTTAAAAAACCCCACACTCTGAGTTTTCTGGATCACCTCAGATAACCAAAACTGAGAGATTTTTCTGGCTTAATCTCAAAGAAACCAAAATAAAGGAAATTACTAAACTGTAAAATACCTGGATATTCTCCTTTTGTTGCAACCCAGAAGAACCAAGTCGGAGTAGAAGTTCGAATATAGAAGTTCAATGTCCAATACTCACATATGAAATGGTTCTAGGTTCTACATTGATTTTAGATTTAAAGTACCTTGGGCTAGCTTGATTTGATTTTGATTCCAGGAAATGGGAATACTACAATCCCTCTTTCAAATAAAATTGGAATACGGAAATTCAAAATCAAATGCAAAGAAAGCTATTAAAAGAGAATATTAAATGAGCACAATATAACTTAAAATAACGACTAACTTATCTCTCAGAGTGACGTATTGATTTAGCTTGAATTCAATGAAAAACTCTGAAATTTGTCGTCTATTTATAGGTGAAGAACTTACGTTCACGACTGGTCCTGAGGACACCACGACAGGTCGTAGGACCAACTGATTTTTAAAATTTTGAGCACAATCGGATAAAGTCGTTCCACGACTGGTCGTAAGCCCTCCACTACCGGTCGAGAGACCTCCACGACTGGTCGTGACCTGCCCACGACTGGTCGTTTGGAACCTGTAATAGTTGTTAGACTTTGAGTCGTAGTTGCAGGACTGGTCGTGAACGAGTCGAGCACTGTTCACACGACCGGTCGAGCAGATTCCAGGACTGGTCGTGGCTTAACAAAAAATTCTAAAAATCTGCAACAAACTTAGGACTGGTCGAGGAATTTCTTGGACTGGTCAAGCCAGTGCTAAGACTAGTCGAACAGAGTCCAGGACTAGTCGAGAAACAGACCATTCACTTATAAAATGATATAATTGAATTATGTATTCAAAATGACCTACCTTAAGGTCAATCTAACGTCATCCAAACCTTGTTAGTGATGTATGAACAATAAGTCTTCTTTATCTCAATTGATAGTCGATCTTTTGAAGTTCATGAAGCTTATGATCATTACATAATGAAGCTTGAACTTGAAAGCTTTTGAAGCTTCAATTTGAATCTTGAATTTGTAACTTTAAGAAGCTTGAACTTGAAACCTCTTTAGTCTTGAGCTTGAGGTTCAAAGAAAAAGACTTTGTCTTGACTTGGAGCTTGAATTATGAATCTTAACATCGAACACTCACTTGATGGTGTACTCGAACATGACCATGTAAACTTGCATTTCTTGAAGTAAAGATCTTTGTTCTTGAGTGATGCATAGTCTTCATTATGTAGGAGTGCTATACATGACATAGATTCTAAGAGAGGTTTTGGTACTACAAAATTTGACAATATAGGAGCTAGAAACCATAACATTTACAAGCACTTCGATGATATCGGTCTGGGACACAAATCTATCCAACAAGTTTTTCACGTTGTTTTTTCTCGGATCGAGGGTCACTCGATAAAATCAATATTCAAATATCGATCATATCGAGGCATGGTCGATGTCATCAAATGTGGACACAATCCGTTCAGCAAGCTCATAAGAAAATTCCTTGAAATTATTGATGAATCGACTCTTCCCTCGATATCATCGAATTTAAATTCCGATGCTATCGAGTGATGCTCGATCATATGTTTTACCTGAAAATCTTCAAAGGCAAGTCTCTTACATTTTCAAATGTCGAGGAATCGAACCTCGTGTCAATGAAATCGGAGTTCGAAATCCGATGACATCGACGCACGTTCGATTACCTTGACCAGCTGGCAAAATATTTCAAAAGCGTTTGACATTTGAGTTCGTGTCATCGAGCGGCTAGTCGATGCTATCGAGAGTATACGCTCGATGATATCGACCCTGCTCGATAATATCGAATTTTGTAAAAAATATGACCATTTTATTTTCATTGGAAACTTTTGCCTATTTAATGAGAGCTTGCCCTTTGTTGTTTGAAAGAGAAAATAGAAAGTGCTTTTGTGTGTTTAAGCTTACATCATATACCTTTAGCATTTTTTCTCATGGAACTTCATCCTCCAATCCACCCTCATCATTGACATTTAATAGAGTGGATTGGGGAATGAACTTCCGCATTCAAGGATCCTGCAGCTACCACCTTAATGGCAAATCATTAAGCTGGGATGCCTTGAATGCATAGATGATTGGAATCGCTCTATCTTCCTTATAGGAAAATATTTAATAGAGTAGGATTCCATCATAACCTTGACCCAACCCGTCGCCATGTATTGGTACATCTTCTAAGTTGCGGTTCAAGGAAGCAGAAGATTCTTCGTCAGTAAAGGAGGAGATCTTCGACAACGCGCTGAATGGGGCTCATCTACTTATCTGTAAGTCATTAGAGTCCAGAGGACCCTTGTGATCATTCCTTCTTAGGATTGGGTTTAAGGTGTTTCTCACCGCTTGCAAGTCCTCATAGGAGGCCTCCGGTGGGAGTTTATGTGGAGGTGCTTTGTTTTGACCCTTACTCTGTGGAGAGCATAAATTGGTTAGAGGTGAACCTATTTAAAACCTTCGGTTAGAGGTGAACCTGTTGTGAAACCTCCGTTAGGTTCCTTGTGTGGATCCTTGGCCAGTGGGGGCCTACGGGTGCTATGTGTTGACCCTTGCTCATGGGAACATAAACAGTGTCGTGTAGACACGTTGTGTCATCCTAAGTGTAGGTTGTACTGGTTAGAGGTGAACCTGATTTAAAACCTCCGGTTTGAGGTAAACCTGTTGTGAAACCTCCTTTAGTGAGATCCGGTATACTCAAGGGTTGAGTGCGTCCGCCGGAAGTGGAGTGGACAAGTAGTCGAACCACTATAAAAATGACTGTGTTTGTGATTGCTATTTGCCTTCCATTACTTATGTGATTTCGTTAAATACTCTCATACTTGATTATCTGAGATCACACCTCACACACACAGTCACATCCATCATAAATTGATTTGCATATTGTTTATCTCTCAAATAGTTTTATGATTGGATCCTCTACCAGGCTTGGAAGCCAGTAGGGTAACTCTGTAGTAATCCTGATGCATGCGTGTTGTTAGGACTTGAGTGATAGGATTTTAAATTGTCATAAAATACTAAAAAGTCCTATCCACCCCCCCCCCCTAGGACATATTGGCATATTCCTACTTCAACTAAAGCGGTCATTACCGCAATTTCAAGCACACCAAGAGATGAGCGCCACCATGCTAATTTCACGACTAGAATAAGAAGGCTCGAAGAAGACTAAAAGAGGCGGACGATAGATGTCTTGCAAATTTCACGGCCATAATAAGAAGGCTCAAAGAAAGCATTTCATCTGATTGACCCCTCCCCTTAAGGATACTTCGTCACCCATGTATTGATTCATGAGGTGGGAATTTGATAACTACTATCCCAGCCTGCAAGTGTCAGGCTATAACTAGAAGGCTAATATTAACGGACTGGTTTGGACAAATGCGAGTATTCCTTCTGGTTCTTTCTCACGCCTTGTTCACAATTTCTTGGACATTAACCTCTTCTTGCACAATAGTTTTCCTATCAACCATATGTCTAGGCCCTTTCTTTTAAAACCCTTTTGGGTGAGGAGGCTTTTGAGGCTTTGTTCACAACCCCAAGTGTAGGGTCGCAATGTAGAAATAATCTTGGTGAGACCGAGGTCGAATCCACAGGGACTAAATCTATATGTATTCTGAAATTAACTAGAATTAGAACTAGAAGAAGATCTAAAACTAAATATGGAATAAGAGAGAGTAATTGTGAATAGTGTTGATTAAAACTTTTGAATTTAAAGGTGGGAACTAGGGTGCCAAGGTAGCTATCAAGATGGTACCTTATTTGATTCAAGGAATACAATTGGAATCAAAGTCCTATCTTATCCAATTGGAAGATGAGATAATCAAATCTCTAAACTTTTCATTGATCTAATACTCAATGAAGAAGTATTGTGACGATTGGAAGGGATTCTATCACCTTACCATGCCTAGGAGACGATGGTGCAAAACAAGATTTACCAACTCACAACCTCAGAATAGGAAAAGAAGATATCCAAAGCTATCGTAGAATCGATTGTAATTTGAGTTACAATAAATCATAGACAACTGAAAATATTCCTTAGAATCAAATTAAAATTCAATGAAGTTCAATATAAACAAGAATCAAAGCAAGATAAACATCCCAACATGATACAAGCTTCACCTCTTAGCCCTAGCTAAGAGGTTTAGTTAACCATAAACATGATTAAACCAAAAACTCTTAAAGAAAACATGAAAATAAAATAAGAGGAAGAAAAACACTTAGGAGGCTTCTCCTCCCTTTCGCTCCACTCCTTAAACCCTAAAAGATGATTTGGGACGTCCTAGGGACTCCTATTTATAGTTGTGAAGCACCATCTTACGTACCGCCTTGGAATTTCCACAAACCGCCCTTAAAACCGCCTCAAATTTATGCACCCGCATTACGCATCGGTCGAATCAAAGTCACCTTCGGTCGGACTGAAGTCGAGTTCGAGTTGTGACAGGATTCTGTTTCAGCGATTGCTCGATTTCGATCGTACTGAGCTTGGGTTCGGTCGGACCGAATTAATCTTTGGTCGAATCGAATTAACTCCAAAATTTATCGTTCTTCGCTGAAGTTTTTTGTTCACTTTCGGTCACACTGAATCCTTCCTTCGGTCGGACCGAACTTGGGTTGAACCAAATTAGCCTTAAATTTCATCATTTGGTTGTTAGACTGTTTTGTGCAATTTTGGTCGATCGAAGTTGGCTTCAGTCGGACCAAACCTGTCTGTTTTCTACTGTGGATTTTGAAGTCTTTTCAGTCCTTTCTTCATCCTTTGTACTTGGTTTTCTTGGATCTTTAGCATGTGAATTTGTAACATCCCGAAAAATCGAGGGTCGAGTAGTAACTCAACTCTTGAGTTTCCAGAACAACAAGTTTAACGACATGAAGTGCATAAGCACTTCGCGTGGCTAACCACTATTGCCAACCGAAGTACGACTCGAGTTCGTCGAACACATCTCACGTGGCAAATGAATCACAGTCACGAATTCAATTCTGGTACCGATTGTCTGGACTATAATCATAGCCCCAAACACAATCAATTTCAGATAGTTAAAGCAGTAATGGATCAAGGTTCAAATCATACAATCAAAGTCTGATATTATTCGTTTAGGGCTGCCAGGGCTGTTGCACGCATTCGTTGCTCCACTCCCCCATCACCCATGACGGATCATACAACGTAAACATGAATTTAACATATGCATTACATAGATAAAATCATAAAAGCAGTTGAGCATGTTATAAAGCACAACACAAGCATGAGTGTGTACATATTTAATTCCTAATCACACAGTTATTCAAGGAAATCATACGCATAGTTATAGGAGTTGAGAATCATATCTCAACACCCTTAAACATTACAATTTACTAACTATTACTCATTCAGACATTTCAACAAACACTTTAAAATACATGTATCAACATACATGACATATGTTGATCACATAGTTATAAGCCCAGCAAGGCGGTCCTAGTTCCTTAACTTCGTGTTAATCGGACTTCCGACGTGCGGTCCAGATCCGATACGGAGTTTCAAGATGCTCCCGAGAGCAGCCGGGTAATGAGATTGATCTTAGATTTTTAGGGTAACTTATCGTCAATGATTCTATAAGTTTTGGGTCTTGCAGATCGTATTTAAAGTGATTGGTGCTAATTTCACAGGCACTCTAGTTTAACACTAGCTAAATCTCGCCTAATTTCTAAAGGATTTAGTCCTGAGTGATTTCGGTCTGAGGTGGTACTTAGACCTTTATAGCAATGTTTAGTTTAAGTATTGTTCTTCATCACCTAAACTTTAAGGTAGTGTCTAATGTGAAAGTATTTAGAAGGATTTAAGGAACGAGGTAATGAAAGGTGAGATTTGTGAAGAAAATGGTTTGAAAAGGGACTTAAGACCCTTGAGTTGAGTGTTTGAGAAGTTAAACAGGAGTTAGGATTGTCCCATCGCCTAAGGACGTCTAATTCCAGGTTGGGAAAAATCCGGGCTGTTACAGAATTCTTCATTCTTGGTTTCCTAAGATCCATTCTTTGCCTTGGTGATTCTTGAGCATCAAATCCATGATTTACCTTTCTTTTCAATCCAAGCTGTCAGATTCACCTCGCAATATAAACATATATAAAATATACCATTAAGCATTATCACGTTCATAAAACAGATATATAAATAGGGGAAAATATGCAATATTTGACACTCAATAGGCTTCTTGTCAGTGCCACATTTTGGCTGACCCGAAGATGTACAAATGGTACTTGGGTGAGCGTCTCCTTTGTTAATTGATTGGTGTATGTCAGGTTCCGATTTCCCCACCTCGTGAGCAAGATCTTTTGGATGCACATCCCCGCGGGGGAATTTATGCACGTTGTGGATGGGGTCCATTCTCGTGAGCTTGTTCTTCCAGGTCACCGCTACAGAGAGTGGTACTTACAGTTCGGTTTAGGCCCAATTCTTCCAGATATGTTTGAGCCACACTGAACTCATCATTACGCTAGGGGTTCTTCCATGTCTCTCATGGTTGAACGTCAAAGAATTGCATAGAGCGCTGAAGATAGTGATGAGGAGTACCTTGGCGATTAGCAACTTTGGTTGTTTACCAATGTTTATAGTGCTTTCATTTTTACCTTTGTTGTACTGGTATGAAGCTTTTGAATCAATGAAATGTACTTTTAATTCGTCATTGACTCTTTGCACTTGATGGCATTCTTCATCTCTTTGGAGACATGCTAACGTCACTAACTCCTCGACTTAAAATGGCCTAATTTTTAGGGCTTCTTGATATACTTCCTCTTGATAGGTTTGATCTAACTGTTCTTCTTTCTTCAGCAGTTTTACATTTGATCTTTAAGCTTCGTTTGGATTGATTGATCGATTCTGACCATTCTTTTCCTTTAAATTAGGGTTAATTGCTTGATTGATGTCTTAGATCGATGAATCACCTTCTGAATGGTGAGGATAACTAAATCAGGATCCCTAGCTGTGAGATTTCTCATGATCTGGCCTTGAAGCGCCTCTATTCATGTTTGTACGGTTCAAACCTCAAGATTGATGGATTGTATTGTCCAAATTTGCGATCTCGCCCATTGATTAATGGTGGGCCTTTATTACCTCCGTCGGTCATATTTTGTCCCCTTTTCTTAGCAATTTGATGTGTTAGAAAGGTTGTGGATGGTCTAGATTGCAAAACCCTAAAATATGCAGGCAAACAAAGCTCTTAGCTGCAATCTAATTGCCATATTGTCACGTGGCACTATCCTCGCCTAGATGCAACCCCGTTGACCAATTGTAACACCCCATACTTTTTCGTACTCAGGCGTTACTTGGGAGACCTAGTTAGGCACATGAGTGTGTGAAAAATGCTATGATCCATCATTCAATGATTCATAAAGTTACCATCTTAAACATCAAATTTTGGACTTTGTCAAACCATAATGCATTTGTCATTTTGAGAACAACTCGCCCTTAATTAAGCCTTTGATATCTCAACATAGAGTACATCATGAATAGTTGTACAGCCTTTCAATCTCACCATCGATTAGACCGTTCATTTAATTGACCATAAGATCAATCCTTAGGAAGTAATCTTCATTCATAATTAAGTCATCCATTCGTTGATTCTCAAGATGGACCATCACACTGTTAGAGAAACCATTTTTTAGGATTTTAGTTGCCTTGATAGACAAAATAAATCGTCCATTGTCAAGGACGAACCTCGGATCATAAGATTCATCGTTCATCACATCCTCAACAGCCTGATAATCAATCCATACCTAAACTATAAAAGTTAATGATTTAACGTTGAATCAAACAACCCAATTATCTGGGTAGGATAACAACCGTTAAATTCCCTCTAAAGTTGACTAGGAGCCTATAGGAACCATGAAGATTAGATCTAGAGATGATTTGACCCTTGAATCGATAGAAACGCACTAAGAGAACCCAAAAATTAACCCTAGATGTGATATAAGTTGTTAGGACCGATCATCAATGAATTTGACCCTTAAATCGACCATCAAAACTAAGGCCTTAATCTTACATCATCTTAAATATTGGGACCCAAATTGTCATATTCATGTTCACCATATTCACACTACTCAATTTGGAAATCCATCACTTGACCATAGTAATCAAGTCATCTGATCATTCAATCTACTAGTAATTTTCATTTAGACTAGGAAAGAGATTTTAGAGCATTGATGATCATTCTAGGTAGTAGTTTGACTATTGGATAGACGGATATTGGTGATTAAAGGCCAAAGACTGAGTTGTAAGGTCCACCTGAGTGTTAGATTAGCCTCATTCTTGGACTCATGGCCTTATGTGCACTAGTGGATCGAATGGTCAATATGAATTTCATCGAAAGAGGTTCCACCTTCCAAATATTCAGAGGGTGGCCTTCTGACAAGCTTTTGAAAATTATTCGAACCAAAATGCCATTGTCCTTGGTTCAATAGTTGTATGGTTTTTGTATTTAATGCTGAGAAAGTGACGTGTTTGGAAGCCTTTTTTGGGCGTGGGCAAGTGTAACGCCCTGGAAATCGGGGGTCGAGCAAAGCTCTACTCCCGAGTTCCAACGCATCACTTATGCAACATAGATAATGATGATTGAATGTTGTCCATATTAGTGCATTTAAATATGAGTGGGATTATACTAAAACAACATATCATACTCTAGAGTTACAGCGGAAGACTGAAATATATGCATTTAATTATGAAAACGGTTCATAAATTTCGGAGTATGAGTATGGAACCGGGCTAAATATATATATGTGTTGTTTCTAATCATATAAAATGTGGGAAGTAAATGTGTTCAACTAAACAAGTATCCCAGTAGTCCATGCGTTGCAGTAACACCCTGGTTCTCAAAACCCGAGGATAGCCGCCCCTCATTGAGAACCCGAGTATCACGTTATGAAGTGAACTAACATACATCAAAATAGTGGCCAATTTCCATAATAGGGAGTAAGGCAACATTTCATAAACTAAGGATATCAAGATTAATAAAAGGAAGTTTAATACATGTAAGTGAGAGAAAAATGAAATCCCACAACAGGGGAAATATTTTTACAACTCAAATAAAATACATAGTTTGAAATACGAAAGCAAGTAAATCTTAAGCATTAATTGAGCTCCAACAGCTCAACAACATTCACATAAAGTTCTTCCTCCACCTTAGCCGTCCCTGAAATCCTGTCGTAGGGGTCTCCACCTGTTCATCATATCTGTGTCTATTTGGTGCAACCGCACGATAGGGTGAGTGAAAACTCAGTAAGAATTTCCCGCAAGGATTCATGCATATCATATCATTCTAGGACAATTTAAATCAACATATTCAAATTATAAGGAGACAAATCTTGAAATTCTAAATGAATGTATGGGTGTATGAATGTATGAACAAGTCACATATATGGGGATGCACATCCAGCTGTCAAAATAAAGGGTCGCCCGAGGCGAACTAGTCACCCGGAAAAATACTCATAAGTACACCCAAGGAGAATTAACCACCTGAAAAAGACCATATAATATAGACCGCCCGCGGTAGATTATCTACCTGGAAAAAGCCATGTAAGTGAGTGCGCCTAAGGATATCTCCTGGAAAAATACACGAGGTACGCCCGAGGAGTGCCTAATCCCGAAAAAGCCTCAATGTCATGAGTGAATGTCATGCACCATGATACTCATGCATACACCATATGATTAACAAGGTTGCTTTCATAGACGATGTCAAAGATCACAACACCCAAGCATGATTTCAATCATAGAAGTTAATACAATATCCCATGTTCATCAATTCCAAATGAAAATGCAAAGAACTAGGTTACCATTTGCAACATTCTAATACCATATTAGATTCAATTTATAACTAAGCTAATATATACAAGGGGTTAATGGAACATCTCACCATTAGAATAGAAACAATATCTCTAACCTCTTAGTGCAACTAATAGATGTCCACATGTACATAAGCAATTTCAAATAGGGCATAGTGAGCATACTACAATTCTTATGAGATAGATTAAAGTAACAAGTCTCAAACAATCCTACGGGATTTTCAATATCCATTCAAATTTAGAGAACACAACTACTATTTGTACAATTAAGATATCTTAAAATTCCATGAAATGATGAAGCCATGTGGGATATCCCTCACCTAGGTTGTGAGTTCCACTTGACTTGAGATGTAGGTGTAGAGGTCTCGATTGGACAAATTGCAAGTAGGAGTGTCTTCTAGGGTGAACAGTTGTTGGTTGTACCTAGAGAGACTGACAGAGACTAGTGAGTCACGACCGAGTTGACCCGGTCGGGGTTCTTAGCTAACAACGAGTCGGGTCAATTTAGGAGAGCTCTATTAGTTACAAGATCCGGCTAATGATTCCTTAGAATCCAATGCTACTCAAACCATCCAAGGATGATTGGAATTAGCCTGACTCAGTTAAGAAACTGACCGAATCAACTTGCTACTAAGTATTGAGTTGACTCAGTTGGAAAGTTGGTTGGGTTAGCTCCCAAATGGAAAATCTGGATCGCCTTTGGCTGGGCTTTTGGTTAACTGGGGTGGACTACAACCCAGGCCCAGCTGAGTCAGAGTTTTACCTCCCAAAATTGGACCTGAGTCACTGACTCAGTGCTAACTCGTCCCAGTCAGATTTCTTTAGCTAGCAGTGTGCAACTGAGTGCACTCATCTGAGATCAGATTGCTGCGTAGGTCACTGTGCAAGGTAGGCCGATCAGACCCAAGGATTCCGATCTAGAGTTTTTCATCCGGAATGTAGTTGAGTCTCTCAACTCGTGACTGAGTTGAGGTGATAGTGAATACAGTCAGCCGAGCAGATGGATTTTAGTGATAACTGAGGGCGGATTTACGAGTTTACCTGATCAGGGGCACTGAGTGGACGCTGCAAGGGGCCTGGGTGCGTGGAATTAGCTAGATTGAGGCTGAACAGCAGCTAGAACGAGTTCCAGCGACAACAAACAATCCGTCTCTCTCTCTCTCTCTCTCTCTTTCTTCTTGTTTTCTTTCTTCCTTCTTCTCCTCTGTTTCTTCCCCTTTCTTTCATTTCCTTCTGTTTCTCTCTCTCTGTTTGACTAGAGAGAACACGGACTCAGCCCACGACCTGTAGCGACTTGGAACGAGTCCGCTTTCCTTGGTGCGGCAACAGATGGGCGGCGCCAATGCACCCCCTCACGAGCTCTCTCTTTCTCACTTTCCATTTTTGGAAAGGATGCCCTAAAAGAGATTTTATAACCCCTCACAAAATACCTAGAAGGATCGACACCTAATCAGCGATTAGTTACGATTTTGTCACTAACCTCTATTAACAAAGAGAGATTGTTGTTGATCTCTTTAGAATCTGTTTGCATAGCTGAGATCGGACGGCGTGGTTGAACTTCTGGAACCATGGGCCACCATGTGGATGGTCCAGATTAGCAGATGGGACCCACGTATAGGTGGTGGGTTAATTCAGCAAATGGAGAGGATGACCCCTCCCCCAATGGTGGATTCAGATCAGATGGAAAATCTCATGATCCAAGGCATTTGGATGGCGTGGATGGGTCCCATGATCACTTTGGGACCCACAAAAGGGATGGTGATCACCCCTTGCTTAATGGTTTTGAAGCCCACATGCCGCGGCGGCTCTCTCATCGAGCTGGGAGCCCTAAAACTGCCTTTAACCCAACGGTTGGGATATGATGAGGTGGAGGGTCGAGATTTCAAGAACTAACGCACGCGCATGCCAACGTGGACAAGAGAGGAAGGGAATCTTTTTGTTTTCGGAAGGCTAGCTACATGAGTGTTCTACTACCATCGAAAATCGTGTGCACACGAGTGCTTATCAACGTGTGAGAAGGCTGGGTTTTGGTCAGAATTCCCTGGGCTACATGATAAACGGTTTGGATTATGGATAGGGACCATGGATGGTGGTCCACTGACCCAAAACGGTCGACGGCTCTCCGTCGCTGGTGCAAAGCCGTGGAAGAGAGAAAAGTCTCTCTTTTGCAAAAACAGGGGTCAACACCCGTTTAGATCGTGCTGACGGTCCAGCGCACCACGGGTGCATTGCCTCCAGTGCACACGCACACTAATGGGGGGTCCACCATGATGTACGCTCCAATCCACTCCATTCAATCACTTTAGGGGACCCAATCATGGCCTCAGGTGAAAGTTCAGGCCTATCCAAAAATCAGGTGGGTCATAATAAATAAATTCTTAACTCTAATTATAGATTTATGCTCGTCCGATGGTCGGATCATTCTGAAATTGATCATCAACGGTGATAAGGGTCTATGGGGTCATTCAACTAGAAAGCAATGGTTGGATTATCGATTTTATGGCCTAATGCATATTTATAATATTTATGTTTCCTTTTTCAATATTTTTATTATTAGTATTATTTTTATCTAAGTTGTCTATGTGAGTAGTATCCCTATCAGCACTATTTATTCATTCCATCAGCCTCCTGTCAGGCTTCAATCAGAATGATTATATTATTTTAATTTGTAAGTGGCCTAACAATACGTGAGTCTTAACGTGTGGTATTGATTAATTTAAATTAATGGTTGAATTTGAAATTTGATACTTTAATTAGTGAAATTCAATGATAAATTCTAATGAAGGTGAACCATGTAAGTTATTTGTATTACCACGCAACTTGCTAATCTGGTTTATAATAGTAACACCTGAGCACACAAAAATACGGGGTGTTACAATCTACCCTCCTTAAAGAGAATCTCGTCCTCGAGATTCAGTTCTTCTAAAAGAATTGGGAACAATTATAATATAATTTGTGGTGATTCTAAACATTCATTATTTTCCTACGAAGGTTGTTTGCATGTGCGAACATATACCACTAACGGTCAGAATTGAGGTTGTTACAATCTACCCCCCTTAAAGAAGAATCTTGCCTATGAGATTCGATAGTGCGTCCCAATTATTATGGTACAAGTGGTAAAGTTATCCCTAAGGTTCAATACGATTTTCTATTTCTAGTATTCGAGTTAACACGAATGGATGGCTGTAGTGAGTTTGGGCCTGATATTCCATCCTTCGCCTGCGCAGAACCTAGGACTTACTGTATCATTTCCTAATCCTGGTAACTCTCGATCTTCTGCCTAATCAGGGCATTGAGATCATTGGATTTTGCTAGGACATGAAATTTGGATCAAACTGCGCAACTTCGCTTAAATATGGTTCCACCATCCCGTGATCCCGATTATTCTAGACTTCCAGGGAATATCATGTGATCATCTAAATTAGCAATGAGAGTGCCCAAAATCTACGTGAATAGACACAAACAACCATCACGCTTCCACTACGCACTCTAGTAAATGCACTACTTAAAAATTTCCAGACCAGAATTCCTACATAGAGACTTGAGTTTGAAATTTGCTAAATTTTATCCAGACTCTCAAATTTAGTCATCCTAAGCTCAACTTAGGGTCGAAAATTTACTTAAATTTCTATAACTTCACCTCAAATAAATTTTACGTGGTGGAATTTTGGAAAATGTTATTTCTAACAAATTCAAATCCTAGATTTCTAAAAATGTTCCCTAGACGTCAAGTTCAAGGATTTTTATTTATTTTTTATTTTTTCCAGACCTTAAATATATCATAGTTGGGATTGGTTTTCCCTTGGTGCCTAGGTAGTTTCCATGTCCAAGTAACTATTCTAGTCATTCACATGGAGTTCAAAGTTCTCATTTTTATGTTCAAATGACTTGTCCTAAAATGTTTAAGGGAGGCTAAGGTTTCAAATTTCCATGGAATTTATCATGAATCTGAATGACATTTCAAATAAATTTTCTAAGGGAACCTAGTATTTGGTTTCTGAGTTCAAACAATTAGTAGTTCATAATGGGAATCTAAATTCAATTTCTACTTTCATCAACTAAACTGGAACTTTCCTACGGGGCCTACAATTTATGTATCTATGTTCAAAATTTTCTTTAACTCTAAGAGAACTCGAAATAAATTCAAATGTTTTTTTTTTTTTTTGGCATTTTTTTTGTTAATATATTATTTTAATTAGTTTTTTTTAGTAGTTCGTCATCAAGTTTACTTCATCTCCATCAAATTTCATTATATTTCGTGTTGTAGAAAATTTTTTAAAATTCTAGAAGCAGCAACTATCCAAACTGATGAATTCTGGACAGTTGTCACAATGACCTATATTTAACTATATTAAAAATTTTCACTTATTTTTATATGAAACTAAACTTATCAAGCTTTAATCTGACTTTTGAATTACCTAAATCGGAGTTATATCGAGGGAGATATGACTTTTCAAAGTTAGACAAAAAATTACAGAAAATGGGCCACCTGGCCCGCTAGATGGCGAGGCCTCGCCGTTGCGGCGATGCCATCGCCGCTTGCTGTCCTATCTGGTGGTGGTTTCGCCACTCAATATTTGAAATGAGTATATTTTAAAAACCAGAATGAGTTATCTGACATGCAATATATGATTTTGGGGTAGGAGAAGTTGCTCTATCCAAATGACCTATTTATTTTGTGAGATTCCAAAAGGTTAATGGTCAAAAACCTATTTTATTTATTTATTTACTATTTATAGTAAATTTTAGTTTAAGTATTGTTCTTCATCACTTAAACTTTAGGATTAGTGTTTAACGTGGAAGTACTTAGAAAAATTTGAAGAACAAGTTGAAAGGTGAGATTTTGAAGGAAATGGGTTGAAAAAGGGATTTGAGACTTTGAGATTTAGTTCTAGGAAGTTAATAAGGTGTTAGGATCGACTCATTGGCTAAGGACGTCTAATTCCAAGTTGACAAAAATTCGGGATGTTACAATCTACCCCCTTAAAAATAATTTCATCCCTGAAATTGCCTAAGGGGACTAAATAAAGATTTTTACTATTATGCGTGGTAGGGTGTATACTATCTATACTAGTCTGGTACATCTTAGTCTACCCCCTTTAAAAATATATTTCTTTACGTCTTACTTATACCTTGATGGTTTGCTACAATTTATTTCTTTATCTATTTGGAGTCTTGACGACGATTCCCATTTATTTAGAGTAAGATATTTGTTTTCAATGGTCGACCAATACGGAGAGACAGCTGTAATGGGCTTGATCCCATACATCGATCATTTACCTGACCAGGGTAGAAGGCTCATTGTATCCCTTCCTAGTCCTGGTGGATCCTGGTCTTCTGCTCGGTCAAGCAGTGAGTCCATTGGTAGTCGCTCAGGATTGAGAATTGGGTTAAGCCGCGAATGTCTCGCAGTTATATATTTCAGTAACTCCATAGTCCGATCACTCTAAAAGCTTAGGGAATGCCCAACATTGAAAGGTTCAAAATTCCTATTTATAAGGTTGCCCTTTGGGTCATGGTCAAAATAAGTCCTCGTTTTAATCTATGTCCGAGGTAGGGGGAATCAATATCTTAATAGCTCATCTTAACAAGGTTTCTCATAGTAGAATTTGCTAAGGCTTCTATTAAGTTTATATCCAACGAGCACATTTGTAGATACACTGACCTCAGTGATTGTTGCTTTCCTTTAATGACTTCATTATTGACATTCTAATGAAGATTCAGATCCTATTTAGTGACCTAACCTTACGTATAACCTGACTCAATTCCCCTCGATCCTGGGTCAGTGGGGCAGGGGCCCACCACGCTTTCGCTGCGCCACTCTGATCAAACGGATGTATTAGCTGATCTAACTAGATTGGGCTCATAATGTTCTACCCCCCTTAAAAATTATTTCTACTCTCAAGGCTCAAGAATCTGTGTCCTGATTCGTATGTCGGAACAAGGTGTAATTTAGGACCTATCCTTGGCATGAAATAGGAAACGATCTCTCAATACATTAGTCTTCCTTTCATCGATGATGTGTATTATGACATTGGTACCTATGGTTATAGAAAGGAGCTAAAAATGATGAGTGTTGTGGTTGATTTCAGGGACGGGTGTGAGTTTGTGGCAAGATGCCTAATTCTACCTAAGAAGGAACTTTTGCTACGGTCCCAACTTACCCTCTTTAATCATGTCCAGTTTAATACCGTAAGATAATCTATACATTATTAGTACATAAGGAAGTTGGACAAAACAGGTTAACGAGCAGACTATCCTTCTAAGTTCATATGCACAATATGTATGCTAGAATTGTATGTGATTCGGGACCTAATCCCTAACTGTCTGTTGCCCATTTGAGAAATTTCTTAGGCTAAAAAAAAAAGAGAATCTCTATTGGCTATATATTCTTAACACTTCTCAAAGGTGAAGTAATAAACTTTTGGTTGCAAGTGGTTGGGCCAACATGAAAGGAAAGTTGTGTAGTGGGTCTGAGTCGAATACATAAATCTTCTGCCTAGCTATGATAAAAGATTTGTTGTATCAGTTCTTAATCCTAGTTGATCCCGATCTTCTGCTTGATTAGAGCATTGAGTTCATTGGTAACTACCAGGATTGAGAATTCGATTCAAACCGCGAATACATCGCTTATATATAGTTTCTCTACTCCGTGTTCCTGATTGTAATAAGTCTTGGGAAGGCAATTCTAAGGGGTGTATTGATTTGACCTAACGTTAAATCTAGGGGATATATAAGTTTTCTCTGATTTTGAATAGTTTCTAAGTCAAACAAGCTTCTTAAGAGTTACTAAATAAGCCTAAAGTATTAAGGGGATTCAACGAAGGAATGAGGTCCCACTCTAACCTAATCACGTCAACTAACTAAATCTATCTTTTAAATATCTAAGCATAATTAGTCTTTTACCTTCCTTAGTATAACCAGTAGCCTAGTCATAACTTATGAGTAGCGGTAATCCAATAGTTGTAATCCAAAGTCTATGCTCATGCGCTAGATGATTTCATACCATTTCTAATACAAGAAATTGTTTTATCGTTCAGGGTCAAAGGTTTGAGTTGTCCGAACTTGAATATAATTGCGCTTGTGCACTTCACACATGACCATATCAGCTATGGAGGTTCTAGGTTTCACGTTATTAATTTATTGGATTCCCTATACTGTCAGACTTTTCGAAATCTAGGAGTACCAACTCTAGGTCCAAAACTCTAAATGTCCCAACATTTGATGGTCATTGTGGTTTATATAATCCTCATTCCCAAGGTCCTAGTTGTCTCATTACTCCACTCTGAACTTCTTGGTTTAGGTCCTTAGGCCCGTAGGGTCCGTTTTTATGGTCTAACTCACCCGTATTCGCGGCATTTGGATCCGTTTCAGGTTTGGAATTCGTCAACTAACGACTCAAACCCGTCGACTGACGGCCTAGAGGCGACCTAGGTGTTCACTCCCCAAGTATAGGGTTGTGATGTAGTAATAAACTCGGTGAGACCGAGGTCGAATCCACAGGGACTGAAACCTGTACGTAATCTGAAACTAACTAGAACTAGAACTAGACTAAGATGAATTCTAAATCAAATAACAATTGAGAAATAATTGTGAAATAATTAATCTAAAACTTTAAGAAATTCAGAGGAAGGGAAACTAGGGATTCAGAGGATCTACTTGTAGAGATCAGGGAGATCTTATGCATGTATCACAAATCATGGAAATTAAATGAATTGATGTTGATATAGTTTTCAAGAGATGAGAGGTATATGAATTAGAATGGATTCCATCACCAAACCATGCCCAGGAGACAAAGCAAACAACAGAATTAAACTAATTACCAACCAGTCAACATGTTTATGAAGGCTAGGAAGGGTACCGACATCCAACCATGCCCAGGAGACGATGGTAAACAACAGGGCTTCCTGACGTCATAAACATTAAAAGGCAAGGGAAATACTCAAAGCCATCGCAGATTTATTGTAATTTGTGTCACAACAAACTATTAAAAACTAAGAACATTACCTCAAATAAACTATAATCAATACCAGTCAGTCTAAACAAAAGGCATAAGCAAAGTGTCCCCCATCATGCTACAAGCTTCACCTCTTAGCCCTAGCTAAGAGGTTTAGCCCATAAACATGTTTAGGCTAATCTCTTAAACAAATATATAAAAAGAAAAAAAAAATAAAAGAAAAAGAAAACAAACAACACCCTAACGTCTTCTCTCTCTCTCACATATTCATGTTGAAGCCCAAACCTCCACGGCTGCTCCACACCTCCTCCTGATGATGCCTCCACGGCTCCCGTTCTCTCTCTTTTTTATATGTAGCAGAGTGGAAAGACTTCATCCAGAAGTTTTCCTTACGCATCTGGAAGAACCTGGAAACCGAAGTCCTATTACGAAACTGTCTGCGTGTAAACCTGCGCTGAACTGAAAGTGGGGCCCAGAATCAGGTTTTGCTGCGAAATCCAGTCCGCTCATTGGAATGCCCGTGAATTTTCAGTAACAATAGACTGTTTTTGGGCCGAAATTGGTGGGTCCCACCCATCTTTTTCGTGTTACCGTCAGTCCTTTATCTGGACGAATGGAAACCGATTTCCACTGATTCCTGTGATTCGGCCACCTAGGCTTTGATGAGGGGGGCCGTGGATTCATGATGAACGGTCCAGATTAGACCAAGGATGCATGATGGCGGCCCACAACTTCCTTCCGCAAGCTCTGTTCTTGCGTAAACAGAAAGAAGCGGATTGCTTCCGCTGTGCTGCTGGCGGGGCCCATTATCCACATCAGTTGAGAAATCCACACCGTACACTGAATTTCTGGCGAAAACCGTCTGGGAGTAGTGAGTTTGTATTGATTTTCGGAGTGGCCCACGAGACTCTTCATTCCACCGTCAACCTTGCGTTTAATCACGATCCTCCTGTGTACACGTGCATGGTACCAAAAGTCCACCTTGGCTGGGGTCACGCTCCTCCTCTGGATACAATGGACGGTTTAGATCGTCCCTTTGAATGAGAGGTGGGCCCCACTGCACGAAGCCGGCGTTGGCTGAGAGAGACGCTGGGCGTCTTCTCTGTTTTAAAAAAAAAACGTCGGTCAGCAGACGCTGACCGACTTTGGACATCCTGGTGCGGTGCGGGAATGCACCGCACTGTGTACACGCACCCCCATTAGTGGGGTCTACCGTGATGTTTAATAGAAATCCGCTCCGACCATTCATATTGTCAGCTTATTTCAAACGTTGAGCTCAAAGTTGAAGCATATCCAGATATCAGGTGGGTCCCAAATCACCACTCTATGGGCTGATCTATCCGTTGAGCCGCTTCCACAATGATCCAACGAATGAATTTCGACGTGTACGGTTTAATATATGGTCTTCAGGCCCTGTATGCAGTTTGAAGCCGAACGGATGGTGGGAACCTCGTGATCTTGCATTCTGGACCAATTTTGGGCCACTTGAGCTTCAATTTCTCGATTTTCTCAAATCTCTGGTGTGAAACTCTGCCGATCTTGGTCCCCTGGAATCCGTCCCTTGCTATGGTGATTTCAGAGCATCAAATACATACATTTAGCACCTTTTTGTAGTCCCCACTTGCAGATGTACCTTGCATCACAAACACGATTAAATTAGGATTTTAAACGGTGACATGTTCATAAATCCGGTAATAACTGGGGTCTAATATGCAATATTTGACCCTCAACACTAGGTCGATTCACGTGATCGAAGATACGTTGTGGACTAAATTACAGTATTCGGTCATGCCTATCGGTGAAACCTTGGGATCTTAATGTCGTCTCTAAATTCCATCGCCCCCTTCCTAAATTAGAGTGCGTCAGTGGGTGTCGTGTTGCCATAACTCAGGTCCAGTTTAATCCAAATCTTGTTCTGATACCATCTTGTAATGCCCTTGAAATCGAGGGTCGAGCGAAGCTCTACTCTCGAGTTCTAACGCATCACTTATGCAACATAGATAATGATGATTGAATGTTGTCCATATTAGTGCATTTAAACATGAGTGGGATTATACTAAAACAACATATTATACTCCAGAGTTAATGTAATTTGGCAAGCGGAAGACTGAAATTATACATTTAATTATGAAAATGTTTCACAAATTTCGGAGTATGAGTATGGAACCAGGCTAAATATATACATGTGTTGTTTCTAACCATATAAAATGTAGGAAGTAAATGTGTTCAACTAAACAAGTATCTCAGTAGTCCCTACGCAGCGGTATGAGATCTACATAGATCCGCCCGATAGTTGGCGTATGAGAATCCTTCCTCCTTGCCTACGAAGTCCAACTCTGCTGTATGGACCTCACCATCACCTGCATCTAAACCAGAGTCTGGGTGGTGTTTTAAAACACCGTCCCAGGTGGGAATGAGTAGCAAATTCAGTGGAACTATAAAGCAAAGGTTAACATGTTATCAATTCAATCAAGCAGTAATGATAAAGTAGTACAACAAGCCTCCCTAGGTACTCTGATTAATGCAAGGATGATATGTGTTAATGATGCATGCCCTCGCCTACCCTCAATCTGTGACATCATCTCACGATCACAGCATGCATTCCTTCCACTGTGCTCAACTCTTACGCCAAAGGCACATGCAATGCGGTGCATGATCGTGTTAGCCCAGTCCTTTATTAGACCCATTCATACAGCAGGTTCGGAAAGCTAAGGTACCTCCCTTTATATCATTTACCCAAATAATGATCCATCTAGGGTCGTCAATCCTAGTTAATCACATATGATAGACAAGTTATAGGGCAACGTCACCCCTGATTTAAAAGCTGTGGACAGGCAAGTTCAGGTCACTAAGAAGAGGCTCGTCACCTCAGTGTAGGCCTTAGTTTATACTCGAGGTCACTACAGGAAAGGCTCGTCACCTTAGCGTAGGCCGACAGCTTGAATACAGTGTCTCATACCACCGTATTCGGCTCACGAGTTTGGTTTGCTTACTGGACACTACGGGGAGGCTCGTCACCCCAGTGTAGGCCGACAGCTCGACCACGGTATCTCATACCACTATGCCCAGCTCATGAGTCTTAGCGGATTGTGGTACCAAGGTTAAACGGGTTTTCCATTGGTAAGTGGTACCTTAGATTCAAGTAGTAGCGTCCATATATGGTAAACATACATTAGGTCAATCGGGTTACTTGACAAGCTCGACTGGTACGAGCGCACGTTAAATCGATCGACATGGAGCGCGTAAACACCCCGCGTGGCCTAACCACTGTCGACGATCAACGTACGACTCAGATTCATCAAACGTGTCTAATGTGGTGAAACGACCTCAACCACTAATTCGGGAATCATTACCGATTGCTTGGACTACGTAGTAGTCCCAATCATATCCAAACATAATAGGCATTCATATGTGATAGTCAAACAACATGTGACAATCAATTCAAATATAAATCTCATTTGGGCATTTTAACAAACACATAATGCACATGTTATCATACACAAACATTTCATCCATAAAGCATGTAGTAGTAAGATAGGTTACATAAAGGAAACTGTAGCTATAGATAAGTTGATTAAGAATCCTATCTCAATACCTTCATTAAATATATTTAAACAAGCATTTTCTCATTCAGGCATTTTATCAAAAACTTAGGCTACACATATCAATATACATGTAATAAATTAGTTATAACGTATATTATAGAAAATTCTTTCACAAGGGAGTTGCCACACGCACAACAATCATATATTCTCAATCAATAATCATGGCAAACACAAATCATAATTCCATACTCATTTAGACATTTCAATAAACACATGGAATCCATTAAAATCAACATATTTTACATATATGTGTAATATACGGAAAACATCATATCTAAGCATATGTGATAGCAATCAAGTCAGACATAAATCATTGCTAACATTGAAAGCCTTGAAAACCATAACTTAAACGTTTATAGTCTGCACCTTTCGCCGGTAAACCCGTACCGAGCTCAGTTTGAACACTACGTCTTTGTTTATGGCACAACGGCTACCTGAATCACGAAATAGGTTAGCTATTTCATCGATTCATCTACTTGGATACCTAAAACAGATTAGGGTTAGGATTTCTTACCCATAAATGGATTCAAATTTGTCGGTGTAGCGACACAGGAGAAGGGATTCAACCCAAGGAGTGGCAGGAACGAATCCCGGCATCAAACCACAACTCTCTCTCACTCTGCTCACTTTCTCCTTCTCTTTTCTCTCTTCTCTCTCCTAGGGTTAGGAAATTCGTATGGAATGAGAGAGGGGTGGGTTAAAGTCCTTATATAGGCCCAGAACTGACGTAAATGGCCCCATGGCCATGGTATACTTAGGTTATAGCCAAAAGGCATCTGTTTCGGGCCAACGGAGCTCATCTGGAGGTCCATTACCTACACACGGTCAGGGGAAAGTTTCCTGACAATGGATCTAAGCTAGGTTAAGATTTCGGTCCGATCGGATTTGTGGATCGACTGTGAGGGACCAGTTTCAGTTCAACGGCCATCGTCGCTCGATTAGGGCATCAAGTACATTGACCCGTGTAGGAAAATTTCCCTGATCCAAGGGTGTAGTTGGGTCAGAATTTGATGGTCTAAAATTTTAAATTTGGCCCGCAAGTAAACGGCTCAAATCACTTAAATCTGAGTATATTTTCTAAAGATATTCGTACTTCCCACACACTTCACTTAGGGCTCAAGTTGTTGTTTTCTTGACACTAGTTGGGCTCGATTCCCGCGATGGTTGTCAAGCTCAATAAGACGGTCATAACTGCATAGTTTCGCGGTAGTCGGACTTTCGACGCGCGGTCCAGGTTCGATACGGAGTTTCAATGTGCTCCCGAGAGCAATTGGGTTTTGAGATTGCTACTAGGTTTTTAAGTAATGTTAGGTTAGTGATTTTAATGGGTTTGGATCTTGTAGTTTGTATAGAAAGTGGGTCAAGCCAAATCCATCGATTGTTTAGTTTAGTACTTAACTAAATTCTGCCCTACTTACGACAGAATAAGGTCCTAGGGTAGTTCTATGTCCATTATTGACATTTTTTTGTTAGTATATTATTTTAATTATTTTTTCAATAGTTTGTCATCAAGTCTACTTCATCCCCATCAAATTTCATTATATTTTGTATTGTAGAAAAATTTTAAAAATTCTAGAAGCAGCAGTTGTCTAAACTAATGAATTCCAGATAGTTGTCACAATGACCTATATTTAACTATATTAAAATTTTTATTATATTTTTTACTTATTTTTATATGAAACTAGACTTATCAAGCTTCAATATATCATTTAAATCACCTAAATTGGAGTTATATCGAGGGAGATATGACTTTTTGAAGTTAAATAAAAAATTACAGAAAATGGGCCGCCCGGTCTGCTGTAGCCCGCCCGGCCCGCTGGACGGCGAGGCTTCGCCGTTGCGGCGATGCCATCGTCGCTCGCTGTCCTGTCTGGTGGTGGTTTCGCCACCCGATATTTAAAATAGGTGTATTTTACAAACTAGAATGAGTTATTTGACGTGCAATATATGATTTTGGGGTAGGAGAAGCTGCTCTATCCAAATAACCTATTTGTTTCATAAGATTCCAAAATGTTAATGGTCAAAAATATATTTTTATTTATTTATTTACTATTTATAGTAAATTTTAGTTTAAGTATTATTCTTCATCACTTAAACTTTAGGATTAGTGTCTAACGTGAAAATACTTAGAAAAATTTGAAGAACAAGGTAGTGAAAGGTGATATTTTGAAGGAAATGGGTTGAAAAGGGGATTTGAGACTTTGGGATTTAGTTCTGAGAAGTTAAAAAGGTGTTAGGATCGACCCATTGTCTAAGGACGTCTAACTCCAAGTTAGCAAAAATCTGGGTTGTTACAGCAAGGCCTAACTCGTGAGGCCCACATTGATGTATGTGGATAATTCATACCGCCCATCCTTTTTGCCGTGTCATTTTAGGGCTAGGGCTCAAATATCAGCCTGATCCACTGCTCCGGTGGGCCACATAATATAAAATAATGGCGACCATGACACCCACTGTTGAAACTTTCTAGGCCCACTGTGATGTTTGTTAGAAGTGGACACTGCCCAGGTCAGGACTTTTTTAGGCCATGACAAGCTGGCCGACAAGGTGGACAGAACGGATCACCCTATTGTGGGCCTCGACTCCTATTATTTAACAATAATCAAGTTCTTAATTACATCAACCTGACAACCACGACCCTTACTACATTACAACCACGACCCTTACCACAATAATTTCGGTCGTGGTTTTAATGTGGTAAGGGTTGTGGTTGTCATTGAAAAGGAGAGCTTAAGATGTCCTAGAGGGGGGAGGGAGGTAGTAAATAGGACAATGCCAAATAATTGGAACTAAGCATTAAATATGTAAATAAAGCAAATATCTCAATTGCTTAAGTATTAAATTGTTGATTTCTAATAATTTGCAGGACAACCTTCACCTAAAGTTTTAGGTAGGACAAGTTTATTTCATGAATTTCTTTAAAATCAAAACCTCAAACTTGCAAGAGTAAATAAAAATATTACAGTATTTACCACTTAACCAAAATTAAATATAATCATTCACCACAAATGAAATAAAGGCATTCACCACATAACACAAAGGATTATAGTGGTTCGATGCTTTAAAAACAGTCACACTTACTCCACTCCCAAAATTACTTCCCTTATAATTTTGGCTTTCACTATGAAAAGGTTTTCTCAAGTTCACCTTATACAATTCTTGTGAATTTCATGGGCTATCACAATTAAACCTACACTGAGATTTTCAGGATATCTTAGACAAAAGCTAAACTGAGATTTTAATTGGCTATCTCAGAAAGATCAAAAGGAGTTTAAAAGGTATACTTATCCTCATCGTAGAAGACATATCAAAAGCTTGAAGCAGTAGAACCTCTTTCTTGAATGTAGATTGTTCTTTGTTCAGTCAAATAGAATGGGTCTAGGGTTCTATTGATTTTAATTAAGTTAAACCCAATAAGCTACTTGAATCAATTCTCTTAAATCTTAAAAGAATAGTATAATTTTATCTATTTAAAATCAAACTTGAAAGATATGAGATTAAGGGAATTGAAAGAAAAAGCTATAAATTAAATTATAAATACTGTTTAATAGCTTGTTAATAACTTGAGCTTCTCTCTCTCTTGCAAAAGGATTTTGATAATTAACTTGTGTAATTCGGAATGAGAGAGGAACTCAATTTATAGGCAAAGAAATTGAATCTTCGGCTAGCCAGAGATAGTCTTCGACTAGCCCGAGCAAACCAGATTCAGTTTAACGGACTTCGGATCGCGCTGGATAAGAATTATCCAAAATTCGGCTAGCCCGAGGTCAACTTCGCTAGCCGAATTTGCCCTTCAGCTGGCTGAATTCACTCGAATTCCAAAAGGTGTAGTTGCTGGAATTTGACCCAAATTTTCTCAAGCTACCCGAATTTCAAGCTCGGGCTAGCCGAACCAAAACTCAAGCTAGCCAAATTTGCAACAAAAAATCAGTTTTGATTTAGGCTTGAAGTTGGACTGGCCGAGAAAGCTTAGGCTAGCCGAACTAAAAGTTGGGCTGGCCGAATTCCAAGCAAAATAAGCATAAAATCCAAATTTACTTATTTTTGAAAGCACCTAGTCCTAAGGTCTTTTTAGGGTTTTATACCACTTGAGATATATCAAATATCTGTGTCTTCTTTGACTTGAACTAGGTCTTGGAGTTCATCTTGATTTTTGAGCTTGATCTTTTCTTGAACATTAGTCGATCTTTAGCTTGACCTTTTCTTGAGAATGTACCGATCTTGAGCTTAATCTTCTCTTGATCTTAAGCTTGATCTTCTCTTGATTATGTACTAATTTTGAAGATATATTGTCAGGTTGTTTTAGCTTTACGAAATTTGACAACTAAAGTGTGTTTAAACATTTTAGCACTTGCAGTCATGTTATATGGGTCGTGGTTATCATGGGTCGAGGTTATCATGTTATATGGGTTGTGGTTTGATGTTTTATTTAAACCAACATGATTTAAATGATTTTTAAACTCGCAAGTATACGAATCAGATGTAGATACAGTACGTATTACGAGATCGTTCCCACGAGGACTGGTCATCACATTTCAAATCTATGATTCTCCTTAACTAATTCAACAAATAATGGAGCGAGTTACTAAGCACAATTCTATGAAAAACAATTAAGAACAGGGAAGAAAATTCAATCAGAGAGAGCACTAGGACTTTCGAATCCACCCCTAATTATCCTATCCCTTGTTTTATCTGTTGATTCACCTTAATCTAGATTGATACAACTTATATAAAGAAAGCACAATCTGTGTCCTTAGTCGGGCATACAGAATGTCTAATCTCCTAAAGCAATGCAATGAATAACACATCCCATGTCCTTGGTCGGGCACATAGGGTGTATAATTCATTAAAGCACCCTGTTTCTCCCTCTATAGGAAACTTGTTCATGTTCAGACACAAGCACCTAGAATAGCATCCAGACACATCCATATATAGACTCTAGTCAAGTTCATAGATGGAGAAGTACAGAATTTAAACCAATCAAGCACACTAGAGAAAGAAACAAACCAATCGAATCAAGGTAAAATCAACATATAACCAGAGTTATTCAAATTAAGGGCTTCATCTCAGCCCTAGCTAATGAATTTAGCCTAACATAAACATGATTAAGCTAAAAAAAACATAAAAATAAAGGAAATAAAAATAAACTCTCTCTCTCTTCCAAACTCTCCTCCCTCTCTGGATCTTTCTTCCTGGCGTTCTCCCCCTTGCTCACCTTAAGCTCCGGATCCCCTCTTTCTTACGTACAAAACTCTCTTTTATAGCTGCTGGAGGCGGTGGAAGGCTGTAGTCGGTTGGAGACTCTTTACGCAACAACGTGCGTAACAGGGCCACTGACCGACGCTGGATGTTGGTGGGACCCATTTCTTGGTCTTACTCACAAGATCCAATCCATTCATTGGAATGTACACGAAATTTCAGCTGAAAATGACTGCTTTTGGATTGCCTTTGATGAGGTCCACCTGATTTTCTAGTCTACCGTCAGTCCTGCTTTTGAACGGTTAAGATCCCATTCTCTTTACTTCTCCAAATTCTGTCACTAGGTCTTAGTAAGGTGGGCCATAGGAATCTAATAGACAGTTTGGATTGTCCATTTGAACAATGGATGGGGCCCACAAACTTTCACAAAACGGACGCAGTCCGTTCATTACGCAGCCAGCAAAACGGACACTGCTGCTGTGACAATCGGTGGGTCCCACCTTGATGTCTATGGAGAAATCCAAGCCGTCCATTAGATAAAGGACGAAAATTCAAACGGACACATGTAGTTTTTATCTTTTGCTAATGAGGCCCACCCGATATTCTCCTCCATCGTTCAATCAGATTTTGAATGGTTAAAAAACAATCTTCAATGTCTTTTTTCGATTCTGCCACCTAGACAGTAATGAGAGGCTTCCTTGGGCTCTGATGGATGGTCCTGATTGGATTTCTGACTCGTGATGGTAGCCCACAACAGAAGACTGTAAGTCTCTGTTTAAAACAGGAAACAGCAAGTGCCGTTTTTGAATTTGAGAGTGAGAGTCGGTCAGCACCTGCTGACCGACTTTTGGATTTCTTGGTGCACGTCTGGTGCATCTATGCACATTGCACAATCAATGCTTGTGTGGGTCCGACGGATACTTGTATCCGTAATCCGCTCCGTCCATTCATTTTAACATGTCATTTAATGGGTTAAACCCAAGTTTGAAGCATAACCAGTTCTCAGGCGGGACGCAAATCATGATACTAGGGGCTGATCTGTCTGTTGCGCCAATTCCTCAGTGATCCAATGGATGAATTTTAATGTGTACGGTTAAGTTATGGCCCCCAGGACATGTATGAAGTTTTGAGTCAAATGGATGGTTGGAACACTGTGATCTTGCATTCTAGATGTTTTTCGGGCCCCACTTAACGTGAACGGCCTGATTTTCTCAGATCCCTGGCGTGTAAATTCTTCAATATTGGTCCTCTAGAGTACGTCCCTTGCTCTGATGACTTCAAAACGTCAAACCCACGCTTTTAATACTCTTTTTCAGTCCACGCTCTTAATTACTCCCTACAACAAAAACACGATTAAAATATTCAATTAAGCATTATCATGTACATAAATCAGGCAATAATTGGGGTCTGATATGCAATATTCGACCCTCATCACAACCCCCAACTAGCATTTTGTTAGTCCCGAGCAAAACATGCGAAAAATATTTTCAGAAATAAAATGGCAATTCCTGTAAACCCAAGTGACATGTGAACAAATAGTCGAGATGCGAGAATTCTAAGATTCATGAATTGTGAGCAGAATTTTCCCCTGGAATCAAGCTTACAGTAAACTTCATAATCGAGTTCAAAGTATTAATCCATCAATTAGAACATTCTAAACATTGAGTTCCATGAGTGTATAGTGTAATCTCGGCTTATGATTATTAAGAGATCCATTTGTCAATTTCCATGATATGATTGGTAACCAACAAGAGCATTCAGGACATCCAAAACCTAAACTAAAACGTGCCTCATAAAATATTCTTTTTCTTTTTCTTTCAGCTTTTGATTTTTTTCTATTAAAAGTAACACCAAGAAGGGAATTAAATTCTCACCTATAGGGAGCAACCTATGGTGAAAACTTGTCACTTAACTTTTCTCACATGTCAACCATGGGGAATCGAATCTACACCTATAGGGAGCAAACCTATGGTGAAGTTCGATCGCCCAACCCTTTCAATTCTTCTTTATAAACTGATACTAAAATTTTATTTTTCAAGCTGGTTCCTTTCATGCTTAGTGATTACCAAGTTAATCATTCACTTATCGAACCGGAACCTTAATGTGTAAGCGAGATGCGATATGCGAAATCATGACTCAATCAATGTTTAAAGCTTCTAATCATGGGTTAATAATTTAAATTTAACTGTGAAATCTAACAGACAACTGAATCCAAGAGTCATAAATTACCAACATTCTGTATCGTTTAATTTTAAAATCACAACTATCCTTCAAAATCACTTCAAATTCACAAGAAAATCCAGAAATTTTTTAAAATTTTTCACAATTTTGCTCAAGACCAGGAAAATACTGATTAGGTAACCTAATCTCCCACCCCCAACCTAAAATCTACATGTCCTCAATGTAAAAGAAATAAGCATGCGATGCACATGAGACAACGAAAAATAGAGAGGAGTGAGGGAAAGATAGTACCTAGACGGAGAATCAAGAGGCTATCCAAGGAATCTCAACGTAAAAGTGAGTCAACAAAAGAGAGGAATCAACAAAATAACAAAAAAAAAAAAAAAACTACCTATACCCTTTCGCAGGTGCCCTCAATTGCATTTAGCTTATGCAACAAGCCTTTAACCCCTAGGTTACCCTAGTGGATGAGTTGTAGTCTCGTGAGGGTTTGCAGAAATGATACCCACAAACATTGAACTAACTAACTAGGAAAAAGAAATAAAAGAAAATAAAAGGTTGGGTTGCCTCCCAGGAGCGCTAAGTTTAACGCCTTCAGCCAGACAAACAATGCAAGCGCCCATGGACCATGAAATAATCAATCTTGATAGCTTGGGTCCGCCAACTGAATTGTCTCAACACCTTGATTAACCAATCCTAGACAAGTAATGTGAGTTCCATGAACTGTGCTATCTGAAATGAGGTGAATGATACTATCATCTAATAATTTACGGACTTCTACTTGAACGACTTCTTTCAAGTTAGGATTACGCCTCCTTTGTAATTCAAGTGATATTTCCGCAGCATGATCCATACATACAGTGGGGCATACTCCCTGTATTTTCGCTATCTTCCACTCAATTGCTGCCTTATATGTTCTAAGAACATTAAGCAACCTGCTCTCCCTTGCCTTCTCAGAGTTGGAAACTGTGATGTCAGGTAGAGTCTCAGAGGGACCTAACAATGCATACTCGAGATCTGTAGGTAATTGTTTAAGGTCAAGTGCAGGTGACTTCTCAACAGATAGGCCCGGTTTAGACTCAGAGGGATGAAGAAGTTTCCACTTTCGCTCTCCATCTTTCAGTCTCCAATATAGGGTAGAGTCGAGCAGTGCATTGACTTCGTGGATGGGATATCTATATCATGTCAAATTCATGCCATATTGTGCTAAGCAGGTCTCAAGTGGATCTTCAAAAGATTTAAGGAAGGAGTCCTGCATTAGACTCTCGATCATGTCTGCTTCAAATATGTCTTCTAAATCTGCGGATTGTTGTCCAACATTAAAGACATTGAGTTTAATATTCATGTTACCAAAGGATAACTTCAAAACTCCATTCCTGCAATTTATAATAGCATTAAATGTGGCAAAAAATGGACGACCCAAGATGACCGGGATCTGATTAGTCGGATTCCAGACAGGCTGAGTATCTATAACGA
>JAJHSJ010000018.1:29053643-29197430 GCA_021015155.1 Magnolia officinalis | reverse complement strand
TTTTTTTTTCAGTTTTTGATTTTATATCGATGATCCCTTTTATTTATTCATTCTTTTCAGACTTTTTATTCATTTCCAGTCTTTTCATCATACATGACCTTTTTGTCGATCTCTCTGTTTTTTAGCTAGTTCTTTTCATCTTTTAAAGTGGATAAAATTCTCCAAACTTAATTCTCAATATCTATCAATGATACACATACTACAATGAGAAATTCTAGTATAATTCATAGAAAGTAATTTGAATTTGGCTTGTGACTTAGATTAACATGATATTCAAACTTCCTCTTAATCAATTAAATGGAAGAATTTAGACGATAGTCTACTCGGTTGATCAAACTCCAACAATTCAAAGATCAATCTCCATCTTATCATCATACTCAAAGCATTCTTAATTCCACAAATTATCATTTCTCAAACATGTTTTTAACTTGAAAATTTGAAAATTTTCACAATTTTTACTCAAAACGAAGAAAACACTAATTAGTTTACCTAATCCACACCCCCAACCTAAAACCTACATTGTCGTCAATGTAAAAGATATGAGCACACAATACACATGAGACAATGAAAAGAAATGGGAACTATGGGAAGATACTACCTGAAGAATGAGAATTAAAGCTTTTCCAAAGTTCTTAACATGTAAATGGGTTAACACGAAACTGAAATCAAACTATCCTAATTCTAAATCCTATGAAAGTAATAAACTTAACTACACCTCCATTAGACTAGGAGGTCAATCCTGGTACACAGGATCAGTCAGAGGCATGGACATGTTCTCTGAATCAAACTTCTCAACAAATGACTTAAGAAGATGTCCATTTACTTTGAAAACATTGTCATTCACTGAATTGTTTATCTTGACGACCCTAGGAGGATAAACAGTAGTAACAATGAAAGGGCTGGTCCAACAAGATTGAGGTTTCTCGAAAAAAGATATAACCGAGAATTGTATAAGAAGACTTTTTGGTCATATGTAAATGATTTTCGAAGGATGTTTCGATCATGAAATACCATCATCCTGTCCTTGTAAATTCGTGAGTTCTCATATGTATCATTCCGAATTTCTTCGAGTTCATTCAATTGAAGTTTACGTATCGAACTACCGTTGTCCAAGTTAAAATTTAGATTTTTAATAACCCAGTAGGCTCTATGTTCCAACTCTACAGGAAAGTGGCGAGCTTTCCCGTAGACGAGTCTAAAGGGAGACATTTCAATGAGGGTCTTAAAAGCTGTACGGTAAGCCCATAAAGCATCAGTCTAGTAGATTGACCAATCCTTACAGTCAGGGTTAATCATTTTTTTTTTCAGAATTTGCTTAATTTCCCTATTGGAAATCTCAGCTTGCCCGCTTAGCTGCCGGTGGTATGGAGTACTCACCTTATGAGAGATGTCATATTTCTTCATTAAGTTCTCAAATGGCCTATTACAAAAGTGTGAACCTCCATCACTAATGATGGCTCGAGGCGTTCTGAACTAGGAAAGGATGTTTTCTTTTAAGAAACTAATCACCATTTGTGATCATTATTCCTGCACGGGATCACTTCGACCCACTTAGTGACATAGTCTACTACCAATAAAATGTAAATTTTTCCAAAGGATTGGGGGAATGGTCCTATAAAATCAATGTCCTAGCAATTGAATGCTTCAATGATAAGAATTGGGTTTAGCAGCATCATATTTCTACGGGATAATCCTCCCAATTTCTGACAACGCTCACAAGCTTTGCAAAACTCATGAGTATCTTTGAACAAAATATGCCAGTAAAAGCCACATTGCAGAATTGCAATGTTTTGCGTGATTGTTTTAGTAGAAAAGTTACCACCACAGGCTTAAGAGTGACAAAAGGAGATGACACTTTGATGTTCATTGTCTGGCGTACATCTCTTTAGAATTTGGTCTGGGTAATATTTAAACAAAAGAAGATCATCCCTGAAGAACATGCGTACCTCGATGAAGAATTTCTTCTTATCTTGTGCAGTCCAATATGTCAGTGTGAAAGCTGTGGCAAGATAATTCGCAATGTCAGCTAACCAAGGTAATTGAGAAAGTTTAAATAATTGTTCGTCAAGGAGCATGTCATTTGCTGGTGTCGGTTCAAGGGAATCAGGAAGATCACGCCTAGAGAGATGGTCAACTACTACGTTCTCTACTCCCTTTTTATCTCGTATTTCTATGTCGAATTCTTGGAGTAGAAGGATTCATCTTATCAAACGGGGCTTGGCATCATTCTTAGAAATAAGGTACTTTAGCGTCGCATGATCAGTGTAAATGATAATTTTGGATCCAATCAAGTAGGACCTAAATTTGTCAAAAGTGAACACTATGGCTTAGAGTTCCTTCTTCGTAGTAGAGTAGTTCACTTGGGCCGAATTTAGAGTTTTAATTGCATAATGAATCACATAGGGCTTCTTGTCTTTTCTCTGGCCTAACACCACCCCAATAGCATAGTCAGACACATCGCACATAATCTCAAAAGGTATGCTCCAGTCGGATGGCTGCATGATAGGAGAGGTAGTCAACATACCCTCGAGCTTAGAAAAAGATCTCTGACATTCTTCACTCCACTCGAATGATGTATCTTTTTGAAGTAGATTACATAAAGGACGAGAGACATGACTTAAGTCCTTTATGAATCGTCTGTAAATCCAACATGTCCTAAGAAGGATCGCACGTCACGTATGCTCTTGGGTGGAGGTAGGTTAGAGATAAGATCAATTTTTGCCTTATCTACCTCAATTCCTTTTGATGAAATTATATGTCTAAGAACAATTCCCATGGGAACCATGAAATGACACTTCTCAAAATTCAAAACTAAATTGTTCTCATTGCATTGCTTCAGAACATTTTAAAGATTTTTCTGTAACACCCTGCACTTCTGGTACGCGGGTGTTACCATTTAAAACCTACATCAATGAGACCCATAAACAATTAACAGACAACTTGAACTCAACACATGTAGAGTGGGATTTCCAGTCATCGTTGAAGCCATCCATCTGAGGCCTTGAGAGCTAAGTCGAAGCCTACAACAGCCATCAGGGTATGCTTGACTGAACTCCTTAAGTTTAAGCAGTATGTGAACCTTCTAGTCGATGGGTATTGGGACAATATACTAATGATCAACCTTCGGAGGCTAATGAATAGCCAACCAAACATTCACTGCCCTTCAAATTCATATTTAACAATTGAAATCAAGTATCGAACCGATCCAGCCATCAGATCAGTGTATATTGGCCAAATAGAGCCTGAGACGTGCGATATGGCTCGCCTGGGCCTCAGTTCCACCCCAAACTAGGCTAGGACCCTTAAGTAGGACTCCCGAGATGACTGAACGGAGTGGATTTATCACAAACATCACAGTGGACCCCACACGAGGTGCGAGTGCACCCCATGTACCTGTGCACGACATGCACTGAACGAGTCAAGTCGGTCAAACCGACTTTGACTGAGTCTTCTCGCAAAAAGGCAGATTTCTCCTGCCAAAACAGTATTTTGAAACTGACGGACGTCCAACCTCTAGGTGGCCCACCCTGGCCACTTTGATATGATCTAAGCCGTCGATCAGACTCGCGGGGCCCGTCCGACCAAAATCCTATAGGATTTCGGGCCCATGCATAGGAACATGAAATTGGGATCGGAACTGATCAAGATCTGCATGAAGGGTTAAGATCCCTGGATGGTGGGCCATCAGGGGGGCACGCGAGGTATCCAGGGCTAATTTTCTCAAGTGATCCCAGTCGTTCACGCACCGTTAGAGAGCACGCTCTCTCGCTACCAAAATGGTCGAGCAACTGTCTGTGACAAGAAAGGTAAAAAGCAGTTTCCCGTTTTGCGAAACAGGCGCTAGCTTGATTCTATCCATCCCCTGGGCCACGTGGAGCCATCTAAGCCCTCACTTTAAGGCGGCACGAGTTGATGGAGAGAAAAACACTCCATCTCTTGAGAAAATGACGAGATGAGGAATCTCTTGATATGGATTGAAACTCACATTTGCGGTCCAAAAAGTGGGCCCCATAGTGATCAGCAGTCCCATCTGGTCCGTTCAAACAGACCAGATCACGACAAAATACATTAGAGTGTGACCCGCCATTAAAGGACAGGTCATCTTCCCCGTTAACCCACCCGAACAAGATCACGAGATGGGCCCCACCAGGGCTAAAAAACTTGCTTTCCTGGTGGGCCATCGTAGTGGGAATCCATCCTCAGGATCAGATAGACCCCATGCATAGCCGTTTCTCGAAGATGGCTCATGCAAGGGCCGTTTTCTTCCCAACAATTGAAACTCTCTCTCTCTCTCGCCTATAAATGGGCTACTGTTGCCCTCAAGATTCGCACAAGAGAGAGAGAGAGAAGAAAAGAGAGAGAGAGAAAGAGAGAGAAGAGAGAGAATCGAGTGAGCGAGTCATAGCTGCTCAGCTCGACTCGGCCCATCTCTAACTTGACTCAGTCAAGAATCAAGTTGCTGCC
This sequence comes from Magnolia officinalis, assembly GCA_021015155.1. Taxonomy (NCBI): domain Eukaryota; kingdom Viridiplantae; phylum Streptophyta; class Magnoliopsida; order Magnoliales; family Magnoliaceae; genus Magnolia; species Magnolia officinalis. The sequence continues at coordinate 29,192,966 of JAJHSJ010000018.1, read as the reverse complement.
TCACTGAGTCCCGGGACCGGGAACCCATCAGGTAAGCGTTTGAAGCTTGCATTGGGTAAACCTTCCATTTCAACCTTAATTGCTAACCCGAGATGCACATCTGCAGGTATTCGTTATTGTGGCTGCACCTGAGTCAAGCCGGCTCTGCCAGCATCGGAGCAGGCCAGGTAACGACCTCCCTCATCTCGTTTCCTTCTTCCAGCAGGACATAGCTGTTGTAGTTACCGTTAGTGTGGGACAAAACCCAGTTCCGGTCGGCCTTTGTTGTAGCAATTAGGCCTTGATTTGAAGCCGAGAACGGGTCTCAGTTAGGCCTTGCAACAGCCTGTCAATGTGCTGAAGGTAGACCGAGAACAGGCCATACAGCAGACCGTGCTTAGCGCCAAAATCCAGGCCTTCATTAGGTCATGTGGGACCTGTAATGTGTGCCACAAACAGTGAAAGTGCACCTGCTAGTGCCCTAGTTTTCCAAGTTACGTGTGTGGTGAGTCAGACTGGCTGCAGAACACGATAGAAAGATTATCTCAAGCGTCTGCCTCAACCAGATGTGTGGAAGTTCGCAATAGGTAAATCATAGCCTCACATCCCGTGTCCCAAAACACCAGGTGATTGAAACCCTTAAAATAAGATAGACATCTTAGGGTTTTTAAGGTGAGAAAACTTTTTGCAAAATAGGAAAATCACTAAGTTTTTCTCGCCCTGTCAATTTTATCGAAGCACCCTCGATATGATCGACCTGCACTGTCGATGTCCACGATACCTTTATGATATTATCGATAAGAGGACCAAAATGTCCAGCAACTAAATATTCATCTGGACGGATTTATCGATATATCGATACACCTATCAATATCATCAACAAAAGCACTAAATATGTCCAGCAACTTCACAATATATCTGAACGAATTATCGATGTATCGATACACATATCGATATCATCGATATTCAAATCTCGAGACCATCGAGAGTGGCTCGATAAGATCGATAGGCAGATTTTCGGCGCCCCTGTTTTTTTAATGAAAATCTCAAAATTCTTCGATATATCGATCACCGTCCGATATGATCTGAATTCAAATATCTATAAGATCGGAGGTCCATCGATGATATCGACAGTGGGCGTGCATTTTTTACAGTAGTTATTTCAGTTGTTTTTTAACTATGATCGAGGGCCCTTCGATTTAATCGATATTCAAATATCGATGATATCGACACCAGATCGATTGTATAGAATAAAGCCATAATCTGTCCAGCAAGTTCAAAGATAAATTAGCTGGATTTATCGATGCCTCGACTCTGATCTCGATATCATCGACATTCAAATTCCGATGACCTCGACGGTTCCCCCGATCATTCGTGAAAACCTGAAATATCTCAAAGTCAAGTTTCTCTCATTTTTCAAGTGTCGATGGATCGAACCTGTCATCAATGGAATCGGAGTTCGAAATCCGATGACATTGACAATAGCTTCGATTCATCGACCAATTGACAAAGAGTTTCAAAAGCGTATGACATCGAGTCCGAGTCATCGAGCAGATCATCGATGCTATCGAGAGTATATGCTCGATGATATCGAACCTGCTCGATGATATCGAACTCTGTCATAAATGTGACCGTTTTATATTCGTTGGAGCTTTTTGCCTATATATAGAGGACTTGTCTTTCGTTGCTGTAAGAGAGAAAAGAGAGAGCTTCTGTGTGTTTCAACTTACATCTTATACCCTAAGCCCTTTCTCTTGAGGGAGTTCATCCTCCAATCCACCCTCACCATTTATATTCAATAGAGTGGATTGGAGAATGAACTCCCGCATTCAAGGATCCTCCAGCTACTACCTTAATGGCAAATCATTAAGCTGGGATGCCTTGAATGCATAAGAGTGGAACTACTCTACCTTCCTTATAGGAAAACCTTTACAGAGTAGGATTTCATCTCTACCTTGACCCAACCTCAAGCCTAGTCTTGGTATATCTTTTGTGTTGTGGATCAAGGGAGCAGAAGACTCTTCGTCAACAAGGAGGAGGAGATCTTCGGCGTTGTGCTTAACGGGACTCATCAACTTATCTGTAAGTATTTAGAGTCCAAGAGGACACTTGCGATCATTCCTTTCTAGGATTGGGTCTTAAGTGGTTCTCACCCTTTGAAGTCTTCAAGGAGGCCTCCGGCGGGAGTGTACGCTGTGGGTGCATTGTGTGGACCCTTGCTCTGTGGAGAGCATAAACATCTGGTTAGGAGTGAACTAGTGAAACTCTAGGGTTAGAGGTGAACCGAGTAGAAACCTCTAGGTGCGTTGTGTGGACCCTTTCTCTATGGAGAGCATAAACATCTGGTTAGGAGTGAACCAGTGAAACTCCAGGGTTAGAAGTGAACCGAGTAGAAACCTCCGTGTAAAGGTTGAAGATGAACCTGATTTAAAACCTTAGGTTTGAGGTGAACCTGGGAAACATCCTTAGTGAAATCCGGTACACTCAAGGGTTGAGTGCGACAACCGGGAGTGGAGTAGACTTAACGTCGAACCACTATAAAATGACTGTGTTTGTGATTGCTTTCTCTATGTGTGATTCATGACAATCTATTTATATATCTGATCACATCTCACACATACACACACAGTCACATCCAACATAGACTAAGTTGCATATTGTTATATCTTGATTAGTTTGTGATTGAATCCTCTACTTGGCTTGGAAGCTGGTAGAGTTAAATTTGAGTAATCCTGAAAATTGCATACATATTCTGACTTCAACCCAAGCGGTCTTCACCGCTATTTCAATTGGTATCAGAGCGGGTCTCTCTTTAAGGGCTTCACCGCCTAGAGAGTGATCTTGACTGAAGTTGGGAATATGGCCAAAGGAGAGGGCTCATCAGTCACTAGACCTCCAGTATTTGACAGATCAAACTATGCATACTGGAAGGCTAGGATGCACTACTTTCTGAGATCTTTGGATCATGACGTTTGTGATATAGTTGAAAGCGGATATGTGTCACCTATTGAACAAATTATACTTGATAGTGGCACAACAATCACAAAACCCAAACCCAAAGAAAAGTGGACAACATTCGACAAAGAAAGGCAAACATCTGAAGCCAAGGCTATGAATGCTATCTACTATGTCGTGTCCCAGGATATTTTCAATCAAATAAGCATGTGTGGGACATCAAAAGAAGCATGGGATTTACTGGAAATAATCCATGAAGGCACAAGTACTGTGAAGATGTCCAAACTTCAACTATTGACCTCACAGTTCGAAAGTCTCAGAATAGAAGAGCATGAGACATTTATGGAGTTCTTTACAAAGCTAAACATCATTTGCAACTCCATGGGTGGATTGGGAGAGAAAGTTCCTGTATCGAGAATTTGTAGGAAAATTCTAAGATCCCTACCAGAACGGTTTAATCCCAAAGTAACAACAATTGAGGAGTGTAGAAATATAGATGAAATGAAAGTAGAAGAACTAGTAGGTTCCCTACAAACTTTTGAAATATATTTCACTCAAGCCCCTAAATCCAAAACAGCTGTCCTGAAAACTTCAAAGAAAATAATACATGAGGACAGTGGAAGTGAAAAGGAAGATGAAGATGAGGAAGTGGCTTTGCTGGCACAAAGATTTAGAAGATTCTTTCAAAAGAGTCGCGACCGTCCCTCTAGAGAGAGAAAGGTGAACAACAAACTTCCTGCAGGCAAATTTGGTAGAAGAACCAAAGAACCACAATGCTATGCCTGTCGGGAGTATGGACACCTATCAATCGAATGCCCAAACAGAAAAACCAAGGACAAGGCAATGGCCGCCACGTGGGATGATACAGATGAGTCAAATTCAGAATCCGGTAACTCAGAATGCAATGGAGATCAGAAATCATTGAAAATACTTATGGTCTCCACTATTTCAATCATTCCCACCGAATTTGGAAACGAAAAAGAACAGCAAGCCACGGAATCATCTCCATCTAATAATGAAAAAACAGAAGAAGAACAACAAAACAAGCTACAAGATGCTTATAATCAGCTTTATATCCATAGCATCAAAGTGGCTAAAAGACTGGGAATATCTGAAAGTAAAAACCAAATGTTGCAAACAGATTTGGACAAAACTGTAGAAACTAATACACATCTAATCAAGGATTTACAGCAACATCACTCAGAAAATGACAGACTTGAGAGAATTAACACCTTCCTTAAAACTGAAACTGAAAAACTAAGCAAACAGGTTGAGCAATTAAAAGACAAGAATTTGCTCATTCAAAATGAAAATCACACACTCCTGTTTAATCTAGAAGATTCCAGAAAAATTGCCAAGAAAAACTATATGTTTTCCCAGAGTGGTGAGAAGTTAGAAAAACTTTTAGGCATGGGAAAATGTGGAGAGGACAAAAAGGGATTAGGTTATGGAAAGCTAGAACAAAAACTGAATATAATGCACAACCTTTTGAAAAATTTGTTGCCTCTAGTAGTAATATTAGACCTATCCCAGCTCGTCACAAAAATGGTAAGACAATTTATGAGCTGAACAAAAGAAATATGCAATCATCACCACTTGTGCTAGTTGACAGGATGAAGGAGTCATTAAGTCATGTGGATAAATCAGATAAGATGAACAAATCTACCACAAGTAAAACTCCTGTCACAAAGTGGATGATTAAGGAAAAGCTAAATTGACTTGTTACACATTCAGATCGTCTACCAGGTAATGAGGTCAAATGGTACCTTGACAGCGGCATCTCTCAATCTGTGATAATGGGCATGTGGTCAAATTCAATAAAGAAGAATGCGATATCCTAGATCAATCAGAAAAATCAGTAATTAAGGGGTCATCGCACAAACAACCACTGCTACATCATTAAAGGCATAAAAAGGACTGATGCCTAGAAATACTGAGCAGAGAAAAATAAGTCCAGATCATGCATCTACATCTGGATATTTGCTGAAATGATGCAATTCTGTTGAGCTTAAAATGATATATCTAAGGTTTCTCACCTCAATCTTTTGTAAATAAACATGCAAATGTTTATAATTTTTGATGTACAGTAATTGTACATAATTTTGCTAAGTATGATATTGATATACTTGAAGGGTCGAAAAAAAACAATATTCTTCTTCATTCCTATCGATTTGTCATTTTCGATTAATCGATCATGGGTCGATATCATCGACATCTCTTCAGAATGTGGAAAGTCACGGATTGGGACTACTATCGAAGCAGTTACCGATGACTTCGGATATGGATTATCGATACAATCGAAAGTAAGTTCGATAAAATCGAAGACTCCTGGCTGATAAAAAGCGATCGAGTGAAAGAATTTTATTTCTCTGAAAATTTTTTCTATTTTGCTCTCCGCTCGAATCCTCAGCCAGAAGATCATCAACGGGTCCCAGAAGCATAAAAAGAAATGGGTATTATCCTTCAATTCATTCATTCCACTCCAGAGTCTAATCTCACATCTGGTTGGGTACTTTCCATTCTCTTGGTTGATCTTCCTTACCTTTACTCGCCTCTTACACTGAAAAATCATGAACAAAGGGAAAGGTAAGTCCCTTTCTCAGTCTTCAAGAGGGAAAGCAAAACAACCTAGTATGCATTAACTCACTTCATCAGTGAGACATCCAGACACTGTCGTTGAACGTCTGGTTCTCAACAGCGTCATCGAGTCATTTGGTATCGATCTACTTCTAGAAGTCATTGGATGGCAAAATATTTTGAATCTTGGTGGTACTTATCAAATTGGAGTAATTCATGACTTCCTCAACAAATGTCATGTTATTTGTGACGATCCACCTTGCATTCAAGTAGAGTTACTGCATTACTCTAAGCACATCACTCTCATCACCATGAGCAATCTCTTAGATCTCTAAGTCACTCGCATTCCTGTTACGAATCGGAATCTAAATGGTCTTGGTGTCTAGGGCGAGATAACACGTGCACTATGTCAGGGAACTACTATTTCTCAGAACAATGATAATTCTCTTCACATTAATCATCTTGGACCCACTTTTAAAATTCTCCACAGTATTTTTGGGTCCAATGTCTATCCTTGTGATGTGAATGGTAATCATCTGTCTCCTTTTGTGTTGAATGTATTGTATTATGTATATCAGGAAGTTCAAGTGTGTCTTCCAACACTTCTTCTTAAACAGCTAATTCGGATCCTTCAAGAAAATTATCAGGATACACTAGCTTTTCCTGTACTCATCTATAAATTATCTCATCATGTTGGTATACCTGCCTCATCTGATAGAGTCTATCTAGAGAAGTTGTTTGACAATGACGCAGCTCAGGTGGCACAACAGCTCTGTCTTCCTTCAGTTTCCCATGAGAACAGTGCTCCCTTACAGTCAGTTGCTCCATATGCTCCTCCGTCATATCCATGGGGATCCAATCGAACGTCATTGCTGAGTCCGGAGTCTATAACAAATCGTCAAAGCCATCACCTCGAACGCCACCTATTGAATGGTATGGCAAGTATGGAGGAGCGACTTCACAACTGTGAGAGACATCTCACCGTGATCGAAGAAAAAGTCGATGCTCTCCAGCAAACGAATTAGCAAATGGTGGACTTGCTCACATATGGTGAGTCTCGAAGACGATAGGAGCTGACTGTGCAAGTTCTTTTTTTTTTTTCTTTTTTATGTGCCCATATATGAGCTTGATATGTGTTTTGATAACTACTGGGTGGGGCAGTATAATTTTTTTTTGCTGGACTGATTTTTTTTTTATTACTGTTGTCTGTGGCAGTATGTGTTTTGGATAGTCGAATTTTTTTTGTTGTTGTTCGTTGTTTGGTCTAGTTGGGATAATGTTTAAATGTACTGCTGTTTGTGGTAGTATAGGGTTGGATATTTTGGATTTATCTTGGATATAGCTGAACAGAACTCACATTTTTAATGCCATAATTAAGTCTTTAGTTTCCCCTGGTTTATCAAGTCTCTGATTTGGAATGCATGTGATGCCTTTAATGAATATTTCAACTGCTTTACAACTGCTCTGTCTTATCCTACATGCATTCGTGACTTCTGAAATTGATGTCTGTTTTAAAATTGTATTACTCATTATACATCAATTGTTCTGCTTCTATCTGATTGGTTCTCCCAAGTATTTTAAGCTTCAGTCAATATCACTTGCTATACCTTTGCCAATGACTGACAAAAAGGGGGAGAACAATTCAAAACACCCTGAGCGAAAAATTGTATATCTAATGTGTTGCAGGTGTTAGGGGGAGCAGCTGCACCAAGAAAGGGGGAGTTTTGAAGTAAGGGGGAGCAAATACTTCTAGAATGTGTACATGGGATTAGAAAAATTGTAAAATTGTGTAAATGCATGTACACACAATTTAGGGTGTGTCTAGAAGTGTTATAGGGTGTTTTGGGTATTTTGTCGCGTAATTGATAAAGGGGGAGATTGAAAGTGCACCTACTAGTGCCCTGGTTTGCCAAGTTACGTGTGTGGTGAGTCAGACTGGCCGCAGAACCCGATAGAAAGATTATCTCAAGCGTCTTCCTCAACCGAATGTGTGGAAGCTCGCAATAGGTAAATCATAGCCTCACATCCCATGTCCCAAAACACCAAGTGATTGAAACCCTTAAAACAAGATAGACATCTTAGGGTTTTTAAGGTGAGAAAACTTTTTACAAAATAGGAAAATCACTAAGTTTTTCTCACCCTGTCAATTTTATCGAAGCACCCTCGATATGATTGACCTGCACTGTCGATGTCCTCGATACCTTAACGATATTATCAATTAGAGGACCAAAATGTCCAGCAACTAAATATTCATTTGGACGGATTTATCGATATATCGATACACCTATCGATATCATCGATAAAAGCACTAAATATGTCCAGCAACTTCACAATATATCTGAACGAATTATCGATGTATCGATACACATATCGATATCATCGATATTCAAATCTCGAGACCATCAAGAGTGGCTCGATAAGATCGACAGGCAGATTTTCGGCGCCCCTATTTTTTTAATGAAAAACTCAAAATTCTTCGATATATCGATGACCGTCCGATATGATCTGAATTCAAATGTCTATAAGATCGGAGGTCCATCGATGATATCAACAGTGGGCGCGTATTTCTTACAGCAGTTATTTCAGGTTATTTTTTAACTATGATCGGGAGATCTTCGATTTAATCGATATTCAAATATCAATGATATCGACACCAGATCGATTGTATCGAACAAAGCCATAATCTGCCCAGCAAGTTCAAAGATAAATCAGCTGGATTTATTGATGCCTTGACTCTGATCTCAATATCATCGACATTCAAATTCTGATGACCTCGACGGTTCCCCCGATCATTCGTGAAAACCTGAAATATCTCAAATTCAAGTCTCTCTCATTTTTCAAGTGTCGATGGATCGAACCTGTCATCTATAGAATCGGAGTTCGAAATCCGATGACATCAACAATAGCTTCAATTCATCGACCAATTGGCAAAGAGTTTCAAAAGCGTATGACATTGAGTCCGAGTCATCGAGCAGACCATCGATGCTATCGAGAGTATACGCTCGATGATATCGAACCTGCTTGATGATATCGAACTCTGTCATAAATGTGACCATTTTATATCCGTTGGAGCTTTTTGCCTATATATAGAGGACTTGTCTTTTGTTGCTGTAAGAGAGAAAAGAGAGAGCTTCTGTGTGTTTCAACTTACATCTTATACCCTAAGCCCTTTCTCTCGAGGGAATTCATCCTCCAATCCACCCTCACCATTGATATTCAATAGAGTGGATTGGAGAATGAACTCCTGCATTCAAGGATCCTCCAGCTACTACCTTAATGGCAAATCATTAAGCTGGAATGCCTTGAATGCATAAGAGTGGAACTACTCTACCTTCTTATAGGAAAACCTTTAGAGAGTAGGATTCCATCTCTACCTTGACCCAACCTCAAGCCTAGTCTTGGTATATCTTTTGTGTTGCGGATCAAGGAGCAGAAGACTCTTCGTCAACAAGGAGGAGGAGATCTTCGGCGTTGTGCTTAACGGGACTCATCAACTTATCTGTAAGTATTTAGAGTCTAGGAGGACACTTGAGATCATTCCTTTCTAGGTTTGGGTCTTAAGTGGTTCTCACCCTTTGAAGTCCTCAAGGAGGCCTCCGGCGGGAGTGTACGGTGTGGGTGCGTTGTGTGGACCCTTGCTCTGTGGAGAGCATAAACATCTGGTTAGAAGTGAACCAGTGAAACTCCAGAGCTAGAAGTGAACCAAGTAGAAACCTCTAGGTGCGTTGTGTGGACCCTTGCTCTATGGAGAGAATAAACATCTAGTTATGAGTGAACCAGTGAAACTCCAGGGTTAGAGGTGAACTGAGTAGAAACCTCCGTGTAAAAGTTGAAGGTCAACCTGATTTAAAATCTTAGGTTTGTGGTGAACCCTGGGAAACCTCCTTAGTGAAATCTGGTACACTCATGGGTTGAGTGCGACAACTGGGAGTGGAGTAGACTTATTGTCGAACCACAATAAAATGACTGTGTTTGTGATTGCTTTCTCTATGTGTGATTCATGACAATCTATTTATATATCTGATCACATCTCTCTCTCACACACACACAGTCACATCCAACATAGACTAAGTTGCATATTGCTATATCTTGATTAGTTTGTGATTGGATCCTCTACTTGGTTTGGAAGCCGGTAGAGTAACATTTGAGTAATCTTGAAAATTGCATACATGATAGGATTAGAGTGATAAGATTTTTAAATAACTCATAAATCTTTAAAAAGTCCTATTCACCCCCCTCTAGGACATATTGGCATATTCTGACTTCAACCCAAGTGGTCTTCACCGCTATTTCAAACTGGTCCGAAGTCAGGCCTTCTTCAGGCTCTGAGATTGACTGAAAACGGCCTGTAAATGGGCCTTGATTTGAACTAGAATCAGGCCTCAAACAGGCCCTAATTCGAGTTGAGATGCAGACCTTACAGATGGGCCTTACATGGACAGCGAACTGGGCTGAGATCAAACCCAGTTTCAGCCCAGAGGTGGGCCGAAACCAACCAGTCCTTAGGTTGTAACCACATCAAGATTTCTGAGCCAAATCAAGCCAGCCCAGCCACCTCTAACTGACGGTAAATCAGACTGGGCCAGGGTAAGCCCAGCGCAGTTTCCTGTAGTGGGCAGTGCAGAGTGCTAGGCTGGGATAATCGGCTCAGTCCTAATAAGTGTATGTGGGCCGCACCTAGGGTAAACCTCAGTGGGCCTCAGTACAAGCCTCAGTGGGCCATGTTCCACTTCAGTGGGCCACGCTGAAATCAGGTGGGCCACACACTGGATTCAAGGTGGGCCACACTTGAGTGTAAAGCTTAGTGGGCCGCACGCTGGAATCAGGGTGGGCCACACCTGAGTGTAAAGCTCAGTGGGCTGCACCACATTAAATAGGGTGGGTCGCACCTGAGTTTACAGCTCAGGAGGCCACACCACATAACAGTGGGCCTCACCTTAAATCAAGCAACTGGGCTAGAAATGGCCTAGCCCGGTCTAGGTTTTTCAGGCTTGTACTAGACCCAATATCTGTGCCAAAGCAGGCCTAGTTCGGTCCCTAGTAAGGTTAATTTTTGGGCCCCGATTTGGGCACTTGTTGGACATAGGTCTATTGGGCATGGTCACCTTGAAACAGGCACAATTCACATACTAATGAGCCCTTACAAACCCCACACAATATTGATTGTTTAAGACCTTGAAAACATGTAACTAATTCAAACCATAACTCTAGGAGCTACTTGCATGATTTTGTGCAGTAAGATATTCACGAGGGCTTGAACTGAGGGCAAAACCACAACTCTCGAGGTGATGATTTTCTTCCCCTTGGGCTTTCCATTCACAAGCTAGACTAAGGGTAGCCTTTATGATAGCTACGAATGATAACCCAGAAATGGTAAATCATTCGGTTAGCCGTTTGAACTTATACCTTATAGGTGGTCTGATACTTGATTAGTTACTTAAACTTATGTTTTAAAAAGTGATTCGAACACTTGGATAGCTTAACACATGTCTTAAAATTGACTAGAATTGTTTAGAATATTTGATTAGTTAACTATTCACATGTCTTAGAAATGATTAAACCATCTAATTAGTTTACTTAACATTTAGTAGATTACTTGATTAGTCTGCTTAACCAAGTGTCCTAGGATTAATTGGACGCTTGATTTGTTGAATTTAAAATCATGCCCTAGATTTATTATAAAACTTGATTAGTTTGCTTAAGCATATGTGTTAAACTTGTCTAAACTATTTTGACTAGTTACTCAACATATGAACTACGTGTTTAGGTTCCTGGAGTACATGCCTTAGAACTGATAAATTATGGTTATGTGACTCTTACACTATTGTGTACATGTATTCTACTTTGGTTAATTCATGTCTGAACCTCCATGCCATGCCTTCGTATTATTGTATAGGTTACAAACACACATACTATTGAAATCTCTCTATGGAAACCTTTACTTAAAGAGAGTCCGTACGTAGGGTGAAACTAGACTGGTTGTGATAAGAGTAGACTCTCAATATGGAGGTTATGATTAGTGGAAGTTAATTTATGGGGTTTGCCATCTATTGAATGATTCCACCTACCTAACTATGGAATGATCATTTTCAACATTTTTATTATTGTTGTTTACTCGCAATTGAATCATACATACCGTCACACTTTAGTCGTTGTATTTAATGTTTCGATATCCATTCCTAGTCGGCATATGATGGTAGTTCCCCTGCATGGAGAGTTGATTGGTCACGTGTTGATAGGTTCTATACACACCCTAAGGTGGTAAACTCATGGACCGGGGATGGTGGTCATGGGACACTATGCCCGAGCTGTCGACCTACGCTAGTGACGAGCCCCATAGTGATCTTTGAGTTTATTTAAATTGGTTGATTGTAATTGGACTAATAATGGCTTGGCTAATCATGCATGCATGTACAGACCATCGTCTATCGATTACATACGTGATGTACGATAGACAGTCGTTATATGATACGTGATGTATACACGTTATGTGCTTCGCTAACGGCCGGCCTTTACATGGGTGACGAGCCTAACTTCCGAACGGATGAGCATCCCCTGGTCGATGATGCATTCACACATCCATGCATATAATAAGACTACATTTACTATGTTTTGGTTGCCTGGGTGTTTTTATGTTATTTCTTGTCCAAGGCGACGGTGTGTAATCTTGAAGGAAAATCACACTGAGTTGGTCACTCATTCATCAATGTTCAACCATACAGAGGATACAGGTGCAGAGATGGATGACTACGTAACGGACTCGGGATTGCTACTGTCGCAGCGGAGGAAGAACCATACGAGGATGAGCCATACTAGGAAGTGGCTGCTTACTTTAGACTAAATCTAGTTGCTTATGTTTATTTCAGTACACTTGGGAACTTAAGTTTTTATATTTGGGCCCCAACTAAGTGGTCCAGGATATTGTTATCATTTGGGTTACATTTATACTATACTTGATTTCGTTAATCGCATTTGATCTTGTTTGATTATCTGCTAACATCCGGGTTGTCAGGAAACGATTTGTATACTCGGGTTTCAAAACTGGGGTGTTACATTTTCAGACACTTGTTGAAGGATGAACCAAAGATAGAGAAGTCGTCCATGAAGACCTCTAAATATTGCCCCACCATGTCAGAAAAAATACTTAACATGCATCGTTGAAAAGTGGCGGGGGCATTACACAGTCCAAATGGCATCCTTTAGTAAGCAAAGGTGCCAAATGGACATATGAATGTTGTCATTTCTTGATCTTCCAGGGCTATCTCTCTGGTTGTATTCCGAATATTTGTCAAATATTCATCAAGGAAGTAATAGTAAGAGTGACCATCTAGCCTTTCCAAAATTTGATCAATGAAGGGCAAAGAAAAGTGGTCATTCCTTGTGATGGTATGCAACTTTCTATAGTCAATGCACATTCTCCAACCAGTACTAACTCTAGTTGGCACGAGATCATTGTCGGCATTGACTACGATGGTGATTCCGAACTTCTTAGGAACTACCTAAGTTGGACTCACCCATTGACTGTCGGATATAGGGTATATGATACCTATATCTAACAACTTTATTACATCATCCTTAACCACTTCTTTCATATTTGGATTGAGTCGACATTGTGGTTGTCGGGAGGTTTTTTCGCATTATCCTCAAGACGGATGCGGTGAGTACAAATCAAAGGGTCAACTACCTTGAGGTCCGTAATCGATCATCCAAGAGCTCCTTTATGCGCAATGAGAGTGGAAATGAGCACACTCTCTTGTTCTTTCTCAAGGTGAGAAGAGATCACCACTGGGTATGTCTCATCTTGACTTAAATAGACATATTTAAGATCGGCGGGCAAAGGTTTTAGGTTAAGCTTCTGTGCTTTGAGGTTAGACGGTAGAAGCACTACATCAGTTTGGGGCAATTTTTCAAATTGTGGCCTCCACCGGTTAACTTTAAGTACCGGCATAGCATCAAGCAAGGAATCCATCTCCCTAATCAGGTCATCATCTAAATCAGGGGAGTGGGCTAAGCACGTCTCTAGAGTGTCAGAGTATAGAGTTAGGAGTGCTCTATATTCCACGAAAGAATCGATCATGTTAATGTCATGGGTATCGTCATCATCCTCTGACTGTTTGTTCATGTTGAAAAAGATGTTGAGCTCCAATGTAATATTTTCGAAAAATAAATTCATAATTCCATTCCTACAATTAATGATAGCATTTAATGTAGCAAGGAATGGGCGACCAAGAATGACGGGTATTTGAGTGCTCACATTTATGATGGGTTGAGTAACCAAGACAATAAAATTTACTGGATATTAGAATTTATCAACTTGGACCAACACATCCTCAAATCATCCCTTTCGGTACACGAACTGAGCAATTGGCAAGTTGTAATGTGGTCCAGGTGAGTTTTAATTCACCTAGACCCAATTGTTTGTAAACCGAGTAAGGGATCAAATTTACGCCCACTCCCAAGTCAAGAAGTGCGTGCTCAATACGGTGGTTCCCAATTACACAAGTGATGGTTGGGCTACAGGGATCTTTGTATTTTTGTGTCACATCTTGCTTGAGGATGTCGCTCACTTTTTCTGTCAAAAAGATTTTCTTTTGTATGTTTTGTCGTCCTTTGGTCATATATAAATCTTTCAGAAATTTGGCATATGAAGGGATTTGTTTAACGACATCCAGTAAAAGGATGTTGACCTTCACTTGTTTAAGCACCTCTAGAATATTCTGAGAGTTAGAGAGAGGCTTTGGTGCAATCAACCATTGAGGGAATGATGCAATCGACTTACTTTGAGGTTTCGGTTCTAACCCTGTGGAGCATTACTAGGTCTATCATTCTCATCTATTTCCGGGTCCTTAGGCTTTTCAGCCCTCATCGGAATAGATTTGTCAATTGTCTTCCCACTCTTAAGAGTGGTGATAGACTTAGCCTGCTCCATCTATTTTGAAGAGCTTGGGTCACTGATTTCATATTGTTGTTTTGGGTTGGAGAGAGGCTGAGCCGGAAGGATCCCGTTCTCCCCAATCGAATTTTTTGTTTCAAGCCCTTGTATGGCCTTTGTAAGGTCTGGAAAGGCTTATAACATACCCTGATTAAAAAGCTCTTGGTTTTGTATATATTTTAAGACTGGATCCTCTTGAGGTTTCCTTTGATTCATAAATTGGTTAAGGATCCCTAGAGGAGTAGTCATTAATCTATTCCTCCAACTGAAGTTTGGATGGTTCCTCCAGCTTGGGTTATATGTATTTGAGGTGGGTCCACTGAAAGGTTTTTGGTAGTTGTTTACAGCATTTGATTGCTCATTCCATATCTCTTGAAAAGTAGGAATTGTTGGGCAATTCTCAATTGTATATATGTTACCAGCATGAATACCACAAACAACTTCGCAGTCTTTTCGAGTTCAACCTTCTTAAGTTCCATGGCCTCGAATTTTCTTGTGAGTTTGGCCACTCTTGCATTTATATCATCTTTCTCTTTTAGAACATAAATTCCTCCCATTTCCTTTAAATAAGTAGGCTTAGAAGTGGTAATTCTTAAAGAGGTATCCCATGATTGCACGTTCTCAGCAAATTTATCAAAATAATTCTACGCATCATCGGCTTCCTTATTCATGAATTCCTCATTACACATCATCTCTACAAATTGGCACATGGGTGAGGTCAATCCCTCATAGAAAAAGCTTGTTATATGCCATGTTTCGTAGCCATGTTTGAACATGAATTTATGAGATCCTTAAATCGCACCCAACATTGAAAGAAGGTCTCATCATCTTTTTATGCAAAATTCATGATCGCTTTCCATAAGGTATTCATTTTATGATATGGGAAGAACTTTTTAAGGAACTCCCTTGTCATCTCAGCTCATGTGCCAATGGACCTTGGTCTTAAGGAATGTAACCACGACTTAGCCTTTTCTTTCAAAGAGAAAGGAAACAATTTCGGCCTAACTGTGTCCTCAGACACGTTTGGGAAGTGTAATGTGGATATGATTTCATCGAACTCTTTCATATGCAAGTATGGACTTTCATATTCTAGTCCATGAAACTTAGGGAGGAGTTGAATTACCCCTGGTTTAATATCCACAGTTCCTACATTCAATAGAAATATCATGCAGGAAGGTGTATTCACCCTCGCTGGTTGTAAATAATCACGTAGAGTACGAGGTGGGGGTGCATTCTGTACCTTGTTTTCATCTTGAAATTCCTCAACTAGAGGTTGAGGTTGATTTGCAGCCATCACTTTTATTGACTTAAAGGGTCTCAAGTTGTGTTTAATCATGTGATGGATAGGCAACCCTTCAATTAATCCTCCTTCATTCAAAAGACGTAGAGTGTTATCACGGACCCACTTGGGCATGAAACACTCTCAGCCTTCAAGTAACTAAACAACTAAGCCTTTAAAAAAAAGTAGAAAAACTAAAACAAATAAGAGATCTAGAAAAGATAAGAGTGAAGGTTGGAACAAAATTGTCGAATAAGAGTTACTATGTTAGGATCCTACAAAACAGAAAACAATGTTAGTTTCTAAAAATAATTTCAGAAAAAATCCTAACCTAAAAACATAGCAGAAAAATAAACCCTAATCTTAACCTGATTTTAATACCAATTAATTCCAGAAAAATGAAGCCATAGTCCCCGACAATGGCGCTAAAAACTTGTTCACAACCCCAAGTGTAGGTTGCGATGTAGTAATAACTTGGTAAGACCGAGGTCCAATCCATAGGGACTAAACTTGCACGTATTCTGAAAATAACTAAAACTATAATTAGAAAAAGATCTAAATTGAAATCTGAATAATTGAGAGTAATGGTGAATAATGTTGATTAAAACTTGTGAATTTAAATGTGGGAGCTAGGGTGTCAAGGATCCACTTACAGCTATCAAGATGCTACCTTACTTGATTCAAGGAACACAATTGGAATTGGAGTCCTATCCTATCCAATTGGAAGATAAAGCAATTTAAATCAAATATGAACTTTTCATTGACCTAATTCTCAATGGAGGAGAATTGTGATAATTGGAAGGGATTCCATCACCCTACCATGCCTAGGAGACGATGGCGAACAACAGGATTTACCAATCTCACAATCTTAAAACAGGAAAAGAAGATATCCAAAGTTATCACAACATTTATTATAATTCGAGTCACAATAAATCATAAAAAACTGAAAATATTCCCTTAATATCAAACTAGAAATCAATGAAGTTCAATAAGAACAAGAATCAAAGCAAAGTAAACATCCAAACACGCTACAAGCTTCACCTCTTAGCCCTGGCTAAGAGGTTTAGCGAACCATAGACATGATTGAAATCAAATCTCTTAAACAAAGCATGAAAAATAAACTAGGGAAGAAGAAAAACTCTTTGGCGGTTGCTCCACCCTTGTGTATGCTCCTTAAGACCTTTTCAAACCCTAGAAGATGCTTTGGTGCATCCTAAGGAGTCATATTTATAGTTGTGCAACTCCAATTTTCACACTGAGTTGGAAAAATCTAGAAACTGCCTCAAATTTATGCACTCTACATGATTTCCCAAAATAAATTCAGAGTTTCAGAATATGTTTTTCCAAGACAATTTCAGGAATATGTTTATTTTCAGGACAATTTCAAGATTCCTTTTCTTCACTTCAAATCATTGATTCTCTTTTCCTCACCTGGTTTTCTTGAATCTTTGGCAGTGAATTCTTCATTAATGACTTCCAAATCGCAAAATCTTCATTTAGTAATCTTTTTAGCATAAATCTTCCTTTTAGCATCAATTTCACCTTAACCAAGTCAAAATCTCTATCCTCTTCCTTTTGTTCCTCTTTCTTCCTTTCGCCTTTCCCTCTTGTTCTTCTACTGCTTCCTCTCTTCTTTTTTCTAATGCTGGAACGTCCAGCAAGAACCTAGACCAACCCAAACCACTTGACCTAGTCGAACTCGGTTTCAGTCGAGTTGACTCGGCAGCCACCAAAGCCAACTCTCACTCTTTCTCTCTTGTTTTTCTTCATCTCTCTCTCTCTCTCTCTCTCTCTCTCTCTCTCTCTCTCTCTCTCTCTCTCTCCTCTCCTCCTGGCATGTCCAGCAAGATTGCTGGACCAAAACCTGACCAACACTCGCACTAGCGAGTCAATGGCGAGTAGGCAGAGAGTCGGCTCTTTAACTCAATTTCCCACCAAGTGAACCTCCTTTGTTCTTCCCTTCTTCTCTTTCTCTCTAGTTTTCTATCACTCAACTTCTCTCTCTTCTTCCTGCTACAACCAATAGCTTTGCCAAGTCGAGCTGGTGCAGCACCAACGTGCTAACTTGACTTGACACCCAGGCTCACTCTCTGCCCTCTCCTTACTCTCTTCTCTCTCGCCTCTGGAATCCCTAGCCGGACCTAGAGTAGACCTAAACTAACCCCTGTTGGCTTAACCTGAGCTTGGAAATAGCTCCTTCCCGGACCAGCTCGGCGTGGCAACACAGTCGCGCCTCTCTCTCTCTCCCTCATTTTTCTTCCTTCTCCTCTCTCCCTACCTATTCCCTCTCTCACTCTCTTTCTCTCCCTTTTCCTCTTCCTCGTTCTCCCTCTCCTACTTCCGGCAACGCATGGAATGAGTCGGCCCGACCCCAGCTGGTGCGGCAATGGTGGGTGGCGCTCCACTCCTCTATACTCTTTCTTCTCTTCTCTTTTTTCCTTTTCTTTTCATGTGGGAAAGGGCTGCCCAAAAGGGGGCTTTTATAGGCCCTGACAGTTCTTCTATGAGCCTCGAATGCTAATCTGTTGATTAGCAATAGCCTGAGCTTTTGCTTAAACTAAAATGCCCTGAAAATACCAATCGTGCGGAATCCTATATGCATGGCTATAAAGCATCCACACGAATGAATTTCTAGCATAATGGTCCATCTATTGGATGTTTTTTAGATCATCAAATAGGGCCCACTTAAGATGATGGGTCTTTCAGCCAACGAAAAGATGACCACCTCACTAATGGCAGCCTTGATTCTGAGGGGTGATCTCCCGATTTGAGCCTTATGAATGGATTAGATTTGACCACTGAACGTTATGGGACCCACTAAATGGATGGTCATTAGTGTATTCGCTTGATGGGTTCAGTTGCAACATGCAACAACCGAAAGAAAAGCTCATATGATAGCTATGAAGCCCTAAAGCTGAGGCAGAACGGAGGGCTAGGATCCTCTCAGTGGAGAGCCGAGATTACAGCAGCTGGAGCATGCAGATTGCCAGTGTGGAAAGAAGTTTCCATTTTCAAAAAAATGGCAGCACGAACAGCCTTCTTGTGTTGGTGTTTGTGAGTACATGTGTGTGATTCGTCAGGTGAAACCACTAAGGTTTTGGTCAGAGGTGGCTCCCAGGAACGATGGACGATTTGGATCAGCTTACGGGTCCTTGATGGTGGGCCACGATCATACAAGCGAATATCACCTTTCCAACGTTGTTGTTGGCGGGAAAATGAAAGGAGAAGAGGAAAATTCCTCTTTCATCGGGTCAGACATCGTTTGACCAGGTGACGGGTTTGGTATCTTGCAGGTGCACACACGGTTCGTGCCCATGCTCTAAAGATGGGAGCCACGGAGATGTCTTTGATAGATTCGCATCATTCATCAAGTTCTGTGGGTCTTATTGGGACATCTGACCAAAGATGAGGCAACTCTAAGGCTTAGGTGGGTCATATCAACAGGAGTGTGGCTATTAAGTGTTAATTATCATCGATTTGAGGTGGTATGTGGTCTACACCCGTGATCAGAATTGTTCATCTAACTTGTGAACCACCCAGGGCCACTACTGATGTTATTTTAACCAGATGGGTCATACAACATTTGCTTTTGAGTTCAAACTATGATTTCCATCCATCCAACGGTCAAATCGATTCCAAACTTGACCATCAGTGATCCTTGGAGTTTGAAATTGACAATGGACTATTTAATTTATCTATTGAGGTGATTTATAAGGGTGGATCGCCCAAATATTGGTTGCATGTCTAAGGAATGGTGAATCTAGTGACTTAAGTCTTGAAACTAATTTTTCACAGCTTAATCAATCTAACAGGACATCATTTGATGTTTTACCCCAATTAGGTTCCTAGAATTAAGCCTCATGAGGTTTAATGCGGTTCTCTAGGTGATGTGATGGTCCAACTTAAAATTCTATGGTAGGATGGTCCATCTTGAAAGTTGACGGTTGGATGGCTAAATTTACTGGTGAAGATCACCCATGATATTTAGATCTAAGTTACAGCGTGCGAATGTTCCCATAATTTGGGTTTGTGTTTATACTAAATTAGGTTCTCATGGTAACACCTGAGTATTGAAAAGTACGGGGTGTTACACTGAGTCAGAGCTACAAGAAGGCATAACCATGTTAGTTAAAAAAGCTACAAAAGGGGTAAAACAAACTATAAACGACTAGAAGCTATAACTCAAGTTCCGACCTAGTGTGGCAAACTTGGTGGGGACCTAACACTGCAACCTGCCTAGCTCCGCAGCTGGGGCCTCCCACTCTCCAGAAGGAAAGAACCACCTATCCTTTTAGCTCTTATTGCAAGAGGGGTTATTGACAATAAAGGCCTAACCTTTGCTTAACCACGAAGAAAAACAGTACCAGCTAAGCTAACCCAGACTACTCTTGACATAGTATGAGTACATGAGCTCATCTACAGTCAGCTTGGCTTAACCGAGTTGGTGTCATAAAACATAGCACCCGAAGATAGCTTGCCACATGTTAGGGTTAAGTTGTCCTGGGGCAAGCCTCAGGCGGTACACTATCTCCCTCACCACTGGGTGGAAAGGCAGTCGTAAGCCACATGAAAAGAAAATAGGGTAAAAGGCTACCTCCCCCTCGAGAGGATTACCCGAAAGTTCCTCGACATGGGGTAGCCGTTGAAATAGTGGTGAAGACCGCTTGAGTTGAAGTCGGAATATGCCAATATGTCCAAGATGGGGTGAATAGGACTTTTTGAAAGTTTTTATGATTTATTTAAAATCTTATCACACTAATTCTAACAACAGAAATATATATTAGGATTACCCAAAAATAACTCTACTGGCTTCCAAGCCCGGTAGAGGATTCAATCACAAACTAATCAAGATATAGCAATATGAAACTTAGTCTATGTTGGATGTGACTGTGTATGTGTGTTAGATGTGATCAAATATATAAATATGAATGCATTGTCATGAATCACACATATAGAAAGGCAATCACAAACACAGTCATTTTATAGTGAATCGATGATAAGTCTACTCCACTCTCGGCTGTCGCACTCAACCCTTGAGTGTACCGGATTTCACTAAAGAGGTTTCCCAGGGTTCACCTCAAACCTAAGGTTTTAAACCAGGTTCACCTTCAACCTTTACATGGAGGTTTCTACTCAGTTCACCTCTAACCCTGGAGTTTCACTGGTTCACTCCTAACCAGATGTTTATGCTCTCCATAGAGCAAGGGTCCACACAACGCACCCAGAGGTTTCTACTCGGTTTACCTCTAACCCTGGAGTTTCACTGGTTCACTCCTAACCAGATGTTTATGCTCTCCACAGAGCAAGGGTCCACACAACGCACCCACAGCGTACACTCCCGCTGGAGGCCTCCTTGAGGACTTCAAAGGGTGAGAACCACTTAAGACCCAATCCTAGAAAGGAATGATCGCAAGTGTCCTCCTGGACTCTAAATACTTACAGATAAGTTGATGAGTCCCGTTAAGCACAACGCCGAAGATCTCCTCCTCGTTGACGAAGAGTCTTCTGCTCCCTTGATCTGCAACACAAAAAGATATACCAAGACTAGGCTTAGGGTTGGGTCAAGGGAAGATGGAATCCTACTCTCTAAAGGTTTTCCTATAAGGAAGGTAGAGTAGTTCCAATCTTATGCATTCAAGGCATCCAAGCATAATGATTTGCCATTAAGGTAGTAGCTGGAGGATCCTTGAATGCGGAAGTTCATTCTCCAATCACTCTATTGAATATCAATGGTGAGGGTGGATTGGAGGATGAACTCCCTTGAGAGAAAGGGCTTAGGTATAGGATATAA
Source organism: Magnolia officinalis (assembly GCA_021015155.1). Taxonomy (NCBI): domain Eukaryota; kingdom Viridiplantae; phylum Streptophyta; class Magnoliopsida; order Magnoliales; family Magnoliaceae; genus Magnolia; species Magnolia officinalis. The sequence continues at coordinate 29,171,453 of JAJHSJ010000018.1, read as the reverse complement.
GTTAAAACACTCAACAAAAGCTCTCTCTACTTTCTCTCACAGCAACAAAAGACAAGTCCTCTATAAATAGGCAAAAAGTTCCAACGGATATAAAACGGTCACATTTATGACAGAGTTCGATATCATCGAGCAGGTTCGATATCATCGAGCGTATACTCTCGATAGCATCGATGGTATGCTCGATGACTCGGACTCGATGTCATACGCTTTTGAAACACTTTGCCAATGGTCGATGAATCGAAGCCATTGTCGATGTCATCGGATTTCGAACTCCGATTTCATCGATGACAGGATCGATCCATCGACACATGAAAAATTAGAGAGACTTGACTTTGAGATATTTCAGGTTTTCATGAATGATCGGGGGAACCGTCGAGGTCATCGGAATTTGAATGTCGATGACATCGATATCAGAGTCGAGGCATCGATAAATCCAGCTGATTTATCTTTGAACTTGCTGGACAGATTATGGCTTTGTTCGATGCAATCAATCTGGTGTCGATATCATCGATATTTGAATATCGATTAAATCGAAGGGCCCCCGATCATAGTTAAAAGCAACCTGAAATAACTGCTGTAAGAAATGCGCGCCCACCATCGATATCATCGATGGACCTCCGATCTTATCGATGTTTGAATTCAGATCATATCGGACGGTCATCGATATATCGAAGGAATTTGAGATTTTCATTAAAAAACAGGGGCACCGAAAATCTGCCTGTCGATCTTATCGAGCCACTCTCGATGGTCTCGAGATTTGAATATCGATGATATCGATATGTGTATCGATACATCGATAATTCGTCCAGATATATTGTGAAGTTGCTGGACATATTTAGTGTTTTTTTCGATGATATCGATAGGTGTATCGATATATCGATAAATCCGTCTAGATGAATATTTAGTTGCTGGACATTTTGGTCCTCTTATCGATAATATCGTTAAGGTATCGAGGACATCGACAGTGCAGGTCGATCATATCGAGGGTGCTTCGATAAAATCGACAAGGCGAGAAAAACTTAGAGATTTTCCTATTTTGTAAAAAGTTTTCTCACCTTAAAAACCCTAAGATGTCTATCTTGTTTTAAGGGTTTTAATCACCTGGTGTTTTGGGACACAGGATGTGAGGCTATGATTTACCTATTGCGAGCTTCCACACATCCGGTTGAGGCAGACGCTTGAAATAATCTTCCTATCGAGTTCTGCAGCCAGTCTGACTCACTACACACGTAACTTGACAAACCAGGGCACTAGCAGGTGCACTTTCAATCTCCCCCTTTGTCAATTATGTGACAAAATACCCAAAACACCCTAGAACACTTCTAGACACACCCTAAATTGTGTGTACATGCATTTACACAATTTTATAATTTTTCTAACCCATGTACACATTCTAGAAGTATCTGCTCCCCCTTACTTCAAAACTCCCCCTTTCTTGGTGTAGCTGCTCCCCCTAACACCTGCAACACATTGGATATAGATATATAATTTTCCGCTCGGACTGTTTTGAATTGTTCTCCCCCTTTTTGTCAGTCATTGGCAAAGGTATAACAAGTGATATTGACTGAAGCTTAAAATACTTGGGAGAACCAATCAGATAGAAGATGTATAAAGATGAAATCATTTAAATCAAACATCATTTTCAGAACTTATGGATGCAGAAAGTAGAGCAGTGATATAGCAGTATAGAATATCCATGAAGAAGCAGCACATGTAATCCATAACTTGGTAAACTAAGGAAAAAAATGGCATTAATGATAAGAATTTTATTCAGCCACAGAAAAAAAAACCAAAACTGCCCCAGACGGCAGTAAATCCCAAACCAAAAACAACTGTTTAGTCCAACCACAAAAGATACTACTCCACGCAGCAGTTACAAAAAAACAAACCCATATATGAGCACCCAACAACATCCATCAACATTAGCCCATCTGTGGGCATATACAACCAAAAGAAAAAAAAAAGAAAAAAAAAAGAGCATATTTTAGAGGGCTGTCATACACACCTAGTGATAACGAAGAACATCCAAAAAGATACTGATGTTCCAACGTGGAGATAAGAGTAAAGTGTGTATGATACATGCATGACCCGGCCTTACGGAGTAGAGTGAGATGGCATCGTGTCGTCCCGACGGCATGTCAACAGATCCACCAGCTGTTATACAGACTACTGCACTTTCTGGACGACACGCTCTAGGACTGTCAACTGCTCACGTACAGAATGAATATCTCTCTGGATTGCCCCGATTCTGTCCATTTTGAACCTCTTTGCATGTCCAGGTATTGACGTAGATGGGGCTGGATTGGGTCGAGATGATTCATCTCCTGTCCTCTCAGTTTCCTCCCAACAAGGATCACCAACACCTTCAGCTTCACATCCTTGAATGCTTTCTTCTTTGTACTTGTGGTACTCCAGGTTCATTTTTCGAATATTCTTTACATTAAAGACATGAACTGGAAGTACAGGATCAGTGGTAGGTGGAAAACCAATTCTTTAACAGATCCTGTTTATGATCCATGGATATGGCAAATGCAGATCTCTGGATGTATGTATTGCATTTACCAACTGGTTGACAATCAGTGTTGGAAGGCAAACCTTTGTTCCATTTGCAACAGAGTATACAATCATCACCATAAGACCCGTGAGATCAGATCGATTTGTACTCCTTGGATACAGATTTGTAGCGAAGATCCCATGCATAACCCGAAAGCGGGGTTCCATGTACCTAGATTTTAAGGCGTTCCCCTGGTGCCAGGGAATATCTCTATTGTTGCACAGGTACTTGGTTACAATGGAACGAACCTCAGGAAGATCGAGATCTAAGTCGGGAAGTCCTTCTGGTGTCATCTGTACATTGAGAATGTTAGCCAGTGTGGCAGGGGTGATGAACGCATCATCACCATCCAGAGAGACCATGAACGAAGGAGGATCAAATACCGGAGAGTGACACGCTGCAAGGAAATTACATGTTTGTTCGAGTTGACAAGGCCCTCTGAAATCTAGGATGGGCAGCCAACCAACTGCAGTGAACAAGGGTTCTAGATTGTGCAGTGCTAAACAGACCTTGTCCACTTTTCTCTCATGGATCAGCTTCCTACCGGTATATTTCGCTAGACGTGAGGGCTGCCTAGTCAGAGGAGGAGGAGATGCTGGAGAATCGATTTGGGACCCACCTCGCGAAGTCTGTGATCTTTGACGCGTGGGGATCCCACTTTCTGGGGCCCTCGCTCTTTCTCTAGATGCGAAGACTTTTTGTCGGGTAGTTCTTGAAGATTCCCCCTGTCTGGACGCTATCCCTTTGTCTTTTCCCATATAGACAAAACAAGAGTTTGAACGACTTGGGAAACACGACAAACACTTGACAATATCGAAAATACCTGAAGGAGAAATTGACCTCTTGTAGTATAGAAAGGTATTACCCGATTTGTGGAGGGATTTCGGTTAGTCCGTCATGGCTCCTAGTAATTTGGTCGAATGTATCGAGCACAAAAGATGACCAATAGACACAAAAAATAATCCCTTTTTCGCTCCGCAGACTTTTATCGAGCGCCATCTGTCGATAAGATTGATCGTTGTTTCGATAATATCGAGAGATTGCTTATCGATACCATTGAGTCTGTTTTCGATATCAATTTTTGGCCACCCGTCAATCCGTATTCTAAGGAGTCGTCGATAATATTGACCCTCTACCGATTACTCGAGAATGTCATATCGATACTCATATCGACGATGAAGATTTTCAATTTTCAGCATTCAAACAATCTGCCAAGTATACTTATAGAATTTCTATAAATCAATAGTATACCTTTCAAAAATTATGTACAATTTCTGTACACACCAAAATTATAAACATATGTATGTTTATATACAAAAATTTGAGGTTAAGAACCTCAGATGTATCATTTAAGGCTCAGCAAAATTTGCATCATTTCAGCAAATATCCAGTTTAGATGCATGACTAGGACTTGTCCTTCTACGCTTGGAATTTCAGGGTATGTGAAGATTAGTCATAAGAAAATTTTGTTTTTCTTTTTCTACCCATTTTGAAATACAATTCTTTCTCCTGTCTTGCATCTTAGGTGGTGATAGATGAGTGTTTTCCCCTAGATGGACTCTTGACATTCTGTGTTTCTCTGATTGGTTTGAATTTTCCAATGTAATTTTGTCCAGAGTTATGTGAAGTCCGTCTAGATGTTAGGCATTCAACCTCATAATGACCTGTATCACCACATAAATGACATACTGGAGAGATTCTTACATTGCTTCCTGAAGCGCCGATATTTAGTTATTGGTGTTGCATTTCCTGTTTTTCTTCTTAGCTTTCTCATACCCCAGGCCGCTCTTGTCCTTTCCGGGCCTTCCCATCCCTAACATCCTTTCAAGCTTTTTACCACTCTGAGAAAATTTATAGTTTATTTCAGTAAATTTTCTAGATTTCTCTAAGTCATAGCGGAATGTGTGATTCTCATCCTTGAGATGCCTATTTTCATCTTTTAACAATTCAATTTGTTTGGTAAGCTTAAATGATTCAGTTTTTACGGATAGGTTGATTCTTTCCAACTTGTCATTATCTGCATAATATTGTTGTAGATCATTAATTAGGTGTGAATTGATCTCCAGTGTTTTATCCAGATCTTTTCGTAGTAGTACCTTCTTGTTTTCTGAGATTGCAAGTCTCTTAAGAATGTTGATGCTATGAGTATAAGTTGATTGTAAGCATCTTGCAACTTATCCTTTTCTATTTCTTCTTTATTTCCAGTTTCTTCACATCAGATGGAAATGATTCCGTGACTTGTTGTTCTTTTTCATTTTCAGATTCAGTGGGAATGATCGAAGTAGTGGAGACCATAAGTATTTTCAATGATTTCTGATCTTCATTGCTTTCTGAGTCACTGGATTCTGAATTTGACTCATCTGTATCATTCCACGTGGCGGCCATTGCCTTGCCCTTAGTTTTTGTGTTTGGGCATTTGGTTGATAGGTGTCCATACTCCCGACAGGCATAGCATTGTGGTTCTTTGGTTCTTCTACCAAATTTGTCTGCAGGAAGTTTGTTGTTCACCTTTCTCTCTCTAGAGGGACGATCGCGATTCTTGTGAAAGAATCTTCTGAATCTTTGTGCCAGCAAAGCCACTTCCTCATCTTCATCTTCCTTTTCACTTCCACTGTCCTCATGTATTATTTTCTTTGAAGTTTTCAGGACAGTTGTGTTGAATTTAGGGGCTTGAGTGAAATGTAGTTTAAAAGTTTGTAGGGAACCTACTAGTTCTTCTACTTTCATTTCATCTATATTCCTACATTCCTCAATTGTTGTAACCTTGGGATTAAACCGTTCCGGCAATGATCTTAGTATTTTCCTACAGATTTTAGGAACGGAACTTTTTCTCCCAATCCACCCATGGAGTTGCAAATAATGTTCAACTTGGTGAAAAACTCCATAAATGTCTCATGCTCTTCCATTCTGAGATTTTCGAACTGTGAGGTCAATAGTTGAAGTTTAGATCGCTTCACAGTGCTCGTGCCTTCATGGGTTGTTTCCAATAAATCCCATGCTTCCTTGGATGTCCCACACATGCTTATTTGATTGAAAATATCCTGGGGCACGGCACAGTAGATGGCGTTCATAGCTTTAGCTTCAGAAGTCTGTTTATCTTTAACAGACGTCGTCCACATCTCTTTGGATTTGGGTTTTGTGATAGTTGTGCCACTATCTAGTACAACTTGATCTGTTGGTGGCACATATCCATTTTCAACTATCTCCCAAACATCGTGATCCAAAGATCTTAGATAGTAGTGCATCCGAGCCTTCCAGTATGCATAATTTAAGCCGTCAAATACTGGAGGTCTGGTGACTGATGAGCCCTCTCTTTTAGCCATATTCCCAACTTCAGTCAAGATCACTCTCTAGGCGGTGAAGCCCTTAAAGAGAGACCCGCTTTGATACCAATTGAAATAGCGGTGAAGACCGCTTGAGTTGAAGTCGGAATATGCCAATATGTCCTAGAGGGGGGTGAATAGGACTTTTTGAAAGTTTTTATGATTTATTTAAAATCCTATCACACTAATCCTAACAACAAACATATATTAGGATTACCCAAAAACAACTCTACTGGCGTCCAAGCCTAGTAGAGGATCCAATCACAAACTAATCAAGATATAGCAATATGCAACTTAGTTTATGTTGGATGTGACTGTGTATGTGTGTTAGATGTGATCAAATATATAAATATGAATGCATTGTCATGAATCACACATATAGAAAGGCAATCACAAACACAGTCATTTTATAGTGGTTCGATGATAAGTCTACTCCACTCCCGGCTGTCGCACTCAACCCTTGAGTGTACCGGATTTCACTAAGGAGGTTTCCCAAGGTTCACCTCAAACCTAAGGTTTTAAATCAGGTTCACCTTCAACCTTTACACGGAGGTTTCTACTCAGTTCACCTCTAACCCTGGAGTTTCACTGGTTCACTCCTAACCAGATGTTTATGCTCTCCATAGAGCAAGGGCCACATAACGCACCCAGAGGTTTCTACTCGGTTTACCTCTAACCCTGGAGTTTCACTGGTTCACTCCTAACCAGATGTTTATGCTCTCTACAGAGCAAGGGTCCACACAATGCACCCACAACGTACACTCCTGCCGGAGGCCTCCTTGAAGACTTCAAAGCGTGAGAACCACTTAAGACCCAATTCTAGAAAGGAATGATCGCAAGTGTTCTCCTAGACTCTAAATACTTACAGATAAGTTGATGAGTCCCGTTAAGCACAACGCCGAAGATCTCCTCCTCCTTGTTGACGAAGAGTCTTCTGCTCCCTTAATCTGCAACACAAAAGATATACCAAGACTAGGCTTAGGGTTGGGTCAAAGGGAAGATGGAATCCTACTCTCTAAAGGTTTTCCTATAAAGAAGGTAGAGTAGTTCCAATCTTATGCATTCAAGGCATCCAAGCATAATGAAATGCCATTAAGGTAGTAGCTGGAGGATCCTTGAATGCGGAAGTTCATTCTCCAATCTACTCTATTGAATATCAATGGTGAGGGTGGATTGGAGGATGAACTCCCTTGAGAGAAAGGGCTTTAAGTATAGGATATAAGTTGAAACACTCAAAAGCTCTCTCTACTTTCTCTCACAGCAACAAAAGACAAGTCCTCTATAAATAGGCAAAAAGTTCCAACGGATATAAAACGACCACATTTATGACAGAGTTCGATATCATCGAGCAGGTTCGATATCATCGAACGTATACTCTCGATAGCATTGATGGTCTGCTTGATGACTCGGACTCGATGTCATATGCTTTTGAAACTCTTTGCCAATTGGTCGATGAATCGAAGCCATTGTCGATGTCATCGGATTTCGAACTCCGATTTCATCGATGACAGGATCGATCCATCGACACATGAAAAATTAGAGAGACTTGACTTTGAGATATTTCAGGTTTTCATGAATGATCGGGGGAACCGTCGAGGTCATCAGAATTTGAATGTCGATGACATCGATATCAGAGTTGAGGCATCGATAAATCCAACTGATTTATCTTTGAACTTGCTGGACAGATTATGGCTTTGTTCAATGCAATCGATCTGGTGTCGATATCATCGATATTTGAATATCGATTAAATCGAAGGACCCCCGATCATAGTTAAAAAGAACCTAAAATAACTGCTGTAAGAAATGCGCACCCACCATCGATATCATCGATGGACCTCCGATCTTATCGATGTTTGAATTCAGATCATATCAGACGGTCATCGATATATCGAAGGAATTTGAGATTTTCATTAAAAAAATAGGGGCGCCAGAAATCTGCCTGTCGATCTTATCGAGCCACTCTCGATGGTCTCGAGATTTGAATATCGATGATATCGATATGTGTATCGATACATCGATAATTCGTCCAGATATATTGTGAAGTTGCTGGACATATTTAGTGTTTTTATCGATGATATCGATAGGTGTATCGATATATCGATAAATCCGTCCAGATGAATATTTAGTTGCTGGACATTTTGGTCCTCTTATCGATAATATCGTTAAGGTATCGAGGACATCAACAGTGCAGGTCGATCATATCAAGGGTGCTTCGATAAAATCGACAAGGCGATAAAAACTTAGAGATTTTCCTATTTTACAAAAAGTTTTCTCACCTTAAAAATCCTAAGATGTCTATCTTATTTTAAGGGTTTTAATCACCTGGTGTTTTGGGACAAGGGATGTGAGGCTATGATTTATCTATTGCGAGCTTCCACACATCTAGTTGAGGCAGACGCTTGAAATAATCTTCCTATCGAGTTCTGCAGCCAGTCTGACTCACCACACACATAACTTGACAAACCAGGGCACTAGCAGGTGCACTTTCAGCTGTAGCTCCACCAAGTCAGGGATTTGGAACTCCGACCTGAGGGCAACCAGATCCCCCGATCGGAGCTTTGAACCGAAAGGACCTAATGATAGGGTCAGTCCTTGAGAAGAGGAAGAAGCTACCTACGTCCGAGGTGGCAAAACTTCCTCATCCTGAGCTGCCATCACCGAAGATGGTTTGCTTGACGATGTGATTGGCCGGGAATCCACGCTATCCTAAATGGATTCTCAATGGAAGGCCCCCGACACAGATATCACCCCTAAAACCCTCTGAAGACATTATAGTAAGGAAAATAAAACGAAGGAAGAAAAGAAAGAAGCACAGAAGGAAACGTACCGGGAAAATGTAAAGTGCCCGGACTATTTACTTAGTGAACAGAGAAGAAGAAAGAGAGAAAGGAGGTTGGCATAGCTCAGACTCTGCAAAACCAGTGAGTGGCAAAATGAGGGGGGAACTTCTATTTATAAGGATACCAAAAGGAGGGCATTTAATGTCGACACTACTTGTGAAGATGTGAAAAGATGCCTCAACGCATGATCTCCTCCACGTAGTGATACGGGGTTCATTCTAAGCCTGCATTAATGAAACAGGGATAGTTGTCCTCCCGTGAGTCGCCGAAGACAAAATGGTGCTCGCCACTTTATGCCCGTCTCCTCGTACGGAACCACTGTCATAACATCCTCCTTGTTCATCACAGCATGCGCTGTCTCTTTCCAATTCCTGCATTAACTACCAAGCGACAAAATGTAGGAACACGCATAGAATGAACCGACCTCCTCTAGTTAAAAGCTTAGAATTTCCTTCCCATACATCACTTCAAATATGCTTACTTCTCGAGCTCATGAACATGAAGCTCAGAAGTAGGGGGCAAATGTTATGAGTAAACTTGAGATGACATGACGTATGAGACACGTGGCAAAAGAGAAATCAGAACAAACTCACTTAACTATCAAAATGCTAGAGAAGATGAGCTAAGTAAGAAGACTCAATGACCGAGCCCAAACAGTTAAAGCGGTTTGGAAACAAGACTCATTAATGGACTTGCAGACCTCGATTATGAGTACCGATGTCACGCCCCAAACTCGGAAAATGGGCTCACAAAATTTTCGATCACTGAATCCGGTGCCGACAGCCTCCGTAGTACCCCATTCTCAGATCCTAGCGCCCATACGCCATATTACGACCCTGGGATCCTACAATGAGGATTTTCAGTATGATTTTTTTTTAATGGAGCATAACCACAAGTATACCCAAATCATAAAGGCAACATCATCATCACATATCCACTAATATAATCATTTGAATACAATGATGAAAGGGAAATACATATATCGAAATCAAAGCTCCAGAGGACAGTGAAATGGCCAAGCTAAATGTCCTAGAGGGGGGGTGAATAGGACAATGCCAAATAAAAACTTATAATAGCGGAATTAACGAAATATGATAGCCAATGAACTAATTAAATAAATTGTAATGCAGAAATGAAATACAACCTCAAACAATTGAAATTGAGTGGTTGATACAAACGTTGTTCTAAGGACAACCTTTCACCAAAAACTCAGTGTTTATGGTAGGACAACCTTATGTCTAGAAATGTCTTTGTATCAAATACACAAATCAAAGAGGAATAAAGAAACAAATACAAACTGCACTGAATAAATTGAATTTACAAATGTCTTATTCTAGGGACAACCATACACCATAAAAATGGCAGGGCAACCTTGCTGGAACAATTTGGAATTTAAAGCTTGAATCAATAAAAAGAATTGCTGGAAATAAATTGTAGAAATAAATCACTAAATTATTATAACATTCCCACACTTGCTTGTAATTTCAAACTGTTACAACATTCACATCCACAAGGAAAATAGAACTGAATGATAAAAGAAAAACATTCAATCCACAAAACAAGAAGTTATAGTGGTTCGCCTGTGTGTTCACCAACTGTTCTCAAACAGCCACACAGAATGCTACTCCACTCCTAATATCCTCACACAGGGGATATTAGCGTTCTCTAATAAAACTGGTTTTCACAGGTTTACCAAAAACCTTCACAATTGTGTCTTTGTCACTTGGGCTTACACAATAAAAAAAACCCTCAATCTGAGTTTTCTGGCTCTCCTCAGATAACCATACACATAGAGATTTTTCTGGCAAATCTCATAAAAAACCAAAACAGAAAATTACAGGAATTGTAAAATACCTGGATCTTATCCTTTTGCAGTAGCCCGGAAGAACCGATCAGAGTAGAGATGATAGTTCAATGTCCAATACTCAAATTATTGAGGTTCTAAGTTCTAAATGATTTTAAATGAAATCTCAAAGGGCTAGCTCTATTTGATTTTAATTCCAAGAAGAAGGAATACACGATTTCCCCTTTTCAAATAGGATTGGAATTTAGAATAAAATCAAATATAAAAAGCTAACAAAAGGAATTAGAATGAAGCGCAAATTAGCTTAAATTTAAACACGACTTATCTCAGAGTGGAACCTTGCTTTTATAGAATTTTCAATGAATAAACTCTGAAATTCGTGTGCTATTTATAGTTACAGAAATTCGTCTTCGACTGGTCTAGAAGTTCCCACGACTGGTCTTAGAAGAAACAGATTTTTGAATTTCTGCGCGGATTCAGGAAAACCGATGTACGACTGGTCGTAGGCAGTCCACGACTGGTCGAAGGTCCTCCACGACCGGTCGAAACCCCTTCTCGACTGGTCGAGCAACAGTGAATTTAGTCGCTGGAGTTTGAGCCGAGGCTCCACGACTGGTCGAGCTTCGAGTCGAGGCCGTTCCACGACCGGTCGTGCAGACTTCAAGACTGGTCGTGAGCGAACCAGAAAATCCGATAAATTTGAACAATTCCAAGACTGGTCTAGGAAATTCTTAGACAGGTCGAGCCAGTGCTAGGACTGGTCGAACCAGAACCAGGACTAGTCTAAGAGCAGCTCAAACACATGTTTAAATACATTTGGATAATGTATCCAAAGTGACCTACCCTAAGGTCAGTGACTATGGTCTATCAAACCTGAATAATGAAGTATGGACATAGAACTTTACTTCATTCAACGAATGATAAATCTTTTAGTACTTAAAGCTTGAAGTACGAGTCGTCCAACCACTTGAACCTGAAGTCAGAGTTGTCCAAACACTTGACACCAACATTTATCTTGAACTTGAATAACCAATAAAGAATGCCGTGACTTCTTTGTATCTTCTTCTTTATATCTTCTTCTTTATATCTTCTTCTTTATATCTTGAAGCCGCTTGAAGAGTCCATGGTTGTCTTAAACATAGAACACACACATAGAACATACCAAGGTTTTGACACACAAAATTTGACAATCAAAGAGGTATCATATAATAGCACTAACAGACAGCTACATGCTCCAAGCGCAACACTGCTGCAACCTAACGCCACCTGCACGCATCTATCGTGCATAAGCTTACAAAAGCTTAGAGGGTGGTGAAAGTGTGTGCACAAGATAAGTGTCAAGTATACCATAAAGCCCATAAATCATACATCATCGGAATAAGCGGAAATCAAGATCATGAATCATACTATATCAAAGTAAGAGAAAATATACTGGTAAGTCCATGAGTGTTATCAGCCGTACCAAGGCTATGCGATGCAAAACATAATAAGACAATGACAGATGTTGAGAATGCAATGCAATATACAAATCCTGACAAGCCACGAATACCATCAATCTCATCTAGGCCATATAAGTGCAAAAACATAGTAATCCAAAATGCTAAGTATGGCATATGCAATGTAATATGCGGTGCGAATGAAATGACCATGCTGGAATGTGAAGTTGGGATGATAATACGAAGTATCACAGGCTATGGGGTCCATCACAAGGGACTTCTATCCAAACCAGTCCCATACCTAAATTTGGATAGTCAGACACAATGTGGTAAACTCCTGATCTCAGGTTAGTCGCGCACCCAACCGAAATCTTGGCCATGTGATGGTACACGTAATAAATAGTTACGCACCACCAGCCCGAGTGGATAGTGAATGACTGAATGGATGAATATGCAATTCCTGCTCAATAAGTCAACATATCAGTACGGTTGCTCTCTGGGGAAATCACCGGGGTCTAATACACTCACACTGACTGCCTCCTCCCTAGCTGCATAGTTAAGCAAGCGGAATAGACCTCACTATCCGCCTAACCAGTAGTTTGTCAATACCTATCCGGCTTATCGATAACGGACCCATTTACGAGCTGGTCATACTCAGCCTATCTTATAGCCCCCTCACTCGAGCGGATAAGGCCACACCCCCTCCCAACCGACCACGACACAGTGGGAGACGCAGCATACTGGTATTCGGCACTCGGGCGCTCATGTTCCACTCGGTCTAGACGTTGGGGCTACTCCTGGCCTCGGAGGTTCTGAGATTTTCACCCAAGGACATCCTAAGTGCCCACAGTGCTAGAACCAAATATTTCAGGTGTCCCATCTAGCCATTCACGATTTGCCTGTAGAGGCTACGGCCCTAATATCGCTAAGGCGTATAATGATCAAGTCACACATATGCGAGATGCATGAGTCACACTATCCAATCATGCAGCAATCCTGCGTGTACCGCGCGATAATGTGGGGCACTCCATCTCATAAGGAGTCCCATAAATGGTCTGCCCAATGGCGTATGCTATGATCAAACATTCCTCATATCAAGTATACATATGATACGTATGGGCATGAATCATGGAGTTATACTCAGTATGTTAGATGAACTATCCTCTCAACGAAGATGGACCTTGATGGCCTGCACACAACAAGTATGGGCCTATCAATGGGCCCTAGGGAGAAGTACAATGTAGACATTTAACCAACATTATCCTTACAATGTGGATGTCAAATCAACATTGCTCACAAGGCATGGCCCGTCATAAAGGCCCACACATAAACCACGGTGGAATCACATTACAATGGGCCTCAGCCCATGGGCTCTAAATACATCACAATGGGCCTCAACTTATGGACCCTACACACACCACAGTGGGTCTCAACCTACGGCCTTTATACATCACAATGGGTCTCAACCCATGGGCCCTAATACATCACAATGGGCCTCAACCCATGGGCCCTAGAATATATCAAAATGGGCCTAATCACATGTTCCTCATATATGTCAAGGTGGCCTCAACAACGGGCCTCATACACATGATGATGGCCCTCAATAACGGGCCCTCATACACATCAAGGTGGGCCTCAATAACGGGCCCTCATACACATCAAGGTGGGCCTCAATAACGAGCCCTCATACACATCAAGGTGGGCCTCAATAACGGGCCACAAATACATCAAGATGGGCCTAATCACATGGGCCTTACGTTCATATCAAGGTGGGCCTCAACAACGGCCTCGTACACATGACGGTGGGCCTCAATAATGGGCCCTCATACACATCAAGGCAGGCCTCAATAACGGGCCCTCATACACATCAAGGTGGGCCTCAATAACGAGCCCTCATACACATCAAAGTGGGCCTCGATAACGGGCCACAAATATGATAAGTGGCCACACCACATGGGCCATATGTATATACCAAGGTGGGCCTCAATGGACGGCCACAAATACATATACCAAGGTGGGGTCCACTTGAACTATAGATCTATCTTGTTTTTTTTATCTCAAGCCTTAAAATTATCCGTTAAAATGATTGGACGGTTTGGATGCAACACATGCATCATGGTAGGTCCCATATAGACGGATGGCATGGATGAAACAGGTGGGTTTCATGGAGGGCCCACCATCAGGTATATATTATATATAATATATACAATAATATACACACACACACACACACCCACACCCACACCCCCCCCCCACACACACACACACACAACACACCAGGTGCAGGCCCCACACATGGGGTGGGTCCCACCGTCTAGCACTATGGACGGTGAGGGTAAGACACATACACCATAATGGGTTCCACCATCCAGTCATCTGGACGGTGTGGAACATAATACATACATCAATGGGTCCCACGTGGGGCCCACCATAATGCTTATTTGACATCCAACCGTTGATAAGGTCACACGGACCTAGATGAAAGGGAAAAACAAATTTCATGTTAATCCAAAACTTCTGTGACACCAAAAAGGGTTCCAATGGTGGACGCTCAATCAACACTAATTCCTGTGATGTGGGCCGCCTGAGCCGTGTACATGGCTGATTTTTTGTGGGGGCCCCACTAACCTAAGGGGCCCACCAATGCAGGGAGTGGATGTTTGGCACACATCACGGTGGGGCCCACGGCTGGGACCATGATCCCAGCTCGTCTGTCCACAGCGCAGGACGCTGCTGCGCGTCCCTGACAGCAGCAGCACCTGCTGCTTATTTTTATTTTTATTTTTTTAAAAAAAATTAGTTTTCTTGAGGTTTTTCTGTGGTAGGGCCCGTATCAGGGGGATCCACCCTGTCCATTGGCTCCCATGGCTCAAAACAAGCCAAATAAGGCCAATATTTGAGGCGTTTTGGTGTATAAAATCATTAGGTGATTTTTCAGCGGTAAAAATCACAGTTTGCTATCCTATGGCACACCAGAAATTCGGATGGACTTCATTTTTTGTTTCAACGCCTAAAATAATCTGGAGAATGTGATGGACGGCTTGGATTAGAACTATACATCAAGGTGGGGCCTGCATGAGTGGCCCACCCCCACAGCTTTGAACCAAGTTGTGTTTTCAATTGACGTCCAGCGTCTAGGGACGCTGGACGTTTCAGGCAAGCCACGTACATAAGGTGGGCCCTACTCAGGTGGGCCACCAAATGGCAAATGGTGTGGGTACAATGCATATATAAAATGGGCCTCACCTACAAATGGCTTGGGAAAAATACATACTTCATGATGGGGTCCATCCGAGTGGGCCACACGGCCACATCATCACATGAAAATAAAATTTTAAAAAAAAAGGGGAGAGAGAGAGAGAGAGAGAAAGAGAGTGGGACACGTGTGATGGAGGGACCCCGACACTATGGGCCCTCCGTTCCATGCTTTCAATCGTACATCAAGTGGGTCCCGATACATGTGGGCCTACCGAATCAAAGATCAATAGTGGAGATTGCTTCTCCACCAAAATGGAAGGTCTAGATGACCTTTATCAAACTAGGAAGTAAACATCATGATAAGGTCCATGGAAAATGGCCTCATCATGGAATGATCATGATAACCAAGGTGGGCCATCGGCCACATCTAGGGTCCAAAGTGAGATCCATACCATCAATAAGTAAGCCTCACTTGGCCCATCATAAAAACATGAAAACTAGCCTATAGAAGCACCCACCGTTTGATCTTCTTGATCCGACGGAATGCCAGTCTCCTTGTGCTTCACTTTGATGGTGGAAGATGAGAAGTGAATGGCTAGGATGAAGGATTTGGGATGGGAAAGGTGGGCCACAAAATGTCATTTTTTTCTCACATGGGAGAGCTTAGACGTGAGCTCATTTTGGTGCTTGGAGAATGTGAAGAGAGAGAGAGAGGGGGGGTTGTAAGGGAGAGAGAGTGATGGGTGATGGAGTGATGGATGTGAAATGAGTGATGGGTGAGGTGAGTGATGGGTGAGGTGAGAGATGGGTTGACTTTGGTGGTTGCTTAACTTGTGGATAAAGAAAGCATGGGTGTGTGTACTTGACATGAGGTGATCGATTAATTGATTTAAGTGATTGATTGATGGGACATGTTGTAGAGATTCTCTTGGGATTGCAAACGCGCGGTGTTTTCTCGAACGGAACGCCAACCCGCATCTTCTGGTCAGGGTATTGGATCGGTGCATAAGATGTGACATCGGAACCACAGCGACGGTGCGGTCGTAATGGTACCAGTCTTGGATTAAGCCGACTCAAATTTACAGGAAACGACTTAGGGTCGATCGTAAACATTGATTATACGCTGCAGGTTGCCGAAATTCGATGGAAAGGATTGCGGAAGTTGACGGAACAGTACAAACTAGGATACGGGTCTTACAACCGACCTCGACCTTGACTTCAGAGGCAACCTTGACTTTGGACGACGACCTCGACTTGAAAGGCCAACCTCAAGGTGGGATGCTGATCTCGATCTCGAATACCGACCTCAGGCTCGGAATGGAAACATCAAGAGAGAATCTCATACTGTATATGCGGGGAATTGCCCAATGAGATCTCAGCTGTAGATCATGTCAATCTAGGTATAATCAGAGAAATACTCGAGAATAGAATCCAACTCTAATACGTGCCCCTCCATGGTATCTTATAGATCTATTCAGATACAGAAGTTGCCTAAGAACACATATAAATACATAACCCTCTTCGAAGAGAAGGTACACATAACTATCCCGATTCTACTATGCCTATTGTGAGTCCATACACCTAACTTATGCATCGGAGGGTCCCCGGACACTACTGATGCCCTCAGTATCCCCTTGTTCTCCATTAATTTGTAGGTACCCAGCGGCTCGAAGGAGGTGGAACAGGATCAACCAGATTTGAGCAACAACATGGATCACTTATTTCAAATTGTCCCCTGGGGTTGGGTTGAGGTTGGGTTCGAAAGGTCCATTTCTTCATAAAAGTTAGTTATGTCTCAATTCTTGCACCAAAATTATGAGTTCATTTATGGCCTGCAATTGCCCTTTCATGAATGCATTCAACGTATCCTCAAGAGTTCTCCTGGATGGAGGTCCAATAGGTAGCACTTGGGGACTATTGGGTGCATTCGCAGTTAGTATGTTCCTCCAACTAAAATTTGGATGTTTTCGTCAATCGGGAGTGTACGTGTTGGAATTTGGTGCACTAAATGGGTGTTGACACACGTTCATAACATTCACTTGAGTGTGCAACACCTCCTAAAATGTGGGGATTGTAGGACAATCCTTTGTTAAGTGAACATTGCTATCACAAATACCACATACGCTTTCAACAACCACTATGGGTCAGATTGCTTCCTTCCTAGATTCCAAGGCCTCGATCTTCCTTATGAGATCCACCAACCTTACACTAACATTGTCCTCCGCTTTGAGCACATGTACTCCACTCTTTCTTGGCATTGGCTTAGGATTACTTGCTTGGTTGGATGTGCCCCATGATTGGGCGTTTTCGGCTAGCGTGTCGAAGTACTCCCAAGCATATTCTTGCTCATAAACTCATCGTTACACATAATCTCTATGAATTGGCACATGTTTGGGCTTAGTCCATCATAGAAAAATTTAATCACCTGTCAAATCTCGTAGTCATGGTGTGGGCAAGCAAGAAGCAAATCCTCAAACCATTCCCAACACTAAAAAAATGTTTCATCTCCTTTTTATGAGAAGTTCATTATGTCTTGTCTGAGGGTGTTGGTTTTATGAGCTGGGAAGAACTTCTTAAGGAGGTCCCAAGTCATCTTAGCGCATGTGTCAATGGATCTCAACCGTAAGGAGTGAATCCATGACTTGACATTCTCCTCAAGAGAGAATGGAAATAATTTCAGTCTAACCACATCAGTAGGAAAATTGTTAAATTGTATGGTTATGATAATTTCTTCAAACTATTTTAGATGCAATTATAGACTTTCTCAATCAAGTCCATAGAATTTAGGAAGTAATTGAATAACTAATGGTTTAAAGTCCATGTTTCCTGTGTTGGTTGGAAAAATCATGTAGGAAGGTGTACTTGTTCTCATTGGTTGTAAGCAATCATGTAAGGTCCGAACTATTGGAACTTGGTGTACCTCATTCTCGTCACGCACCGTCCTAACTGGTGGTGTGTTATACAAATAATTTTCATAAAAAAGTTGTTCAGTCTTAACCATAATTTCATTTGGTGTTTTAAGAGTATTTAGGTGTTTTCTAACTCGTCTATGGATCGAAAGCCTGTTAACTAACCCTCCTTCACTTAGAAATCTCAATGTATGGTCCTTTACCCACGTAGGCATGAACCACACACAGCCATAATTCTAACCCTGGGTCCCAAGTCCTATAGTAATTATGAAAGTAAATAGAGGGAGAGAGGAAGGATGTTACCCATACAAAAGAATGAGAATGGAAAATCCTACAAAACAGAAACAATTAAACAATATTAGTAATGTTAGGAAATAAAATAAACCCTAAAAATAAAATTCTGAAAATTCTAGAAAAACCTAACCTAAATTAGAAATTAAACCTAATCGTGTTCAACGCTACTCTCTGACAACATTACCAAAAACTTGATCGAACCCAAGGGTTGACAACCTCAAGTGTAGGGCTGTGATGTAGTAATAACCCGGTGAGACCGAGGTCAAATCCTTAGGGAATGAGGAAACGATTTAGACTAACCTAAATCTCATGGGTTTCCTGGGTTTTTAATCCAACAAAATAAAAAGGATTTTAAAATAAATAAATAAAAGACTAATGATCCAAGAATCCACTCATAGCAATCACACATTCAATTTACTGATTCAATGTATATTTCAATTGAAATCGAAGTCCTATCCTATCCAATTAAAGATAATTCTGCTAAACCATTCATAAACATCAATATGAATATGAATTCAATTAATAAATTCTGTCATGAAGCACTCGGATCTTAATCATAAGGAATAAAAAATGTATAAAGCAATCGGAGGCATCAATAGATCAATCAATTATATAGATTGAATCCTTCTAAAATTCAAGGCTAAAATATTTCTAAATCAAAGCATTCATTGTACCTAGAGTGCACAAGAAATCAAGAAATAAATAATTCAAAGACTTTAAAGGAAATCTAAATCAAATCAATATAATATCATCATTCAAAATAATGTTATTGAATTAAATAAACTAAATAATGGAATTGAACTACGAGCTTCATCCCTTAGCCTTAATTAAGAGATTAGCCTAACATGTCTAACGTCTTAGAAAGAGAAACAAAAGAAAAACTAGAAAGACAAACTAGAATTGAGGGGAAGAACAAGAATGACGGTTCCGTGGAAGCTCCGCCACCCCCTAGGTCTTTCTCCTCTAACCTAATTTGTACTTTAGAAGGCTAACACCCCTTTAAATAGAAAAATTTTCCACCAACTTGGAACCGACTTCAATTTTCATACTTTTGTTATGCTTCGGCAGCATCCAATCGTAGCATTCGGTTACACTGAACATGTCTTCAATCTCACCGATTTAGTACTCGGTTGCAACTGAATTTCTTCAATATTCGTCTGAAGTCTATGTCTCCCTTAAGTCGCACTGAAGGGTCCAACCCAGCTTCGGTCGGACCGAATGTCAAGCCAAATTAACTCTAAAAATCATTGTTTCTTACCGGTCTGTTCTGTGCACATTCTTCATTAAGTTTTCGAATTACCTCGCATAAAGAAAAGATATATAATTATATTGAATTAACACTTAAATGCCAGGAAAACTAATGTAATTGAGAGGAAAAATATGCAATATTTAGGTGTTATCAAGTACGTATGAAAGAGAGTGCCTTTAACTACTCTCTTGCATTTTCTCTTTCTTCAATTTTTTTTCCATTCCATTTAAAACACGTGATGAATGTTGTGGTGCATGCATGCCATGTGTGTGAAAGGTGTGTGTGCATGCGATGGTTGTACATGGTGTGTAATTTATGATGTATGCATGGATGGATGGATGTATTGATGGATGGACAGATATATGTATGGTTAGATGGGCTCGTGTGAGATAGGGGTTGGACTTCATAATATACATGTGTATTGGAGGGGAAATAGATATGTAGGATTGTGGGTGGCCATATGACTTAGTAAGATGGATAGTCAGTTTGGGGGTAGGACGTATAGATTGGCAGATGTTCTAAGCATATGGATGGTTAGATGGATGGTTAGATTTATTAGTTATAAGAAGGTTGGATTTGGATATGTTCAAATCAACGGTTGAGATTAGATAGGTCGATCATGTAGATCAACAGTCACATTGAATTAGTTTGGTATGTCGATCAATTGTTAAAGTTGGATGATCAGGGTTAATTCGGGTTATTACATAGATATCCACAAAAATTGATTGAAAAATAAAAGGAAAACCAAGTCCTACTAACGAAAACACATAAAGTAAATTGCACCTAATAATGGGTGCATGGAGTGCATCATGGAGGAGTAAAGTGCATCTCGTCCATAAGTAGAGTTGGATAGACCCAATTCCCAGTACGTCCTCTGAGAAATTATTTCCCATGTGGATCATATGGCTTTTGGCTAGGCACTTCCGATACTCCACAAACTCCACCTGATCTCGAGTTATGTGTTGTGTTGTTCATGAATCCACAACCTAGTTATGATCAGTTACATGAGCAACCAAAGCCTCAGTGTATACAAAAGCATGAGTGAAAAGATCAGTACTGGTTTGTACCTTCTTCGACTCAAAGTATTCTTGAGTGAAGTAACTAAGATTTTCACAGTTGTAGCACTTTACTTTTGATTTGTCTTTTTTTTTTTGCTTCTCTTTCCTCACTGTAACATCCTGGATTTTTGCCAACTTGGAGATAGACGTCCTTAGGTAATGGGTTAATCATAACACCTTATTAACTTCTTAGAACTCAATCCCAAAGTCTCAAATCCCTTTTTCAACCTATTTCCTTCAGAATATCACCTTTCACCACCTTGTTCTTCAAATTTTTCTAAGTACTTTCACATTAGACACTAATCCTAAAGTTTAAATGATGAAGAACAATACTTAGATTAAAACTTACTGTAAATAGTAAATACATAAATAAAAGGGGCTTTTGACCATTAACCTTATAGAATCTCACAAAATGAATAGGTTATTTGGAAAGATCAGTTTCTCCTACCCTAGGACCTTATTCTGTTGTAATTAAGGCAGAATTTAGTCAAGTACTAAACTAAATAATTGATGGATTTGGCTCGAACCACTTTCTATATGAACTGCAAGACCCAAAACCATTAGAATCGTTAACCCAACATTACCTAGAAATCTAGGATCAATCTCAAAACCCAGTTGCTCTCGGGAGCACAGTGAAACTCTGTATCGGACCTGGACCGTAAGTCGAAAGTTCGATTACTGTGAAATTATACGGTTATGACCCCTTACTGGGCTTGACAACCATCTCGGAAATCAAGTCCTAATAGTATCCAGAAACGCACAACTTGAGCCCGAAGCGAAGTGTGTGAGAAACGCGAATATCTTCAGAAAATGAACTCAAACTTAAGTGAATTAGGCTGTTCGCTTGCAGGCCAAATTTAAGGTTTCAGACCGTCAGATTTTAACCCAACAACACCCTCGGATTAGGGAAAATTTCCAACACATGTCAGTGTACTTATAGCCCTGATCGAGTAACGATGACCGTTGAACTAAAACGGGTCCTCCGCGGTCGATCCATTGATCCAATTGGGCCGAAATCTTAACTTGACCTAGATCCAATGTCGAAGAACTTTCGCTAGACCATATGCAGAAAATGGGCCTCCAGATGAGCTCCGTTGGCCCGAAACAGCCACTCTTTGGCTATAACCTAAGTATACCATGGCCCTGGGGCCATTTACACTAGTTCTGAGCCTATATAAGGGCCTTTACTCACCCCTCTCTCATTCCATACGAAATTCCTAAACCCTAGGAGAGAGAAGAGAGAAAAAAGGAGGAAAATGTGAGGAGAAGTGAGAGAGAGTGAGGGATAGTTGCTGGGATTCGATCCAACCGCTCTACGTGCTGAATCGCCTCTCCCGTGTCGCTACACCGGCGATTCCGATTCCGATGTTGGGTAAAAAATCCTAACCCTAACCTGTTTTAGGTATCCAAATAGAGTAAATGGTGAAATAGCTAACCTATTTCATGCTATAGGTTGTCGTTGTGCCGCAGACGAAGACTTAGTGTTCGAACTGAGTTCGATACGAGTTTACCAGCGAAAGGTAAGGACTATAAATGCTTAGGTTATGGTTTTCAAGGCTTTCAATGTCAGCAATGATTTATGTCTGACTTGATTGTTGTCATGTGATCTTAGTTACGATGTATCTGATAACTATACATGTAGATATAAAGTGCATTCTATGTGTTTGTTGAAATATTTGAATGAAAATGAAATTATGATTTATGCTGACCATGCCTATTAACCTAGAATACATGTTTGTTGTATGTGTGACAATTCCTTTATGAAAGGATTTGTCATAATATATGCTATAACTAGACTAGTTCAAGTATGTGGTATTATGTAGCCTACGTGTTCAATAAATTATTTGAATGAGTGTGAACTCCTGATTTGTGTCTGTCATGACTATTAATCTAAGACTCATGTTTGTTGTCTGTATGACAATCCCCTTGTGAAAGGATTTGCCATAATATATGTCGTAACTAATGTAGTCTATGTATAAAGTAATGTGTAGTCTAAGTGTTTGATAAAATGACTGAATGAGAAATCGCTTGATGGAATGTATTTTAGTAAGGGTGTTGAGATAGGATTCTCAATTACCTTATCTTTAGTTATAGTTTCCTTCATGTAACCTATCTCACTACTACGTGCTTTATGGATGAAATGCTTATGTATGACTACATGTGTACTATGTGTTTGTTGAAATACTCAAATGAGATTTATATTTGAATTGGATGCCACATGCTACTTGACTATCACATATGAATGCCTACTGTGTTTGAATATGATTGGGACTACTACGCAGTCCAGGCAATCGGTAACGGTTCCAGATTGAGTGGTTGAACTAGTCTCGCCACATTGGATAAGTTCGATGAATCCAAGTCGTACGATGATTGTCGACAGTGGTACCATGTCGACTAATTCAGCGTACGCTCGTACTAATCGAACTTGTCAAGTAGCCCAATTGGCCTATTGTGTGTTTACCATGTATGGATACTACTACTTGAATCTAAGGTACCAGTTACCAATGTAAAAGCCCGTTTCAACCATGGTAGCACGATCCGCTAAGACTCATGAGTCGGGCATGGTGATATGGGACATCGTGGTCGAGCTATCTGCCTACGCTGGGGTGACGAGCCTCCCCGTAGTGACCAGTGAGCAACCTAAACTCGTGAGTCGAATACGGTGGTATGAGACACTGTATTTGAGCTGTCGGCCTACACTGGCGTAGCCTGGCTGTGGTCCCCAGTCGGGTTGGTGATGAGCCTTCGAAAATAGACTGTCAGTTGGTAGGGCATTGGTGGAGTGACCTCGAGTATACACTAGGACTACGCTAAGGTGACGAGCCTTTCCTTAGTGACCTCGAGTATAAACTAGGCCTGCGCTGAGGTGATGAGTCTCTCCGTAACAACCTGGAACTGCCCATCGTATGCGATTAACTAGGATTGACGACCCTAGATGGATCATTGTTTGGATAAATGATATAAAGGAAGGTACCTTAGCTTCCCAAATCTGCTATATGAATAAGCCTAAATAAGAACTTGGCTAACACGATCATGCACCGCATTACATGTGCTTTGGCGAGGAAGCACACGTTTACTGGGAGTGTTGCATGCGTGATCATGAGATGATGTCACTAAGGGAGTGCAAGCGAGGGCATACATCATTGTCGCATATCATCCTTGCATTAACAAGAGTACTTAGGGCATGATTGTTGAACTACTTTATCATTATTGCTTGATTGAATTGATAACATGTTAACCTTTGCCTTATAGCTCCACTGAGTTAATCACTCACTCCCACTCTGGGACGGTGTTTTAAAACACCAACCAGACTCTGTTGTAGTTGCAGATGACGGCGAAGCTTACGAGACGGAGCCTGCCTTCTATGGAGACGAGGAAGAGTTCTCCTACTTGCAACTCTCTGGCGAGTCTATGTAGACCTGAAGTTGCATCACCGGGGCTACAGGGATATGGATTAGATGACATTACACTTCACCATTTTGTATATTTTGGAACTAAACATGTAATTATTTAGCCTCGAATCATGTTCATACTCTTGGGACCTACAACCACTTATATGCTTTATATACTTATCACAGTCTTCCGCTTGCGTAATCCAATTGTCTTTGGAGTATGATATGTTGCTTTGGTATAATCTCATTCATGTTTAATGCACTAATATGGACAACATTTAATCATCATTATCTATGTTGCATAAGTGATGCGTTGGAACTCAGGAGTTGGGCATCTGCTCGACCCTCGATTTTCAGGGCGTTACACTCACTTATGCTTGCCACCATTTCGCTTTTAAGTGTGTGTTTCTTCATCCTGACCATTCTTTTGGGCGTTTTTGCCTTATGCTTGCATTTGGATCCTTTCCCCTTGTGAATGCTAGGCTCTACCCAAAATGCGATGTCATGCTTATGCGCAGACTGGCACATAAGCTTCCAACTACAAATGATGCCACCATTGGGCGAAGGTTTTTATGTCTTCATTATGCATCATTGTGGGCTTTATCTGTTTCCAAGAGTCTGGAAGAGAGCGCAATATTGTTAGGATCTGTTGCTTATCTGTAAGCCCATTTTCCATCACTTTCAGGTCACGTATCATTGTTGACATTCTTCTAAGATGCTCAACCATCAACATGCTAGGACTTGTCTTGTAGGGGTCGAACTTGAGAGTCAAAGCTTTCAATCAAGTAGCAATGGTGTCGACGTATGCAAGAATCAAGGTGTTCCACATTTTCCAGGTAATGGAATATCCATCAAATTTGCCAATCAGATCATTATGTATGCTGCTTAGCATAGTAAAGCATGTGCACCGATCCCTCTTAAACTAGTTTTTGAATTCTTCTCGATGGCACCGATCCCTCTTCGGACGAGTCCGTGCTTGTAGTTAGGGTTTCTAAAATCCCTTGTTTATCCAAAAGATACCGAATTTTATGGTACATGACATCATAATTATTTCCATCTAGCTTTTTGCCATTGTTTAGATTGGCTACAATGTTCTTGGATATCATTATCACTACATTTAGAGAGATAATTTATTACATTCTAGATCCAAGCACTTCACATTCGCAGCTTGCAACATTGCAAGATGATGTCACCTTGATCCAATTTGTATCGTTGGATCAAAAGATAGGACAAAGCTTGCAATCATCTCCTCAGACACACTCAAAATTGAGGTTTCTCCATCCTTGATTTGTGCGCCTATGCTAAGGAGCCTTAAAGCTTTCACTCATCTCTAACTAGTTATATTTATATATGAGGCACTGAAGGTCATTATATACTGTAACCAAATGCCATCTTGTAGATCGATCTTGTGTTCTTAGGGCATATTTTGTCGAAGTTGGCAATTTTGGTCGAAATTGGTCACTTTGGTCAAAATCGGTCACTTTAGTCAAATTAGCCACTTTGGTCGAAATCAATCACTTTGGCAGCAACACAATTTGATCACCAAATGGTTTAATTGGCATAAAGAGATATTTTTCTGATAACATCAGAAAATCTAGGGTATCAATCTGGATCGTCTATTATAAGAAGGCAAAAAATAATGTTTACTCATTTGAAACTAGTTCTTTGGACCAATCAGAAAACTAAAGCTAATTAGAGGTCAAGATCCATCGTATAGATGGTGGGGTTGCACGATGGATATGATGCACTCCAGACTATCGAAAAAGAAACAATATCTTAAAACATAGAAAGAAAAAGAGAAAGATACAATCTTCTGGTGACCGACTACAAAGGTGACCTATATAGATAGTGGAGTTGGTCAGCCGATGATCGATTCATGTAAGATTCTCTCTCTGAAAATCCTTCGGACCTTACTCTATGTCTCTGTCTTAATCTCCCTCTATCCCTTTCTCAATATGCCAACAATTGGCGACTAGTTGTTGTCATGATTGCAGTCGGTAGCCGAGGCCGCTGGCCATAGTTAGCTACAATGAAAACCCTATTCGCCCATTTGGTTAGGGATCTAAACTCCATGTAAATGGCTCTGATGCTAATGTTAGGAATTGACTGCCTCAAAGCAATTCATTGGATCTAATGGCAATGGAAGATGGAGGATCAGTTGTTGGATCTCTCCAAATACGTCTCACATCACTAAAAGATGGTCACGCCGCTTTCATTGGCTTAAGAAGATATCTAAAGGAACACTCTTCTTTAAGCAAAATCCACACTGTAAATCGTGTGGCAGAGATAAAGCCTGACTTCCTCTCACAATTGATCTCTCTATATTACGGATTGGTGCTCGAAAATCAATGATTTGGCCATAAGTGCCTCACATATCTTATAGAAATGCAGTCACGACTGTTATCAAAATGTAGGAGAAACTACTCGTATAGTTTAGTGTTATAGTTGAAGGCGAAAAAAATAGAAAAAAAATCACTTAAAGATAAGCTTAAGGGACGTTATGATGTCGTTATCTTTAAGGCGATATTTTTACCCTACTAGTGATTAAACTAATTTGTAAGAGGGTTACAGCAAATCCGCCTCCAGGATACAATAAGCCTCTTCTCCAAAACCAGAGAAATGTGGGTTTCAGCCTGCAAAACCAAAAAATCGCACACTGAACACACTTTTACAGCATACAACCCTGACTTCTGTGCTGTTACAATTTACCCCCTGAAAACTGTTTGCAATTTACTGCCTGAAAAACTATTTGCAGTTAAGCGCTTGAAAACTGTATTTTTCAAAGAACATCCAAAAACGAAATTGGAGAAAAAGAAGAAGATGGAGAAGAGATTGTTGGAAATTGTGAATTCAGATTGACCCAAAGATGGGTTTATATAGAATCACAAGAGATGCATAAGGTCCTTTTCATGAAAAGACATCTTCTTCCATGGTGTCTTTTCATCAATGGTGGTGTCTTTTCAACAATGGCATCCCTCCATTTCAAATTCAAAAGATGCTCCCTTTACCAAGAGACATCATCATTCACACCA
Organism: Magnolia officinalis; assembly: GCA_021015155.1. Taxonomy (NCBI): domain Eukaryota; kingdom Viridiplantae; phylum Streptophyta; class Magnoliopsida; order Magnoliales; family Magnoliaceae; genus Magnolia; species Magnolia officinalis. Next base: position 29,144,364 of record JAJHSJ010000018.1, on the reverse strand, counting down.
ACAATCACCAAAGTCACAACCCTTCTTTTCCCAAAAATCCTTCTTATTTTGAAAAAAATCCAACAATCCCCCACTATTTTCAAAATACAGAGGTCAGGGTGTGTAAGAAAAATATGTGTATAGGAGAAGGTGTCTTATGGACTTGAACCTTCACTTAGTGTAAACAAATCAAAGTTGAATCAGAATTCTTAGTGACTATGGTCTTGAACTAAGTATTCTATATGACACAACTGGACATGTTGCACACACATATATTTCAATTGTCATGTGTTCTAAAATTATAGCACATTAACAGCCTTGTGCTCTGTCCTGGATTCATGAGTTCATGAGAGCAACCAAAAACTTTCAAACATCAGAAAGCAGCCCCACTTCCAATACTCATATAGGTGAGTCCTTATGAATGCCCTTGTAACTATAACACCCTTGAAAGAACTCATTAAGAGTAGCAGTTCATCCTCCTTTTTATCATTACAGGTACCCAACACTATACATTCATCCAGGAATGAGACAGATAGAAAATGTATAGTGCTGCTTCAGTCACTTTCTGTGAGGTACTTTACTCATTAAACCTATTAACTAAGGTTGGGTTTCCCTCATCTGGTGTCTGTGAAATTGGCTTAAGTCCCATTCCTTTTGATGTTCTATTGACAACATCCCTTGCCAGTCCCTTAGTGAACGGGTCCGCTAGATTCCGGATAGATTGTACATATTGTATTGTTATAACACTGTCACCAAGTATTTACCGCACAAAACTATGCCTTAGACTACTATGTCTGAATTTTCCATTATAAGTCTTGTTATATGTCTTTGATAGTGTCGCTTCACTATCATAGTAGATAGAGACTGGTGGTAAAGGCCTTACCAATAATGGTATTTCTAATAATAGGTTTCTTAACCATTTTGCCTCTTTACTTCTAGCTGTCAAAGCTATGAATTAAGATTCCATTGTAGACTGAGATATGCAAGTTTGCTTCTTGGATCCCCAAGAAATTACAGCTCCTCCAAGTGTAAAAATTCATCCACCAGTAGACTTGAATTCATTAGAATCAATGACCCAACTTGCATCACTATACCCTTCAAGTACACTAGGGTAACTAGAAAAATGTAAACCATTGTTAATAGTTTTTCTTAAGTATCTGAGTACTGTAGAAACAACATTCTAATGATCTAAACTTAGATTACTTGAAAACCTACTCAATTTACTACTGCAAAAGCAATATCAGATCGAGTAGAAATCATGGCATACATAAGACTGCCAATCACCTTGGAATACTCTAACTGAGATACACTACAACCTTTATTTTTAATTAACTTGATATTAGAATTAAAAGGAGTAGAAATTGGGTTCTTATCATAGCGATTAAACTTTTTAAGTATCTTTTCAATATAATGTGATTGAGATAGAGTTATACCATCATTGTTTCTTAATAGCTTGATAACTAAAATCACATTAGCTTCACCCATATCTTTTATGTCAAAACTAGATGATAAGAATCTTTTAGTGTTATTTATAACTTCTAAACATGTACCAAAGATTAGCATGTCATCTACATATAAACATATAATTACTCTTTTATTATCAGAGAATTTTGAATATACACATTTATTAGATTTATTAATCTTAAAGCCATATGAGGTGACTACTTTATCGAATTTTTCATGCCAATGCTTAGGTGCTTGTTTAAGTCCATATAGCGACTTGATCAATTTACACACTTTATTTTCCTGTCCTGGAATTATAAAACCTTTTGGTTGTTATATATAAACCTCTTCATCGAGGTCACCAGTTAGAAAAGTTATCTTTACATCCATCTGATGGATTTCTAACTTATGAATGGATGCTAGAGCAACTAAAATTCGGATAGTTGATATCCTTGCTACTGGAGCATAGGTATTGAAAAAATCAATACCTTCTTTTTATGTAAATCTTCTATCCACTAATCTAGCCTTAAACCTTTTTGTAGTTCCATCTGGTCTTAATTTTCTTTTGAAAATCTATTTACAGCTTATTGGTTTTGATCCTGGAGGTAGATCCTTGGTTTTGATCCTGGGGGCAGATCCACAAGTTTCCATGTTTCGTTTTGTAATATAGAATCCATCTAATCGTTTATAGCTTCCTTCCAAAAGGAAGCATCCTGAGATCTGAGGGCATCATCTATTGTTACTGGATCATTTTCTATGTTACAAACCAACATGGTTTCCATTGTTATGTTGTCTTTATCTCCTTCTATTAGTAGAAGGTAAAAGTCGGGTCCATGTACCTTTTCTGATCCTCTTGGTCCTTCTAGGTTCTATGTCCCATTTATCAAGACTGCTGATATCTTGATCAGGTATTTGAGAACTACTGCTTGTACCAGGATCTTGAGGTCTTGTTTTTTTCTAGTTATAGAAGAGAATGAGTTTTCATAAAACTCGGCATCTCTACATTCTATTATAGTGTTTATCGGGATTGTATAATTAGACTCTACAACTAGAAACCTATAAGCCTTACTATTTTGTGCATATCGTATGAAAATACACTCAAGAGATCTCAACCCTATCTTGGGCCTTTTAGGATCAGTAAGCCTAACTAAGGCTCTGCAACCCCATACCTTGAAGTATGAGATGTCAGGAATTCCTATTCTTCCATAGTTCATATGTAGTCTTACAAGTCTTAGAGTGAGGTATCCTATTAAAGATATGACCGGCAGTCAATAGGATTTCTCCTCAAAATCCTGAACTTAAACCTGCATTATTGATCATAGAGTTTACCATGTCTATAAAAGACCTATTTTTCCGTTCTACTATCCCATTTTGTTGGAGTGAATAGGGAGCTGTAATTTGGTGAATTATACCATGAGTTTTGCAAAACTCCGAGAATTCTAAGGATAGATATTCTTCTCCCCTGTCCGACCTTATAATTTTAATCTTTCAGTCTAATTGGTTCTCAACTTCTAACTTGTATATCTTGAATTTTTGTGGTGCCTCATCTTTATTCTTTAATAGGTATACTAAGGTATAACAGAAGAAATCATCTATAAAGGTTATGAAGTACCTCTTTCCCTCTCTTGTTATTAAACCACTTATTTCACATATGCCACTATGAACTAGGTCTAGGAGTTGAGATTCTCTTTCCACCCTTGGAAACGGTTTTCTAGTTATTTTGAATTGTACACAAATACTACATTTATCATTAGGTTTTCTATACTTAGAAATTAGATTAAGATTATTAGACATATTATCCATTCTACGATAACTAATATGTCCTAATCTAGCATGTCAAACATCATCTGAATCAAGCATATAAACGGAAGAAGAATTTTCATTTATCAGGTTCAATTTGAATATTTCATTGGATACATAGTCATTCCCTACATATACCCCAGACACAATCAATTTATAGGATTCAAATAGGAGTTTGAATCCAAACTTAGTCAATAGACTAGTTGATATAAGATTTCTCCTAATATTCGGTACATGCAGAATATCGTTCAGAGTAAGGACTTTTTCGAAAGTTAGATTAGGACATACCTTTCCTTTTCATATAACCTTGCATGTGGAGGCATTCCTCATATATAGTTCTTAATTATCCAGAATCTACCCACCATTCAATATACTCATTCAACATATTAACTTCAGATACAACACCTACCAGATTCATGTCTTCCGTCATATTGACTTGTCGTTTCTTTTCTTGCATTTTCTTTTTGTATTTTCGGTAGACTTTCTTAAAGTGACCAGGGATTTTGCAAAAGAAGCATAGACCCTTCTTGGATGTGTTCTTTTTGAACCATTGGTTATTAGATTTGAGCCTATCATCTTTCTTGAAAGGTGGCTTCTCTAATTCCCGATTCATACTATTCTCAATTATATTAGTGTTACTTAGGGCCTCCTGTTGTTCTTCATTTTTATCATGAGCCTAGATTCTTCTTCTATTCAAAGAAATATTAGGAGGTCCTCCAAGGATATTTTCTCTTTTTTATGTTTCAATGATTTTCTAGTATCCTTCCATTTAGGTGGAAGTTTAGCAATAATGGTGGATACTTGGAAGGATTCGTCGAGATTAGTGTCATCGGCAATAATCTGTTGGATGATGACCTGTAACTTATGTACTTGATCAAGAATAGATTTTTCATCCAATGTTTTGAATTCTAAAAACTAACTTACAAGGAATTTTTTGTTGCCTTCGTCTTCTGATGTATATTTGATGAGCAACGTCTGCCACAAAGCCTTAGTAGTCTTTTTTTAACGGTAAACAGTGTATAACGAATCAGAAAGAGCGTTGAAGATATGAACTTTGCATAGGTAGTCGTTACGCTCCCAACTTTATCTCTTTTGAATTTGTTCTAACATATCATTGTCATATGGTGGTGAAAGAGGATCTTGAGTGAGCCCATGATCCAATTTGAGTGATGTGAGGAAGAGATGGACCCTCGATTGCCATCAAAGAAAATTTAAACTATCGAACGGCATAATTCGAACAAAGTCAGGATGACCCATAGAAGAGGTCATAATATCGCCTTAAAATTGTTATAGTTGAAGGCAAAAAAAATAGAAAAAGAATCACTTAAAGATAGGCTTAAGGCGCGTTACGATGTCGCTATCTTTAAGGTGATATTTACACGCTACTGGTGATTAAACCAATTTGCAAGAGGGTTACAACAAATTCACCTCCAGGATAGAATAAGCCTCTTCTCCAAGACCGAAGAAATGTGGGTTTCAGTCTGCAAAACTAAAAAACCGCACCCCGAACACACTTTTACAGCATACAACTCTGACTTCTATGTTGTTACAATTTCCCCCTAAAAACTATTTACAATTTACTGCCTGAAAAACTATTTGCAGTTAAGCGCTTAAAAACTGTATTTTTCAAAGAACATCCAAAAATGAAATTAGAGAAGAAGAAGAAGATGGAGAAGTGATTGTTGGAAATTGTGAATTCGGATTGACCCAAAGATGGGTTTATATAAAATCACAAGAGATGTATAAGGTCCTTTTCATGAAAACACATCTTCTTCCATGGTGTCTTTTCATCAATGGTAGTGTCTTTCTAATAATGGCATCCCTCCATTTCAAATTCAAAAGATGTTCCCTTTACCAAGAGACATCATCATTCACACCAACAATCACCAAAGTCACAACCCTTCTTTTTTCAAAAATCCTTCTTATTTTGAAAAAACCCAACATTTAGAAACTACTAGAGTAATGGGTGGTCAGTTACCCTAAAACTGCCACAACCCATAATCTCCATCTTTCGATGGATGGGGCCCACTTGAATGACAATTGTTATAGTTGCAACAACAACAGTCCACATTCAATTGAAAAATGTGCAAAGGCTAGTATCTTCCAATTTAGGAAATTTTGATGAAAACCATCCATATATTCTTTCATGGCATGTTTGGTCGGTGGAATTGAATGGTATTGAATTTTATTAGATAGGATTAACATTATTATTGCACAATGATTGCATGTCTGAAAATACCAAGGTATTGTAGCCATCCAATCCCATGTTTGGGATAAAAATTTTACTATGGGAAAACACCGGATTAAACAAAATCATGTTTGGTGGACCATGGAATTGTAATCAACTAATCAAATTCACAACACATGTCATTGAAAAGGCCAAGCTATATGTCCTAGAGGGGGGGGGGTGAATAGGACTATGCCAAATTTAAAAATAATACCAGCAGAATTAAACAATAAGATAGCCAAGTAAAGGAAAGATAGTAATCCACAATATAAAATGTAAAGCAACCTCAAATTCTAATTGTTCTAAGGACAACCTTTCACCATAAAAACCAAGGGTTTATAGCAAGGACAACCTTACTAGAACAAATAAATAATTAAAAACTCAAACTGTAGAGAAATAAAAAGGAAATAGCAAGAATTGAAATCTATACTATTACAACATTCCCCACAATGCTTGAAATGTAAGTATTACAACATTCACATCCACACATACATCCCATAAACTTGAATGATAAAAGATATACAAAATAAATCACATATCCACAAAACACAAAGAGTTATAGTGGTTTGCCTGTGTGTACACCAACTGTTAAACAACAGCCACACAGCTTGCTACTCCACTCCTAATATCCTCACATAGGGGATATTAGCATTCACTATTAAAATAGGTTTTTCCAGGTTCACCTAAAACCCTCACAATTGTGTCTTTTAAATGGTCTTACACAATCCAAAAACCCCACTTTGAGTTTTCTGGCTCACCTCAGATAACCAAAACAATGAGATTTTTCTAGCTTAATCTCAAAAGAAACCAATATAATAAAAGATTTACACGAATATAAAATACCTAGATTTCTCCTTTTGTAGCAGCCCGAAAGAACCAAATCCAAGTAGAAGTTAGAATATAGAAGTTCAATGTCCACACTCACTTTGAAATGGTTCTAGATTCTAATTGATTTTAAATTAAACCAGTTGGGCTAGCTCTATTTGATTTTGATTCCAAAAAGTGGAATATCACAATTCCTCTTTCAAGTTAGATTGGAATGCAGAAACAAGATCAAATATAAAAAGCTAACAAAAGAGAATATTAAATAAGCACAATGTAGCTTAACAATAACACAAACTTATCTCTCAGAGTGATGCCTTGATTTTACTTGAATTGGATATCAAACTCTGAAATTCGTGCTATATTTATAGTTGCAGAAATCGCATCTTCGACTGGTCCCATGAACACTACAACTGGTCAAAGGTCGAATGGATTTTTGAATTTTGATCGCAATCAGATAAAACCGTTCCACGACTGGTTGAAGGCTCTTCACCGGTCGTGAGCCCTCCACGACTAGTCGTGAGGAACCAGAATTCGTTGCTCTAGTTTGAGTCGTGGCTGCAGGAATGGTCGTGAACGAGTCGTGCACTGTTCACACGACCGGTCGAGCAGTCTCCAGGACTGGTCATAGACGAACAAAAAATTCCAAAAAATTGGAACCAACATGGGACTGGTCCTGGAATTTCTTGGACTGGTCGAGCCAGTGCTAGGACTAGTCGAACAGGGTTCAGGACTAGTCTTAGAACAGTCCAAATATATGTAAAGTCATTCAATTTGAATTATGTATACAAAATGACCTACCCTAAGGTCAATCTAAGGTTAATCATACCTTTACCATGAAGTATGAACATTGAACCTTCTCTTCTTCAAATGATTTTGAAATTAAAGAAGCTTAAGACCTTGACACTTGATGAAGCTTGAAATCTTCAGAAGCTTGAATTCAGAGTCCTTGAATTGTACTCCACCTAGAGTCTTTGAACAAGAGTTCATCTTCGATGTAGCTTTAAAACTCTAATGCTTTAGAGAAGAGAACAATGTAATTGATCTTACATTTCTTGACTTGGAGCATTATGATGCAGTGCCTTGAACATATGTATATCAACGTGCTACACAAGACATAGATTGAGGTTTTGGCACCACGAAATTTGACAATCAAATGAGCAAGAAACCACAGCACTTACAATCTCCCCCTTTGTCAAATTTGTGACAAAACACACTCAACAATAATATAACCAATATACACATAAAGAATCATGCACCAGTTATAAAATAAAACCAGTTATTGCTTGGTTAAAGAATCATGCACCAGTTATCATCAACTAGCACACATTATCATGAAATAGGCAAAACACCTTCTTACTTACTCCCCCTAAGTAGCACACATAAGTAACACACATATATAATAAATAAATAAATAAATAAATAAATGCCACTTACTACTTTTCACAATTCATCCATATCCATAAGGAAAAAAACATAAATATTCTCCCCCTTTTTGTCACAATATGACAAAGGAAGCAATTAAGATATGGAAGAGGAAAATGAATAAGAGAGTAATAAATGAGTGAAGTAGTCAAGATATGAAAGAAGTATAAGCAAATTCAAAGTTCACATATCAGCAACCTGAAGTAAAATCAAAGTTCACATACCAACAAAAAAAAAGTAGTATAAAAGTTATTATAGACCAAAGGATAAAACACTTAATCAGATCCTAAGGAAGGAGCAGGTATGGTAGGATCCATTTGATGAAGGCCCTTATTTAAGCGCCTAAGATACTTGCACATATATTTAAATTGTAAATCATGGGCAACATTCATGTTCTCTACCTTCTCCTCAAGTGCACGTAGATGTGCATCAAAATCAGATGACTCATAATCAGGATCATTTTCAGAGTCTGATTCAATTTCATCAAAAATGTCATCCATATTTATATCATCAGGAGGAAGATTGTCACCTTCTTTATCATTCCCTGCTTCAGCACCACCACCACCCACATCCATTTAGCCACGAGCTAATTCTAATTTCATCTTATTAATATTAGAATTGTTGAAAATAAGGTGATGAATAGGGGCCTCTCCAATAGGCATAGCGACTAGCATGTGAGTAGCTAACACAGTCATAAGATAGGCAAATGGAATATCACTGTGTCCTGGATGGAGATAAAACTGAATGATGGAATGACATATTAAAGAAGGCAGATAGACATTTGCACTAGAGATGATGGAATGCAAAATACAAACCATAAACGAAGTCAGTTCAGTTTTGTTACCTGAACGTGGATACAGATTGGAAATAAATATTCGATGCAAAACCCTGTATCTGGGTAACAAGAACTTTGAGGCGAGCGCATTCCCCTTATGAGTCCATTGGGCATCTATGTTACATAATGTTCTAGTGAGCACCCGTTTTTCGGATTCTGACAGTTTTTCAGCTAGATTGTGAATAAGAATACCATCGTCATTAACAAGTATGTCCATCAAAGTAGAAATTAAATGACGGTATATGTTAAATGGACCTTCTCTAGTTGCGATTTTAAATGATAAATTTTCAGTCGAAAATTCAGAAATACACGCAAACATAGCTTGCGCAATAGACTGGTATGTTGTCCCACCCCAATGTAGAATGTTAGCCCATCCTACAGCTTGGAGAAGTGGAAAGAGGTCAAAAGGAGCAATGTGTTCAAGATCGACAGGTCATTCAACGATAACATTGCACAATCATAAATCCCGCACATGGGAGGGATCATCTTCGGGTGACCGAAGGTGGCATCTTGTTACAGTTGATCAAGATGAGGAAGCACCACGGGAAGTTTTGTTTTTACCTCTAGCATCCATTTACAACTAAGAAATGAAGGAATCAAGTGGGTGTAAAAAGATGTAGAGTGGGTTTCTTCAAAATCAGATTTTGGAGAAGAAAACCCCAAAAACTTCAAGGAAACTAGAAATCAAGCACTCCAAGGAAAAAAATGAAGTGAATAGAGCTTGAATCTACAAAAATAACAGAAATAATGCACTAACCTTGATGAATCAAACAGTTGGGTATGACTAGTCGTGCTTCGACCCGTTGGAGAAGAACTAGGAAATGAGGAAGAAAGTGATTTTCCCCAAATTAAAAAGGTCCAGCGCGCTACACGACTGGTCTTGGGACGTCCTCGACCGGTCGTGCCTTGACTGGTTGAGCACATCCTCGACTGGTCGTGTACCAACAAAAACATGCATTTTTCATAAAAATTTGAAATTTAAACCAATAAATTATCAAATATATATACACTATGATACAAACATGCATGAATAATCAATTTAGAATGCACATACCAAGATCAAATTTCAATTTATTAAACCTACTTTTGTCGAGCGGTTTAGTGAAAATGTCAGCAAGTTGAGTCTCGGTAGGAATGTATTCCAAAGATATCAACTTTTCTTCCACTAATTCACGAATGTAATGAAACCTAATGTCAATGTGCTTGGTACGTGAATGCTGGATTGGATTTTTTTGAAATATTTATTGTACTGGAATTATCACAATATAAAACCATTGAATCTTGTGTAATTCCATAATCACTTAACATACGTTTCATCCAAACAAGCTGAGTACATGTATTTCCAGCTGCAATGTATTCAGCCTCAGCAGTAGAGAGCGATATAGAACTTTGCTTCTTGCTAAACCAAAAAACTAAACAATTTCCAATATTGAAACAACCACCACTGGTTGTATTTCTATCATCGATATTACCAGCCCAATCAGCATCTAAGTACCTAGCCAACTGAACACTAGTCTCATGTGGATACCAAAGACCCAATTTTGCTGTACTTGTGACGTATCGCATAATCTACTTAACAGCAATTAGATGAGACTCTTTAGGATCAGATTGATATCTAGTGCAAATACCAACACTCAAAGAAATATCAGGTCTACTAGCAGTTAAATAAAGTAAACTGCCAATCATACTACGATATAATTTAGGATCCACATTTTTACCTGTAGAGTCCTTTGAGAGTATTAAGGTTGTAATCATATAAGTATCAAAATTCTTACCATTCTCAAATCTAAACTTTTTAATCAAGTTCAAAGCATATTTAGTTTGAGAAATAAAAATACCATCAGGTTGTTGTTTTACTTGCAACCCTAGGAAATAACTCAATTCCCCAACCATGCTCATTTCGAACTTAGATTTCATTAAATCTGCAAACTCAACAACCATGTTAGTACAGGTAGATCCATAAATAATCTCATCAACATAAATCTACACCATTAAGATATGATCATTATATTTTTTTAACAAAAAGAGTCTTATCAACACTTCCCATTTGAAAATTATGACTTAGTAAAAACTTAGTAAATTTCTCGTATCATGCCCTGGGAGCTTGTTTTAAACCATAGAGAGCCTTTTTAAGACGATAGACATGATCAGAGTTCTTAGGGTCTTCAACAGCCGTTGGTTGTTCAATATACACTTCTTCATATAGATCACCATTTAAGAAAGCACTCTTTACATCCATTTGATATATTTGATCTTTCTAAAACAAGCAATTGATATAAATAGTCTAATTGATTTAAGATGAGCTACTGGGGCAAACGTTTCATCATAATCGATTCCTTCAATTTGAGTGTACCCTTGTACAACCAGTCTACCCTTGTTTTGAATTATATTACCAAGTTCATCAGACTTATTTTTTAAAATCCACAGAGTTCCGATAATATGTTTATCTTTAGGTTTAGGAACAAGATACCAAACATTATTTCTAACAAATTGATTAAGCTCTTCTTGCATCGCAACAATCCAGTGTTCGTCAGAAAGAGCTTCTTTTACATTTGTCGGTTCTATCTGGGATGTAAAGCACACGTAATTACATATATCTTCTAGTTGTCTACGAGTCACACACCAGTGAGAGGGTTTCCAAGAATTTATATGGTTGGATGATCTTTAGCAGTCCTCAATTCAGAGTTAGTTTGATTTGATGAAGTATCTGGTTTGTCAATTAAAAGAACTTCATCATTATTTGAACTTGAGTCAGGTGTATTCAAGTGATCGTCAATGACCACATTAATGGATTCTTGAATAACACCAGTCCTCTTATTCAGTACTCGATATGCTCGACTATTTAAATAATATCCTAAAAAGATCCCTTCATCACTTTTAGTGTCAAACTTCTCCAAATTTTCACAGCCACGTAAAATATATCACTTGCTGCCAAAAACTCGAAAGTATTTGACAGTAGGCTTCTTATCAAACCACATTTCATAAGCCGTTTTATTATTTGACTTAGTAGTGTAAACACGGTTTATTATATAGCATGCAGTATTTACTGCTTCAGCCCAAAGATTTTTAGATAGCTTCATACTATTCAGCATTACATTAGCCATTTCTTGAAGCACTATATTTTTTCTTTCAACAATTCCATTTTGTTGTGGTGTTTTGGACGCAGAGAATTCATGCGATATTCCTTAATCGCTACAGAATTTCTCAAAACTACTATTTTCAAATTCTGATCCATGATCGCTACGGATCTTACAGACTTGAGAACATTTTTCAATTTGGATTCATTTGAGAAATCTTTTTACTTCATTAAGGGTTTCTGATTTATCCCTTAAGAAGGTTACCCAAGTGAATCTGGTAAAGTCATCTACAATTACCAGTATATATTTTTTGTCACCTCGACTGTCCGTCCTGGTTGGTCCTATAAGATCCATATGGAGAAGCTGAGTGGTTTTGATGTGGTATTGGAGTCCACCCTTTTGTGGGCACTCCTAGTTTGTTTGCCAATCTAGGGCATTCACCACATATTTTGTCTACTTTCTGTAATTTAGGTAGACCTCTTATCAGTTCTCTTTTACTCAAATTGTACAGATTTCGGTAGAGTACATGTCCAAGGCGTTTATGCCATAATTCAGACTCATTGGTATGGACCATGTAACACGTTTGACTAGATGAGATAGAATCACTAACAGTATAGCAATTTTCAGAAGTTCTATGACCAGTTAATATTACATAACCCTTTTTATTTAAAATTTCACAACCTTGATTAGTAAATTTTACGCTATGAATGTTATCGCATATTTGAGATTTGCTTAACAGTTTGTGCTTTAATCCTTCAACGTATAAACATTCTTAAACAAGGGAAGGTTAAAGAGTTGAACCATACCTTGGCCAATAATCCTGCAATTGCTACCATCACCAAATGTGACTGAACCATCAGTCATGTCTTTGAGATTGGTGAATAGACCTTTATCATCAGTCATATGCCTTGAGCATCCACTGTCTAAGTACCACTTCGAATGACTTATAGCTTTGAAAGTCGTATGGGCAACCAAGCAAGTAACCTTAGGAACCCATTTTATAACCGTTTTGGGTTTAGGAGTATAGTTGGTCTTCTTATATTTGTAGTTGTTGTAAGAATGACCCATTGAGTTAGATTTTAAAAGCTCTTTAAGTAAATCAACTATTTTTTCAGTTAAAGGGTTTTTGTTCTGATTTTTATAGTTGATATAGTTGCTTTTAGGTTTTTGAAAAGTTTTAGTATTTTTAGAAAAATTTTGATTCATACTATTCCCTTTTGAGTTTGAGGTTTCTCCTTTCACAAACTTGGGAGGAGTATTCTTCTGTTTAGGAGGAATATTTCTAACTTTGGACCTCCTTGGGCATACCTCCATGTATCCTTTAAACTCAAAAGTGAAGAGACTTCAAGTTTAAGTTTTTCATTTTCAGATTTAAGATTTTCAATAAGGGAGGTTTCGAATTCTAAATTATATTTAGTCTTTTCAAAACAATCTGAAATATGGGATTTTTCTAAAACAAGAGACTCAAAATTTTCTTTAAGCTTTGAAAATTTTTCTTTTTGAAGTTTAAGTTTGACAGCAATTTTACAACTTTTCTTGTATAGGGCATTGTAAGCATCTTGAAGATCATCTTTATTTTCATTATCACTATCCACATTTTCTTCACTAGTTAAATCATCGTTATCTGAAAAAGTGAACTTGGCTAAAGTCATAAGGGCTTTGACTTCATTGCCCGACTCGGTTTCAGAATCTTCTGATTCAGAAGAAGCTTTAGAAATGGAAGATTCATCCCAAGTAGCCAACATACTCTTCTTTTTGGATTTGTCCTTTTTAGGACACTTGTTTGCCAAATGCCCTTATTCTTGGCAGTTGTAACATTGACTGTCTTTTTATGATTTCCAGGTTTTAGATTTAGATCTTTTCTTATCATTCAATTTTTTAAAATCAACCCTCTTTTTACTTTTAAAAGTTTTATAAAACTTTTTCGCTAAAAGGGTCATATCATCTTCAGAGTTTTCTAAATCAGAATTGTTATTATTTTCTTGAAAACTATTTTTAGAAGATTTAAGGGCAATAGATTTACTTTTTGGAGCTTTAAAAGTTAACTCATAAGTCTGTAAAGAGCCAACTAATTCCTCTACCCTCATATTGTCCGTATCACGAAATTCCTGGATCGCAGTTACCTTATAATTGAACCGTTCAGGAAGTGAGCATAGTATCTTTGCACACACTTTACTTTCTAGAATTTTGTCACCAAGACCCCACATAGAGTTCACAATGTCATTTAATCTAGTATATATAGAAGTCCATAAACATTTCATTTTCTTCCATATGTATTTCCTCAAATTTGGTTGTGAGGATTAGGACTTTAGATTTCTTGACAATTAATGTTCCCTCGTGTGTCATTTCTAAAATATCTCAAGCTTGCTTTACAATATCACAGGATATAATTCTTTTGAATTCATCCGGTGATAGTGCGCAAGTGATTGCATTTAGTACCTTTGCATTGGCACTACTCTCACTTTTCTGAAGAGTGGTCCAAGAAAAATAAGGTGAGATTTTCATAGATTTAGATCCATTGATATCAGTTACTTCAATGGTAGGAGGGGTTCATTCAGTCACTGTGGCTAGCCACACACTCTCATCCATGGATTTTAGAAAAATCCTCATTCTGGCTTTCCAATAGGCATAATTGGTAGAGCTGTACACGAGCAGGCTAAACTCGGGTACTCGCTCGACTCGACTTGATGCTCGACTCGTCTGAGTTAGAGCCAAGTACGAGCAGTTTTTTCCTACTCGTTTTGAGTTCGAGTAGAGTACGAGCAACATAGTACTCGACTCGTTGCTCGACTCGTTGCTCGACTTGTTGCTCGACTCGTTACTCGACTCGTTGCTCGACCAGGACCATATATATACATTTGAAGCCCTAGTCCCGGTCGCTTTCAGCTTTCGCCCGCCCGCCCAAATCGAAAAAACAAACCCTCCTCTTTCCTTCCCTCCCACCCATCGGCCAGCGCCCGTCCCTACGGACCCTACCCATTCGGCCATTCCCTCTCTCTTTTTCTCTCTCCCCTGTCCCTCTTCTTCCCCCCTCTCTCTCTCTCTCCCTGCCGCTCGTCCCTGCGGCCTGTCCGGTACCCGTCCGCAGCTCGTCAGTCGTCACTACCCTGCCCTGTCTGCACTCCGCAGCTCGTCCTTACCCTGCTCGGTGCCCCTGTTCCTGCTGCAGCTCGTCCCTGGCCTGCCCGACGCCCCTGTCCGCAGCTCGTCCCACCCCTGCCCGGTGCCCCTGTCCATCCATCAGGTAAGAATTTCGTTTTGATTTTGACTCAATTTCTGCTCGTACTCGAACTCGCCTCGAAAACTCGGACTCGACTCAACTCGTTTACTACTAATACTCGTCTCGTACTCGGGCGAGTAGAGTATGAGCAGGGAGTCCCTGCTCGTTGGCTAAGTAGAGCCGAGTACGAGCAGCACTCGGGCGTTAAGAGCCGAGTACGAGTATCGCCCTACTCGACTCGACTCGACTCGTGTACAGCTCTAATAATTGGTGTCATCAAAGGGTGGAGGCCTAGTGACTGAAAGGCTATCAAAATTTGACATCTTATATATAGCTTTGATCGATTAGCTCAAGAAATGAATCAAAATATAAAGAATTAAAAGCGAGCTATTAGGCTCTGATACCACTTTAAAATGCCAAGCTATATGTCCTAAAGGAGGGGTGAATAGGACTATGCCAAATTTAAAATAATACCAGTGGAATTAAACAATAAGATAGCCAAGTAAAGGAAAGATAGTAATCCACAATACATAATGTAAAGCAACCTCAAATTTTAATTGTTCTAAGGACAACCTTTCACCATAAACCAAGGGTTTATGGCAAAGACAACCTTACTAGAACAAATAGATAATTAAAAACTCAAACTGTAGAGAAATAAAAAAGAAATAGCAAGAATTGAAATCTATACTATTACAACATTCCCCACAATGCTTGAAATGTAAATATTACAACATTCACATCCACACATACATCCCACAAACTTGAATGATAAAAGATATACAAAATAAATCACATATCCACAAAACACAAAGAGTTATAGTAGTTCGCCTGTATGTACACCAACTGTTAAACAACAGCAACACAGCTTACTACTCCACTCCTAATATCCTCACACAGGGGATATTAGCGTTCACTATTAAAATAGGTTTTTCCAGGTTCACCTAAACCCTCACAATTGTGTCTTTTAAATGGGCTTACACAATCCAAAAACCCCACTCTGAGTTTTCTGGCTCACCTCAGATAACCAAAACAATGAGATTTTTCTGGCTTAATCTCAAAAGAAACCAATACAATACAAGATTTACACAAATGTAAAATACCTGGATTTCTCTTTTTGTAGTAGCCCAGAAGAACCAAATCGGAGTAGAAGTTTGAATATAGAAGTTCAATGTCCACACTCACTTTGAAATGGTTCTAGATTCTAATTGATTTTAAATTAAACCAATTGGGCTAGCTCTATTTGATTTTTATTCCAAAAAATGGAATATTGTAATTCCTCTTTCAAGTTAGATTGGAATGCAGAAACAAAATCAAATATAAAAAGCTAACAAAAAAGAATATTAAATAAGCACAATGTAGCTTAACAATAACACAAACTTATCTCTTAAAGTGATGCCTTGATTTTACTTGAATTGGATATCAAACTCTGAAATTCGTGTTATATTTATAGTTGGAGAAATCGTATCTTCGACTGGTCTTGTGGACACTACGACTAGTTGAAGGTCGAACAGATTTTTGAATTTTGAGCGCGATCGGATAAAACTGTTCCATGATTGGTCGAAGGCTCTTCACGACCGGTCGTGAGCCCTCCATGACTGGTCGTAACCTACCCAGGACTGGTCGTGAGGAACCAGAATTCGTTGCTCTAATTTGAGTCATAGCTGCAGGACTAGTCGTGAACGAGTCGTGCACTGTTCACACGACTGGCCGAGCAGTCTCCAAGACTGGTCGTAGACGAACAAAAAATTCTAAAAAATTGCAACCAACATAGGACTGGTCCTGGAATTTCTTAGACTGGTCGAGCCAGTGCTAGGACTAGTCGAATAGGGTTCAAGACTAGTCTTAGAACAATCCAAATATATGTAAAGTCATTCAATTTGAATTATTTATACAAAATGACCTACCCTAAGGTCAGTCTAAGGTCAATCATACCTTTACCATGAAGTATGAACATTGAACCTTCTCTTCTTCAAATGATTTTGAAATTCAAAAAGCTTGAGACCTTGACACTTGATGAAGCTTGAAATCTTCAGAAGCTTGAATTCATAGTCCTTAAATTATACTCCACCTAGAGTCTTTGAACAAGATTTCGTCTTTGATATAGCTTTAAAACTCTGATCCTTTAGAGAAAAGAACAATGTAATTGATCTTGCATTTCTTGACTTGGAGCATTGTGATGCAGTGCTTTGAACATATGTATATCAACGTGCTACACAAGACAGATTGAGGTTTTGGCACCACAAAATTTGACAATCAAATGAGTAAGAAACCATATGTAATGCCCTGAAAATTGGGGGTCGAGCATAAACTCAACTCCCGAGTTCCAGAACATCACTTATGCAACAAAATGAATGATGATTGAATGTTGACTGTATTCGTGCATTGAACATGAGTGAGATTAAGCCAAAATAGCATATCATACTCCAAAGACAGTTAAATTTGCAAGCGGAAGACTATGATAGATAGATAAAATATATAAACTATGATGAGTCTCCAGAGTGTGATACATTGCCAGGTTAAATAATTACAAGTACAGTTCTAAAATATACCAAATGTGAGGAAGTGTAATGTCTCCTATCCCAAGTACCATAGCCCCATCAATACAATATCAGGTCTTCATTGACCTGCCAGAGAGATACAGATAGGAGAACTCCTCCTATCATCATAGAAGTAGTCTGGCTCTACTTCACAAGCATCGCCATCACCTGAAACTTAACAAATCTGGTTGGTGTGTACAACACCGTCCCGTAACGTGGGAGTGAGTGATCAACTCAGTGGAACATTAAAGCATAGGTTAACATGTTATCAACTCAGTCAAGCAGTAATGATAAAGCAGTACAATCAAACAATTCTAACTACTCTTATTTAATGCAAGTATGAAATGACATGATGTATGCCCTTGCCAAACCACCCTCATGCGACATCATCTTACGTTCGCAAATGCGTCTATCCCTTAGTGCTCCACATCTACCAGGCACATGCAGTGCGATGATGAGCATGATTACCGAGTAATTATTAGTTCATTTCAAACAGCAGTATTGGGAAACTAAGGTACCTCCCTTGTATTATTCCCAAACATGATCCATCCTAGGGTCGTCAATCCTAGTTAATCTCATACGGTATTATGGTTCGAGAGGCATCGCAAAGGCATCGCAAAGGGCTCGTCACCCGTCAGCACGGATACAGATCTCACCATATGCGGCTCAATTGCTGACCATCAGCTCGAGTACAGGTCTCATCGTTCTCGGCTCAATCGCTGGCCGTCAGCTCGAATACAGGTCTCACCGTACTCGGCTCTACTCATACTCTAGTTGCTGTGAAGGGCTCGTCACCAATCACAAACCTTGGAGTATACTCGAAGATACTACAGAGGACTCGTCGCCCGTAAGCACGAGTACAGGTCTCACCGTACTCGGCTCTCGCCGTAAGTATCGACAGCTCGAATACAGTGTCCTATACCACCGTATTCGGCTCACGAGTTTGGGTTGCTCAATGGTCACTACGGGGAGGCATGTGGCCCCAGCATAGGTCGACAGCTCGGCCACGGTGTCCCATACCACCATGTCCGGCTCATGAGTCTTAGCGGATCGAGGTACCATGGTTAACGGGATTGCCACTGGTAAGTTTGGTACCCTAGGTTCAAGCAGTAATGACCAAACATGGTGAACACACATTCGACATATCGGGTTACTTGACGAGCCTGACAAACTCGAGCGCACAACAAGTTGAGCAATATGAAGCGCAAAAGCACTTCGTGTGGCCAACCACTATCGTCAACCGAAGTACGACTCGGGTTCGTCGGACATATCCCTCGCGGCGACATGAATCTCAGCCACAATCTCAAGTCTGGTACCGAATGTCTGGACTATAATCATAGCCCCAAACACAATCAAGTACAGATAGATAAAGCAGTAGTGGATCAAGATTCAACTCATACAATCAAGGTCTGGTATTATCCATTTAGGGCTGTCAGGGTTGTTGCACGCACTCGTTGCTCCACTCCCCCATCACCCATGACGGATCATACAACGTAAATATAAATTTAAACATATGCATTACATAGTTAAAATCATAAAGCAGTTGAGCATGTTATGAAGCACAACACAAGCATGAGTTTGTACATGTTCAATTCCTAATCACACAACTATCCAAGGAGATCATACACATAGTTAAAAGAGGTTGAGAATCATATCTCAACACCCTTATACATTACAATTTGCTAACTACTACTCATTCAGACATTTCAAGAAACACTTAAACAAATATACATCAACATACATGACATATGTCGATCACATAGGCATTAGGCTAAATCCTTTCACTAGGGAGTTGCCCCCCAATACACACGCGTACACCCACGACGGATAGTCTTGGCAAGCAGGAATCCAAGTTCCATATTCATTCAGTCATTTCCACAAACACTTGGGCCACACATTTTTAACATATATAGTGTATATTGGCCGTGGCGTGATTTAGGGCAAATCCTTTCGTCAAAGGGGTATCGCCAATACAACAATCATGAATCCATGACAATTAGTCATGGCGAGCACGAATGAGAATTCTATACTCATTCAGTCATTTTTACAAACACTTAGAATACACTATTACAACATACATGGTGTATGTTAGCAAAACATGTATTAGGGCTATCCTTTAGCCAAGCGAGTATTTTATCCATGTATAATGTATTACTACAACAAAATAATCATGATAAATACATCTCCAAAATTTATACGTATACAGTATTTTCTAGAATACGCAATTTCAACATACATAGTGTATATAAGTAAAACATGTATTTAGGCGAATCCTTTTGCCAAATAAGTATTTTATCCATATATCGTATATCCATATAACAAATAAACATGCCAACACATTTCCAAAAAATATACATATACCGTACTTTCTACAAATACCTAGAGTATGTAGAATTCCATATTTTTCATCTTTAATCGAAACGGAAAACAGACAGCACTTTGTACATGTGCAGTTGCATGCAGATCATGAATCTATCATTATCTGACATTGAAAGCGTTGAAAACCATAACCTATACACCTAAAGTCCGCACCTTTTGTCGTAGAATCGTAACGGAGTCGATAGGTTTGCTAAGCTTCCGTATTCGGCAGTTTGGCAACCTATAGAACAAAATAGGTTAGCTATTTCACAACCTACAACTGTCTAAAACCCAAAGCAGATTAGGGCTAGGGTTCCTTACCTAGAAATGACGCCGGAAACGCCGGGAAAGCGATGAGAATCAGGCGGTGGAGCCCTGTTGTAACATCTCAGATTTTGGCAACCTGGGATTAGACATCCTTAGGCATTGGGTCAATCTTAACACCTGATTAACTTTTCAAACGCTCAATTCACAAGCCTCAAATCCCGTCTTAAACCATTTTATTTTCACAATCCCCACCCCTTCACTACCTTGTGCTTTCAATTTTTTTCAAAGCACTTTCGCCCTAGACACTATCTTAAACTAGCTAAGTAGTAAAACTTGGATCACTTTATATACAAACTGCAAAGGCCTAAGTACCATCTCAACCAGAAAACAATTAGGATTAAATCCTTTAGAAATTAACAAAGTTAACTAAGTGCAAAACTCGATTAGCCATGAAATCCGTTGGGATCGCTTTAAATACGATCTGCAAGACCCAAAACTTGCAAAATCAGTGACTCTAGGTTTCCCTAAAGTTTAGAACCAAACTCATTTCCCGTCTGCTCTCGGGAATGACAAGAAACTTCGTATTAGGTCTAGACCGCACATCGGGAGTCCGATTAACACGAAGCTAGGAACTAGGACCGCCTCACTGGGCTTGACAATCATCTCAAAATCAGATCCAGCCGATGTCCCACGGCCATTCGTTTCGATCCGGAGCGAGGGAGTGTGAAAAACACTATTCCCTTTGAAATTAAAATATCTGGAATAGTGATCTGGCACCATTCTCTTGCGCATCAGTATTAAGCAACCAGACCGTCAGAATCAGACCAAATTACACCCTCGGATCAGGAAAAATTTCAGGAACATTTACATGTACTTGGAATTTCGGATCGTGGCCCACTGACCGTTGAACTGAAAGTGGTCCGCCACGTGCGATCTGAGAATCCGATCGAGTCGAAAACATAATCCCTCATAGATCCATGTGTGGTGAGCTTAAGTCTGACGTTTGGCTCAAGGAGGGCCACCAGAACATCCCTTTTGAGCTTGGAAAGTGGCGAACTGCCTATATGCAGCCACCCTTGAACCTGAGTCTATTTTGACATGATTTTGGCTATAAAAGGGGCTTAGAACAGCCCCTCTCACAGCCATACGAATTTGGGAGCAAACCCTTAGAGAGGAGAGAGAAAAGAGAGAGAAGGGCTTGGAGTTCGTAGCCGATCTTCCTCCTTGGGCTTCCACTCATCACACGGCCTACACCGCCTTATTCCAGGTGCTTTCCCGGCGGTGTCCATTCCATTTGAAGGTAAGATAACCCCTAATCCTAGGTCTGATTTGAGGGTGGTTAGTGGTAGGTTATGCAAAAGCTAATCGGTTACGCTCTTTAGGCTAGGAAACTCCGTCGTATACGGAAACTCCAATACCCTTGCTGATTCGTTGGATTCCAAGGGCGAGGTGAGGACTTTAAATTTATAAGTTACGTTTTTCAACGCTTTCAATGTCAGATAATGATAGATTCATGATCTGCATGCAATTGCACATGTACAAAGTGCTTTCCGTTTCCTGTTTCGATTAACGTTGTAGAATATGGAATTTCAACATACTCTAGGTATACATAGAAATACCGTATATGTATTTTTTTTGGAGAAAAGTTTGACATGTTTATTTAATGTATGATTATACTATATATGGATAAAATACTAGTTTGGCGAAAGGAATCGCCGTCGTATACATGTTCACTTGTAAATGCTATGTATGTTGAAATTGCGTATTCTAGAAAATACTGTATACCTATAAATTTTGGATATGTATTTTCATGATTATTTGTGTGTAGTAATATATTATACATAGATAAAATACTCGCTGGCTAAAGGATAGCCCTAATACATGTTTTGTTAACATGCACCATGTATGTTGTAATAGTGTATTCTAAGTGTTTGTGAAAGTGGCTGAATGAGTATAGATTCTCATTCGTGCTCGCCATGACTAATTGTCATGGATTCATGATGATGATGTATTGGCGATACCCCCCTTTGACGAAGGATTTGCCCTAAGTCACGCCACGGCCAATATACACTATATATGCTAAAATGTGTGGCCCAAGTGTTTGTGGAAATGACTGAATGAATATGGAACTTGGATTCCTGCTTGCCATGACTATCCGTCGTGGGTGTACGCGTGTTATGATGGGGGCAACTCCCTAGTGAAAGGATTTGGCCTAATGCCTATGTGATCGACATATGTCATGTATGTTGATGTATGTTTGTTTAAGTGTTTCTCGAAATGTCTGAATGAGTAGTAGTTAGCAAATCATAATGTATAGGGTGTTGAGATATGATTCTCAGCCTCTTTTAACTATGTGTATGATCTCCTTGGATAGTTGTGTGATTAGGAATTGAACATGTGTAAACTCATGCTTGTGTTGTGATTCATAACATGCTCAACTGCTTTATGATTTTAACTATGTAATGCATATGTTTAAATTTATATTTACGTTGTATGATCCGTCATGGGTGATGGGGGAGCGGAGCAACGAGTGCGTGCAACAGCCCTGGCAGCCCTAAACGGATAATACCAGACTTTGATTATATGATTTGAATCCTGATCCATTACTGCTTTATCTATCTGCAATTGATTGTGTTTGGGCTATGATTATGGCCCAGGCAATCGGTAACGGGATTGAACTCGTGGCTGAGATTCATTTGCCACGTGGGATGTGTTCGACGAACTCGAGTCGTGCGTTGCCTGTCGGCAGTGGCTAGGCCACACGAAGTTTTTATGCACTTCATGTCGTGCAGCTCAACGGGCGATCGTGCTAGTCGAGCTCGTCAAGTAATCCGATCTGCCTTATGCATGTTTACCCTGTTTGGACGCTACTGCTTGAACCTAGGGTACCAAACTTACTAGTGAAACCCCTTTTAACCATGGTGGTACTCGATCCGCTAAGACGCATGAGCCGGGCATGGTGGTATGGGACACCGTGGTCGAGCTGTCGGCCTACGCTGGGGCCATGTGCCTCCCCGTAGTGACCATTGCGCAACCAAACTTGTGAGCCGAATACGGTGGTATGGGACACTGTATTCGAGCTGTCGATACTTACGGTGAGAGCCGAGTACGGTGAGACCTGTGCTCGTGCTGACGGACGACGAGTCCTTCGTAGTATCTTCGAGTATACTCCAAGGTCTGTGATTGGCGACGAGTCTTTCACAGCAACTAGAGTATGAGTGGAGCCGAGTACGGTGAGACCTGTACTCGAGCTGACGGCTAGTGATTGAGCCGAGTACGGTGAGACCTGTACTCGAGCTGACGGCCAGCAATTGAGCCGAATACGGTGAGATCTGTATCCGCGCTGACGGGTGACGAGCCCTTTGCGATGCCTTCACTACGCTTCTCAAACCATAATATCGTATGAGATTAACTAGGATTGACGACCCTAGAATGGATCATGTTTGGGAATGATACAAGGGAGGTACCTTAGTTTCCCAATACTGCTGTTTGAAATGGACTAATAAAAACTTGGTAATCATGAGTCATCGCACCGCATGTGCTTTGTAGATGTGGCGCACTGAGGGAGTAAGCATTCGCGAACGTAGATGATGTCGCTTGAGGGTGGTTTGGCAAGGGCATACAGCATCATGTCATTTTATTTTCGCACTTAACAAGAGTAGTTAGAAATGTTGATTTGTACTGCTTTATTATTACTGCTTGATTGAATTGATAACATGTTAACCTATGCTTTACTGTTCCACTGAGTTGATCACTCACTCCCACGTTACGGGACGGTGTTCCGAACACCCACCAGATTTGTTGAGTTTCAGGTGATGGCGATGCTTATGAAGCGAGCCGGACTTCTATGATGTGGAGGAGGAGTTTCCTACATGTAACTTTCTGACAGGCCAATGAAGACCTGGTTATTGTATTGACGGGGTTATGGTTCTTGGGATAGAAGGCATTACACTTCCTCACATTTGGTAAATTTTATAACTGCACTTGTATTTATTTAACCTGGTAATGTTATCACACTCTGGAGACTCATCATAAGTTATATATTTTATCTATCTACCACAGTCTTCCGCTTGCAAACTTAACTGTCTCTGGAGTATGATATGCTGTTTTGGCTTAATCTCACTCATGTTCAATGCACGAATACAGTCAACATTCAATCATTATTCATTTTGTTGCATAAGTGATGTTCTGGAACTCAGGAGTTGAGTTTATGCTCGACCCCCGATTTTCAGGGCGTTACAAGCCCGAATAGCGGCAGGGAAGAGTGGCAGGGAGATTCTCCCACTGCTCCCACACTCTCTCTCTTTTCTCTCTCTTTTCTCTCTCTCAATCTCAAATTCGTATGGCTGCTATGAGAGAGGGTTTAAGGTCCTTATATAGCCTAAAAATTCACCGAAATAGATTTATGTTCAAAGTATACTTACATTATAACCAAATCGGCATTGTTTTAGCTCAAAAGAGGGTTTCTGGCGGGCCTCCTTGAGCCAAAGGTCGGACTTAAGCTCACTAACGCTGGATCTACGTTCTATTAAGTTTTCGTTTCTGTCGGGATTCCAGATCACGCGTGGCGGACCAATTTCAGTTCAACGGTCAGCGGATCTCAATTGGAGATTCCGAGTACATGTAAATGTGTATGAAATTTCTTCTGATCCGAGGGTGTAATTTGGTCTAATTCTGACGGTCTGGTTGCTTAATACTGATCCGCAAGCGAGAGGTGCCAGATTACTATTCAAGATATTTTATTTTGAAATTATTTCACATTTCTCACACTCTTCACTCCGAGCTCAAGCGAATAGCGCTGGGACACTATCTGGATTTGATTTCCGAGATGGTTGTCAAGCCCAGCAAGGCGGTCTTAGTTCCTTAACTTCGTGTTAATCGGACTTCCGACGTGCGGTCCAGATCCAATACGGAGTGTCGAGATGCTCCCGAGAGCAGCCGGGTAATGAGATTGATCCTAGATTTTAGGGTAACTTAGCGTCAATGATTTTACAAGTTTTGGGTCTTGCAGATCGTATTTAAAGTGGTTGGTGCTAATTTCACAGGTACTCTAGTTTAACACTGGTTATTTCTCGCCTAATTTCTAAAGGATTTAATCCGGAGCAATTTCTGTCTGAGGTGGTACCTGGGCCTTTGTAGTTTGTATATAAAGTGATCCAAGTTATACTACTTAGCTAGTTTAGGATAGTGTCTAGGATGAAAGTGCTTAGAAAAATTTAGAGATCAAGGTGGTGAAGGGTGGGATTTGTGAAGGGAATGGGTTCAGAAGCGATTTTTAGACTGTGGGATTCGGTTCTGCCGAGTTAATAAGGTGTTAGGAGCGACCCATTACCTAAGGACGTCTAATTCCAGGTTGGCAAAAATCCGGGATGTTACACCATAGCACTTACAGTCGTTCACTTGAACACATATATAACCAGAATGTCACGTGTAAACGGTGTATATAGATGGATGGCATGGATAAATGCATGCATCAATGTGGGGCCCACATGTATAGTGGATTTCAAAATCAACCTAATTCGTGCATGGTTATGGGACTAAATGTAATTCCATCCCACCTAATCCCAACCTTTCCTGTCTTCTCCAAATGTTGGATGGAATTGTATGACCCAAATACAATTCTATCCCAGCTAATCTCACCTAATACCTGCGCCAAATGCCCCCTTAGGCTACAAATTAAAAGGCTATGATTAGCACAACGTGGAGCTTCTTAGGGCATGGTCCATCCACAGTTATGCCCCAACTTGTTAATCACTGAGCAACAATCATCTCACCGTACCTCGCATAACTATATATAGGCCTACCATGGTGTTTAACGGCTATCAATTCATCAAATCAAGTGCCTCGCAAGGATCCTTACTCTTGCTCTAGTGGTAAACTCTCAGAAGTTTCAACGCCCAGTCATGGGTTCGAGTATTTATAGGTGGTGAAATACCACTACTGCGTGAGTGTGGGGTTGTGTGTGTAAAAATAAAAAATAAAAAGTGTCTCACAACGATGAAAGGATCCCAAAAAATATTCAGGTGCATCATACAAAGAGAAATGTGTATAATTTTGGTGTGGGTGGACAACCTCAGTGTTGAACGAGGGATGCAGGCCAAATAAGGGGTTGGGTACTTGGGAGCCAATTAGCTATTACTCGGTGACAACTTAGTAGGTGTTACCTAACCATGTGGGGCCACCATGATGTATTTGTTGTATATACACACTGGCTATTTGTCTTTCTATTTCAATTTAGGACACAGTCCCAAAAATTAAGAAGACCCAAATCTCAGGTGGACCATACCACTTGAAACAGTGACAACTTTTCATGAAAATCTTTTTGTGGGCCAAAAATATTTTGAATGAATCTGATCATTGTATTTTCCCATTGTATTTTCCCTTTATCCATTTCTTTTTGACATTATCAACAGCTTGGATGGCAAATAAACATTGAAAAACCTTACAAAGGGTCATTTGGAATTTTTAATGGTGAGACATTCAAAAACCATTGTTTCCTGTGGTGTGGTCCACCTGAGATTTGGATCTGCTTAATATTTGGTATCATGTCCTAAAATAGGTCGGAGAAACGGAAGAATATATAACATATCATTAGGTGGACCCCGTGGTAACAGTAACGCCCACTAATCTGTTACCCGGGTAACACTTAATCAGCTCCCTGTGTTTTTCAGTAACATTGCTGAGGCCATGATGCATGCAAAGGCATATCAAAAGGGGATCCACTACCGTTTAAAAATTGAGGTTTAACAGGGCATCAATCTCCATGGTCTGTTGGGCTCATGAAGTTATGTGGCTCTCTCACTATGATATACGTGTTATATCAACACTGTCCATCCATTTTAGAACATAGGGGCGGATACAAGCCTCTGGTGGACCACACCATCGAAAGCAGTGTGATGATGAGGCACACTATTGAAAACTTGCGGAGAGGCTAATGAAGTTTTGGTTCAAGCTGATATTTATACTTTCTTTTGGTGCAGGACTATATGACTTTATAAATAGATTAGACTAGGTGACTTTAATTATGAATAGATTAGATGGAAAATAAAAATCGGTTTCAACGGCTGACATCATTGCCATGGTCGGTGCTCCGTGGGACCCACATGATGTATGTGTTTCATCCATGCCGTCCATCTATTTTTACAGATCATTTTACGGTATGAGACCAAAAATGAGGTATATCCCAATCTTAAGTGGACCACATTACATGAAACAGTGTTTAATGAGTGTCGACCATTAAAAACCATTTTGTGGCCATAAAAGTTTTGGATCAAGATTATTTTTGCTTTTTCCCTTCATCTGGGCCTGTATGACCTAATCAACATATTAGATGTCAAATAAATAGTACAGTGGGCCTTAGGAGGATTTTAATGATAGATATCCAACCATTATTGTTTTCATGTGGTGTGGTCCAACTGAGATTTATATACCTCTCATTTTTGGAACCGAGCCATAAAATGATATGTAAAAATGGATGAATGGAATGGATGAAACACATACATCATGGTGGGGCCCAC
Organism: Magnolia officinalis; assembly: GCA_021015155.1. Taxonomy (NCBI): domain Eukaryota; kingdom Viridiplantae; phylum Streptophyta; class Magnoliopsida; order Magnoliales; family Magnoliaceae; genus Magnolia; species Magnolia officinalis. The sequence goes on along the minus strand of JAJHSJ010000018.1, from coordinate 29,116,857 downwards.
AGAGCACAGACCACCAGCCCCGGGCCGGGCTGATGTCAGGGTGAGTAGCCAATCCGTTTCCGGGTATATAACACGTACGTAACAGAACTTGGTTATGTAAACACACATGCACCGCCACCTCGCCAATCAATCCGCTTCCGCTTATTAGGTACTGGACGCGGATTTCCTGCGAAAGGCTTTCGCATGAAGTTCCTGCGCTGGAATCAGGTATGGCCAACTGTGATGATTTTAAGAAATCTTATCTGCACATACGTTTTGTGAGTTCATTTTAAGATATGAGGCCAAAAATGGACCGTACCCAATTCTAAGTGGGCTGAAAATGTGAGAATTGAATTTCGATAGTTAAAATATTAGTGGGTCACAGAAGTTTTGAATCATTCTAATTTTATTTTTTTTTAGTTCATCCTAGGAATTAAGTTATTAACGGTATGGATGGCATAAAAACATCACCATAAAATCCAAGGTTTCAACGGTAACAATTTCTGTAACCACCTTTTCCTTTAGTACGGCCCACTTGAGTCATGGATCCTGGTCATTTTTGGTCTCATAGCCTAAAATGAGCTTACAAAATGGATGGACAGGGTGGATTCTATATAAACATCATGGTGGGCCCCACCTGGTTCCCAGCATTGGAATTTCCTGCGAAAGGCTTTAGCAGGAAATCCCTAGGTACTTAACGTATTTGACAAGTGTACAAATATGTGTGGAACTTTACACCCAGATCCATAGCTCAATTGGCAGACTGAACGGAGATACACTTGAGGTCTTGGTATCAATCCCTAGTGGGGGTGGCTAGCATGGTGGTGTTTGATCGACATGGGTGTGCACTAACAAACTAACCCAATAAAATGATTAAAATAATTTTTTTTTTTTTTAAAACGTGGAACTTTATCGGAATCCAACCCCCTTCATGAGTAAGCTAACTCACGTGCACCGGAAGTGATTGGCTGGTGTGCTACACATCACCAATATGGGTGGTGTGGGTCAGGGTCGAGCGTAGACAAGTTGACACTGGTCAAGTTTCGAGTTGTACGAACTGGTGTACCACCCCCACCAATATAGCTGGTGTGGGTACGTGTGGTGCGAAGACGATAGCTAACACTCGGAGTTGTACCAATGGTTCAAAGGAAATCAAAGTTACATGGATATATGGATCACACAATGATTTATTTATTTATTATATCCATGCCGTTCATCCATTTGACGAGATCATGAGCTCAAAAATGAGTTATATCTAAAGCACAAGTAGACCATACTACAACTTGCAGTGGGACAATGATTCTCGCTGTTAAAATATTTGTACGGCTTATCACGATGTTTATGTTGAGAAGTTATACGGAAATAATATTTTTTATAAAATATCAAAATAAAAAATATTCTGAAATCAGGACAGGCTGAAGCATGTATTAAAATGTTGTTATTAAAACATTATTTGCTACTAAAGTAAATTGAGTATGCTGAAAGGTTACAAGCAAATTGCTCCTAGGATACGACGAGCCTGGTGTGGATCCGCATTCAGCAAACACGAAGACCCACTAATGAAACTCTGTTACACAATTTCTGGCAGAAAATAAAAGGAAAAATCTCAGAGAAATGAGAAGAAGCAATGTGAATTAGACCACTGCACTGGTCAGTTATTCAGCTAATGGTTCGGATGAACCGTTCTAGACCATACCGCTGGTCTGTACTGCAGGCGATGGTTCAGATGAACCTTACTGGAACTTGTGGTTTATAAGAGAGAATATGGTTCGTATGAGTCTGTTGGAGTATGTCGTGATGGTTTGGAAACCCATCCAGGCCCGGGAGTTATGGTTCAGGGAATTTAATCCAAATGACTATTTCTAGCTATTGGGAGAAACTAGCCGTTGCATGTGCTGTAACAGCTAATGGTCAACAATCAATTGCATGTGTTGTAATAGCTAATGGTAGCACCGATTCGTATAAGGTCGCGAAGGAGCGACTCTCTGCGATACGATGCAGACGTGCGAAGTGCGCCACTAGCGCTTCTACAGCCACACTACTTCACATGCCCGCCCACGCCCTCGTACCGAACCCGCGTGCGGGCATACAAACCCGATTCTCCTTGGATTAGATAGGTAAACATTACAATACTCCACTATTATCATATATACATAAATATTCCATCTCTTTTTCCAACGTGGGACTATTCCCTTTTTCAAAATATTTTATTTAAAATATATTAAAAATCAATACTTTTCAACCATTTGTTTTCCATACAGTATGTTGATAAGGTCACAAATATTATATTGACCTAAAACTTTTGTGACTGTCAAAATGGTTTCAATGCTAGACGATCAATCTCCCCAGTATTTTGTAGTGTGGTCCACTTGATATTTATATCTATTTTATTTTTCAACTCAAGCATTACAACCAACTCGCCAAATGGATGGATGGTATGGATGTAACACATACCTGGTGATAGGACCCACCGAACTTGGTAACGTAAACACACCACACTAGCCAATCGCTTCTCACGTGCACCTTGGATTTGACAGATCATGAAGCTCTTAAACTTAGGTAGGCCATGGCCTTGTAAAAGTTGGGATGGAATGCCACCGTTAGTTTTGTTTATGGCCGCTTTGGTTTTTATATGCCATCAGGTTCATTCATCTAATGCGATCGTGTGACTCAGAAAGAATTAACCAAAACTTAGGTGTGCCATACAACGTGAATTAAGAGGTTTCAGGTATAATGTTAAGAGTGGCCGAGCTGAGATTTGAATCAGCCCAATTTCTAAGATCAAGGCTAAAGAAGGGGTGATGCAGCTGATGGACGGCGAGTAGAGCTATACACGAGTCGAGTAGAGTCGAGTATCGCCCTACTCGTACTCGGCTCTTAACGCCCGAGTGCTGCTCGTACTCGACTCTACTCGGCCAACGAGTAGGGCCCCCCTGCTCGTACTCTACTCACCCGAGTACGAGCCGAGTACGAGTAGTAAACGAGTAGAGTTGAGTCCGAGTTTTCAAGTCGAGTCCGAGTTTTCGAGTCGAGTCCGAGTAAGAGCACACGAGTTGAGTACTGAGTGCGAGTTTTTGAGGCGAGTTCGAGTCCGAGTCACAAATATATTAACACAATATCAGGTTAACACAAATATATTAACAAATACAGGTTACACATATATTAACACTATATTAACAAATATCAGGTTACCACAAATATATTAACACAAATATATAACAAATATCAGGTTAACACAATAATTAACAACTGATTAACAATTCTATATTAACACAAATATGAAATATTTTAACAACTGATTAACAAATTATATTAAACAAATTCTATATTAACACTGATTATCCACTGAATATTTAGGGAAAATACCAATATCAGGTTAATTCCAAAATTATGTTAAACAATTCTATATTAACATATATTAAACAATTTCTAAAAATAAAAAATAAAAAATCCACACATTATCGGGCAAGCTGGGCAGGAACGACCGGCAGCTGCGTGCAGGGTAGGGCGATTACAAGTGGCAGCCTGGCAGGGACGATTTTAAACCGGATGACTGGCAGGGACGAGCTCCGTCACCGGACAGGGGCACCGAATAGGACGCAAGGACGAGCGGCAGGGTCTAGCACCGCCGAACAGGGGACAGGGGCGAGTGTGAGAGAGAGAGAGAGAGGGAAGAAGAGGGACGGCAGGAATCCGGACGAGCGCTGGAAGAGGGAGGGGAGAGAGAGATGGGTTTTTTTTCAAACGGGCGGGAGAAGGGTTTGGGCGCTCACTGGTTGAAAATGATGGGTGGGTGGGGTAGAGTTTTTTGGGACAAGGGCGAGTAAGAGAGAGAGAGAAGGAAGAAGAGGGACGGCCGGAGTCCGGACGAGCGCTGGAAGAGGGAGGGGAGAGAGAGAGGTTTTTTTTTTCAAACGGGTGGAAAGAAGGGTTTGGGCGCTCGCTAGTTGAAAATGACAGGTGGGTGGGGTAGGGTTTTTTGGGCGCTCGGCTACTTGCTCTGGTTGAAAATGAAAAACGGGTGGGTGGGTATTTTTTGGGTGGGCTTATATATAGAGGAACGAGTTGAGTACGAGTTGAGTACTGAGTCGAGTACCGAGTCGAGTACCTCTAGACTCGTACTCTACTCGTTATGTAAACGAGTCGTGGAAACCCGCTCGTACTCGGCTCTAACTCAGATGAGTCGAGTATTCTGAGTCGAGTCGAGCGAGTACTAAAGCCTTAGTCTGCTCGTGTACAGCTCTAACGGCGAGGATTTCACGTACGTTAAGTTCTTCTTAGAGAAATTTAGGACTGTGGACCCCACCTTTTAGCCAGCTATTTTTATGAAAGAAGACAAACCTTCTTTTGCAACTTAGACCTGCACGTGCGGATTACAAATTTCAGGACGAAAATACCCCTCCTTTTTGCATACTCTTTTAACTGCTGCTGCTTTTCAGCGTTGCTTTCACTCCCCTTAACGAAAAAAATAGGTGCTTCCCCTACACTCTCTTCGAACGAAGAAGTGAAGTACGAAGGGTTTTCTTCTCATTTTCCTAACTGAAATCTTTGTGAAGCATCTAGATATTTATCTAAATATCATTATTCTACATTTTCCATATTTCATCTTAGCTAGGGTTACATGAAATCCAACGAACTGGTTGCATCTCCTTGAAAAGGTTCAAAATATTCCCTCACTCCAAAGCACCTCTCTTCAACCTGCATTTGACCGGTACTGCGACAGTCGGAGGTATAGATCTTGAAAAAAAAAAGTTACACTCATAAAATGGCATTGCATACAAAGTTTGATCAATTCCATGTGTTAAGCTTAGTCAATTTCATGCGTTAAGCTTAGTTAATTTTATGTGTTGATCGATTGAATTCATGTCAAACTTGCTCAATTCAATTTGAAGCTCACCCAATTCTATGTTAGGGCTCACTTGATCTGATGTTACGCTCGCTGAATTCCATGTTTACCCTGCTCAATTTCATGCTAGGATTGCTCAATTTAATGTTTGTCCAGCTTAATTTCATGTAGATAAAGTCAACTTAATGTTTGGCTCGATAAATATCATACTAGGTTCACTCAATTTAATGTTTGCCCAGCTTAATTTCATGGTAGATAAGGTCAATTTAATGTTTGTCGCGATAAATTTCATGCTAGGATCGCTTAATTTAATGTTTGCTCAACTTAATTTCATGGTAGATAAGGTCAATTTAAAGTTTGCCACGATAAATTTCATGCTAGGATCGATCAATGTAATGTTTGCCCAACTTAATTTCATGGTAGATAAGGTCAATTTAATGTTTGTCGCGATAAATGTAATGCTAGGATTGCTCAATCTATTGTTTGTCTAGCTCAACATTATTCTATGCTCGCTCAATTTACAGTTTGCCCATTCAATATCCATGCAATGCTCGCTCAATTTAATGTTTGCCCAGCTCAATATCATGCTATGCTTGCTCGAATAAATGTTTCGCCAACTCAATATCACGCTATGCTCGCTTGAAATATTGTTTGCCCCGCTCAATTTCATGCTTGCCCCACTCAATTCCTAGTCTGCCTCGCTCAATTTCATGTTTGCCCCACTCATTTCCTAGTTTGCCCAGCTCAACTTCATGCCTGCCCCGCTCATTTCCTAGTTTGCCCCGCTCAATTTCATGCTTGGCCCGCTCAATTCCTAGTTTGCCCCACTCAATTTCATGCTTACCCTGCTCATTTCCTAGTTTGGCCCGCTCAATTTCATGCTTGCCTCGCTCATTTCCTAGTTTGCCCCGCTCAATTTCATGTTTACCCCGCTCATTTCCTAGTTTGGCCCGCTCAATTCCATGCTTGCCCCCGCTCATTTCCTAGTTTGTCATGCTCAATTTCATGCTTGCCCCGCTCATTTCCTACTTTGCTCCGCTGATTTGCATTGCTTTCCCGCTCATTTCTAGTTTGCCCCGCTCAATTTCATGCTTACCCCGCTCATTTCTATTTGCCCGCTCAATTTAGTTACTTTGCCCTGCTCAATTTTATGCTTACCCGCTATTTCCTAGTTTGCCCCGCTCAATTTCAGGTTACTCCCACTGAATTTCTATTTTGACCCGCTCATTTTCAGGTTGCCCTGCTGAATTTCAGGTTACTCCCGCTGAATTTCTATTTTGACCTGCTCAATTTTCAGGTTGCCCTGCTGAATTTCATGTGTGCTCCACTCAAACTGATAATGCCTCCATCGCTCAATGGCATGATAGATAGCGTCACAAAATTAAACAAGCACCACTTGAAACCATTCGTTAACGACGAAAGTCCTTCATTATTTAATCGAGTTTTATCATATGGCATGGTTCCATTGATTTATGATTCACTGATAATGTGTCATTGTATTGGTTTTCAGATAATGGCTGCAAGAATCATGTGCTCTTTTGGCGGGGAGTTAGAATTTGAAAACAAGCGATACTCGTACACGGGTGGAACATCAAAACAAATGACGATACGTCTCGAGACTACATACGAGGAGCTTCGATCTATAATTTACAAGATTATTAAGAGCAGACAAGAAGATTGTGATATTAGGATGAAAGTATTGAATCCTTGCACTAACGAATCAATGCCTCCAATCGAAATTGAAGACGACGATGACGTCAAAGAGTTCTTGTCTTACCAGTTTGAGCATTCGAATAAATTCAACTCGTTAGTCATCGAAACAATCCAACACATCAATATCACAACATAAGTGGTCAGTGTGGCTGATGAGTATGGCGTGGAATTCAAATACAATCCTCTCCATTACAAGTGGTAGTAAGCAATGATCAATTACCCGAGCCACCGCAAACATTAAACGTCGTGACTATGCAAGTCAGTGGTGCAGTTGACATTAAAAGTAATTATGAATACAAGACACCGCCATTAGCATCAACAGCGGATCTACCATCATCATCCACCATCCCATCTGTGCGTGTAAGCGACATTCCGCTTCGAGACCTTCCCGATACATCAAACCTCATGACTCGTCAAGCTCTCGCGCCATTTGAAGATGATGCATTCACCAATGCAAGAATGTTGGAATATACTGATTTGTTATGTGAACCGACTGATATACCTGTTGAGCAAACGTTTAAGGATAAGAGTCGGTGTCAGTATGTTTCGAGTCAATTTGCAATTTGGAATAATTTCCAGTATAGAGTAATATACTCAAATTTCAGGAGATTTACCGTGGTGTGCTTCGAAGATGCATGCGAATAGAGGGTTCATGCATCTTGGGAGAATGATACGGGTATATTCAAAATATGGACCTATGAATTAAAACACACGTGCTGCATGGCATGGATGAAGAACGATTACCGGCAAGCCAGCAGTAAGCTAGCGTGTGATCTAGTTATTAGCCGCATTGAACAACGCCTAGGGTGGAGGCCAGCTGACATTATCTTCGTCATGCAAGAGAAATATAATATTCGTATCAGTTATTGGAAGGCATGGAAAGCTAAGGAGCTTGCAATTAATCACGTGATGGGGTCTTACGAAGACTCGTACAATCAACTCCCTTTGTATTTGCATGAGTTGAGGAGGGCCAACCCAGGGACAGTTACTGCCTTTTCTGTAAACCAACAAACTTTGAGGTTCGAGAGATTTTTTCTAGCTCTCGGACAGTGCATACGAAGTTTTCAGAAATCATTGCGGAGGGTATTGGCTTTTGACGGGACACACTTAAAGGGCAAATACAAGGGTGTGTTATTCATCGCCACGGCCTTAGATGGGGACAATCATATATTTCCACTTCGTTTAGCATCAGGGAATCAAAGAACAGCAGTAGTTGGAATTGGTTCCTTACCTACCTTAACAATGTGTTAGGGTCTGTGGAGGGTCTTGTCATTATATCCGACCGACATAAAGGTCTAATGAAAGAGGTTCTCCAAGTCTTCCCATGTGCAATCCATGGGTATTGTGCGTACCACATCTATAGAAACTTGGTGGACACTTTTAAGGACAAGTCGTTGAAGATGTATTACTGGATGGCTATGAAGACTTACAGGAAGGCCGAATTTGAAAAAATAATGCATGATATCGAAATGGCCAATCCCCCAGTCATGCATGGCTGACAGAAATCAGGTACGAGAAATGGGCATCTTCGCACTTTCCACGAAGAAAATTCAACTTGGTCACGACGAACATTTCTAAGTGCGTTAATGCCCTTTTCAAAAAAGCACACGAATACCCAGTTACGAAATTGAAAGAAGTTGTAATACTAAAGATACAGGAATTGTTTTACAAGAGACGAGAATCTGCGGCATCATTTGTGGGTCGATTGACACCATGGACGGAGAAACAGTTAAAGGATATCGTGAAGAAGGTGCGAGATGTTCGCTGCCATGCTATTTCTCGATATGAGTACTATGTCGTTGGAAATTATAACGATACGATGAAGCTCAGTGAGTTTTCATGTACATGTCGTGAGTTTGGCGTGAAGGGGTACCCTTGCATGCATGTCCTGTCAGCCTGCATAAACTACAATCTGGATCACTACTTATACTGCTCCCCATTCTACACGGGACATAATTACTTGGCCACGTATAGTGAATCGGTGTATCCAATATGCGACAATAGCGAGTGGAAAATTTCAGCAGGGATGAAGGAGTATTGCGCGCAGATTAAACCCCTAAGACAGATGAGGTCAACTGGAAGACCCAAAAAGCTTAGAATTTCATTGCGTGGGGAGGAATCGAAAACAGTAAAGTGTGGGTGATACAAACAAATAGGGCATAATCGTCAGTCGTGCAAGTTTTCGATACCCGGTGTGTAGCATATCGTGTAATTTATGTAATTTATGTACTTTGTATGATACATACAATTGAAAGTTATATATTGCTCCTAGTTGATCTTCATGTATAACATATCGTGTAAAAATGCACCAATTGTCAGCCCTATCTATACATGCATTCCATAATGCCCCCTTGTATTGTAAAAAGAAATTATCCACTATATTACCTGCATAACAAGGGTGACATCTGGATAATCAACACTGCGTGCAAATACATCAGAAGTCAAAAGAATAAGACCTTTTGACTTCCGGAACTCATCTCCAACCCTGGTTCTATAGCTCTGCGGCTTTTTAGAATGGATCTCCCGCACATTTAGGTTCAACTCGGATTGAAGGTTAGCAACCAGTCTTGTGACCATTGCAATAGTACAAAAGACAAGAAACTGCAATTAACTTCGACTGGTATAAACCAGAGGTTGCGGATTGAAGAATCTTGGCAAGAGGAGTAAAATTGATTCCCGTAACTGTTACGAAGTAATGATGCATACCTTATGGTCAATATCTTCTGATATATGCTCTATGAGAATGCTATATAGTTCTGAAAAATGCGTGTCAAAAGGGGCAACTAAATGTGTCTGTCTGATCTAAGTCACAGTCCACATTGAAATATTTATGGAAAAAGCAACTGAATAGGTTGAGCCACCCATCTAAAAAAATTTGTCATCACCAATCAAGAAGAAATCATGCATATGCTTTACCTGTGAGTGTGTCTCCTCATACTTTATATGATACATACAATTGAAAGTTATGTATTGCTCCTAGTTGATCTTCATGTTTCTCACGTTAGAACATGTTGAAGGAATCTCACCACTTAGCCCATTGCTATCCATGCATATGTTAAAAGCAAGAACAGATCATTAATCCAATTAGAAGATTTCTTACGCTCTTATTAGCTAAGGATTCCACAAACTGATTGGATGAACTTAATTGAAAGTTCAAATAAACCATTTAGTTCTCATCGATGGGCAACCACACCTTTCCACCTATTTTCCGGTGCCTGTCTGTCCGTATGCGAAGATGCAGGCACTGTAACCATCAAAGGCAGATTTAATCATTGGCTCAACTTTGGAAAAAAAAAATTCTTCTAAAAGTTTTCAAGAACACATCCAACTTAACAATTTTACATTGAGAAGCAACTGTAAAACTGCATTTATAACAACAGATGAATGGGACCTCCTTCATACCTAAAGATAGAGAGATTCAAATTAGGTCCCGAGTGCCCCATCAACAAGGCATCCAACCATATCAATGGTCCCAATCAGCATACACGTTTGCGATGGGTGTGGTGGTAGAGCAACACCTAATAGAACTTCACGAAGCACAACATAATAGCATCTCTCTATGCCACATTGCGTCATTCAGTACAAAATCGTTATGCATATTATTGCATCACAAAGCACAATTAACATAAAGATTATCTGAAATCATTTGCTAATGTGGAGTATAGATAATCAGGAAGGAACATATGACATGGCTTTAAAGAAAATGCCTTTGATATATAGAAGGATACCAAATTACTACTTCAATGAATCGCTTATAACAGATAGAAGGATCAATTCCATGTTGAAGTTATAGTTCGGGTTTAGGCTAATTTTGCCTTAGATCCAGCTTTCCTGCATGATTTCTTTTGATCATGGTCATCCATGAAGGTATGTCACTTATTCTACATAAATCATCAATTAGTCTAATTTTTCAAGGAATCCTTGGAGAGTTCACTAGCCCTGATGAACAGTTTGGATGGGTGATGGAAATGCCAATGAGGTGATTGCAACTATAACCAATCCTCTAGTGGGTCACCCCACCATTATAACAGGACACCTTTAAATACCTGGCCAGTACAACTATTGAATGGGGAGGCCCCACATGAATTTGAAGGTTTTTGGGCAGTTGTCCATTGTTCTCTATGGTGTGGCTGATTGGATTGGTCTGTCTTTTAAGGCATCCTATTTCACAGTGGGAATGTGACCCTACGGGACAGTTTTCATGCCAGATTTCCACATCCATGACAAGATAACAGAACCCAAAAGGCCAAAACAGTGCTGTCCTTTTGACAATTTAAAAATTCTCAAAAAAAAAAAAAGGAAAATAACTTACCAAAAGATAAATATGAGAGATACCAAAACATTGATGACAACATATAATAATCGGTATGAATCAAATTCAAACCAAAACAAGGCAAACCAAGACAAATTAAGACACACCCAAAACAACTCTACCCTTATACCTCCAAAAAAATTTTAAATAATAATAACAAGGCAAAGCAAAAATGCCCATTACTTGCACACCCATGACAAAAGAACAAAAACCCAAAATAGCACTATCCTTATGAAAAATTTAAAAAAAAAATACAAAAAAAAAAAAAAAAAAGGAAATACCTTGCTAAGAGAAAAATGAGAGATAGCCAAAACATCAATGCACCGGAGGCGCATCTTAGTAGGAGGGGAAGGGAAGAGGGTTTAGAAGCTCACCATTGTTGTTGCTACCATTGTTGTTGTTGTTGCATTAATCGGCATTCCTAATAGAGAATAAAATGCTATAATCGGCATTCCTAGACCACGAAAGCAAGCAAACCTGTAATGTGCAAGGTAGTAGAGTTCCTGGATGGGTAATTTGTCTACTGCTGAGAAGAGATCGAGAGCATGAACGGGATATATAACATGTATCAAGTAATCTTGTTGTGATCAGATCCAAATTTGAAATTTCTCATTGTATAATAAAAATATATAATATGTAAGGGAAACATGAAATAGTTGAATCTTTACTAAATTCAAGGAAAGAAATCATATATGCACTTCATTATGCACATTGATAACTATCTGAAACCTGACTGGAATCAATCAGAGCTAGAAGATAATAAGCATCCAAATGGCATCAAATGCAGCAAGTTCACATATCATGAGAAAACATATAAAATTGCCAAGCAGACAACAAATTCATAACACCACATACTGTAATCACAAAAGTCATGAGGTGAAGATGCAAGATCAGCGAGGAAGTTCATTTATAATCACACTTGGTTGTTGTCAGAGATAAATAATTTGAACGGGCCATGGTGAGGCCATGGGCAACATGGTTCACCTAAAAAGAATTTAGATGGCGAGCTGTAGTAAACTTAAGGCCAGGCTGAGTTCTTTTTTCAGTTTTGTCGAATGGGCAGATTGATATAAGAGTGACAGTTTGGTGTGGCAGAGGATTGAGGGGATAGTTTATGAACAATGAATTCTTTGATAAAAGTGTATAATATGTATGAGATTCTTGAGTCCATCTACAGTCCAGAGGAAGTGCATAAATAAATTTCATCATAACACCGAATACTATAATCAAAATAAGTACCCCAAGTTTAGGCACTAAAATCATAGTCCCCTGCATCAGTCAAAGTAAAATTAACGCCACTATTTAAAGAATCAGTTCGACAATAATATCTGATAGGCTTAGCATCCCAAAAAGATACTTGATGCACAAGCCAACAGACATGACTAAATGCAGTCTAGCCGGACGGACCGTCATCTGGTGGAGCGACATCATCACGCCGACAGGTGATTATGGCAATAAGGGTGTCAATCTTATGCTCGACCCATTCCATACCCTTCTGGATGGCCTCAGAAAGCCGTTCCAGTTGCGTGAGTCGTCTGTCCTGCTCATCCATGTGCCTGATAATGTATGTCCTGCGGTTATGGTATGGCATCCTTCGACTAGTATGACCATACGAGGATCATGGCTGCTCTCCCTCTGTAGGATAGTCGGTATTGGCTGCCTCTGTCTCAGCCGCGTCCGTCTCTGCAGTCTCTGTCTCCGCTGCCTCTGCTTCTGTCTCTCCCATAAAATCTTCACTGCACCTTGCTGATGTCGATGCCCCTTTCAACCCCAGTTTCATGCCCTTGATGTTGTTTTGTGTAAACATTTTCACGGGTCTGGGTCGGTCAGTGGTAGGCATCAAGCCAACATGACAAGAGAGTAAACGTAATAGGTGTGGGAATGGAATGGCATCCCTTCTCGTGGTGGCTATGCTGTCGGCGATTAGTTGAGTAATGATGGTGGGCAGACACGGAGGAATACCAGGACAGATGCTGTATAGAATGTCTAACATATACGAAGTAATGTCGGACCTGTTCGAGTCCCTTGGATAAACATTTGAGCAGAAGATATTGTGTAGCACCTTATACTTGGCTTCCAGGTGCGTTGCTCTCAGTGCATTACCCTTATTCCACGGAACATTCTGACCGTTACAAAAATACTTTGTCATTTCTGTCCGTACAGTTGGGTCATCGATGTCGTGATCAGTTAAGCCTCGAGCTGTGACTGGAATCCCTAAAAGTTGTGCAACTACCCCAGTATTAATGGTGGTGGAGTTCTCTCCAATGGTCACCTAAAATGAAGGAGGGTGCATTACCGGCGAGTGACAATATGATAGAAATATGATCACTTGCTCATTCTGAACCATCCCTCCAAAATCTAAGATGATACTCCACCCAACATTCTCCAAAATCTGTGGAATCTCAAACTCAACGATGCACACTCGATCGACCTTTTTCTCATATACAATTTTTCGGGCGGGATATTTGTCGTACATGTTTGCAAGAGGAGGAGGAACCTGTGGGATCAGTTGTTCCGGTTGGATTGGTTGAGGGGGGGTCCTGAATTGGAGCACTCCTGTGAGTCTGTTCCTCTGTCCGTTCCGACCTAGGTCTTGATCGGATTTTTGCACGAACTCCCCTGGATGACTCTCCAACTATAGGCTTTTTTCCTTTATCCTTAGTCATTATGACTGTTGCGATGATATTACATGTTTCAAATAAAGGAAATGATAAAGTAAACTCGAAATTGAGAATAGATATACCAATCCAATTCATGATTTATCATTGAACATTTGAACTAATGTATCTATATAAATCATCTAACGATTATCCGCATGGGCAATTGTAGCACAACCTGTGGTTGCTGGACACTTACAACCCTAATTCGATACATATTCCCGCGTGCAATCCATCATCATTGTTTCGACAAGAAAACAAATGTATTTGATTTGGGGGATTTATTTAATGATAACAAAGAAGGAATGAGAGAACATTTATCACATTTATTCTGAGTTCATTTACATCCTCGGATTCCCTTGATTCTGAAAACAAAGTACAACAATCAAAGTCTTCCATATAGAAATTTCGGCAGTATTCCGACGCTATTTCGGTCATCTCCTAGATACTTAGGAGGAATTGCAGATCTGATCAACTCGTCTTCAATGAGATGGAGCATCCTTCTAGTCATTCTTCCTTGAAATATGAAGTAGCCCGTTGAAGTGTGGCCAGGCCCTAAGGAAATCAAGCCGATCATGCTAAACGGGCCTAAAAAGTCTCCTAGAATGTAAGATCATGGGGTTTCCACCGTCCGTTCAGCCTGAAACTTTATGTGCAGCATTAGAACCACAAATTAGCCATACACGTTAAATTTCAGCTCATGAATCCTTTTGTAAATGGCCAAACTGACAGATCAGCCCATGAAATCTTAATTTGTGGCCCACCTGATATCTGGATGTGCTTCAAACTCGGTCTCAACACGTTAAATAAGCTGAAAATGCAGATGGACGGAGCAGATTTCCCAAGAACATCACGTTGAGACCACATGTACGTCGCATGTACATGAAGTCGAAGTGCATCGACCGTGCACGAGATTTCCCAAAGTCAGTCAGCGGCTGCTGACCGACTTCTTCTTCTTCAAATTTCAAATACACACAGCGTCTTTACTGCAATCACCGTTTTTGTGTAGTGGGGTCCACTCACTACTCCATTGAGTGATCTGAACCGTCCATTCTCTTCATAGGATGGGCATTACCCTCACCTAGCTCTTTTTTTTTGTCTCCATACAAGTGATTACACGATCTTAACCGTTGAATACGGAATGGACGGCGGAGTAGATAACCTTGCGGGCCACGCTGATTTCATTTCAAAAGCGGTCCTTCCTTAGTGGTTTTTTCGCCCTGAATTCAATGGATGGAGTGGATTTTCCATGAATCTTCAATAAACGGGCCACCGAAATTCATAGAGTCGACGTACATCGACTCTGTCTCAAAACAGAGCTTCCGTCCTTTTGTTGTGGGCCTTCATCATGCAGCAAATGACTAATCTGAGTCGTTCATCTGATAGAGGGAGAAAAAACCAATCAGGAAGACGGCAGACGGTGTGGATCTCTCAAAAGACAGCTCCAATGGGCATCATAATGGAAGAAAACTGGTTTTCCTACTCTGTTTACACAATGGAAGAAAACTGAGGATCCGCCCGGTTGCGCGGTCCGCGCAACGGAATTCTTTCCTCGGACAGCATAACGGGACACATGGCCGACAGAATCATCACTTAGACTGATTCCCGTCTCTGTTACGCGGTTCGGCGGACCAGTAACTTTGGTTGCGCGATCCGCACAGCGCTATTCTTCCTTGCGCGGCTGGTGGAATGGCATCTTTCAGTTGCGCGATTGGCGCAACAGTGATTTTCATTGTGCGGTCTACGCAACAGCACTTCTCGTTGCACGGTCCGCACGACAACACTTCTCTCTCTCCTCACTTCCTCTTCTTCATATCTTGGTCCACCAAATGATCCAACCCATCTAATGAATCAAGGAGGGGTATTTATAAGCCCCACCTCTCTTAGAAAGTGGTGATCACCACTACTTATCCCTTCACATTTGGACATCTTACTCTCTTGAACTATGGTGTCCACCAAACTCCCTTTTAAACGGTGGTGTACAACCTCTCTTTACTAAAATGACACTTGTGCATGCTTTTATTACCAAAATACCTTTTCTAATCCCTTTTACTGAAATACCTAAACTACCCTTGGACACTGACTTTTACCAAAATACCTAAACTACCCATGGACACTGATTTTTACCAAAATACCTAAACTACCCCCGGAGACTGATTTTTA
This sequence comes from Magnolia officinalis, assembly GCA_021015155.1. Taxonomy (NCBI): domain Eukaryota; kingdom Viridiplantae; phylum Streptophyta; class Magnoliopsida; order Magnoliales; family Magnoliaceae; genus Magnolia; species Magnolia officinalis. Next base: position 29,101,187 of record JAJHSJ010000018.1, on the reverse strand, counting down.
CCGAAATACCCCGGGACATGGAATTTACCAAAATACGCCTGGACATGGATTTACCAAAATAGCCCGACATGGATTTTTGCCAAAATACCCCCGACATGAATTTTTACCAAAATACTCCTGGACATGGATTTTTCTGACCACTGCAATGAGATATTTTTTGTGCCTCAACAATCATTTATACATATTCCACGTGGAAGTAAAATCAATGCTGAAACTAGCCAAACAGAACAATAAAGATCAGGTAAGTCACACCCGCAGTTTAAACGCATTGTTTGCGTTTAAGATACCCTTGGCTCTATGGTTACGTCATAGCTGAATATTGATGGTAATTTTTCCTTATGATGATCCAAACTTTATGGGGCATGAAAAATCCTTCAAGTGGTATCCAAACTGTGGAAAAATGGAAGGAAGATTTACTTCAACATCTCTATTTTTTCTAAAAGTGTGTAGGATCATGGTTCTATAACTCATTTCTAACAGGGTGTATGATCATTTACTTCATAACATCTATATTTTCCGTTTCGATATTAAAATAAAGAAGTTAAAATCCGAATGACAGTTTGAATAATAGAAGAAAGAAAGGTAAAAAGGGGTTTCCATCATCGACAAACTCTGCATTTCATATTGATTACAATGAACACAAACTTACGGAGATCGTATTAGCAGAAATCGCCAAAAGATTAAGGTTGCTAATGTGGAGAAATCCGCTGGAGATGAAGTGAAGGGAAGGTTAGAGAAGAAGTGCAAATAAATGGGCATTTAGTGTAATAAATGATGGTTGACGAAAGCAGTTAATGTTGTGTTTTTTTTTGCAAAACTGATATCCGTCGATATATCGATAGTTTGTCGATGTATCGACAAGTTCCATTTCGATATATCGACAAACTATCGATATATCGTCAAGTTCCATTTCCATATTTGGTTGCTGGACACTTACGGCCCTAATTCGATATTATCGACATAGTGTCGATATATCGTTATGTATCTACAATCGATATATCGAAACCTTGTCGATATATCGTTAAAATATGAAAACGCGTCAAAGCTTACTGGACGATTGTCTTCCACATTCGATATTATCGACATATTGTCGATATTATCAATGACGTACGTCGATACTATCGATCATATGTAGATGATATCGATGACTTACGTCGATTATATCGACGATATGTCGATTACATCGACTTTACATTTCTGATTGTTTTATACGTCGATATCATCGACATGTCGTCAATGTATGCATCGACATCGTCGATATTATCGGTAACGTGTCGGTATATCAAGTAAATATGAATATTTCCTTATTAGTTGTTGGACACTTACATAACTAATTCGATGTTATCTACAACATGTCGATATATCGATATGTTTCTACTATCGATATATCGAGATGTTATCGATATATCGATAAAATATGAATATGCACCAAAGCTTGCTGGACAATTGTCATCCACATTCGATATTATCGACATAATGTCGATATATCGATATGTATCTACAATCGATATATCGAGATGTTGTCGATATATCATTAAAATACGAAAATGCATCAAAGCTTGTTGGACAATTGTCTTCCATATTCGATATTATTGACATGTTGTCGATATTATCGATGACTTACGTCGATAATATCGATGTTATGTAGATGATATCGATGACTTACGTCGAGTATATCGACGATATGTCGATTAAATCGACTTTACATTTTTTATTATTTTATACGTCGATATCATCGACGTGTCGTCAATGTATCCATCGACATCGTCGATATTATCGATAACTTGTCGATATATCGACTCGATATGAAATATTTCGTGTTTAGTTGCTGGACAGTTACAGCCCTAATTCGATATTATCTACAACAGGTCGATATATCGATATATTAGTATTATCGATATATTGATATGTTGGCGATATATCAATGACTTATGTCGATAATATCTTCGATATGTAGATGATATCGACAATTGCATCTTTTGCATTTTATTTTTTTTAAGTTTTTTTTTTTTTTTTGCTTGGGTTTGTTTGTTGTACACACCCATGTCAGTACACTCCCTCCATGTTAGCCATCCCCACTAGGGAACGATACGAAGATGATTAAATTCCATCCTTTTTGGAAGTATTTGAAATTTTGCATTTGTATGAGAACTTGCACTTCTGTGTTCTTGAATTTGCTGTGTGAATAATAGTACAGTACCTTGTTTGCTTTTAGTGCTTGTATTTTTTAGCAACTAGCCAAGGAAGATCATGTGAGAAGATTTCCAGCACATTTTTCGTGTTCTGAACACGAACGTCGATGGAAAGCAGAAGATCATGTTCGCTTTAACCTCCATCAAAGGTATCGGGAGGCGTTTCGCCAACATCGTATGCAAAAAGGCTGATGTCGCCATGAACAAGAGGGCTGGTGAATTATCTACGGCAGAACTGGAGAACCTCATGGTGATTGTTGCCAACCCCCGCCAGTTCAAAATTTCAGACTGGTTTTTGAACAGGAAGAAGGATTACAAGGATGGGAGGTATTCTCAGGTTGTCTCAAATGCACTGGATATGAAGTGGAGAGATGATTTGGATCGACTGAAGAAGAGCAGGAACCATCGTGGTCTGAGGCACTACTGAGGTCTCCGTGTTCGTGGTTAGCACACCAAAACAACAGGCCGCAGAGGAAAGATTGTTGGTGTCTCCAAGAAATGTTGAGTGCTTTTTCTTCTCTTCTTTTTTCAATCAACCATGTTAGATTGGCCTGGTGAGTTGTATTTTGAGTTTTAGAATTGTTTAGTGGTTGTTCCTTCCTGTTTTTGTTTTACAGCCCAGTCTGAGTTGGGTTCTAGTTTTTGCAATATTTGGATCTTTTGACTGAATTTATATTTCCCTATGGGCCCAAGTTATTAGCGGATTATGATGGGTGAAAATCTAAAGTTTAAAAAAAAAAAAAAAAAAGAGAGTAGGTAATTGGTTTATTTTCACTCTCACAATAGATAGTCAAATCACTAAACAAGAATTGTTTATTTTAAACTTCACCAAAGTCTGATATATATATATATATATATATATATATATATATATATATATATATATATATATATATATATATATATATATATGCCATCAGGGGTTGTTTCGCACCATGAATTTAGGGGGTTTGAGGGGATTTCAAATCTCCTAATATGTTTCGCACCATAAGGTAATTGGGGGGTTTCAAATCCAAGGGATTTGAAATCCAAGGTGAAAGCTTGGATTACATTTAAAATTATTTCAAGAGTTGCATGTGTAATGTATGTGAAATTAGGCTACTAATCTATTGGCCACATGGCTCCTCTTCTTAATACGGTGACTCCTCTTCCTCCGAACTAGTTTGGATTGATGCGGATACATAGAAATATGCTTTTGTACACAAGTTGCAGCGAATCCAACCTCTTGCAGAAGATATTATTCAGTCTACTCTTTCCTTCCATGTGGCCTAGGAAGTGACTCAATTCGGGTCATGCCGAGTCGAGTGAGTTGTGTTGTGTTGACTGATACAATGTGTAAATATCGAGACATTGAACTTGATTTAGAGCAATTGCCAAGCATCGAGTTCCATGTGCATTGTACTTGATCGACGAGCATATCGAGACAAACTGAAAATATTGTGGGATAGTATAAAGTTCATTTCATCATTCACTAAAATTACAGAGTATGCTATACATCGAAACTTACACTTCCGGCGAGTATGCAGAAAATTTCCAAGTATATACATTTCAGTGCGAGTTCTTTCTCTAATTACGATAGACTTGAGAGGAATTCAGATCAACCCTCCCAAGGCTATCGTGATTAGAGAAGGAACTCGCACTGAAATGCACATACTTGGAAATTTTCTGCACTCCAAGATTACTGTAAACCTCCGAATAATACATTCTTACAAAAATTTTCTCCCATGCACTGCACAAATATCACCTCTTGACTACAGACAAGCAATCATAAGTTATTGATTTCCTCCAATCGGAGGTGAATTTTTGCATGTCTATTCCCTCCAAGGTGAGATCGCTACATAAAATGTCAATGAATTTCATCACGAATATGCCGCAGTCATAACCATTGTCCTGCTTCGGCGCGGATTCATCGAATCTGACGGTCCACTTCTTCCCTTCAAGCGCAGTACTATCTCAAGTGGCATGGAAGAGAACGGGGAGTGCATCGGTCATATTCTTCATCTTATGCTTGAACTTCGGCATTAGATATATGTATAAGTTATCCACAATAACGATTTCTCTTTCTCTAGGATAGATGACAAGCAAAAACCAATGTGAATTGTCATGATTTATTGGCGCATAAACCTGTCCATGATTCACAAAATAATATATTTATCAGAACATGATAGAACATATAACAGTAAGAGATGATGTTCTGTGACGAGTGCATTACCGGTTCATAACACCAAATCGCTCTGGCATATGGTTTATCTCACTGCCTGACAATTGCGTAGGCCATAGTCAGCTGGCCTATTAGCGACGACCGTTCTGACGCTGAATTGGAGGCCCAGTATGCGATCAAAACCGGCAAACACCCCTCGAGGCTTTGCTGTTACAAACATGATCAAAGTTCAATACATGTAATAAAATAAAATTTTCAAACAGATTAAGGATTGCCGTAATAAACATTTACCGTAAAATACGTAGGACAAAACTTGCAATCCTGAGGATATGCTATTGAGAGGACGTTATGCCTTTTCTCAAGGAAGTCGATGTATGTGTTGATAGCCTAATCAATAGGATAGTACGATTTCGTCATAGATTCATATAACAATTAATTACATGGCAATCGATGCATATAGAGAATAAATTAGTAATGTTTACCTCGCTATCAACCCAGGCAACCTTCATCCATATCGTTCTGAACCATTTCCCCTCTGACATGTCCTTGTTTGCTTCATACCAGTCCTATGTCTCTTTCACCTCCTGTGCGGATAGTATCCTGAAAGGATCCATCTGTACAGGAAATGGTATCGGAGAAGTAGCAAAAGTTGTTACTTGCTCGGGTTCACGAACCGCCCTAGGGGTTGTATCGAATGCAGACAGGGACAAGTATGGAGGAACCTTGTAATATGATGGCTTCGGTATCCTTTTGGTTCTCCTTTCATAAACGGGAGGAGAAGTGGATGCGTGTTCAAGTTTTTTTATCTTCAATATCATTTACTTTCACTCTATTCCTCAACTCCTCACCCTCCTCCTCCATCACAAAACGCCCCCCTACTTAGGACTACCTTCCTTCTCCTTATTAAACTCATCCTTGTCCTTGATGAACAATTCCTTATCCGCCCCAGGGTTGTATCAAATGCAGACAAGGACAAGTATGGAGAAATCTTGTAATATGACGGCTTCAGTATCCTTTTGCCTCTCCTTTCATAAACGGCATGAGAAGTGGATTCATTCCATACATTACCTCTGACATTACTATACGATTGCACATCAAGATCCACATGTCCAAGTTCTTTATCTTCAATATCATTCACTTCTACTCTCTTCCTCAACTCATCACCCTCCTCCTCCATCACATTACGTCCCCTCTGTGTACGACTACCTTCCTTCTCCTTATTAAACTCCTCCATCTCCCTCGCTAACTTTTCTTTGTCCTTGAAGAATCATTCCTTGTCCACAAAGAAGAAATCCTTCTCCCTCCTCAGTAATGTTTTCCTGTCATCAAACAGTGCTTCTTTCCTTCTCATCTCTGCCCTCTCTTTTCTCAATTCGTCCCTCTCATTTTTCAATTCCTCTCTCTCCTTCTTCAACTCTTCCCTCTCAATCATAAATTCCTCCATAAGAACAATATTCGGTATACCACCCCTCGGTCCCTCTCCCTCCATGCCTTTCTCATCACTATCATTTGACTCGTCACCCTCCTCGTGATCAATCTCATTACCCTCCTCATCATCTTCCTGGGTCTCAGTAAGCTACAAAAATATATAGATGGATATGTAAGAGTAAGGATAACTTTACAATGACAGACATGAAATTGTAGTTCATTTCCGTAACATCTCACCTAGAAACTGTCACGCACAGAGCGAACGGCATCTGTTTCCCATTCTCGTAGTGTTGGTTCAATTTCATTACTACTGTTGTCTGCAAAAGAACAAAGAGTAATGTTAAATAAAAAAGCATACACGTCAAGTCAAGCAAAGTAAATTATGGGTATATATATAAACTTACAGCTTTACTCTCGAAAATAACATGTATTCTGTAATACCTCCAACCCTTCCAGCCTTTATATTGAATGAAGCGTGGAATTTGATGCGGAACGTACGAAATAACACAGTTTTGTAGGGCTGGTAATATCTCTACTGCTCATACCTGTTATAATGAAATTGCACCAAGTTAAAAATCCATAATTGACTATAGAGGGAAAACATATACAAAGTAAAAGGTGTTCTTACTTGTAGAGGAAGGACGCAACCACATACAGTGTACCGAGGGGAACTTGATGCAGCAACAGCAAATTCGATTCCTTGCGACATTGTATAGTATCCCAAACTACCCCAGGGATACCTACAGAAATCATCTAGTGAGTCAACTAGGTAAATATAATCCATGTTGCACATGGTTTTCAGTTCGGTTCCCCTAAGAAAGTGCTCCACAACTAAAAGTAGGGCAACCTTCACGACGTCCCCATGCTCATTGGTGTCAAATAATCTCTCAAACACCTCCATTAGTTGCTTCTTTAATACTAGATATTCTTTAAAGTATTTGTCTCTTAATGTACTCGTAGTACAATGATTCTTCGGTACAGTTAGATCTCCAATCTTAAGACCGATAATGAGGGCGAAGTCCATATCGGTAAAGTGCAATCGCTTCCCCTTAATCTCAAATACTAGATCACATTCGTATCTTACAAAAAGAAGGTAAAATAGAGCCCTAAAAATCTAAAGGACGTAACATGCAATAGAAACGAGAAAGAAGATTGCCTAAACAAATTTAGGCGACTATCGTGCTTCTCCACTCCACCCTTCACCTTGTCAAACCACCATGTGAGTGTACACCTACATGTTGGGTTGGGAATTACGACAGAATATTCATCGCCTGCAAAGATGAATTAAAAAACATATCAAACATAAAATTCACAAGATAAACGTTGTGGACAAAATTAGCCTACGTTGAAAAGAATGTAGCATTTCATTAATTTGAACAAGCTTCATATGAAATGGAGATAGAACTGGAATGGGAAATACCGAAAATTGTGCAAGTCAAACTACCAATGTAAGTAAGACAAACTATAATTTGATCGGAACAAACATGAAATTAAGCGGGGCAAACTGCATAATGAGCAGGGCAAGCTAGATATTCAGCGGGGCAAACTATAAAAAATTCAATGCATAATCTCTTGATCAATTTGTATTCCTGATTAATCTAATTTTTTAATTATTCAACCATATCACTTTACCAAGTTCAACATTAGCCAGATTAGTGAACACATATATGTTTCGATGCAACAAGAAGATGTTATTTGTAATTGGTTTTGTTGGTTGGTTAATTGGTCACAATTTCTTCATGAAATGGGTTGGATTCATATTAGATCGAATAAGTACATGTAATCAACTAGGGCAAACATGAAATTGAGCGGGGCAAACTAGAAATTCAGCAGGGCAAACTAGAAACTCAGCGGGGCAAACATGAAATTGCTCAGGGGAAACTAGAAAATCAGCGGGACAAACATGAAATTCAGCAGAGCAAACTATGAATTCAGTGAGGCAAACTAAAAAATCAGTGGGGTAACTTGGAAAATCAGCGGGGCAAACATGAAATTGAGCAGGGCAAACTAGAAAATCAGCTGGCCAAACATGAAATTGAGCGGGGCAAACTAGAAATGAGCGGGGCAAACATGAAATTGAGCGGGGGGGAATATGAAATTGAGCGGGGCAAACTAGAAAATCAGCAGGACAAACATGAAATTGAACGAGGCAAACTAGAAAATCAGCGGGGCAAACATGAAATTGAGCGGGGCAAACATGAAATTGAATGTTGCTTTGGTTGCTTTGGTAGTTCACATGGTTGGAGTTGGGTATAAAGAGTCCTCCATGTAGAAACCTATGCCATGTACTTCCTAAAAGCCAACCCAAATTCACAAGAGAAGACTAAGATAATAATGGTGATGATGATGCATTTGTAAATTTATACACATATACAAACATACATACTTATAAATATATATAAATATGCATATGCACATATAGATACAGATACAGGCATGTGGTTTTGATTGTATATGACGATCACACAATGCAATTCTTGAGATTCCGGAAAAGTCCGTCTTTTTCATAGTCAACCATCAATACCACTTAAGACCTATCACTTGCCATGAAAGAGAAAAAAACAACAACATGTGAATTTGTTGCAGACCCAAGCCAGAGAAAAAACCAACAACATGAAAGAGAAAAAACCAACAACAAGACAGGCCTAGAAACTCGACAGTCCATTGCCATCTCATGAGATCCCCATGCCATCCCTTCTTTTAGTGAAGTAAATTATACAAATCTTATGGGATGCCTATCAAACAAAGATCAAACTGAGGACTAATTCGATTTCCATGATAAATGAATTAGATTATGGAACCAGCCAAGGAAAACGTACCTAAATAAGACTTTTATTTCACTACTAAACTATGGAGGTGTCCCAAAAGAATATTTTATGGATCTTCTGAGGAATGCTTTGAATGATGCTCGAAATGTTCGTTTCAATAAGCACATTGCATTGAGAGGTATGTTTTCTACTTAAGACTTATTTGATGTGTTGTTGAAAGTGAGATGAAATCAGCGGGGCAAACATGAAATTAAGCGGGGGAAACATGAAATCAGCGGGGCAAACTAGAAAATCATTATGCCCACTATTTCCCGTGGTATGATTTACTTGATATTTTGATATGCTTCAATTTGGGGCTCAACTGCTAAAATTAGATGGATGGCGTGGATATATTACATACATTCAATGTGGGCCCATCTAAGAGTAGGTTATAGGTTTATGTTATAAGTGTAGGTTATAGGTTTAGGTTTAAGTTAGGTAATGGGTTAAGGTTTAGGGAACTGAGAATAGGTTAAGGTTTAGGTTTAGGAAATCGGGTTCGGGACCGGGTTTAGGTTTAGGTTTTTAAGTTTAGGTTTATGTTAAGGAGTTGAGATTAGGATTAGGTGTATGTTTAAGTTTAGGGATTTGAGAATACATTTAGGTTATAGGTTTAGGTTTTAGGTTATAAGTGTAGGTTATAGGTTAACGTTTAGGGAATTGAGAATAGGTTAAGGTTAAGGTTTAGGGATTTGAGAATACATTTAGGTTTTAGGTTACAAGTGTATAATATAAGTTTAGGTTTAAGTTAGATTACAAGTTAAGGTTTAGGGAATTCAGAATAAGTTAAGGTTTAGATTTAGGAATTTGAGAATACATTTAGGTTTTAGGTTTAGGTTTCGGTTTAGGTTTTGAGAGGGGGCAAATATGAAATTGAGTGGGGTTAAACTAAAGAATCAGCGGGGCAAATGTGAAATTGAGCGGGGGAAACATGAAACTGAGTGGGGCAAACTAGAAATTGAGCGGGGTAGGCATGAAATTGAGCGGGGCAAACTAGGAAATGAGCGGGACAAGCATGAAAATGAGCGGGGCAAACTAGAAAATGAGTGGGGCAAGCATGAAATTGAGCGGGGCAAACTAGGAAATGAGCGGGGCAGTTATTAAATTCAGTGGGGCAAGTATGAAATTGAGCGGGACAAACATGAAATTCAGCAGGGCAAACATGAAATTGAGCGGGGGAAACATTAAATTAAGGAGTTGAGATTAGGATTAGGTGTAGGTTTAGGTTTAGGGATTTGAGAATACATTTAGGTTATAGGTTTAGGTTTAGGTTATAAGTGTCGGTTATAGGTTTAGGTTTAAGTTAGGTAATGGGTTAAGGTTTAGGGAATTGAGAATAGGTTAAGGTTTAGGTTTAAGAAATCGGGTTCGGGACCAAGTTTAGGTTTGGGTTTTCAAGTTTAGGTTTAGGTTAGGGAGTTGAGATTAAGATTAGGTGTAGGTTTGAGTTTAGGGATTTGAGAATGCATTTAGGTTATACGTTTAGGTTTAGCTTATAAGTGTCGTTTATAGGTATAGGTTTAAGTTAGGTAATGGGTTAAGTTTTAGGGAACTGAGAATAGGTTAAGGTTTAGGTTTAGGAAATCGGGTTCGGGACCAGGTTTAGGTTTGGGTTTTCAAGTTTAGGTTTGGGTTAGGGAGTTGAGATTAGGATTAGGTGTAGGTTTAGGTTTAGGGATTTGAGAATACATTTAGGTTATAGGTTTAGGTTTAGGTTATAAGTGTCATTTATAGGTATAGGTTTAAGTTAGGTAATGGGTTAAGGTTTAGGGAACTGAGAATAGGTTAAGGTTTAGGTTTAGGAAATCGGGTTCGGGACCGGGTTTAAGTTTAAGTTTTCAAGTTTAGGTTTAGGTTAAGGAGTTGAGATTAAGATTAGGTGTAGGTTTAGGTTTAGGGATTTGAGAATACGTTTAAGTTTTAGGTTATAAGTGTAGGTTATAGGTTTAGGTTTAAGTTAGGTTATAGGTTAAAGTTTAGGGAATTGAGAATAGGTTAAGGTTTAGGTTTAGAGATTTAAGAATACATTTAGGTTTTAGGTTACAAGTGTACAATATAGGTTTAGGTTTAAGTTAGATTATAGGTTAAGGTTTAGGGAATTCAGAATAAGTTAAGGTTTAGGTTTAGGGATTTGAGAATACATTTAGGTTTTAGGTTTAGGTTTAAGTTTAGGTTTTGAGCGGAGGCAAACATGAAATTGAGTGGGGTCAAATTAGAGAATCAGCGGGGAAAACATGAAATTTAGCGGGGCAAATATGAAATTGAGTGGGGCAAACTAGAAATTGAGCGGGGCATGCATGAAATTGAGCGGGGCAAACTAGGAAATGAGCCGGGCAAGAATGAAAATGAGCGGGGCAAACTAGGAAATGAGCGGGGCAAGCATGAAATTGAGCAGGGCAAGCATGAAATTGAGTGGGGCAAACTAGGAAATGAGCGGGGCAGTCATGAAATTGAGCGGGGCAAGTATGAAATTGAGCGGGGCAAAATGAAATTGACTGGGGCAAACATGAAATACGGTGGGGCAAACATGAAATTCAGCGGGGCAAACATGAAATTCAGCGGGGCAAACATGGAAATGAGCGGGGGAAACATGAAATTGAGCAGGGGAAACATGAAATTGAGCGGGGCAAACTATAAAATCAACGGGGTAAACATGAAATTGAGTGGGAGAAACATGAAATCAGCGGGGCAAACTAGAAAATCATTATGCCCACTATTTCCCGTGGTATGATTCACTTAATATTTTGATATGCTTCGATTTGGGGCTCAACCGCTAAAATTAGATGGATGGCGTGGATATACTACATACATTCAATGTGGGCCCATCTACGTGTAAGTTATAGGTTTAGGTTATAAGTGTAGGTTATAGGTTTAGGTTTAAGTTAGGTAATGGGTTAAGGGTTAGGGAACTGAGAATAGGTTAAGGTTTAGGTTTAGGAAATCGGGTGCGGGACCGGGTTTAGGTTTGGGTTTTTAAGTTTAGGTTTAGGTTAAGGAGTTGAGATTAGGATTAGGTGTAGGTTTAAGTTTAGGGATTTGAGAATGCATTTAGGTTATAGGTTTAGGTTTCAGTTATAAGTGTCAGTTATAGGTTTAGGTTTAAGTTAGATTATAGGTTAAGGGTTAGGGAACTGAGAATAAGTTAAGGTTTAGGTTTGGGTTTTCAAGTTTAGGTTTAGGCTAGGTAGTTGAGATTAGGATTAGGTGTAGGTTTAGGTTTAGGGATTTGAGAATACATTTAGGTTATAGGTTTAGGTTAGGTTATAAGTGTCGGTTATAGGTTTAGGTTTAAGTTAGGGTATAAGTTAAGGGTTAGGGAACTAAGAATAGGTTAAGGTTTAAGTTTAGGAAATCGGGTTCGGGACCGGGTTTAGGTTTGGGTTTTCAAGTTTAGGTTTAGGTTAGAGAGTTGAGATTAGGATTAGGTGTAGGTTTAGGTTTAGGGATTTGAGAATACATTTAGGTTATAGGTTTAGGTTTAGGTTATAAGTGTCATTTATAGGTATAGGTTTAAGTTAGGTAATGGGTTAAGGTTTAGGGAACTGAGAATAGGTTAAGGTTTAGGTTTAGGAAATCGGGTTCGGGATTGGGTTTAGGTTTGGATTTTCAAGTTTAGGTTTAGGTTAGGAAGTTAAGATTAGGATTAGGTGTAGGTTTAGATTTAGGGATTTTAGAATACATTTAAGTTATAGGTTTAAGTTTAGGTTATAAGTGTCGTTTATAGGTATAGGTTTAGGTTAGGTAATGGGTTAAGGTTTAGGGAACTAAGAATAAGTTAATGTTTAGGTTTAGGTTAAGGAGTTGAGATTAGGATTAGGTGTAGGTTTAGGTTTAGGGATTTGAGAATACGTTTAAGTTTTAGGTTATAAGTGTAGGTTATAGGTTTAAGTTTAAGTTAGGTTATAGGTTAAAGTTTAGAGAATTGAGAATAGGTTAAGGTTTAGGTTTAGAGATTTGAGAATACATTTAGGTTTTAGGTTACAAGTGTACAATATAGGTTTAGGTTTAAGTTAGATTATAGGTTAAGGTTTAGGGAATTCAGTATAAGTTAAGGTTTAAGTTTAGGGATTTGAGAATACATTTAGGTTTTAGGTTTAGGTTTAGGTTTAAGTTTTGAGCGGGGGCAAACATGAAATTGAGTGGGGGCAAACTAGAGAATCGACGGGGCAAACATGAAATTGAGCGGGGGAAACATGAAATTGAGCGGGGCAAACATGAAATTGAACGAGAGGAACTAGGAAATGAGCAGGGCAAACTAGGAAATGAACAGGGCAGGCATGAAATTGAGCAGGGCAAACATGAAATTGAGCGGGGCAAACACGAAAATGAGTGGGGCAAGCACGAAATTGAGCGGGGCAAATATGAAATTGAGCGGGACAAACTGAAAAATTAGCGGGGCAAACATGAAATTGAGCGGGGGAAACATGAAATCAGTGGGGCAAACTATAAAATCAGCGGAGCAAACATGAAATTGAGCGGGGCAAACTAGAAAATCATTATGTCCACTGTTTCCCGTGGTATGATTCACTTGATATTTTGATATGCTTCAATTTGGGGCTCAACCCCTTAAATTAGATGGAAAAATGGATGGACGACGTGGATATACTACAGGAAACGAATTGGTTACTCCCCTTGCCACCAGCCAATGGCTGGTGTTTGGTGCTCTGTGGGCCCCATCATGATGTATGTGTTTCATCCATGTCGTCCATCTATTTTTATAGATTATTTTATCATATTATAAAAAAATGGAGGTATATCCTGATATCAATTGGACCACATTACAGGAAATAGTGTTTAATGAACATCGACCATTAAAAACTTTTTGGGGGCCATAAAAGTATTGGGTCAAGATGATCTTTGTTTTTAGCCTTCATCCGGGTTTTTATCACCTAAAAAACAGATTGGATTTCAGACAAACAGTACAGTGGGCCTTACGAGGATTTAAATGATGGATATCCAATTACCATTGTTTTCCTCTAGCGGGCCACCAGCCAAATTTCCATCTAATTTGGGGATCAACCCCTTAAATTAGAAGGAAATTGAGCGGACAAAATGGATGAACAGAATGGATGAAACACATACACCATGGTGGGGTCCATAGAGCACCGACCACCAGCCACGTACACCATGGTGGGACCCACAGAGCAACGACCACCAGTCACGTACACCATGGTGGGGCCAAAGAGCACCGACCACCAGCCACATATACCATGGTGGGGCCAAAGAGCACCGACTACTGGCCATGTACATCATAGTGGGGCCCACAGAGCACCGACCACCAGCCACGAAGATCATGGTGGGGCCCACAGAGCACCGGAGAAATAGTCAATCCGTTTCCTATACCCATACATTCAATGTGGGCCCTATTGAATTTAAAATATACTTGTGCTGCGTGCTTTCTTCGCTGGACCGACCATTTTCAGAAGAAGACAAATGTTGATAAGGGAGGCTCACAAAAAGAGATTTTTTGTCTTTCTAACCGGGCGAAGAAAAGGGGTGAACGGTAGTGAAGTAGTAGTGGAAAGGGAAAGGAAAAGGAAACAGTTGAAAGGGGAGAAGAAAAAAACAGTGAAAAAGATGAGTAAATTCATCCTGAAATTATTCACAATCCTCACATGCAGGTCTAAGTTGCGAAAGAAGGTTTGTCTTCTTTCATAAAAACAACTGGATAAAAGGTGAGGTCCAGTCCTAAATCTCTTCTTCTTGTACATATTCGTTTTGGCACTTGACTCTAGGATCTCGTACAATTGGCATCTCTTCTTCTTATACATATTCGTTTGGCACTTGACTCTAGGATCTCGTACAATTGGCTGCTCCTTCGAAGTGAATCAGGAAGCGGATTACCTGATGTACCACACACCAGCGATATAGCTGATGTATTGGCGTCAGCAAGTTACGTGGATCCATCATGAGGTATATATTATATCCAAACCGTCCATTCATTTAGCGAACTAGTCTTAAGACTTCAGCCTGAAAATAAGATAGATATAAATATCAAGTGAACCACACGGGTCCCCTTTGCAAAAAGCAAGGGGGGATTGAACGTATACCATTGAAACCCTTTTGGGAGGCACGGAAGTTTTGGATAATATGATACTTGTTTCCCCTTTTCATCCAGGTATTTGTGACCTCATTAACAGATTTGATGGAAAATAAACGTTATGGTGGGCCTATTAATGTTCTAACGGTGAAAATCATTATCCCCACTTATGTTTGTGGTGTGGCCCATTACCTTTGTATATGATTCAATCTTTGGCTCATGCACTAAAATGATATCAAAAACTGGATGAACGGTGTGGATATAATAAGTATATCATTTTGGGGGCCATGAAACTCTGATCTCCTTTGAACCGTTCGTACAACTCGGAGCTCCAGGAGCGTCTGCGCTCGTCGTCGCACGACACGTACATACATCAGCTATATAGCTGGTGTGTGGTACACCAGCCAATCCGCGTCCAAATCCACATACCTCTTTCCTACAAGTTTCCTCGTTCCCTCTTTCAAGCCCTTGCGGGTAAGCTCTCTCTCTCTCTCTCTCTCTCTCTCTCTCTCTCTCTCTCTTGCTGCATTTCATTCTCCTTAAAGTAAATATTTTTACATAATTCTCTTCTGGAATTTGTAATTTCCCTACAGAATTCATCAAATCTCTGCTGGAATTTCGAATTCTGTTTTTTTTTTTCCTTCTTCTTTTCTAGATGTTTGCCAATGTATGGCCCCAGCCC
The DNA here is from genome assembly GCA_021015155.1 of Magnolia officinalis. NCBI lineage: Eukaryota > Viridiplantae > Streptophyta > Magnoliopsida > Magnoliales > Magnoliaceae > Magnolia > Magnolia officinalis. Next base: position 29,085,877 of record JAJHSJ010000018.1, on the reverse strand, counting down.
ATCTGATCCAAAATTGAGAGATCCAAGCCATCCATCTTGTGGGTCCTGCTGTGTAGAAGATGCACTGCTCACAAAACATTCACTTCTACCCAATAGTTTACTCGTTGTATACACTGGCATGATCTTTTTAGCCAAGTCATGTACACGGCGGGACCTGCCTGACGGACGGCTTGGATGTTTACCCCAGCTGGCGTGTAGATGGCATTAGGGATCCTCCTGTTTTATTAATTCTCCTTTCTTGGTTGGAGTTGAAATGGAACTAGGCCTGCTAGCAATGGGTCCGGAAGTCCCGAGCATGGGTAAAGGAGGATGGTTGATTTCAGGTGGGCTGCCGGTTGTTGAGCTCTTTCCAAGCAAATCAGGCCATGAGAATTCCATCTATACTTCGAGGATAAGGCCTTTGATAGGAATTATTGGTGAAACAGGATTTGAATGGTGAAAAAGGACTTGTAAAACCCAACCCCAAACAGTTAGGATGTGGCTATGATGATGATGGTGGTGGTTGAGATTGAATGGTTGTGTCCTTTGAAGCTGCTCTGTTAATGGGCCATTTTAGGATAGGACCGTGTTGTTGGAATTTTGGATTTGTAAATCTGTAATTATGAAAATTCAGGTTAAAAAATAATTGTAAAGGAAAATTAAAACAAGAAAATAGAAATTTGAGTAAGGAAGAATTTAGAAAACTTATTTGATTTGAGGCGTGATGAAAGTTACTCGGCTCGAAGTTGGTTTGCCCTCCTTTGGATGTTGTCCGTAGTGCAACAGGAATACCAGACAATCAACTTCCAGTATACTCTCAAATGTTGTCTCGTCACACCGGCGCATTCGATGTATGAAGACCCAAACCAACGACTATGTGTCTAACCTGAAGATGCCAAGACAAACCAGAGAACAAAATTCTTTCTTGTATATAATCATAGTACAGAGAGAGTTGAAAATATGAATTGAATTGAAAATTCAGAACTAGAGAAGTCCTTTTGTAGACTTCAAAGGTCGAATTGAATGGGTGTGTACGCACCCTTTCCAACAAACATGGCTGTTGGGTTTTCGAATGAGAAAACCTTTGGATTTTCATTTATATTTGGAAATTCAAAAATTGACCGTTTGGTCAACCGTTGTAAAAAGAAAAACCGAAATTTCAAAAAAAAAAAAAAAAAAAAAAAACGTTTAGGCTTGCAAGTATACTCATGCGCACGTGTGTTTGATGGCATAACACCTCCCACAAACAACCAAATTCACATACCTCCTAAAAGGGGCTCAAGCCCTATGCAAAATTCTTTTCTTATAAACCCGAGTTTTTCTCTCTGCCTATCTATTGTGGGGCTAAACCCACACTACTATAAGACAAAATCCATATTGCTTTTGAAATGACTTTTGGAGAGAATTTTCAAACCATTTTAAAAATTGATTTTTATTTATTTTGAAACACCAAAATACAACAATCCTCATGTTTCAAAATTACGACTTTTGGGTTAGACAAGAATGATTGTGCATTATATTGATGTCTAATAGACTTGAATTGATACTTATGATAGACAAGGTAGGTTTACAGGAGTTAGGTGACAAACAGTCTTGAACCAGGGTCCTATTAATGTAAAACGGCTACACATGCTACTCACACAATTGTTCTGATACAGATGATTCTGTGGTTTGATGCTTTTTGGCCATGCACATTTACCTGGATTTCACTAATGCTCTAGAGAATTCGTCCAAGTTCTCATAAGAAGCAGCCTCGCCTCCACACTAGTATAGGTAATTTTCATTAAGTGTACGTAACAACTGAATACACCACCAATAAGTATATGACATATGGATTCATTAAAAGTTCAAGACTCAACCTTATTAATTGTTGCTTGCACTGCCTACACTATAGAAAGGACTTTCTTATCGTAGTGCTAAACGTCTCCTAGTGTCTTGTTGTTCACCCATTTGAAATTTATCGCATGAGATCTCCATTTGTATAGGTTGGGTTGCCAACACTGGTAGCTCATTGACGCAGGAGAGGACGTGAGGTCGAGCACCGTCTTCCTCAGGGGGGCAATTCTTCTGAATCCACGGAACTTCTCTGGACTCCTCACAGAGACCTATCGAATCCACGAGAAAGAAAGCAAGCAAAATAGAAAATAAATTCTATAAAATTTGAAATTGATCGATTGATGAATAATTGTCTATTGTGTCCCCTTACACCACTAATAAAGAAAAAATAAACTAAAATTCGTAATTACCAAAAATAGCAAAATTCTAACTCTAATAAAAATCCTAATTCTAATAAAACTCTTCTAAAGCCTAATTTCTAAAAATAAAAATTTCAAATAAACTTTTGCTAGAAGAGTCCTGGCATAATTACAAGTTATTTATAAAAAGGAAGAAAATCTAAAACTCTAAAAATAGGAAAATATAAAAAAAATTTAGAATTACTACAAAATAGTAATTTTTTCCTAAAAATTCGTTTTTGAGTTGAAAGCGCGCGTTTTCTGACGAAATGGACAAATGCGACCCACATTGTGGGTTGGCTCACCTTGGATGGTCCATTTTAGTAAAGATTGATAGGTTGTGCGCCCCGTAACGACACCCGTATCAAAAGTTACAGTCAATTTATGGTCCACCTTCTTATGGCCCAACCATGCTAGGAACGTATCTGTAACACATTCTACATCAGACCCTTCCACTTGAAAAAAAATTGGTCTTCGAGTTTCTCAAGAGACTTGGCTTATGATTCTGAGATAACTTCGTACGCCTATGTTTATTAGCCATTTTCTTGTACTTGGTATTAGGCTCTTGAGTTGACACAACACATGTACTCATGCTTTCCTTGACTAATATCAATCAGTTCCTTCACTTCTGCCTTCAGGATCTCATATTCTTTCTGATAATGTGGGCAATTTGGCATACTTGCCCTTGAGACGGGATCAATGTGATTTTTAATATCTTGTATGGGAGACAATTTATTAGGGAGTTCATCAAGCACAACCGCCTTGAACTCCTGCAATACTGGTTCCAAATCCTTTGGGATACATATTTATTCTTTTCAACTAATGGATATATATCTCCCATTTCCTCAGATTGTTTAACAAAGGCTTGTTCAGTTATGAGATATTGTCCCTCAACTTTAGAAGTCTTGAGTTGGTTCTCTGTTCCCATAGGGGCCATATGTTTGCTACTAATGAATCCTGCGGCCCGTCACAATTTTGTTTCGATAAGGTCGTTTCTCGCTGACAAATAATAGGATTTTTCTGCATAACTTTTTACTGATCGGCTATCCTGGTAATAATTTTGGTTTTGTTGGAACAATACCTGATCGTAATCTCGGGGGAAGAATTGCATGCACAATAACTACTTCATCCGCGACCACGTGCAGATTGACGCGTTCATCTGTCTCGTCCGATCGAGTTGAAGTTGTTCCCACCAAGTTGAAGCTACGCTCTTCAACTTGTAGGCCATAAGCTTAGCCTTCTTTGCTTCAGGAATTTCCATATATTTAAAGAATCGCTCAACTTTAAAAAGCCAATCAAAGAAATCCTCAAAGTGAAGTTGGCCATTGAAGTTAGGAAGATCGACACTCATCTTGAATTCTCGATCTATCTGATCACTGCCTCGTCCAGGATGTTGTGGAATCATGTCATTGGATCTCTTCTTCTCAGGAGCAATCATGTAGTTCACTGTTGGCACCATCCTGCCATCAGGGCGATTACAAGTTCCAACAATTGCTGGTGGCGGATCACCGCTAGGAACACGGAGTTGCCCTATAGACTCCGTCATGCAATCAATGGAAGCCTGCAACCCTTGCATGGCTTGCCGATTCTCTCGTCGTGCTGCTTCGAAAGTTGTTAAAAGATGATTCCATGGAGCATCGTCCATAGAATTTTTGCCCGACCCGTTGTTAGAAGCCATCGATCTAAGGAGAATACCTCGCTTTGATACCAATTGACACAGGGGAGGACGTGAGGTCGAGCATCGTCTTTCTTAAGGGGATAACTGTTTCGTATCCACGGAACTTCTCTGGACTCCTCACAGAGACTTCTCGAATCCACGGGAAAGAAAGCAAGCAAAATAGAAAATAAATTCTATAAAATTCGAAATTGATTGATTGATGAATAATTGTTTGATGTGTCCCCTTACACCATTAATAAAGAAAAAATAAACTAAAATTCGTAATTACCAAAAATAGCAAAATTCTAACTCTAATAAAGATCTTAATTCTAATAAAACTCTTCTAAAGCCCAATTTCTAAAAATAAAAATTCCCAATAAACTTTTACTAGAAGAGTCTTGGCATAATTACAAGTTATTTATAAAAAGGAAGAAAATCTAAAACTCTAAAAATAGGAAAATATTAAAAAATTTGGAATTACTAAAAATAGTAATTTTTCCTAAAAATTCGTTTTTCAGCTGAAAGCGCGCGTTTTTTGACGAAATGGACAGATGCGACCCACATTGCAGGTCGGTTCACTTCGGATGGCCCATTTTAGTAAAGATTGATACGTTGTGCGCCTCGTAACGATACCCAGATCGAAAGTTACGGTCAATTTACGATCCACCTTCTTTTAGCCCCACCATGCTAGTAACGTATCTGTGACATGTTCTACATCACTCATGGTATTGGACTTGGCCCCATTCCCTTCGATGTATCTAAGACTAGTTGTTTACTAAGTCATTTAGTTAAAGGCTGATGTATCTAGAGAATTCGTCCAAGTTCTCATAGGAAGTGGCCTCACCTCCACACTAGTATAGGTGAATTCCATCAGGTGTACGCAACAGCTAAATACACCACCAATAAGTATATGACATGGATTCATTAAAAGTTTAAGACTCAACCTTACTAATTATTGCTTGCACTGCCTACACTATAGAAGGGGCTTTCTTATTTCAGTGCTAAACGTCTCCTAGAGTCTTATTGTTTACCCATTTGAAACCTATTACATGGGATCTTTATTTATATAGGTTGGGTTGCCAATACTGGTAACTCATGGTATTGGACTCAGCCCCATTCCCTTTGATGTATCTAGGACTAGTTGTTTACTAAGTCATTTAATCAGAGGATCTGCCGGGTTCTTTGATCTCACAAAATCAATGGCTATTAGTCCATCATGTAATAAATGTCTTATTATGTTATGCCGGATTTGAATATGCATACTTTTGCCATTATAGATCTTACTATTGGCCCTTGCTATAACAACTTGATAATCACAATGCAAAGATACAGTTGAAACATGTTTTGACTAGAAATGTATATCAACCAACAAATTTTTTATCCATTCTGCTTTTGTTCCTGCATTTTCTAAAGCAATGAACTCAGATTCCATAGTGGACCGAGCAATAAGGTCTGTTTGGTGGATTTTCAGGAGACAACTCCACCACCCAAACTGAAAACATATCCACTTGTGGATTTTGTTTCATCTGAATCTGTAATTCAGTTAGCATCGCTTCATCCTTACAATATAGTGGGAAAACCAACATAATGTATACCATATGCAATAGTGCCTTTTAGATACCTTAAAACTCTAGATAAAGCATTCTAATGATCATGACTAGGGTTATGAGTATATCTACTCAATGTATTTACGACATAAGCTATATCGGGTCTTGTACAATTTGTTAGGTACATTAGGCTACCAATGATTATGGAATATTCTAGCTGTGATACACTTTCACCTGTGTTATTCTTTAGATATATAGAATATTCATAAGGAGTGCTAACAAGTATGCTATCAAAGTGATTAAAACCTTTTAGGGCGTGTTCGGTCCATGGAATTGAATGGTATTGAATTGTATTAGATGGGATTAACATCATTATTGCACAATGATTGCATGTTTGGAAATACCATGGTATTGTAGCTATCCAATCCCATGTTTAGGATAAACTTTTTGCTACAAGAAAACACCGGATTAAGCAAAATCATATTTGGTGGACCATGGAATTGTAATCAACGGACCAAATTCAACACAGATGTCGTTCACTTGTACACATATATAACTAGAATGTCACGTGTAAACGGTGTATATGGATGGATGGCATGGATAAATGCATGCATCAATGTGTGGCCCACATGTGTAGTGGATTTCAAAATCCACAAAAATCTTGCATGGGACCAAATGCAATTCCATGGGACTAAATGAAATTCCATCCCACCTAATCCCAACCCTACACCAAACGCCCCCTTAGTACTTTCTCATTGTAATGAGACCGAGACAGAATAAAACCATCATCTTTGGCCTCCCCTAGATCTTTCATATCAAAATGTGACGACAAGAATTTCTTAGTAGAGTTAATCAACTTAAGACTGATTCCAAAAATGAGCATGTCATCTACATACAAACAAATAATAACTCTTTCATTACCAGTGAATTTACTGTATACGCATTTGTTTGCGTCATTTATCTTATATCCATTGGATTTCAAAGCATTGTTGATTTTTTCATGCCACTGTTTAGGAGCTTGTTTTAAGTCATATAGAGATTTGATTAATATACATACTTTGCTTTCTTGACCTTCAATTTTGTAGTCCTTAGGTTGATCCATGTATATTTCTTCTTCTAAATCCACATTCAAGAAAGTTGTCTTGACATCCATTTGATGTACAAGAAATTTATATATAGAGGCTATTGCTATAAGGATTCTAAGAAAAGAGATCCTAGCTACATGCGAATAGGCATCAAAGTAGTCTATCCATTCCTTTTGTTTGAAACCCTTATCCACTAATGTAGCTTTAAACTTGTCAATTGTACCATCTGGTTTTAACTTTTTTCCTAAAAACCCATTTACACTCTATTGGCTTATTCTCAGGTGGTAGGTCTGCTAATTCCCAAGTTTTATTATACATAATAGATTCTAATTCATCATTTATAACTTCTTTCCAAAAGGATGCATCTGGTGAATTAATAGCTTTTGTATAGCTTAAAGGATCATACTCAAGGAGAAAAGTATAGAACCCATCTTCTAGGTTAGTCTCTTTTCTGACCCTTACGCTCCTCCTTTGTTTTATTTCTTCTATATTTTCATTTTCTACAATCTTACTAGTTGAGACAATATTTGAAGCATCATTATTTTCAACTTCTTTAGATATAGCTTTTATTGGAAAAACATTCCCAAAGAATTCTGCATCTCGTGCATCAATGATAGTGTTAAGGTCTAGGATGTTACCTTAGATTTCAAAACTAAGAATTTGTAGGCCGCACTATTTTCTGCATATCCTATAAACGCGTAGTTTGTTGTTTTCGGACCTAACTTTCTTTTCTTAGGGCTCGTTTGGCATCTCTGCTCTAATTTAATAAGAGCCACTCCAATAAGCTCTTTTTGTTCTAGCTCTTGTTTTAAATAAGCTCGTTTGGTAAAATCACATTTTTATGTTTAAAAAAAAGCACTTATTTGAAATAAGCACGTTTGATAAAACCTTTAAATAAAAGATTTTTTTAGGTGCAGTTGACATAATTTTTAAAGATCACTACAACTCTATTATAAGAGCAATCCAAATGGTTGTTTTGGTGGACCTCACCGTAGATGAACCATGCCCCAAACAACAGAATGGATGACTATGATCTTCATATTTTAAGACATTTGGGCCATCCATTATGTCGTACATTAGATGTGGATCAACCATCATATGGAGCCCACCTTTGTTGTGGACCGTTCATTGTGTGAGCCAAACCTTCAAAGTGGATTGTCCATTATACAAGGAATGTCTTGGATGTGGACCATTCATCATTAGGGGCCCATTGCAGGTCATCCATCGTGTGGGGCCCACCATCAATGCTAATTGTCTTTTATGTGGGAGCTCTCAATGTCCACTACCCATCACTCATCACGTGGAGTCCACATTTGATATGTCCAAAATGTGGGCCCTACCTTCAAAGTGGATTGTCCATCATGTGGGGCCCACTTTTGATATCCGCCATTCATCGTGTAGGGTGCACCTTCTATGTGGATCATCCATCATGTGGCCCACTTTGAATATGGGTCATCCATCATGTGAGACCTTAAATGTGGACAGTCCATTACTTGGGGCCCACTTGATGTGGATTGTCCATTATGAGGGGCCACACTTTGATGCGGGCCATCCATTGTGCAAAGCCCACTTTGTCCATTATTGTCACGTCCCTAAATCTAGTGTTAGTAATCCGTGATTACTATACACCAAATTTTGGTTGACCGCCTCCGTAGAACTCCGATTTTGGGGCTTCCAACTATCTTATACTAAGTTCCATAAGCGGGGATCCACAAGGAGGATTTCTGAAAGTAAAGACGACACATACTTATCATTTCTCAAAATTTCATCATATTCAACATGTGTTACTTTGTACAACTGAGCACATCAAGGCAAAACCAAAACATAAACCATGTCATATTTACTATACCTGCTGTACATATATAAGGTACTACAAAAAAATATATACACTGATATGTACAAGACAAAAAGGACAACTGGAGTCTGTAATCTCTATTCCTTCAGCTTCCTACTCTTGCCTGTAAAAAAAATAAAATAGAAAGGAAACCTTGAGCTACTAAGCCCAGTGAGTGCGTGTGTGCAGTGAAAATGCATGTTTCATGTCATGCTCATATCATGCACAGGCCTACTGGGTTGATAACAATAAAAGAAAGGTACAATGCATGATGCCACTTTCCATGTTCCAAAATTTTCACATTTCCCAATTGGATCACCAAGGTCTGAAACAGAGGTGGGACTCGCATATGATTGCTACCCACTTGCACAGGCTTTTTCACCGTGGTCCACTACAGAGGTGGGACTACATAATTCTTGGGCCGAACTAGTCTAACCTACTTGTGTTGAACCTCACTATCTGCCTAACAGCGAGAAGTCATAAGTCGCCTGGCAAAACAATAGCGGACAATTTACGAGCTCATCACCCACAACCTATCTTTGCTTGCCCATAAGCAGGTCAGGTCAAACCTCTCAACCAATCGACACACGTCGGTGGGAGTCGCCGCTTACTTTGGTATTTCGGCATTCCAGTGCTCTATTCTTCCACCCTATCTAAGCATTGGTTGCTCCCAATGGTACCAATCGGGGTTTAGGGACTTTCACCTAGGGATCCTCTAATCATGTCCTGTCTAACTCGAGTCATGACAAAGTTTGTTTCATCGCATTTATAATCATCGTATGCATATGTCTACACACAAGCACAATATATCATGTTTTTCAAAGCAAGCATAGGACGACCTTCCTCATATGGTCTCCTTATGAATTTAAGTTCCTCATAGGGGTCTCATGTAATGCATCTTGTATCTAGACGGTCCACATACTAATCATAGACACATCGTGTGTCGCAACACAACCCACTGTGATCACCATACCATGCTATGAATCATTCACTCTCAATCATACAAATGATACAACAACTATGAACCATGCATATGATATGCACATGCTTAGCCAATCTAAATCCAATCCGGGATTTATTCCGCTATAAGGCTTCATGCCACAAGCATGCTTTTTCTCAAGAGTTAACTACACCAAAAGGAGGAAGAATAACTCTTTCAAACGTTTTGTCAAACAGGTAGCGGACGGACTTTGTAAGGGACAGAGAGAAACTGATGGAAATACGTATGAATTTAAACAAAACAAAATCATCTCTATCATCCAATCTTACATTAATAACCTAACCAACTAAATCAGAAAATCCAGCAATAACCTTAAGAAAATCCAGCAATAACTTAACCAACTGAATCAGAAAAACCAGCAATAACCTAACCAACTAAATCAGAAAATCTAGTCTTCTATAGGGCTTTCAAGGAAAATCCAGCAATAACCTAACCCTAAAATAAAAAAATAAAAAAAAATCTATTCTTCTATAGGGCTTTCAAGTAATCTAACGCGCATATATGCGTGCTCCTAATCTATGCACTCACCTGTAACAATCAGAGGATTGGATTTCAAACTCGGTTTCTGCTTCCTTTTCTTCTTCTTCTTCTTCTTCTTCTTAACTTCAAACTTAAGTTAGAAGAGAGTGCTGGATATGGGTTGTTGAAAGAGGATTTTTATGTTTATGGACTTGAAAATGGTTTTAAAATTGGCTTTTGTCTAAAAGAAGGGTTGGGAGGTGTTTTGTGATATTTTTGAGAAGTTTAAGCTGATGATAACAATAAAAAAAATGTTATTTAAGTGATTTGACATAAAACATTCCAAGGATTTTAAAAAAAGTTGAAGTCATTTGAGTTATTTTATCAAAATATACATGTGCATATCTATTCATAGGTGCCATATTGACATGCCGTTTTCGCCAATAATTCCGTAACTCGACTACGGTCACAACGGTTAGGCTCTCCGACCTAACGGATTTTGAAAACTCGATGATGGCCCACCTCCAGATAAAATAAGGACATAGTTGTCATTTCTCAGATTGTTTAATTTTAAGTCTGTATGTTAAAATTCGGACATCGGGTTGAAATGCGACTCGTGGTTCGATAACAGAACAACATTTTAATCAAGTCAAAATATTCTCGGGGCCAATGGACCTACAGTCAACGGCTATTCAGTGTACGAACCAGATGTCGGGGCCTCGGGTCTTACAATTATGTTGGCCCACCTTGATGTGGACCATTCATCGTGTGGGGTCCCACCTTCAATATGGGTCGTTCATCATGTGGGCCCACCTTTGATATCAATCGACGATGTGGGCCCACTTTCAATGTCCATCATCCATCATGTGAGTCCCATGTTTGATGTGGATTGCCCATCAAATGGGACCCATGATCATTGTCACTAGGAGTTGAAAATGTATGTCAAAATTATCCTAGCATAAAAGATGAGAAATAGAGAATTTGAATTGCATGGTCCCATGATCCAACTGAGTCATCTGATTCATTCAAAACAGCAAAACAGTTCATGTGGCTCCAATCCATTTGTTCTCAAGTCACATTTTTTTTTCCCCTTTTATTAGCTTGAAGGATAACTATATAGATCTACCAGGAGATCTTAATGATGGTAAGTCCAAATGAGGACAAGTTTACTTCTCTGGAGAGGTAGTTTCCTCATAAAAAACGGTACACCTTTTTTTTTTTGAGAAACGAGCAAAATTATTTAGAGAGATTGATAGAACGTCAAGATGAGGGGAACAAGTTGCCAACACAAGTGAGAGAGGATCAGATTCTGTAAAGACTTGTGGGGTGCAGAGGCCTGGCTTAGTGAAAGTTTTGAAGAGTTTGAATGCAATCACTGTTGATAAGGACGCCAACATTCACAATTACTTTCAACGAATCAATGTTAAAGTTGTTTGGGGGCCAGCCTTCTGTTGTAATCTTAGAGAGGGGGAATTTGACTCCTTGGTCAGGATGATGAGGTTCTTAGAGTTCGTCTATTTTCTGCTGCACAATGTTGGAAGGAGGATATGGGTGAAGGAATCAGATGGGGATTTTTCTGTCAGGTCTGCTGCCCCGCTTTTGGTGGCAGATTCTGGTGCATGCATCTCAGTTCAAGTGGAAAATTATCTGGAATGTATCTGTTCCCTTAAAAGTTAAAGCTTTGCTTGGGTGGTGCATTGGGGAAATTTTTTTATGATCGACAATTTGAAAAAGGGAGGCATTGAGTTGGCAAACTGCTGTGTAATGTGTCTCAACTATCTCCTCATTACTTGCCCTGCTGCTTGGGAAATTTGGTCAATTGTAGTGAATAGCTGTGGCGTGAGTTGGCTGATGCCAAGCTTGGTTGCAGATGCAATGGTTGATTTGTCAGCTGATGAGGTTTGGCAGGTGGTTATTTCTGGAAAATGGCAGCTTTTGCAATTCTATGGGGAATTTGGCTGGAGAGAAATAATAGGGTGTTTAGGGGGGAAGCAACTGAAGATTTTGGAGATCGTGCACAAGATTAGTAGGGTGTTGATTAATTGGAGCCAGGCTGTCCTAGAGTCAAGACTATTCCCCGTCTGTTATTCTGTGCTGATTGGCCAGAAGTGCTGAAATGGATCCCCAAAAATAACAATGTAAGGGAGACCTGGGTTCTCACTCCTCGTGGGCAATTCAAGGCAAATTCTTATGGCTGCTCCTTTAGGAATCCAGGTTTCTAGGGGTTGGATGGTTGCATTAGACACATCATCCCAATTAATTGGGGTCGGCTACATGAATCCCGTTCCACCATTCCACCCAATCAAGGAGGTTGCATTGGAGATCATGATGGCAAAATCTTAATAGAATTTTGAGGGCCTGCTGGATTTCAAGACTGACTTTGCAAAGGCTGCAGCTGTTCTCCAAGTGATAAAGCTGGTGGTGTCCATGTCACAACAGCAGCCTTCATCTTGTTTCTTGTGACGAATCAACAATCATTTTTCCATCAATCTGGTCGTCAAAAACTCTCACACAATGGGTTTGTCAATCCATTGACAAGTTCCTCAATTGATCCACCCACGATACCAAACAATTCAATCATGAAGTCTTTGCATTCATCATGTTGGACCCTGATGTTTTCATTAGGAACCTTTTCCTTAGGAATTCTAGGCAATTCTTTTTGCTTTTTTGTTGATAATTTTTGGAGGACCAAGCTCTTTAAACATCAGGTTCATTGTGAATTTTCTTCCATCCTTCATGAATTTATAAGTATTTATTTCTAATCATTGATGGTCATGTGATGATGCATCCATGGTCTACCAAATATCACATGATAATGGTCCATGTGAGTGATCTACACCATACATCTCACAACTACCTTCCGCTAAACAAATATGTTAAAAGGCGTCATCAAATGAGGCGTCCTTCATACTTGGACAAGCATCCCAACTGCAACAATTTCATAATTGTTTTCTTGAATATAAAGTTTTCATGACTACTCCCATCCATTACCATCTGAACAACACTTCATCACTACTTCCATAGTAAGTGTACTTACTCGGGGGTTTCTAGCAGGTGTCTAGCTCATCTATCATTTATTGGAGCATCTTCATCATGTCACTTGATTCTAAAGTTGGGTTTGGGTGATGGTAAAGGGCTTATTTGGATTTTAACATTGAAATTAGGTTACTTATTTGGGAAATTTTGAGGAAGCTAGGAATTTAAGTTAATTTGGAGATTGTGGCAAATTAGGTGTTGAGGATAAGTTCAGATATTTTCAAAATGGCTTTCTAGGGTTTCAACATTTTAGTGATTTTGGTGTAATTGTGTTGTCAAATTCCAAATTTGGGGAAATAGAGAAGTTCAGGGTTTGTGGATGAGGAAATATTGAGGGTTTACTAAACTGGAGTTTTTATGAAGGAAATTCAGAAAAATTGGAAATCTAGGGTTAGGCAATTAGGCAATATTGGAGATTTTGAAAATTTTAGGGATTGTTAATGGGGAAGGTAAATAAAAAAGGAAAAGAAAACAAATCCCAAGGACTGGAATTTGCTCTGATACCAAAAATGCAACCAAATTGAAAAGATCTCAAATTGGATACATACCTTTTTCCAGTAAAGATAAAATCACCAAATTTCTTCACAACACAACAGACAAAAAAAATAAAGGGTTGTGGATTAATATCCAACAGCCTACTAGCTTCTATAGAAGTAATCACAATATTCACCACTCTTCTTCTCCTGTATGCAACACATGCCAAAGGGACAATAATACATGGTATAACCTAAGAAAATAGCATTTGCATTCCATCATAAGTAGTCACAAAAGAGCCTTTACATGCTTATATAAGCATCTATTACTTTTAACCCGAACCATCTATTTCACTAAAACATTAAAAATGATCGAAATATCCCTTAATTTCATATGCAACCATACACAACAATCGAAAACTGGCCAGAACTCAAATGATATTGGAATCCCATCATCTTGGGCTCGTCTGAAAGATAATTCAATAGGTTTTCAAACATGGCCCAATTCATGTCATTTGAACGGTTTGATACCAAAAAATGTGTTTCACAAGATAAGCGATTAAAATACCTAGGGAAACTCATTCCACAAGCCATTGTCACTTTCACTCTAATAGCTAATTAAATAATAAATATGGACCTTTGGAACCACAAAATTCAATATGATCACTGATTTAGGTCCAAATCTTCCATTGAACTGTTGATCTGATCCAAATCCTCGGTCAAGCCAATCTAGATGTTGGATGGTTTAGATCTTTGATATGCCAACTAGTTAACTTGCGTGGCTTGGACACATCCTTCGATCATTTGTGTATGACCACAGATGCATTGGATTATTAATGTGTTAGGCTAAGCAATGACATGCAATAGGGCTTAGCTTGGAATGTGCTGGGCTTGGGCTATTTGTTACACTCATCGTGCCTTATTAGGCTAGGATTTATACTCATGCAACATTTTCTAGCTTGTTAGTGGCCCAACGAAAACAAGTCAATGCCCATTTATGATTTCCATGGGTAGAGTTTAGGCTGTGTGCTGGGCCTAGTTCTAATTTTGAGACCCAACAAATTTAAGGGGTCATCTGAGTGATGCAGGACATGAAATTCAAATATGATGTGTAAGATTTTCAAGCTTTAGATCACACTAGTTCAGAAACAATTACAATAAATTCCACATCCCACACAAAAGTTCAAACACTCAATCAAGAGGAATCTTATGTGGATCCAGGTTTATACATGCTAGGGCCGGATCAATCAAAATTATAAACCAAATAAGAATCAAAGGAGGGTAAATTCATCCACACATGCACAAAAATAATTTTCCCAATCCAAGGGATTCAAAAATTTCAATTCGGGGAACCCTAAGGTTGAAGAAAAGGCATAAAATTGGGGATTTGAATAATTTAGGTTTAGGTTTAGGGATTTTGGGTGAAAGAGGAGTGAAGGAGAGGAGAGAGATGAACCAGAGAAGTACTGCACGTGTGTGGGGCCCACTATCCAGAAAAAGGCCAGCTTGGCCTTGGTCGGCTAGGGGTGGACTCAAAAACCCCCAAATATCAGCTCGATCCGATGCACGGTTTGTGTTGGTGCTCCGCCGAAGTTTCAGCCCTCCTGCAGAGCCAGATTCTGGAAATCTGCTGTAGAGAGAAAAACGGTTGCAATAGAGGATGGATTTGAAGCGTAGATGATTGTAGGAGGAGAAATATGGATGGAAGAAGGTGAGGGTGAATCGGGATAGGTGTGGCTTTGCACCACGGTAGTTAGCCCTTCGAAGAAGGGAGGGCTTTGCACCTAATTAGGCTTTCACAACTCAAAAAGGAGCAGGAAAAACGCATAAATTTTTTTCAATCTTCCATGCATAAAAAAGACTACAAGGGGTGCCTATTTATAATAAAACTCTATACCCCAAAACTCGCGCCATTTGTGCAACCTATTACTTGGCGACAAAGTAATAAAAAATAACAACTAATTAAAGCAATCTAAACCGTCTATGATACTCCTAATAACAATAATAAGCAAAATCCAAAGTACCAGATTAATTAGAATAGTGGGCTACAATCATGAGAACCCATGGTGGGAGTCACATTTCTATCGGGTCCACTCCAACGAACCAAAACGCAGTCCTCTAACTAGGAGGCCCTCCCTGGACGACAATAGTGGGGCCCTCCTCATTGCGTACATGTGTAAGGGGGGGGTGTGCACCTGATGTCTTCATCAACTCTTCCCATTTGCGAAGATTTCCCCACTGGAGAAAGAAAACTTCCGAACTGCTCCAAGATGTCAGGATCAAGTCTATGGAGCTCCTCCTCAGTGAGCCACGTACTGTCTGAAGCCGGGTGTGACTTCCACTTAACTAGGTACTTCTGAAACCCGCCGTCCGACTTTGATAATATTTGATGGTCCAAAATATTCTTTATTTCTTCTTTGGGTGTGGGAAGGTTAGGTATGGGAGGTAGAGGCTGATAAGAAGGGTTAGGAAGAGGTCATGGATCAAGGGACAGGTCTGGGGAAGCACGATGGTTGGGCGAAGGGCTGGACAAGTATTAGTGGTCCCCTGAAAAGTATTTAGATCTTCTACATTGAATGTGGAACTAATTCCCATGGAAGGTGGAAGATCTACCACATACACATTGAGACCGTTTCATTTTATAATTTTGAAGGGTCCAGCGTTACGCATGTGTAATTCACGAACGGCTCCCTGAGGATACCGCTCAGGCCTAATGTGGACCATCACAGTCTCCTACATTGAATTCCTTGAAACGTTTATGGGGATCTACAAAAAATTTGTAATGTTCATTACTAGTAATGACTTTTCGCCTGATTTCTTGATGCAATGAATGAATGTGATGCGCAAAGGACTCTGCAGACTCTGATGGCCTATAGGATAGTGACATAGGGACAAGATCAATAGGTTTCTTACGCTTATAACCAGTAACGACTTCAAAAGGACTCGGACCTGTGGACCTATTGACAGAACTATTGAATGCAAACTTGGCTATAGGTAATACGGTGTCCCACGTCCTGGTGTGCTCCCCCACTAAACATCTGAGCAAACTCTCTAGGCTCCTATTGACCACCTCAGTCTGACCATCTGTCTGAGGGTGGCAGGCAAAAGAAAATTGGAGCGTAGTATTCATCATGTGTTATAGTGTCTTCCAAAAGTAACTCATGAATCGCACGTCACGGTCAGACACTGGTTTTTGGTAACTCATGCAGTTTGACGACCTCACTAAAGAATAACTTGGCAACATGAGATGCGTCGGAGGTCTTAGAACAAGGAATGAAGTGGGCCATTTTAGAAAAACTGTCCACGACGACAAATATGGAATCGTGTTTACGAATAATCTTGGGGAGTCCAAGCACGAAGTCCATACTGATGTCCTGCCAAGGGATGAATGGAACTGGCAAAGGTGTGTATAATCCGGTATTTTGCTTTTTCTGCTTTGCCAGTTGACAAGTACGACATTGCCCTATAATTTTGGCCACGTCTCGCTTGAGGCTTGGCCAATGAAACCTATCCTCTACTAGGGCAATGGTCTTGTCTCGACCGTAATGACCAGCGACCCCTCCTAAATGTAACTCCTAGACAAGAAAATCGCGGAGGGAGGTGCAAGGTATGCACAAGCAGTCACTCCTAATTCCTAAACAAATTATCCGTCTAAAATCAAGTACTCACTGCTAGCTCCTGACGGACTCTCTAACAACGATGCGTACACATCTCCAAAATCTGAACAATCGGAGTAACGCGACTCGACGAATCAACGCGTCGGCAGGCTGATTCTCTACACCGGCCTTGTGCTTAAGCACAAAAGTGTACTCTTGAAGGAATTGTACCCACTTGGTGTGCCTAGGGTCTAATTTCTTTTGAGAGTTCAGATATCTCAAGGCCTCGTGATCTGAGAATAAGACGAATTCTTACAGCAATAGGCAATGACACCAGTGGCACAGTGATTGCACTACCGCATAGAACTCTTTGTCATAGGTGGAATATTTTTGTTTCGCCTCATTCAGTTTCTCACTAAAAAGGGTGACAGAGTGGCCCTGACTAAGTACTCCTATGCCGACTACTGACGTGTGACATGCGACTTCAAAAGCTTTCGAAAAATCTGGAAGTCGTGTGACTGGAGCTTCGGTCATCTTGACCTTTATCTCTTTGAAGGCCTTCGAGGCTGCCTTTGTCCATTAAAACTCTCCCTTTTTTATGCAATCCGTGATGGGATCCATAATGAACTGAAGCCTCGAATGAACTACTTATAAAAGGTGGTTAGGCCGTGAAAGCTGCGCCCTCATGAATATTGTGGGGTTTAGGCCAATTGACGATGGCCTCGACCTTCTCGGGATCCGCCGATACGCCCTCAGCTGACACAAAAAACCTAAAAAGATAGTACTACTAGATAAAAACGCACACTTCTTTAGGTTGGTGTACAATTTCTCGGCTTTAAGGATCCCACAAACTTGTCTCAAATGGTTGAGGTGTTGTTCCTTAGTCATGTTATAAATCAAGATATCATCAAAGTATACGACCAGAAACTTCCCCATGAAGGGCCTCAACACTTGAGTCATCACACACATAAAAGTGCTTGGGGCGTTAGTCAGCTCAAAAGGCATAACTAGCCACTCGTATAGCCCATCCTTCGTTTTGAAGGCCGTCTTCCACTCATTACTAGGGCGTACACGGATTTGGTGATAACCACTTTTGAGGTCAATTTTCGAGAAGATAGTAACATTGGCCACCATATCCAACATGTCATTAAGACGCAGTATGGGAAACCGATACTTGACTGTGATTTTGGTGATGACCTTACTATCAATACACATCCTTCATGTGCCATCCTTCTTAGGTGTAAGAAGGCGGGCACGACACACGGGCTCATACTCTCTCGAATGAAACCCTTTTCTAGGAGCTCATCAATCTGTCTCTTCAACTCTGTATGCTCCTTTGGGTTCATTCTATAATGAGGGAGGTTTGGTAGAGTCGCCCCGGGGACTAAATCAATGGCATGCTATATATCCCTCATAGAGGGAAGCTCATTCGGTAGATCATCAGGAAAGACATCACAAAACTCATGCACTACTTGAATGGCCTCAATGGGTAACTCTACACTAGCCTCTGGTATACTTTCCCTAGCCACAAGGGCGTATACCATTGAGTCCGCCTCAGTTTCTCGCTCAAAGTCTTTAGCATTTAGAATATGGAGAGGTTTGGACTTGGACTTCGACTCCTTCAATTCTTTTGAGCCGCTCACACCACTTTGTGTGGTGACCTTCTTTCCAATCGTGTTCTTGGGTGGAAGTGGATTTAGCTTGACCTTCTTGCCTTCAAACCAGAATGTACACACATGCGAACGACCAAATATGGTGACATCCTTGTCATAGAGCCAAGGTCTACCCATAATGATATAGCCAACATCCATGGGAACAACATCACACCAAAGCGTGTCTTTATATGATCCAAACTGAATAGGAACAAGACAACGGTGCAAGACTGGAATGGAAGTTTCATCAACCCAAGACACTTTATAGGGTTGAGGATGGGCTTCATGCTTCAAGCCCAAACGGCTCACAGTGTTAGTCAATGCCACGTTGGCACAACTACCACTATCCACGATCATCTTACAGCTCTTTTCCCCACATTTTGCATAAGTATAAAGATTATGTTGCAGCGCCAATCGTCAGTGTTCTTGTCTTGAGCAAAGGTTGAACGCACAACTGTGAGGGTCGCAGACTCATGTGCTCCCTCTTCTTCATCACTAGGGGTTTCTACTAGCTCATATTCTTCCTCTTTGCCGTCACTCTCTAGGGGCACTACTTCTATTTGCCCATCAATAAGGAGCACCTTGGTGCCCTCTCATGCCGCACTAGTGGGCAAAGTGACCAAATCCTTAGCACCTAAAACACCTAGTTGCTCCACTCTTACTTGAGCTAGACTCGATAACTTCTTTACCCTTATCATCCTTGGGCCTGGGCTGAAAATTACTGGAAGGTTTGCTTTGGTATCCAGCGTTAGGCTTAGCCCCAGAAGGGTTTGCCTTAGCGCCAGAATCACAAAACTCAAATCGCCTTCCCACAGATGCTTTAAGGTATTGCTCAACCTCCAACACTACTTGATACAACTGTTCAATAGTGTCTATGTCTTTGGCGAGCAATTCTCTCCTAATGTCAGTACGGAAGCCCGTTTTAAATCGAGCAAGGGTGAGTACGGGATCCCCATCAACTTTACACCTGGTCAAGTACTCTTCCAACTTCTCAATGTATTCCACCACACTCATGGTACCTTGTCGAAGAGACTGCCATTTCTCAATCAACAGTAAGCAATAAGAGAAAGGGAGGAACTTCTCCTTAAGTGTTTCTTTCATTTCTCCCCAATGGACTATTGGGAGCTCTCTCGTTCTACAGTAGCCCAAAACCTCTTTGCTTGGTCCACAAGCTTCATCTTGGCGAATCGGACTCGACGAGCCTCCGACATGTCATACCACTCAAAATAGTGGTCCATATCCGCCAGCCAGTCTAAAAAGGCTTTAGGGTTCAAGTGGCCATAAAACGTAGGGGCATCTACTATAACTCCCTTGAGAAGTTGCGCATCTGGGTCATATTGATCATGATGTCCCTCACGGGGTGATTGCACGAGTGCGCGCCCATGACCAATTCCTTGGCCACCTCCATTCCTTCGTCTAACCTCCTGACCACCTGCCTGAGATTGGGCATCTTCCCCAATGGTGGGGTTTGCCCCGGCGGAGGTCTCTAGTTGGGTAACACACACATTAAACTGCTCAAAGCGTTGGTTCATACGTTGTTCCAAGCGCTTACCCAAAGACTCAAACTGCTGGGTCAGTTTGTTCATTGACTTTTGCAATTGCTCCATGTATAGTGCAGGGTGCAAGTCAAAACTATGACCCGTACGTGTGGGCATACAACTACTAACTCAATCTAAGGACCTTCTACTATGAATATATGCACCTAGATAGGACTAAATGCTCCTATAGGACTATATGTAGAAAACGACACAATATTACTCAATTTCTAGCAACTTATCTGTCCAAAAAAACTATCAACAGAAAATCCAGCAAAGAGATGCGGATTTTCTGATAGCAGAAAATTCAGCAGCCTATATCAGAAATTATGGACCTCTAAACAACTCTATATGATGATACTTAATGCATAATGGACACAAATAAACTAAACCCTAAATACCCAATGGTGGGGTTTGCCCCGGCGGAGGTCTCTAGTTGGGTAACACACACATTAAACTGCTCAAAGCTTTGGTTCATACGTTGTTTCAAGCGCTTACCCAAAGACTCAAACTGCTGGGTCAGTTTGTTTATTGACTTTTGCAATTGCTCCATGTATAGTGCAGGGTGCAAGTCAAAACCATCACCCGTACGTGTGGGCATACAATTACTAACTCAATCTAAGGACCTTCTACTATGAATATATGCACCTAGATAGGACTAAATGCTCCTATAGGACTATATGTAGAAAACGACACAATATTACTCAATTCTAGCAACTTATCTGTCCAAAAAAAACCGTCAACAGAAAATCCAGCAAAGAGATGCGGATTTTCTGATAGCAGAAAATTCAGCAGCCTATATCAGAAATTATGGACCTCTAAACAACTCTATATGATGATACTTAATGCATAATGGACACAAATAAACTAAACCCTAAACATGTAATGCTTTCCCCTATAAAAACCTTGAGCTTTGATACCAAATTTGATGCAGGACATGAAATTCAAAAATGATGTGCAAGATTTTCAGGCTTTATATCATACTAGTTCAGAAACAATTACACAAAATTCCACATCCCACAAAAAAGTTCAAACACTCAATCAAGGGGAATCTTATGCAGATCCAGGCCTACACATGCTAGGGCCAGATGAATCAAAATTACAAACCAAACAATAATCAAATGAGGGTAAATTCATCCACACATGCACAGAAATAATTCCCTAATCCAAGGGATTCACAGATCTCAATTCGGGGAACCTTAAGGTTGAAGAAAGGGCATAAAATTGGGGATTTGAATAATTTAGGGTTAGGTTTAGGGATTTTGGGTGAAAGAGGAGTGAAAGAGAGGAGAGAGACGAACCAGAGAAGTACTGCACATGTGGACAGCAGCAATGGCCCAGACGCACGTGCGTCGACCCCAGTTGCATGTGTGTGGGGCCCACTATTTAGAAAAAGGCCAGCTTGCCCCTGGTCGGCCAGGGGTGGACTCCAAAACCCCCTAAATATCAGCTCGATCTGATGCACGGTTTGTGCGTGGTGCTCCGCAGAAGTTTCGGCCCTCTTGCAGGGCCAGATTCTGGAAATTTGCTTTAGAGAGAAAAACGGCTGCAATAGAGGATGAATTTGAAGCGTAGATGATTGTATGAGAAGAGAAATATGGATGGAAGAAGGTGGGGGCGAATTGGGATAGGTGTGACTTCGCACCATGCTAGATAGCCCTTCGAAGAAGGGAGGGCTTCACACCCAATTAGGCTTTCACAACTCTGAAAGGAGTAGGAAAAATGCAGAAATTTTATTCAATCTTCCATGCATAAAAAAGACTACAAGGGGTGACTATTTATAATAAAACCCTATACCCCAAAACTCGCGCCATGTGCGCAACCTATTACTTGGTGACGAAGTAATAAAAAAATAATAACTAATCAAAGCAATCTAAACCGTCCATGATACTCCTAATAACAATAATAAGCAAAACCCAAAGTACTAGATTAATTAGAATGGTGGGCCACGATCATGAGAACCCATGGCGGGATTCACATGACTATCGGGTCTACTCCAATGACCCAAAACACATTCCTCTAACTAGGAGACCCTCCCTGGACGTCGTCATCGATCCAGATCAATGGTGGGGCCCTCCCTTGCGGGGGGGGGGGGGGATGTCCCCATCACTGAGGCTTACACATTGTATTTTGGTGTTTCAAAATAAATAAAATCAAATTTTAAAATGGTTTGAAAATTCCCTCCAAAAGCCATTTCAAAAGCACCATGAATTTCTTATAGTGGTGTGGGTTTAGTCCCACATAGGATAGGCAAAGAGAAAAACTTGGGTTTATAAGAAGAGGATTTTGCGTAGGGCTTGAGCCCATTTCAGGAGGCATGTGAATTTGGTTGTTTGGGGGGGGGGGGGGGGGGGGGGGGGGGAAGAGGTTATGGAGCTTACACATGTTGTATTTTGGTGTTTTAAAATAAATAAAATCAAAATTTAAAATGGTTTGAAAATTCCCTCCAAAAGCCATTTTCAAAAGCACCATGATTTTTTTTTAATCTTGTGGTGTGGGTTTAGTCCCACATCGGATAGGCAAAGAGAAAAACTTGGGTTTATAAGAAGAGGATTTTGCATAGGGCTTGAGCCCCTTTCAGGAGGCATGTGAATTTGGTTGTTTGGCGGGGCTATGGCATGAACCACATGCGCGTGCGCCCCATGCCAGGGCAGAGGCCGTGGGTGTAATGCAGCACGGTGCGTGTGCTCACGCACAAGTATACTTGCAATCCTAAACGTTTTTTTTGTTGCTTTTGAAATTTCGGTTTTTCTTTTTGCAACGATTGACCAAACGGTCGCTTTTTGAATTTCTGAACAGATCTGAAAACCCAAGGTTTTCTCCTTCGAAAAGCCTACAGCCATCAAAAAGCCTACAGCCATGTCTATTGGTAGGAATGCGTAGACACTCATACAATGCAACCTTTGAAGTCTATAAAAGGCATAAGATTCCCCTTTATATCATACTAGTTCAGAAACAATTACACAATTCCACATCCCACAAAAAAGTTCAAACACTCAATCAAGGGGAATCTTATGCAGATCCAGGCCTACACATGCTAGGGCCAGATCAATCAAAATTACAAACCAAATAATAATCAAAGGAGGGTAAATTCATCCACACATGCACAAAAATAATTCCCTAATCCAAGGGATTCACAGATCTTAATTCGGGGAACCTTAAGGTTGAAGAAAGGGCATAAAATTGGGGATTTGAATAATTTAGGGTTAGGTTTAGGGATTTTGGGTGAAAGAGGAGTGAAAGAGAGGAGAGAGACGAACCAGAGAAGTACTGCACGTGTGGACAGCAACAATGGCCTAGACGCACGTGCGTTGACCCCAGTTGCATGTGTGTGGGGCCCACTATTTAGAAAAAGGCCAGCTTGCCCCTGGTCGGCCAGGGGTGTACTCCAAAACCCCCAATTATTAGCTCGATCTGATGCACGGTTTGTGCGTGGTGCTCCGCAGAAGTTTCGGCCCTCTTGCAGGGCCAGATTCTGGAAATTTGCTTTAGAGAGAAAAACGGCTGCAATAGAGGATGAATTTGAAGTGTAAATGATTGTATGAGAAGAGAAATATGGATGGAAGAAGGTGGGGCGAATTGGGATAGGTGTGACTTCGCACCATGCTAGATAGCCCTTCGAAGAAGGGAGGGCTTCACACCCAATTAGGCTTTCACAACTCTGAAAGGAGTAGGAAAAACGCAGAAATTTTATTCAATCTTCCATGCATAAAAAGACTACAAGGGGTGACTATTTATAATAAAACCCTACACTACACCCCAAAAACTCGCGCCATGTGCGCAACCTATTACTTGGCGAAGAAGTAATAAAAAAATAACAACTAATCAAAGCAATCTAAACCGTCCATGATACTCCTATAACAATAATAAGCAAAACCCAAAGTACTAGATTAATTAGAATAGTGGGCCACGATCATGAGAACCCATGGCAAGATTCACATGACTATCGGGTCCACTCCAACGAACCAAAACACATTCCTCTAACTAGGAGACCCTCCCTGGACGTCGTCATCGATCCAGATCGATGTTGGGGCCCTCCTCCTTGCGTGTTTGGGGGGGGGGGGGGGGGGGGGGGGGGGGTATGTCCCCATCACTGGGACTTACACGTTGTATTTTGGTGTTTCAAAATAAATAAAATCAAATTTTAAAATGGTTTGAAAATTCCTCCAAAAGCCATTTCAAAAGCACCATGAATTTTTTATCTTATAGTGGTGTGGGTTTAGTCCCACATTGGATAGGCAAAGAGAAAAACTTGGGTTTATAAGAAGAGGATTTTGCATAGGGCTTGAGCCCCTTTCAGGAGGCATGTGAATTTGGTTGTTTGGGGGGGCTATGGCATGAACCACATGCGCGTGCGCCCCATGCCAGGGCAGAGGCCGTGGGTGTAATGCGGCACGGTGCGTGCGCTCACGCACAAGTATACTTGCAATCCTAAACGTTTTTTTGTTGCTTTTGAAATTTCGGTTTTTCTTTTTGCAACGATTGACCAAACGGTCGCTTTTTGAATTTCTGAACAGATCCGAAAACCCAAAGGTTTTCTCCTTTGAAAACCCTACAACCATTTCTATTGGTAGGGATGCGTAGACACTCATACAATGCAACCTTTGAAGTCTATAAAAGGACTTCTCTTGTTCCGAATTTTCAATTCAATTCGTTTTTTCAGTTCTCTTTGTACTCTGATTATATACAAAAAAGAATTCTGTTCTTTGGTTCGTCAAGGTGTTTTCAGGTTAAACACAGTTGTTGGTTTAGGTCTTCGTACATCGAGTGCACTGGTGTAACAAGACAACAATCAAGGGTATCGTGGAAGTTGATTGTCCGGTATTCTTGTTGCACTACGGACAACGTCAAAGGAAGGGCAAATCAACTTCAAGCCGAGTGACTTTCGCCTTGCCTCGAATCAAATAAGTTTTCTAAATTCTTCCTTACTCAAAATTTTTATTTTTTGTTTTAATTTTCTTTTATAATTATTTTTTAATCCGAATTTCCATAATTACGGATTTACAGATCCAAAATTCCAACAATCTTGAAGTTAATATGTTGATCTGTACCTCTATAACAATAGCAAATATCATAGCAAACCCTACCACAAATTATCCAAAATCGAACCATTTTCTAGAAACCATTTTAAAAGGCGGAAACAGAAACTCACATTTGCTTTAGATACTTTGAAAGTATCATATGTGCTATCTAATACTTTCCAATATGAAGCCGATAAAGAATTTGTTGTAAGGAATGACCACAACTGCAAAAATTACATCTTATATTCCCTATCTAATGAGTTGTATGATGTTTACCTCACAAATGAAAGAGTCAAGGATATTTGGTCAACATTGGCTAAGAAATATGTTTTAGAAGAAGCCGGTGCCAAATAGCATGTCATTTCCTCTTTTTTGAATTTTTCTATGTTAGATAATAAACCCGTCTCTGATCAGATACTTGAGTATCAAAGTTTAGTGCACGGGCTTATATCTGAAGGATTAAAAACAGATTATGTTTTCCTTGGAGGTGCTCTAATTGAAAAACTCATCTCCTGGAAAGAATACAAAAATAAGATGAAACACAAGAAAAATGGGATATCTATGAAAAATATTATTGTACACATTCGTATAGAAGAAGCCAATCGTATATGAAATCAAAAGGAAAATGCTATTGGCACTACTTCTAATGCCAACTTGGTTGAAACGAATTAAGAGAACAAAAAGATCAAAGGATCCTATTCTCATTGTGGAAAGGCAGGTCACCTTATTGATCAATGTCGATACTTGAAAGGGACCTGTTTCCATTGTGGAAAACCAGGCCATCGTGCTAAACAATGTAGGCTCAAAAATAAGAAAGGGAAATTGGTAAAAAAGAATGGAAATTGCTTTCATTGTGGCAAACTTGGGCATCATATCGGAGAGTGTAGACACAAGAAGAAGGCTTCTAAAGCTCAGGCCAATTTGACCAAACAAGAGGACAAGATGAAATAGTTGTTGTTGTATTTGAAGTAAATCTTGTCTACACAATGCATTGGGTAATAGACACTGGGGCTACGCGTCATATCTATAAGGATTGAAGCATGTTTGCCTCCTACCAAGCTGTATGGGATAAACAAGTGTTTATGGGAAATGCTTGAATCTCCTTAGTAGTCGAAAAAGGAAAAGTGATCTTAAA
Source organism: Magnolia officinalis (assembly GCA_021015155.1). Classification (NCBI taxonomy): domain Eukaryota; kingdom Viridiplantae; phylum Streptophyta; class Magnoliopsida; order Magnoliales; family Magnoliaceae; genus Magnolia; species Magnolia officinalis. The sequence goes on along the minus strand of JAJHSJ010000018.1, from coordinate 29,059,634 downwards.
GCTCACTTCTAGAAAGACCCTTACATTGAATAATGTTCTGCATGTGCCTGACATCAGCAAGATTTAGTTTCTGGCTTCCTCCTGAATAAAGTTGGTGTTAAATTGGTTTTCGATTAAGAGAAGGTTGTACTGTACAAGAATGAGACATTTGTTGGGAAGGGTTACTGTTTGTACTGAATGTATCCTCTATTGATATTAATAAGATGAATTCCAATTCTGCTTACTTGATTGAGTTACTTGATTTACGACACAATCAATTAGGATATGTAAATGCAGATGTTATGAAAAATGAAGAAACTAGCTCTTATACCTGATTTTTTGAATAAAGAAACAAACAAATGTGAACTGTGTGTAGAATCTAAGTTCCATAAGAAACCATTCAAATCAGTTTTTAGAGAATCTAAATTCTAGAATTGATTCATACCGACTTTGGTGATTTTAAGAATCTCATGTCTAGTTATGGAAAAGGATACTATATAACCTTCATAGATGATTTCTATAGGTATACTAGGGTATACCTACTATGAAGTTAAGATGAAGCCTTGGAGTTCTTTATCAAGTATAAGACATAAGTTGAAAACCAGGTAAATAAGAAAATCGAGAGACTTAGGGCTTGTTTGTTAACTCTGAAAATTATTACTTAATGCGGAATTGAGAAAATGATCCGTGTTAAGTGTTGTTTGTTAACGCCAAATTCGGAAAGCGCTACGGGATTTTTCATTGAATTTTTTCCATGATAGGGATCTGGCTTAATGATGAATACGGAATGCGCTCCATGAAATCTTGTATATTAAAAAAATTTTGGTTCCAAAATTACCCATTCTCAAGTTACTAAGAGATTTTTTCTCTTCTGAATAGTTTGTGTAATACATAACCCAACTTTTAACACGTGGAACTTCTTTAGCCCCCACCATAATTTATGTGTTAAATCCACACCATCCATCAACTTTTTCAGATTATTCTAGAACATGAGCCCAAAAATGAGGCACATATAAAACTCAAGTGGACCACACCATAAAAAACCAACAGAAATTGAATAATTATTGTTGAAACTTTCCTAGAATCCAATGTGACATTTATCTCCCATATAACCTCTTCATAATGTCACACTGACATGGATGAAAAAGGAAAAACAAAAATATCAGCTTGATTAGGGCCTTTTATGGCTCTAAGAAATTTTCAACGGTAGGTGCCCAATTTTCACTATTTCCTGCAATGTGGTCCACTTGAGCCTTAAATTTGCCCCTCTCTCTCTCTCTCTCTCTCTCTCTCTCTCTCTCTCTCTCTCTCTCTCTCTTATATATATTATAATATATTATATATATATATATATATATATATATAATATATATATATATCTTATGCCCCAAATGATATGGAAAAGTGGATGGACGGTGTGGATAAAACATATACATCATGGTAGGCCCCATAGACCCACTAATAGGCCACCCTTTGGATTTCCTGCTAAAGACTTTACCACCAGGTTCTTGCACTGGAATGTAAGATGGGGTCAACCTTGATGTTTAAGAGAAATCCAACCCGTCTATCCATTTTTCGAGCTTATTTTAGGACACGCGACCAAAAATGAGGAGGATCCAAAACTCAAGTGGATGGATGGAGTGGATATTAAACAAATACATTATGGTGGACCCCACAATGCCTAACATATCAAATACAATGAGAAATAAGAGGGATAATAGTGTTCACGTTCAATTTTTGCTAAAATGCAACAAGCCTCTCATTCACATCTCCATTGCATAATTGATTGTTTCTTTAGCTTCTTTGTAGAAGATTAGAAGTATTTCTCTTTGGCAAGTATTATAGTCTCTCTCTTTGAAGAATGACTTAAATTTTCTTGATTTTTGTCTTTTCTATCTATGTTGATTTTATTTTTGTTCTATTTTCTTACTTATATATGCAAATCATTGATGTTTTATTTGTTTTTTTTAATAATGATATATATATATATATATATAATATATATATATATATATATATAAAATTAAGCACTTTAGTATATTTGAATTAATTAGAATTATTTAATTTCATTTAATAAAAAATAATTTCTTCATAATGTAAAACATTTCTAAACAGGAGATATGGGCAAATGTGTCAATTAACAATTTTAGACATTTCAGACGTTTGTTAACAAACAAGTTGTTTCAAATTCAGTACTTAATTTTCAGACTTCAGTAATCGTTACCAAATAAGTTTTTTTATTTTAGATTCAGATTTCATATTCAAATTTTAGATTCAAGCTTCAGATTTCAGATTCAGGCTTTTAGACTTCAAATTTAACAAACGGGGCCTTAGAATAGATAGGGGAGGTGAATATGAATCTTCACAGTTTAAAGCAATTCTGTGAAAGGAATGTCATTATACATGAAACCACTGCCCCATATACTCCTGAACAATACGGTAGCAAAACGGAAAAATAGAACTTTGAAAGAAATGATGAATGCAATGTTGAACAATTGTGATTTACCCTCAACCATGTGGGGAGAAGTCATTCTTTTTACTTGTCACATTCTATGTAGGATACCTTATCAGGTTGCAGGTAAGACACCATATGAACTATGGAAGAAACATCCTGTTAGCTACAAATATCTTAAAGTGTGGGGATGCTTAGCAAAAGTAGAGTTACCGGAAACTAAGGGGGTGTTTGGCATCTCTACAAATAAGAGCTTATTGGCTTAAAAATAAAATAAAAAAAAAAAAAAAAAGGCTTTTAGACTATTTGGTAAAAGTCTAATCAGAGTGCTTATTCGTTTAGAAAGCAGCAAATAAGCTCCAATTTTAGAAGTTAGGGAGGGGTTACTTTTTGAAACAGAGATTATTCGGATTAAGCAGGTAGACATTTTGGACTAATTTTGTAACAAGGTCGTCCTTGAGCTTTCCAAGTAATTCCCATCTTACCCTCTTCTCTTCTCTTTACAATTTCTTCGAGGTAAGCCCACATGATGAACAACCCATATTGAAGGTGGGCCCAACATGATGAATGGTCCACATCAAAGGTGGGCCGAAATAATGCACAATTACATCAAAGGTGAACCCCACATGATGGACGATCCGCATCAAGCAGGCGCTACCTGATGGATGGTCCGCATCAAAGTGGGACCCACATGATGGATGGTGGACATTGAATGTGGGACCATATGATGGAATGTTGACATTAAAGGTGGGCCCACATGATGAATGACCCATATTGAAGGTAGGGCCCCACATGATGGACGGTCCACAACAAAGGTGGGACCTACATGATGGATGGTGGACATCAAAGGTGGGTCCCACATGATGGACTATCCACATCAAGTGGGCCTCACATGATAGATGGTCCACAACAAAGGTGGGACCCATGTAATGGATGATGGACATCAAAGGTGGCCTCTCATGATGAACAACTCATTGAACGTGGGGTCCCACATACCATGGTAAACCCCATCTACTGCAACACATATCTAACTCTACCTAGAGTCCATCTCCTAGTTTTGGTTTGCACGGCCCATAAACTGCAGAAAACATCATTTGAAACCGGACAAAATTTCTTCAGACACCACTGAAACATAATAATTCCCTTTCTAGCAGTCCTCTTTATTACAAATGTTAGAGTTCTAGAGCACTAGAATACCTCCCGTTGCGCCAACTGCATCTACAACTTCCCCTTCTTTTTGTTGACCCCACGGTAATGAATTAATTACACCCTGATCTATCCCCTACAACTTAAGCTTTTTGAAAAGCAGCTATCTGAATTTTGTATCTCTTACACGTCCTTTTTCTGCCCCTGCTTTTGCGGACAACCCAAACCCTTGATGTTCCGACTGATCCCTGATGGCCCCCTAGCATGCACATAAGAACGAAATGTTAGGCATACATAACATCTGGTTAATCTATTTGTTTTCAAATAAAAATAATTTTAATTAATTTTTAACATTTTTTTTGGTCCTTACTCATGCCTCAATGGTAGACTCACAAGAGTTTCAACACGAGGTCATGGGTTCGAGTACCCATTATGGCGAAAAACCACTGTGGTGTGAGTGCGTGTGTATAAAAAAAAATCAACAGTTTTTAATTAATAATTTTTTTTTTCTTCAAAAAGTTTCATCAATTTGTAGATCAACCTCCAAGCACTTTAATGTGATTTTTTAACCTCTAATTGCAAGTGAATTGGGTGAAATGAAGGAATTTTCAAATTTCCCTAATTTCCTGCCATTTTTTTCCCAAATTCAAAAATTGAAGGTTAAAACCCTTGATTGAGCATGCAAAACATGCAAAATTATGAATTATGTATTTCATTCAATTGATTCCAAGGAATTTAAACAAGAAAAAACTATTCAAATTCACAAAACTCACCAATTTGGGTTCTGGTACTGCTTCCAATCTCTATTTCCACCACCAAATTCCCTTTCCTCTCCAAATAATCAAAAATTTCTTAGGAATGTAATGAAAGCAATGACTTTCAGAAAAAAAAAAAAAAAAAAAAAGAAGAAGAAGAAGAAAAAATTTTGGTGTGTTTTTCCAATATTTTCACAAAGGCATTGAAGCACTCAAGGTATCATCAATACATTGTGATACATAGAGATATATTACTTGCAATACATTGCATATATCGGTTGATTTTGGTAAGTTTCCCAACTAAAGCCCAGTATCTAATTGATACTGTGTGACACCGATAATATCGGCTGATATTATCGATACTGCAATCATTAGGTTCCTCCCTTAGCAATTTGCATGTCATAAATGTGATGCTCACAGATGTGTGATCCATATCATTGATCTGATGGATCCCTTATGTATGGGGGATGGCTAAAGATCAAGGGATTGGATCCATCATTTGACTGTGGATCTTTTTTTACTGAATTCTTTTGACATTTCTTTGATGATCAACATCAATTAAAATGTGAACATTTCCTGTATCTTTTGTTGTTGTTGGTTCAAAACCCCAAATCTGCCTTCTTGATTGTCCAGCTGGGTTGGGACTTGGGACTCAGTCAGGTCTTGTAGGCTTGACTTAGTTATTTCATAATATTTTTTAAGTTTTATTTACATACATTTGTAAAATTCATGAAATAAAATTTAAATGTAGCAAACTAGCAAATAAAAAAAGGTTTGCATATAATCAAACACTGCAAAATAGCTAAATAAGAATGCATGGTTCACCTCTTTCTCACCTAATTAGATTGGTTAAATGGAGTCTGCAAGTCTCATCTTGAAAAGGTGACTCAGCTGATTTGGATGAGTTTCGAGTTGATGAGTTCCAGTCATTTGGATCTACCCTGCAGTTCTTTTATGCCCCAAGCAGTTAAAAAGCCTTTTATTGCTCTTCATCTCTGAAAACCATGCTGTATTTTGCAGGTTGAACGGCATGGAGAGCTTGTTTCAGGCTGCAGAGTCTATAACCCCTGTGGCATCAGATGCCTCCAATATACGCAACTTAATGGCGACAACTAATGATCAATGCTTCCTCTTGACTTTCATCATGGGTACCTACTTTGGGCCAGACCTGAAAGCCGAGAAGCCTAAAAGGTCAGCTTTACAGAGAATAGCTGAAGGTATTCCTCCATACTCTTCTAACCAATTATCAGGGTCGCAGATGAAAATGGTGGAAGCAGAGCGAGTGTACTATTACGTGCTTAGAAAGGCAGATCGATCTGTGGTAGTGAAGCTACCCTTATTGCACCAGTTCTTTCAAGGAAGTCTCTTTCCTCCCGCATGCAATTCAGCTGATGAGCACCGTCAGTTTCCTGATCTTTTCCCTCCACATTTGCATCAGCAGAGCCGATTCAGGAACAGATACAAAATCATTGAGAACATTGTTTTTATCAACAACCCAGAAATCTCTTACATAAAACCGGAGAATGTTGAGAGGTTTAAGAGGCTAACCAGCCTCGAAGATTTTTTGCTTGATAGGGATGCTGCAAGGTTATATGGTGGTGTTGGTGTTAGTGTTGGCGGACTTGCAAATGATGTGGCGGTGCAGGAGTCCAATGGGAA
>JAJHSJ010000018.1:28951381-29053543 GCA_021015155.1 Magnolia officinalis | reverse complement strand
TTCAGCCTAGTGCGACTGGGTTCAGACTAGTTTAGTTAAGTTCGATTAAGTGGCATTGGAGTCGTGTTGGGGGTTGAGCTGATTCAAGCCAACGCAACTAGGTGTGTTTCTCTCTCAAACTTGCATCGGAGTTCTAATTAAAGGTTTGGTAGGTTAATTGATTCCTAATCTCAATTAAGATGTAGCCTAATATCACAGTTTTGGATACACTTTATTCTAACTGAGGGCGAGTCGAGTTTAAGGGCTTGCTTGTTAAACCTAAAATCCGAAGTCTAAATCTGAAGTTTGAATATGAAATCTGAATTTGAAGTCGGAAAATGAATAGTGAATCTAGAATAACTTGTTTATTAACTAACGTCTGAAATGTTTGAAATATATTAATTTGACACATTTACCCATATGAAACAATTGTGATTGAATCCCTACCTTTAAAAACTCCATGAATTTCATTGAAATGTTTATTTTTCATCCAACCTATTGAAAAGGTCACAAACAGCTAGACGAAGAGATGGCACAAATATCAACATGATCAAAAGCTTTCGTGGCCCAAAAGATTTTTTAAATGGTTAATCACCATTGTTTCCTATACAAAGGTCCATCTAAGATTTGAAGCTGATTTATTTTTTGGATCATACCCTAAAATAAGCTTTCAATATAGATGGACGATATGGATGTAGTCACATATATAACAATAGGCCCCATAGTCAGGGCCCCACCCACCTTAATGGATCCGAGGTCGCACCAAATCCACTCCCCTAGATTGGGGAGGCAAATTGGCTAGTTACCCTGCTTCTAGCCAATGGCTATTGGTCAATATTCTGTGGGCTCCACCATGATGTATTCACTTCATCCACTCTGTCCATCCATGTTTACATGTCATTTTATGACATGATCACAAAAATGAGGTATATCCAAATCTCAAGTGGATCACATTATAGGAAACAATGTTGATTGATTGCCCACCATTAAAAACTTATTGGGCCCACAAAAGCTTTGGATCAAGTTGATATTTGTTTTTTCCCTTCAATCTAGGTGTGTATGACCTAATCAACAGGTTTGAGGTCAAATAAACATTACAGTGGTCACTAAGAGATTTTTTATGGTGGGCGCTTAATCACTATTGTTTTCCTTTGTTGTGGTCCACCTAAGATTTATATATGCCTCATTTTTTATATCGATGATCTATTAAATGATATGGAAAAATGGATGAATGGCGTAGATGAAACGCGTACATCTGGGCCCACAGAGCACCAACCACTAGCCACCCGGCTAGTGGCACCGTCACTAGCCAAACCACGTCCCCAGGTGTGAGCCGGATTTCATGGGAAAGCCTTTCCCAGGAAGTCCACTGTTAGAAATCTAGGTGGCACCCACCATGATGTTTGTGTAAAATCCACGCCGTCCATCTGTTTTGTGAGATCATTTTAGGACATAGTGTTAAAAATGAGCCGTATCCAATACTCAAATGGGTCAAAAATGTGAGGATTGGACGCCCATAATTAAAATATTCGTGGGGCCACAAAAGTTTTCAATTATGCTAATATTTGTGTTTGAGTTCATCTCACTAGGAATGACAATATGAATAGTATTGATGGCATGTAAACATCATTGTCGACCCCGGGGAGGTTCTAACGATAGGAATTTGCCTACCCACCTTTTCCTTTAGTGCAGCCCACTTAAGTCTTGCATCCTCCTCGTTTTTTATCTCAAGTCCTAAAATGATCTTAAAACATGGATGGACAGATTAGATTTATCACAAGCATAACGGTGGGCTACACCTAAGATTCCAGCACTGGAACTTCCTACAAAAGGCATTTGCATATAATTTGCATTCCAAATCTGGGAGGGGATTGTGTACTACCCCACCAAGCTCTACCTAAATGTGGACAATTAAGGGCTTTGTGGGGCCTACCATGGTATATATGTTTTATCCATACCGTCTATTCATTTTTTCATATTATTTTAGAAATTAAGACAAAAAACATGGAAAATCTAAGGCTTAAGTGGGCCACACTACAAGCAAAATGTGGGAATTGGGTGCCTATCATTGAAAACTTCTTGGGGCCACATAAGGCTCTGATCAAGCTTATTTTTTGTGTTTTTCCTTCATCTAGGTCTGTGTGACCTTATAAAGAGATTTGATGGGAAATAAGCTTCATGGTGAACGTCAGGAAGGTTTTAATGGTATCCCACTACTTTATGTGGTGTGGTTGACTTAAGCTTTGAATGTGCATCTTTTTTGGGATCATGCTTTAGAATGCTATAAAAAGTTAATAGACGGTGTGGATCTAACACATAAATCATGGTGGGCTTAGAGAAGTGTCACATGTTAAAAGTTAGGATGTGTATAAAGTAAGGGAGAAAATCTTTGTCGCAAAGGACAATTTTGGATATTAAAAAAAATCATGAAGCGCATTCTTGATTCCCCATTAAGCTAGACTCCTATCATAGAGAAATTTCAGCATTAAATGGTGTAGCGCTTTCCTTCTTCTGCGTTAACAAACACCACTAAACATGGAACATTTTCCAAATTCCGCGTTAAGTACAAAAATTCAGCGTTAACAAACAGTCCGTAAGTCTATCTCGGGAAGATTCTAAGGGCGTGTGCACCTCCTGACAACATTAGTAGGCTATTCAACAAGTAAGGTGATGACGTCTTCCCCTTGAGCTTTCTATTTGCTTGTTAACTTAAGTGATAATTGTAATTTTGATGCCAAATGATATTTGATCTCTCCATCACATAGTCACTTATGTTAGTTATTAATTTTCCACTCCTATGATCTGAACTTACCTGATATGAATGCTTACATATTAAACCTAAACGTGTTTAATTAGGCTAGCCTTAGATCCTTTAGATTCCACTTCATGAGGTGCCTTGGTAAACCTAGCCTTAGACCCTTTAGATTCCAAAACAACTCACCTCTAGATGAATCATCCCATAGCTAAACATTTAACTCATTTAATCCAAGCCTTAGACAATTAATGAACATGTTTAGTTAGGCTTTGAAGACATACAAAGGTATTGTAATTCAAACAACCCAAAACAGTAGTTTTTGAGTGGTCTTCGTCCCATCGACAGGCTCTCAATGGGTTTCAATGGAATCGAAGGACCACTCGATGCGATCGAAGAAATAGTATATTTTTCAATAAAATTGGTATTTGGTTCTTGGGCATTTTGATGACTTTTGGTGAAATAAAAGCCTAGGTGATTTCTCCCTCTAGGACTTATCCATAATTCTATAGCTTTGTCAAGCTTTCGTACGCGCTGTGATAGACAATCCATACAATTTCAATCGGTATCAAAGCAGTTTGCTCTTCATGGACTTAACCATTTAGAGTAACATTCATAAGGGTTTTAGAATTATGTCTGTTGATGCAAAAATCCTATCCACCCTTTTTAGATCTTCGAGTACCTGCACAGGAAGAAGCCAAAGAAGACCTTAGCTAGAGCAGGGGATCCTCTAATGCCAAAGTTAGGCGAGGAATCTGGGTCTGGTAGTATCGATGGGTTTTAGGTGAGAGATTTTGCGTACCTTTCGCCATTAGAGGCCTCTCTATTTATAGTTTATGAGAGGCAGTAGCATGAAACAAATCTTCCTTTTTGGTGAGCAGTATTGTAAGCGGAATCAGATCATGGATTAGTAGGAGGATACTCTGAGATCCTCAACGAAGATATCCTCCAGGATCTTAGGAGTAGACCTCGGACGGATCTCTCTTGGGTGAGAGTAGGAGGCCGAGGTGGCCTTAGTTGACCTAGGTCATGCCTACCTAAGTCATACTGACCTAGTGCTGACCAGGGTTATGCCGACTTGGGTCGTGCCGACCTGCCTTCCTAGTTAAGCGGAAGAACAGGAGCTCCTGACGAACTCTAGAGATCTTGGAGTTGACGGAGGTGGTGCTCTTACGGGCATGTTACTCTGCCATGGACCATAAGTAGGAAGTGGGCCTTTGTGGGATCCGAGCTTCATGTCATCTTTCACTTCACCAAGCTTGTAGGGTTCCAACCTGACTTTTAACTATAGGTCGGTCCATTTTCCCCCATAACAATGTCTAACCATGAAGGGAGTACCATCGCACAACCACCATATTTCAATGGGTCTAACTACGCCTATTGGAAGGCTATGATGGGGGTATTCTTGAAATCTCTCGACCCTATGGTTTAGGTTATTGTTGAATAATGATGGACTGTACGTATAGAACAAGTCATACTTAATTATAGAAATATTAGCACTCTTAAAGACCAATCCAAATATAGTGCAGATGAGAGGGTTCAATATGCCTAGGATCCCAAAGCTCTTAATGCAATTTACTATGCGGTTTCCCCCAATGAATTTAAATGCATATGTACATATGAAACGGATAAGGAAGCATGGGACACATTGGAAACCACCTACGAGGAAACTGGCACCATAAAGCGCTCGAAACTTCAGCTCTTAATGACCTAACTTCAAAATATTAAAATGGAAGGGTTTGAAACTTTTATAGAGTTCTATTTCAAATTGAATGATATTTACAACTCCATGTGGGGTTTAAGAGAGAGAATACCACAAGGCCGTATATGTAGGAAAATACTTAGGTCCATTCTGAAAAGATTTAACTCAAAAGTTACATCAATAGAAGAGTGTGGGAATATAAATGAGATGAAAGTAGAAGAACTTATAGGTTCCTAACAAACATATGATTTACACTTTAAGACCCCCTCTAGTAAGAAGAAACTAGTCATCCTTTAAACTTCACATAGGCATCCACATAGGCAAAAGATTGTTGAAATTGAAAATGATAGTGATGATGAGGATGAGAAAGAGGAATTGTCTAAAATTTTTAAGAAATTCCTCAAGTTTAATAGAGGGGAGAATTGTGACAAAAATGTTAAAATGGCTGAGAAGCGCATAGGTAAACTCTTCAAGAATACTAGAGATATCCAATATCACAACTGTGATGATTGTGGACTTGTTGCCACCTAATGCATTAACAAAGTAAGATCCAAAGGCTAGACTAAGATAGCAACATGAGATGATACGGAGGAGTTCGAATCAAATTTAAGATATTCCTCTGGTGATGAAAACCTTAGACACTTACGTGTTCTAACGACCTCCAATATGATTTTCCTACCTAAAGACTTGAGAGACCATAACACCTTGGATAGGTGAACTTATGGGCTTTATAAATAAATATGAGAAGTTTAACATCTTGAGTAAGCCCAATAGGAAAATTTGAAGATTAAGCCTCATTTTTGTGCTTAATAGGAAGATTCAGGGATTATAGCCTTATTTACATTTTAATAGTTTAACATTATTGTTGTTATCATATGTTTATTGCTAGGCTATCACTAGTCATTGATATTTCAAATGGTATATCTTTTAAATTACTATAATATGCATGATCCATATTTTAATGTTATATGCTCTAGCAAAATGTATAACTTATCAAGCTTTTCATTTTCTGTACTTATTGGTATATCTATGAAATTAAGTCTTTGTCAAATACTAACAAATTAAGGGAGAAAGATCAAGTCCAACCAAAACAAGTTTAATTCTGTTTTACAATTTTTGTTTGTTGCTGCAGGGAATTGATGGAGATAATAAAGCATTTAAGGGAGAGAAATACAATGTCTACATGGCTTATTTGTAATAGAGTTTTAAATCTTTATATTTGACATGTAATAATATTAGTTATTTTAGATTGTCATTGGTATTGACCATGACAAGGTCTAAGTTGGTTTTTGTCACGTAATTGACAAAGGGAGAGATTGTTAATGTGGCGCCCCGTCACTGTTGCACATGTGGGCGGACGCTAATGTGGGTGGGGCTTAAGGGCCTGGGCGAGCTACCAGTTGTTGGCAGGCTACTGTGCTGGCAGGCTACTGTGTACACAGTGAGAGTGGAACGTTGTCCCACATCGGAAGCGCTATCCGAAGTTGTGGTGGTTATATGTGGAGTTAGCACCTTCATAGTATGAGGCCTTTTAGGGGAAACCCTGAGAACAAAACCGTGCGGGCAGAAGCTCAAAGCGGACAATATCATACTGTGCTGGTCAGGCTGTTACAAATGGTATCAGAGCCGAGGATGGCTTTGCCCTCGGTGGGGGATAGTGTGACACCCCGTCACTATTACACATGTGGGCAAGTGCATGTGAGCGGACGTTGATGTGGGTGGGGCTTAAGGGCCTGGGCGAGCTAGCAGTGGTTGACAGGCTACTATACTGGTAGGTTACTGTGTACACAGTGAGAGTGGAACATTGTCCCACATCGGAAGCGTTGTCCGAAGTTGTGGTGGTTATATGTGGAGTTAGCACCTTCATAGTATGAGGCCTTTTGGGGGAAACCCTAACAACAAAATCATGCAGGCACAAGCTCAGAGCAGACAATATTATACTGTGTTGGTCGGGCTATTACAAATGCCTTGGTTTTGTTAATGACGTAAGCTAGGGTGTCATGAGTGGGTTGGGCCTTCATATGAAGATATTAAAGACCAAAGACTTGAGGACTTGAAGCATAAAGACTGAATACAACAGGTAAACCATGAGGTGCCTTGGTAAACCTAACCTTGGACCCTTTACATTCCAAAATAATTCACATCTAGATGAATCATCCCATAGCTAAACATTTGACTCATCTAATCCAAGCCTTAGATCATTAATGAACATGCTTAGTTAGGCTTTGAAGAGGTGCAAAGCTATTGTAAATCAAACGACCCAAAATAGTAGTTTTTCAGTGGTCATTGATCCCATTGACGAGCTGTCGATTGGTTTCGATGTAATCGAAGGATTGCTCGATACAATCGAAGAAACAATCCAGCATCCATACAAATTTTTTCTTGATTTTCTTGATAAGTTAGAAGGACGGTTCAATCCTATCAAAGGGCCTTTTGATCCTATCAAATGGCCTTTTCGATCCTATCGATGGAACCATTAACTAGCCATTTTATAGTTGTTGAAAACATTTTTATATAAATGGGCATTCGGTTCTTGGGCATTTAGATGGATTTTTTGTGTAATAGAAGTCAAGGTGATCCCCCCCCCCCTCTTGGACTTAGCCATAATTCTATAGCTTTACCAAGCTTCTGAATGCATCGTGGTAGACAATTAATCCACAAAATTTCACTAACATTAGCTCTTTGATGAGTTAGAGAAATGGATGGATGGTCTGAGTAGATATAATATAAACATCAAAGCTTGGGGGCTATACAGGTGCTTTTAACAACATGTGCAGGCTTTTAACTTGATCAAAGTGGGGCCAGTGCTTGCATAATCTAGACTGTTACTCTATTGCACTTTGCCATGGATGGATGATGACTAAAATCTTCCCAAGATGATCATAACCTTCCTGGTTGTGGCCTATAAACTGATCAGTTAATGATAGAAATGCAATTTTTTAGGAATTAACTACCTCAAAACAATTCCTTGGATCTAACAACAACGAAAGATGGAAGCTCGGTTGTTGGATCTTCCTAGATGTGTCTCACATCATCAAAAGATGGTTATATCACTTTCACTGGCGTAAGAAAAGGTCAAAAGGAACACTCTTCTTCAAATAAAATCCACACTGTAAATCGTGTGGCAAAGATGGATCTTGAATTCCCTCTTTTAATTGATCACTCTGCACTATATGGATTGGTGCTAAAAAATTAATTCTTTGGTCACGAGTCCTTGACACATCTTATAGAAATGCAGCCATGACCGTTATCAAATTGCAGGAGAAAATGTTCATGCAGTTTAGAAACTACCAGAGTAATAAACTACATGAGAAATTGTTCATGCAGTTTGAAAATTGCTTGAGTAATGGGTAAGAAATTACCCTAAAACCACCACAACCCATAATCTCAATCTCCTAGTAGGTGGAGCCCACTCGGACAACACGTGTTACAGTTACTTTTCCTATTCAAACAAGTTGGGCATCAACTCAATTAATGACCAAAATTCAAGCTATGTTAGAAGTCCTCATACTACGAAATACAATGTGCGACTAGTGAAGTGCATAACCTCAAGAGAGAACATATATACCAAGTTTCCATTAATTGGTATAATGTACCTCATCTTCCTAAACACTAATATGCCCTAAACTCGTGTCAGTTACACCGAAAAGGATATAGTCTAATGTAACACCCCGATTTTTAAAACTTAAGTATAAGCCCAAATTCCCAAAAATCTAAGAGTTAATTTCAAATGATGAGGTACTTGGCATAAACAAATCAGAGTGCAAGAGATAAGCAAAACATGGTAATCCATCACAACTAAATAGTACCAAATCCATGTCCACACAAATGGGGACTTAATACAAAACTGAAAATGTTCTTGCTAGGAATTAACAGAATTCATCTGTAATCTACTGATTAACTCCATAAAGCTCTGCTACATCCTGAGCGTAATCCTCCCCAAAGGTTTCTACTTCACCTGTAACGCCCTGAAAATCGAGGGTCGAGCAGATGCTCAACTCCCGAGTTTCAATGCATCACTTATGCAACATAGATAATGATGATTAAATGTTGTCCATAATTGTACATTAAATATGAGTGGGATTATACCAAATCAACATATCATACTCCAGAGGCGATTAAATTAAGCAAGCGGAAGACTGTGATAGATATATAAAGGGTGTAAGTGGATATAAACCCCAGAGTATGATCATGTCACCAGGCTGAATAATTACATGTATAGTTCCAAAATATACAAAATGATAAAGTGTAATTTCATCTAATCCATATCCCTGTAGCCCCGGTGATGCAACTTCAGGTCTACATAGACCCGCCAGAGAGTTGCAGGTAGGAGAACTCCTTGTCGTCGTAAAAAAAGCCAGCTCCAACTCGTAAGCCTCGCTATCATCTGAAACTACAATAGAGTCTGGTTGGTGTTTTAAAACACCGTCCCAGAGTGGGAGTGAGTGATCAACTCAGTGGAGCTATAAGGTAAAGGTTAACATGTTATCAATTCAATCAAGTAGTAATGAAAAAACAGTACAACAAGCATTCCTAAGTACTCTGGTCAATGCGAGGATAATATGTATTATTGATACATGCCCTTGCCTGCACTCCCTCTACGACATCATCTCACGGTCGCGCATGCTAAACTCCCACTGTGCTCAACACCCACGCCAAAGGCACATGCAATGCGGTGCATGGTCGTGTTAGCCAAGTTCTTAATTAGACCTATTCATACAGCAGATTCGGAAAGCTAAGGTACCTTCTTTTATATTATTTACCCAAACAATGATCCATCTAGGGTTGTCAATCCTAGCTAATCACATACGATAGGCAAGTTCGTGATTTTACACTATAGGTTGCTATGGGAGGCTCGTTACCTCAGCGTAGGCTTAATTCATACTCAAGGTCACTACGAGGGGCTCGTCACCCGATCGTAGGCCTATTTTATACTCGAGGTCACTATGGGAAAGGCTCGTCACCTTAGCATAGCCGACAGCTCGAATACAGTGTCCCATATCACCGTATTCGGCTCACAAGTTTAGTTTGCTCACTGGACACTACGGGGAGGCTCGTCACCCCAGCATAAGCCGATAGCTCGACCACGGTGTCCCATACCACCATGCCCAGCTCATGAGTCTTACCGGATCATGGTACCAAGGTTTAAACAGGTGTTTCATTGGTAAATGGTACCTTAGATTCAAATAGAAGCGTCCATACATGACGAACATACATTAGACCAATCGGGTTACTTGACAAGCTCGACTAGTACGAGCGTACGTTGAATTGATCGACATGGGGTGCGTAAGCACTCCGCGTGGCCTAACCACTGTCGATAAACAACATATGAGTCGGATTCATCGAACGTGTCTTGTGTGGCAAAATGACCTCGGCCACTAATTCGAGAATCATTACCGATTGCCTGAACTACGTAGTAGTCCCAATCATACACGAACACAATAGGCATTCATATGTGATAGTCAAGAACAAAATGTGACAATGAATTCAAATATAAATCTCATTTAAGCATTTTAACAAACATATAGTGCACATGCTATTACACAAGCATTTCATCCGTAAATCGCGTAGTAGCGAGATAGGTTACGTGAAGGAAATTGCAACTATAGATACGGTAATTGAGAATTCTATCTCAACGTCCTTATTAAACACATTTCAACAAACAATATCTCATTCAGACATTTTATCAAACACTTAGACTACACATATTAACATATATATAATAATTTAGTTATAACATATATTATAGCAAATCCTTTCACAAAGGAGTTGTCATACATACAACGATCATGTATTCTCAATCAATAATCAAGGCAAGCAAAAATCATAATTTTATACTTATACAAACATTTTCACAAACACATGGAATACATTATATTCAACATAGTTCATATATATGCGTAATACACGGAAACCACCGCATCCAAGCACATGTGACAGCAATCAAGTCAGTCATAAATCATTAACTGACATTGAAAGCCTTGAAAACCATAACCTAAACGTTTATAGTCTGCACCTTTCGTCGGTATACTCGTATCGAACTCAGTTTGATTCCTACGTTCCCGAATACGGAACAACAGGTACCTATACATTGAGTTAGGTTAGCTATTTCATAGATTCTTCTATTAGGATTCCTAAAACAAGATTAGGGTTAGGATTTCTTATCCAAAAATGGATTCGGATTCGACGGTGTAGCGATACAGGGGGGATGATTTGGCACGTGAGTGGTGGGAACGAATCCCAGCAACTATCTCACACTTTCTCTCTCTTCTCCTCACTTTTTCCTTCTCTTTTCTCTCTTCTCTCTCCTAGGGTTAGGAATTTCGTATGGAATGAGAGAGGGTTGGGTTAAGGCCCTTATATAGGCCCAGAAGTGGTTTAAATGGCCCAAGGGTCATGATATACTTAGGTTATAACCAAAGAACGTTTGTTTCAGGCCAACGGAGCTCATCTAGAGGTCCATTTCCTACATATGGTCTGGAGAAAGTTCCCTGGCAATGGATCTATGCCAGGTTAAAGTTTTGGTCTGATCGGGTTTGTAGATCGACCGCGAAGAACCAGTTTCAGTTCAACGGCCTTCGCTATTCGATCAGGGCCACAAGTATACTAACATGTGTTGAGAATTATCCCTGATCCAAGGGTGTAGTTGGGTCGAAATCTGACGGGCTGAAACCTTAAATTTGTCCTACAAGTGAACGCCCCAATTCACTTAAGTTTGAGTTTATTTTCTAAAGATATTCGCGTTTCTCATGAACTTCGCTCCACGCTCAAGTTGTGTATTTCTGGATACTATTTGGACTTGATTTTCGAGATGTTGTCAAGCCCAGTAAGGCGGTCGTAACCGTATAGTTTCGCGTTAATCGGGCTTTTGACACGCAGTCTAAGTCCGATACGGAGTTTCAAGATGCTCCCGAGAGCAATTGGGTTTTGAGATTGATCCTAGGTTTTTAGGAAATGTAGAGTTAGCGATTATGCTGGTTTTGGGTCTTGCAGTTCGTATAGAAAGTGATTCGAGCTAATTCGCTGATTAATTCAGTTTAGTACTTAATTAATTTTCGTCTAATTTCTACATGATTCGATCCTTAGCGATTTCTGCTTGAGGTGGTACTCAGGTCTTTGTATGTTTTTTTTCAAGATGTTACATCACCTCTGGCTGTGTCTACTTCATGATCCATGCCATAGTCACCTCCCTCCAGATTTATACCCGTGTCATCTGTATGTTTTGGATATTCAAAATGAGTGGTTACTCAGAGAGGATTCCCTCTAAGATTACGTACCATAATATTAGATGAGTAAAGTATTATGCCAAAAGGCTCTATATGCATTTCAATTCATAAAATGTACTAAGGTATGATTGCTTAGTGGACCTTTCAAAGGGCCAGTCCATTAAGCAAGAGAATGGCATTTCCAACAGTCGGCCCATTAAGCAAAAGAATGGGCTTCTCCAACAGTCGGCCCATTAAACAAGAAAGTGGGCCTTTCCAATAGTTAGTCCATTAAATAAAAGAGTGGGCCTTTCCAACGGTCAGCCCATTAGGCAAAAGAATGGGCTTTTCCAACAGTCGGCCCATTAAACAAAAGAATGGGCCTTTCCAATAATCGTCCCATTAAACAAAAGAATGGGCCTTTCCAACAGTCGACCCATTAAACAAAAGAATGGGCCTTTCCAACAGTTAGCCCATTAAATAAGAGAATGGGCCTTTCCAACAGTTGGCCCATTAAGTAAGAGAATGGGCCTTTGCAAGAGTTGGCCCATTAAGCAAGAGAATGACCTTTCAAACAGTCGGCTTATTTAAGTAAAGAATGAGTTTTTCAAATAGTTAGCTCATTCATACATAGGAATGGGCCTTTCAAATTGTCACGCCCCAAACTCGGAAACTGGGCTCACAAAATTCTCGATTGTCGAATTTGGCGCTGACAGCCTCTGTAGTACCCCGTTCTCGGCTCCTGACACCCATACGCCAGGTTCTGATCCTAGGATTCTACAAGGAGGATTTCTAACATCAATTTGATTCATAATGAGTATAACCATAAGCATAACCCACGAACAATAACCACAAGAACACCATCACAAAATCCACTATGATAAAAAACTTTAAAGTACAATGCGCATGAAGGGAAATACAAGATAATGATAACAGAAACTCCTTAAGCTCGACTGCACACTCCCCCTGCGGCGAAGCTACGGCTGCATCCTGGCGTCACCTGCATGTATCAATCGTGCATAAGCTTATAGAAAGCTTAGAGGGTGGTGTAAGTGTGTGTGCACTCAGAATACAATGTCAGAGTAATGTGGAATCATGCTAATGAGAACATGAATGCAATCAGCCATACCAAGGTTATGGGGTGCAAAACATGAATGTTATCGGCCATATAAAGGCCATGCGATGTGAAATGCAACTCATGCATGCCAATCATCATCCACATATCAATGCAGCTCCTCACTAGAGCATCAAATATCAGTACGGTTCTCACTCTGGATAATCACTGGGGTTTAGTACACTCTAAATGGCACTGCCCCTTTCCTAGGCACACAGTCCAAGTGAGTGTAAGAAACCTCACTATCCGCCTGGCCAATAGTCTACCAATACCTATCTGGCACGTCGATAACGGACCTATTCACGAGCTGATCAAACTCAGCCTAGTAATGCCCCTACCCTTGGGCGAGTAAGGCCACACCCCTTTCCAACCGACCACGACATAGTGGGAGACACGGTCTCCTGGTATTCGGCTTTCGTGCGCTCATATATCCACTCGGTCTCGACGTTGGAGTCATCATCTGGTACCATCGGGTTTAGAGATTTTCACCCAGGGACATCTATGGTGCCCCGATGCTAAAAATAGTATTTTCGGTATCCGATCCTGCCATCCACGATATGCCTGTGGAGGCCACAGCCCTGATGTCGCTAGGGTGTGCAGTAATCATGTCATACAAATGCGAAGGACATGAATCACACTAATAGTCATGCAGTAATCTTGCGCGTACCAGCGCTCATGTAGGGCAACTCCACCTATCAGGGAGCCCATAAACAATCTGCCCAAAGGTATATGCTATGATTAGTCACTCCTCACATCAAGCATACATATGATGCGTATGAGCATGAATCATGGAAATATACTAAACATGTTATATGGTGATGGACTCTGTTCATAACGAAGATGGGCCTAGACGGCCTACACACTACAAGTATGGGCCTATCAATGAGCCCTAGGGAGAGTTACAATGCGGACATTTAACCATCATTGCTCTTACAATGTGGACGTCAAACCATTATTGCTCTTAAGGCATGATCACTAAAAATATCATTACGTACATCATGGTGGGATCTCGCATCGCAATGGGCCTCATCACATCACATTCGGCCCACATAAAGGCCTCACATATGTGTCATTAGGCCTTATATACATCAAGTGGGCCGCATCATGTGGGCTGCTCCAATGGGCCAACATGCATCAAATGGGCCACATCATATGGACCACACCAATGGGCCGATCAAATGGGCCGAATCAAATGGACCGATTCAAATGGGCCGATTCAATGGGCCGATTCACATAAGCCGAATCAAATGGGACAAATCACATAGGCTGACTCAATGGGCCGAATCACATGGGCCGATTCAATGGGCCGATTCACATGGGCCGAATCAAATGGGCCGATTTAAATGTGCCGATTCAATGGGCCAAATCACATGGGCCGAATCAAATGAACCGATTTAAATGGGCCGAATCAAATGGGCCCAAACCAACCACATCATTCACCTACTACTAGAGATCAGTTTAGAGCATTATTTCAAAAAAATGAATCATATCCAAGGATCATCTGGACCACACCACACTTAACCGTGGTGATAATAATTCCCATGTTTAAAAAAATTTAGAGGGCCCATCATAGCATTTATTTCCCATCCATACTGTTCATAAGGTCACAAAGACCTGAACAGTGAGGAAAAACAAATATCATATTGGTTCGAAACTTTTATAACCCAAAAGGGTTTCAATGGTAGGCATCCAATTCCACTATTTTAGCAGTGTGGTCCACTTGATACTAGATCTGCCTTATTTTTAGTCTCAGGCCGAGAGACGAGGTCGCCAAGTAGATGGACAGTTTAGATGGAACACATCCATCAGAGGTGGGGCGCACATGGTACATCAGATGGGTGGGCGGTATGATAGAACACATCCATTAGGGTGGGGTCCACCCGTCCAGTGAGCTGGACGGCATGGAATGAAACTCATTTGTCATGGTGGCGTCCTAATTCAAATGGACGGACGACATGAATGATCAAACACATCAGGGGGTGAGGTCCACGTAGGTGGCCCACTAGAGAAATGAATCTGCTTCGTTTCGTCCTAGAGTGTCGCTGCTGCTGCACGTGCAGCAGCAGCTGACATCGGCTGCTGGCCCACCTTCAAATCAGATGGATGGTTTGGAGATTCAAGATGGATGGACAGCTTGGATGGATGAAATCCATCAGCATGGGGTCCACAGGAGTGAGGACGTCAGCTAATCCGCTCATCAAGTGGGTCCCACGTACGTGGTCCACCTTCAGAAGGTATATATATAATATAATATAATATAATATATCATATTATAATATAATATAATATATATAAACTATAAAGAGCCCACCGTCCAGACCCCTGGGTGTTCTGGACGGTGCAGATCTGACGCATATATCATGGTGGGTCCACACGTGTGGCCCACCTCATCATGTATAAAGCTGATATTTGTGCTCTCTCTTCATCTGGGCCTATCCAGATGGACGGTCAGCAATCCCGTCCGTTGGATAGTTCAGCAAGGTGGGCCCAATGTATGGACGACACGGGTATGATACATACTTCATGGTGGGGTCCATTCAGATGGGTCACATGGCTTCATCATCACCACATGAAAAAATGAAGAAGAGAGAGAGAGAGAGAGAGAGAGAGAGAGAGAGAGAGAGAGAGAGACGAGATGGAGGGGCCCCACCACTATGGGCCCCTCTAGATTACAACACATACATCAAAGTGGGTGCCACCACAAGTGAGCCCTTTAATAGAAAATCAATGGTGGATCACCCACCTATTGCACTCCTCCTTGATCCCTTGGACCCCTATGCTCCTTTCCTTCAATTTTGATGGAGGTAGATGACGAATGAATGGTTGAGATGGGAGATGAGAGAGTGAAAAAGTGGGCCACACTTGACTTTGGGAGAGAGAGCTTTGACGTTGGAATTTTTTTGTTGCTTGGGAGATTGTTTGAGAAATGAGGGAGAGAGAGAAGTGATGGGATGATAAAAGATGAAGTGATGGGTGATGGGTGATGGGTTGAGTGATGGAGTTGTGAGAAAGGGATGGGTAGAGAGAGAGAGAGAGTTGACTTTGGAAAGGGGAAAGGGATGGGTTGCTTGTACTTGTGATATGGTGTGTACTTGACTTGTACTTGACATTTATTGATTGATTGATGAGATAGGTTGTAGAGATTCTCTTAGAATTCGCAACGTATGGCATTTTCCTCGAAACGAATGCGGTCCCACATCTTCTGGCCTGGGTATCGGGTCAGTGCGCGAGTCGCGGCGTTAGAACTGCGGCGATGGCATGGTCGCAGGGGTACAAGTTTTGAGTCGAGTCGACTCCGATATGCTCCGATATGCAGGACTCGGCTTAGGATAACGTGCAAATGTCGGATACAGGTCGAGGGTTGCCGGAATTCGACCGGGAGGATCACGAAAGCCTATGGAATGGTACGGACTAAGATATGGGTCTTACACAAACAGTTGACCCATTAAGGAAGAGAATGGGCCTTTCAAATAGTTTGCCCATTCGGTTTATTCAAAATTTCCTTTCAAGTTAGATTTCACATGTACGTAGGGAAAATCACCCTCATCCTTTAAGATGCGACAAATTCTATCAATATTTCGTAAGGGAATATAACATGAATTAATAATGATTGAATTGAATAATGAATCTATCAGATATAACACTTATCAATACACGGAATTAAGTATGAGAATCACGATTAATGTGGAATTGTGACTGTATTTATACTAATAAGAGGGTAGTAATCTTAAAGGGAGAAATCATCACCTTGGAGAGGGGATTCACTTTTGTTTTTGCGCAACTTGATTGAAAGTAGTTTGAGTTATGCAATTTGAAGAAAATAAGTTTCCTATAATCAAATCAGCATTTAAGAGTCAATAAGTTTAATTTAAGCTCTAATTAAGATTTCTATTGGTGGATTAGAGGCTAAATCACCTCATGTTTCGAGCCCACTCGATTTTTACAGCCAATCTAACTTGAGTAAGATGGATCTAAATAAAAGTATCTAAACCAGCCAGATGAAAGAAGATCCCTCTCACTGTCTTTGGCGATCATTGGATCTGCTGGATTGATAAGTGGGTTATTAATATCCTTGTCCTCATCGAGTGATGGCTGAGTGACTGGGACTGAGTTAGAGTTTGAGTTTATCATCTCAAAGAACTCATGAGTGTCCTGGGACTTGTTCCTGCTCAGAAGATTGTTCTCGACGAAATCGACATCTCACAACTCCATTTCAATTGCTCCAGGGTTTTCTTGTTCATGCATTATAACATAACCCTTGGAGTGCTTAGGGTATCCAATGAAAATGCACTTCAGATATCTTTGATCAAATTTCTTAGTTTTCTGAGATAGGATGTAACGAAACCAGCTGATCCTCAGGGACATAGATGAGTTAAGTTTGGTTTTCTACTACACCACACCTCATAGGGGATTGTTGGAACCAATTTAGAAGGTACTCGATTGAGAATATAAGCAACACTCATCAACGCATCCCCTCAAAGTTAAGGAAAAGGTTGGCTTGTGCCATCATCAATCTCACCATGTCGAGTCATGTTCTATTCATTCTCTCTACAACATCATTTTGTTATGTAGTGTGAGGAACAATCAATTATTTAAGAATACCTTTTTCTTCATACAGGCTTGAAAAGTGCTCAGACAAATATTTGTGTTCGTGATCTGTCCGTAAGATCTTAATCCTTTTATCGGACTGGTTCTCAACTTCAAGCATTCTAAAGTATTCTGGTGCCTCAGATCTAAGCAATATCAAGTACACATGACCGTATCGTGTGTAATTGTCTATAAATTTGATGAAATAGGATTATTTGTATCATATCCTAACATTAAGAGGTCTGTAGATTTTAGAGTGGATTAGCTCTAAGGTAGCTGAAGCACGTATTGCTTTTCCGAATGGTTTCCTAATCAACTTCCTATTTAGATAATGCTCATAGGTAAGAAGAACTACGTTTGTGAATGGACTTAAGAGGCATTCTCTAGCAAGTCTATGAATTCTATCATAATTTATATGACCTAATCTAGCATGCCAAATGCGTAGGTTAGTATCGGCTGAAATAAAAAAAGGCATCTACAACATAATCATATGAATAATTACAATCAAGCACAAATAAACCATTACAAATCGCACCACGTTCGTAAAAGGAAGTATCTACATAGATTGTCACGGCCCGAAATCCGACACCTGGGTATATCCAACCCTGATTTTGTTCCTGAAGGCATGACTTATATTTTGTATGTTTACATTTCATAATATGCACATATATTGACAAAATAATTCTCATTATAACATATAACATGGAGGGAGGCGAGAACTCCAATGGTGCCCTGTAAACAACAAAAAACAACAGGAGTCAGCCAACAAAAAGGGAGAACATATATACAAAAAATATTGTTGTTAAACATCGACGCCACACTGCCTAACAGGGGTTCGGGCTGTAGGAAGAGCATTAAGCCAACCTCCACCTCAGTCACGTGGTGGTAGTTCCAGCGAGCAGCACTGCCATGTGATGAGGGAGGGGTGTGGGAGCTGCTAAGGTAGACACCCCGGCCACCTCGAGAGCCTGGCGTCCGGAAGTACTCCCCACCGCTACCTTCAGCTCCACAGATGCAACGACCTCTACCAGTTCCTCCTTAACGTGGGCCAGGGATGACTCAAGGTCGATAATCTCCCTCGGGGCCGAATTCAAATTCGCACCTCAGGCTGAACCATTTCAGGCAGCTTCCTGAAGCACCCCAGTGTTCACAACCCCAACTGTAGGGTTGCGATGTAGTAATTACTTGTAAGACTGAGGTCGAATCCATAAGGACTAAACTCTCACGCATTCTGAAAATAACTAGAACCAAAACTAGAAATAGAAAAAGATCTAAATTGAAATATGAATAATTGAGAGTAATGGTGAATAATGTTGATTAAAACTTATGAATTTAAAGGTGGGAACTAAGGTGTCAAGGATCCACTTGTAGTTATCAAGATGATACATTACTTGATTCAAGGAACACAATTAGAATTTGAGTCTCATCTTATCCAATTGGAAGATAAAGCAATTTAAATCAAATATAAACTTTTCATTGACCAAATTTTCAATGGAGAATAATTGTAATGATTGGAAGGGATTCCATCACCCTACCATGCCCAGGAGATGATGGTGAACAACAAGATTTACCAATCTCATAATCTCAAAACAGGAAAAGAAGATATCCAAAGCTATCACAACATCTATTGTAATTTGAGTCACAATAAATCATAAAAAACTGAAAATATTCCTTTAATATCAAACTAAAAATTAATGAAGTTCAATAAGAACAAGCATCAAAGCAAAATAAACATCTAAACACATTATAAGCTTCACCTCTTAGCCTAGCTAACCATAGACATGATTGAAACCAAATCTCTTAAATAAAACATGAAAAATAAACTAGGGAAGAAGAAAAACACTTTGGCGGCTGCTCCACCCTTGTGTATGCTCCTTAAGACCTTTCCATACCCTAGAAAATGCTTTGGAGCATCTTAGGGAGTCTTATTTATTGTGAAACTCCAACTTTTGCACTGAGATGGAAAAATCTAGAAACCGCCTCAAATTTACGCACTCTACGCAGTTTTCCAAAATAGACTCAGAGTTTAAACCGCCTCAAATTTACTCACTCTATGTAGTTTCTCAAAATAAACCGGAGTTTCAAAATATACTTTTTCAAGATTATTTCAAGAATATATTTGTTTTCAGGACAATTTCAGGATTATTTTTCTTCACTTTAAATATTTAATTCTCTTCATTTCTCACTTGGTTTTCTTGGATCTTTGGCATGTGAATTCTTCATTAATGACTTCCAAATCTTCAAGTCTTCATTTAGTAATCTTTTAAGCATAAATCTTCCTTTTGGCATCAATTTCACCTTAAGCTCTTGAAATCACCTCGCACATGAAAACATGCATAATTAAATCAATTAAGCACTATCATGTTTATAAAACCAAGGTATAAATAGAGAGAGATATGTAATATTTCACACTCAACACACCCCCAACCAATATTTTGTTACTCTCGAGTAAAATATGCATGAAGTGATCTTCAATCTTCAATGTTCAAATCACTTTCAGAAAACAGTCTTTTGTGTAATCAAGTATGAATGAGTACAATCTAAAGAAGCGAAAGTGCAATTTTAAAAACCTAGAGCCGAATCACACGAGTAATCAATCAAAAAGTTTCTTTATCAATCATTTAAGAGCATAAGTTCATATATCAAAATTTTCCAATATGCTTAGTGAATTCTATTTATTTTCCATAACATACTACTATTTCATAATGTTAGTCATGCTTATCACCTCAAGTTTTATTGAATAATCAAGTACTGATTCCGAACTTATCACATTTTCCTTCTTTTTTCAGTTTTTGATTTTATATCGATGATCCCTTTTATTTATTCATTCTTTTCAGACTTTTTATTCATTTCCAGTCTTTTCATCATACATGACCTTTTTGTCGATCTCTCTGTTTTTTAGCTAGTTCTTTTCATCTTTTTAAAGTGGATAAAATTCTCCAGACTGAATTCTCAATATCTATCAATGATACACATACTAACAATGAGAAATTCTAGTATAATTCACAGAAAGTAATTTGAATTTGGCTTGTGACTTAGATTAACATGATATTCAAACTTCCTCTTAATCAATTAAATGCAAGAATTTAGACGATAGTCTACTCGGTTGATTAAACTCCAACAATTCCAAGATCAATCTCCATCTTATCATCATACTCAAAGCATTCTTAATTCCACAAATTATCATTTCTCAAACATGTTTTTAACTTGAAATTTTGAAAATTTTCACAATTTTTACTCAAAATGAAGAAAATACTAATTAGTTTACCTAATCCACACCCCCAACCTAAAACCTACATTATCGTCAATGTAAAAGATATGAGCACACAATACACATGAGACAATGAAAAGAAATGGGAAGTATGGGAAGATAGTACCTAAAGAATGAGAATTAAAGCTTTTCCAAAGTTCTTAACATGTAAATGGGTTAGCACGAAACTGAAATCAAACTATCCTAATTCTAAATCCTATGAAAGTAATAAACCTAACTACACCTCCATCAGACTAGGAGGTCAATCTTGGTACACAGGATCAGTCAGAGGCATGGACATGTTCTCTGAATCAAACTTCTCAACAAATGACTTAAGACGATGTCCATTTACTTTGAAAACATTGTCATTCACTGAATTGTTTATCTTGACGACCCTAGGAGGATAAACAGTAGTAACAATGAAAGGGCTGGTCCAACAAGATTGAGGTTTCCCGAAAAAAGATATAACCGAGAATTGTATAAGAAGACTTTTTGGTCATATGTAAATGATTTCCGAAGGATGTTTCGATCATGAAACACCATCATCCTGTCCTTGTAAATTCGTGAGTTCTCGTATGTATCATTCCGAATTTTTTCGAGTTCATTCAATTGAAGTTTGCGCAGCGAACTACCATTGTCCAAGTTAAAATTTAGATTTTTAATAACCCAGTAGGCTCTATGTTCCAACTCTACAGGAAAGTGGCGAGCTTTCCCGTAGACGAGTCTAAAGGGAGACATTTCAATGGGGGTCTTAAAAGCTGTACGGTAAGCCCATAAAGCATCAGTCTAGTAGATTGACCAATCCTTACAGTCAGGGTTAACCATTTTTTTTTCACAATTTGCTTAATTTCCCTATTGGAAATCTCAGCTTGCCCGCTTAGCTGCCGATGGTATGGAGTACTCACCTTATGAGAGATGCCATATTTTTTCATTAAGTTCTCAAATGGCCTATTACAAAAGTGTGAACCTCCATCACTAATGATGGCCCGAGGCGTTCTAAACCGGGAAAGGATGTTTTCTTTTAAGAATCTAATCACCATTTTGTGATCATTATTCCGGCACGGGATCACTTCGACCCACTTAGTGACATAGTCTACTGCCAATAAAATGTAAATTTTTCCAAAGGATTGGGGGAATGGCCCTATGAAATCAATGTCCCAGCAATTGAATGCTTCAATGATAAGAATTGGGTTTAGCAACATCATATTTCTACGGGATAATCCTCCCAATTTCTGACAATGCTCACAAGCTTTGCAAAACTCATGAGTATCTTTGAACAAAATATGCCAGTAAAAGCCACATTGCAGAATTTTGGCCGTGATTGTTTTAGTAGAAAAGTGACCACCACAGGCTTAAGAGTGACAAAAGGAGATGACACTCTGATGTTCATTGTCTGGCATACATCTCTTTAGAATTTGGTCTGGGTAATATTTAAACAAAGAAGGATCATTCCTGAAGAACATGCGTACCTCGATGAAAAATTTCTTCTTATCTTGTGCAGTCCAATATGTCAGTGTGAAAGCTGTGGCAAGATAATTCGCAATGTCAGCAAACCAAGGTAATTAGGAAAGTTTAAATAATTGTTCGTCAAGGAGCATGTCATTTACTGGTGTCGGTTCAAGGGAATCAGAAAGATCACGCCTAGAGAGATGGTCAACTACTACGTTCTCTACTCCCTTTTTATCTCGTATTTCTATGTCGAATTCTTGGAGTAGAAGGATTCATCTTATCAAACGGGGCTTGGCATCATTTTTAGAAATAAGGTACTTTAGCATCGCATGATCAGTGTAAATGATAATTTTGGATCCAATTAAGTAGGACCTAAATTTGTCAAAAGTGAACACTATGGCTTAGAGTTCCTTCTTCGTAGTAGAGTAGTTCACTTGGGCCGAATTTAGAGTTTTAATTGCATAATGAATCACATAGGGCTTCTTGTCTTTTCTCTGGCCTAACACCACCCCAATAGCATAGTCAGACACATCGCACATAATCTCAAAAGGAATGCTCCAGTCAGATGGCTGCATGATAGGAGAGGTAGTCAACATACCCTCGAGCTTAGAAAAAGATCTCTGACATTCTTCACTCCACTCGAATGGTGTATCTTTTTGAAGTAGATTACATAAAGGACGAGAGACATGACTAAAGTCCTTTATGAATCGTCTGTAAATCCAACATGTCCTAAGAAGGATCGCACGTCACGTATGCTCTTGGGTGGAGGTAGGTTAGAGATAATATCAATTTTTGCCTTATCTACCTCAATTCCTTTTGATGAAATTATATGTCCAAGAACAATTCCCATGGGAACCATGAAATGACACTTCTCAAAATTCAAAACTAAATTGTTCTCATTGCATCGCTTCAGAACATTTTAAAGATTTTTCTGTAACACCCTGCACTTCTGGTACGTGGGTGTTGCCATTTAAAACCTACATCAATGAGACCCATAAACAATTAACAGACAACTTGAACTCAACACATGTAGAGTGGGATTTCCAGTCATCATTGAAGCGATCCATCTGAGGCCTTAAGAGCTAAGTCGAAGCCTACAACAGCCATCAGGGTAAGCTTGACCGAACTCCTTAAGTTTAAGCAGTATGTGAACCTTCTAGTCGATGGGTATTGGGACAATATACTAATGATCAACCTTCAGAGGCTAAAGAATAGCCAGTTGAAATGGACAATATACTAATGATCAACATTCACTGCCCTTCAAATTCATATTTAACAGTTGAAATCAAGTATCGAACCGATCCAGCCATCAGATCAGTGTATATTGGCCAAATAGAGCCTGAGACGTGCGATATGGCTCGCCTGGGCCTCAGTTCCACCCCAAACTAGGCTAGGACCCTTAAGTAGGACTCCTGAGATGACTGAACGGAGTGGATTTATCACAAACATCACAGTGGACCCCACACGAGGTGCGAGTGCACCCCATGTACCTGTGCACGACATGCACTGAACGAGTCAAGTCGGTCAAACCGACTTTGACTGAGTCTTCTCGCAAAAAGGCAGATTTCTCTTGCCAAAACAGTATTTTGAAATTGACAGACGTCCGACCTCTAGGTGGTCCACCCTGGCCACTTTGATATGATCTAAGCCGTCGATCAAACTCGCGGGGCCTGTCTGACCAAAACCTATAGGATTTCGGGCCCATGCATAGGAACATGAAATCGGGATCGGAACTGATCAAGATCCACATGAAGGGTTAAGATCCCTAGATGGTGGGCCATCAGGGGGGTACGCGAGGTATCCAGGGCTAGTTTTCTCAAGTGATCCCAGCCGTCCACGCACCGTTAAAGAGCACGCTCTCTCGCTACCAAAAATGATCGAGCAACTGTCTGTGACAAGAAAAGGTAAAAAGCAATTTCCCCTTTTGGGAAACAAGCGCTAGTTCGATTCTATCCATCCCCTGGGCCACGTGGAGCCATCTAAGCCCTCACTTTAAGGCGGTACGAATTGATGGAGAGAAAACACTCCATCTCTTGAGAAAATGACGAGATGAGGAATATCTCGTGAAATGGATTGAAACTCACATTTGAGGTCCAAAAAGTGGGCCCCACAGTGATCAGCAGTCCCATCTGGTCCGTTCAAACAGACCAGATCACGACGAAATACATTAGAGTGTGACCTGCCATTAAAGGACAGGTCATCTTCTCCGTTAACCCACCCGAACAAGATCATGAGATGGGCCCCACTAAGGCTAAAAAACTTGCTTTCCTGGTGGGCCATCGTAGTGGGAATCCATCCTCAGGATTAGATGGACCCCATGCATAGTCGTTTCTCGAAGATGGCTCATGCAAGGGCCGTTTTCTTCCCAACAATTGAAACTCTCTCTCTCTCTCGCCTATAAATGGGCTACTGTTGCCCTCGAGATTTGCACTAGAGAGAGAGAGAGAAGAAAAGAGAGAGAGAGAAAGAGAGAGAAGAGAGAAAATCGAGTGAGCGAGTCATAGCTGCTCAGCTCGACTCGGCCCATCTCTAACTTGACTCAGTCAAGAATCAAGTTGCTGCCTCATTGAGTCCTGGGACCGGGAACCCATCAGGTAAGCATTTGAAGCTTGCATTGGGTAAACCTTCCATTTCAACCTTAATTGCTAACACGAGATGCACATCTGCAGGTATTCGTTATTGTGGCTGCACCTGTGTCAAGCCGGCTCTGCCAGCATCGGAGCAAGCCAGGTAACGACCTCCCTCATCTCGTTTCCTTCTTCTAGCAAGACATAGCTATTGTAATTACCGTAAGTGTGGGACAAAACCCAGTTCTGGTTGGCCTTTGTTGTAGCAATTAGACCTTGATTTGAAGCCGAGAATGGGTCGCAGTTAGGCCTTGCAACAGCCTGTCATTGAGCTGAAGGTAGACCGAGAACAGGCCATACAACAGACCGTGCTTAGGGCCAAAATCCAGGCCTTCATTAGGTCATGTGGGACCTGTAATGTGGGCCACAAACTGTGAAAGTGCACCTGCTAGTGCCCTGGTTTGCCAAGTTACGTGTGTGGTGAGTCAGACTGGCTACAGAACACGATTGAAAGATTATCTCAAGCGTCTGCCTCAACCGGATGTGTGGAAGCTCGCAATAGGTAAATCATAGCCTCACATCCCGTGTCCCAAAACACCAGGTGATTAAAACCCTTAAAACAAGATAGACATCTTAGGGTTTTTAAGGTGAGAAAACTTTTTGCAAAATAGGAAAATCACTAAGTTTTTCTCACCCTGTCGATTTTATCGAAGCACCCTCGATATGATCGACCTGCACTGTCGATATCCACGATACCTTAACGATATTATCGATAAGAGGACCAAAATGTCCAGCAACTAAATATTCATCTGGACAGATTTATCGATATATCGATACACCTATCAATATCATCGATAAAAGCACTAAATATGTCCAGCAACTTCACAATATATCTGGACGAATTATCGATGTATCGATACACATATCGATATCATCGATTTTCAAATCTCGAGACCATCGAGAGTGGCTTGATAAGATCGATAGGCAGATTTCCGGCGCCCCTATTTTTTTAATGAAAATCTCAAAATTCTTCGATATATCGATAACCATCCGATATGATCTAAATTCAAATATCTATAAGATCGGAGGTCCATCGATGATATCGACAGTGGGCGCGCATTTCTTACAGTAGTTATTTCAGGTTGTTTTTTAACTATGATCGGGGGCCCTTCGATTTAATCGATATTCAAATATCGATGATATCGACACTAGATCGATTGCATCGAACAAAGCCATAATCTGTCCAGCAAGTTCAAAGATAAATCAGCTGGATTTATCGATGCCTCGACTCTAATCTCGATATCATCGACATTCAAATTCCGATGACCTTGACGGTTCCCCCGATCATTCGTGAAAACCTGAAATATCTCAAAGTCAAGTCTCTCTCATTTTTCAAGTGTCGATGAATCGAACCTGTCATCGATGGAATCAGAGTTCGAAATTCGATGACATTGACAATAGCTTCGATTCATCGACCAATTGGCAAAGAGTTTCAAAAGTATATGACATCGAGTCTGAGTCATCGAGCAGACCATCGATGCTATCGAGAGTATATGCTCGATGATATCGAACCTGCTCGATGATATCGAACCTGCTCGATGATATCGAACTCTGTCATAAATGTGACCGTTTTATATCCGTTGGAGCTTTTTGCCTATATATAGAGGACTTGTCTTTTGTTGCTGTAAGAGAGAAAAGAGAGAGCTTTTGTGTGTTTCAACTTACATCTTATACCCTAAGCCCTTTCTCTCGAGGGAGTTCATCCTCCAATCCACCCTCACCATTGATATTCAATAGAGTGGATTGGAGAATGAACTCCCGCATTCAAGGATCCTCCAGCTACTACCTTAATGGCAAATCATTAAGTTGGGATGCCTTGAATGCATAAGAGTGGAACTACTTTACCTTCCTTATAGGAAAACCTTTAGAGAGTAGGATTTCATCTCTACCTTGACCCAACCTCAAGCCTAGTCTTGATATATCTTTTGTGTTGTGGATCAAGGGAGCAGAAGACTTTTCGTTAACAAGGAGGAGGAGATCTTCGGCGTTGTGCTTAACGGGACTCATCAACTTATCTGTAAGTATTTAGAGTCCAAGAGGACACTTGCGATCATTCCTTTCTAGGATTGGGTCTTAAGTGGTTCTCACCCTTTGAAGTCCTCAAGGAGGCCTCCGGCGGGAGTGTACGCTGTGGGTGCGTTGTGTGGACCTTTGCTCTGTGGAGAGCATAAACATCTGGTTAGGAGTGAACCAGTGAAACTCTAGGGTTAGAGGTGAACCGAGTAGAAACCTCTGGGTGCGTTGTGTGGACCCTTGCTCTATGGAGAGCATAAACATCTGGTTAGGAGTGAACCAGTGAAACCCCAGGGTTAGAGGTGAACCCAGTAGAAACCTCCGTGTAAAGGTTGAAGGTGAACCTGATTTAAAACCTTAGGTTTGAGGTGAACCTGGGAAACCTCCTTAGTGAAATCCGGTACACTCAAGGGTTGAGTGCGACAGCCGGGAGTGGAGTAGACTTAACGTCGAACCACTATAAAATGACTGTGTTTGTGATTGCTTTCTCTATGTGTGATTCATGACAATCTATTTATATATCTGATCACATCTCACACATACACACAGTCACATCCAACATAGACTAAGTTGCATATTGCTATATCTTGATTAGTTTGTGATTGAATCCTCTACTTGGCTTGGAAGCTGGTAGAGTTACATTTGAGTAATCCTGAAAATTGCATACATGATAGGATTAGAGTGATAGGATTTTTAAATAACTCATAAATCTTTAAAAAGTCCTATTCACCCCCCCCCCCCCCCCGGTCTAGGACATATTGGCATATTCTGACTTCAACCCAAGCGGTCTTCACCGCTATTTCAATTGGTACCAGAGCGGGTCTCTCTTTAAGGGCTTCACCGCCTAGAGAGTGATCTTGACTGAAGTTGGGAATATGGCCAAAGGAGAGGGCTCATCAGTCACTAGACCTCCAGTATTTGATGGATCAAACTATGCATACTGGAAGGCTAGGATGCACTACTTTCTGAGATCTTTGGATCATGACGTTTGGGATATAGTTGAAAGCGGATATGTGTCACCTATTGAACAAATTATACTTGATAGTGGCACAATAATCACAAAGCCCATACCCAAAGAAAAGTGGACAACATTCGACAAAGAAAGACAAACATCTGAAGCCAAGGCTATGAATGCTATCTACTGTGCCGTGTCCCAGGATATTTTCAATCAAATAAGCATGTGTGGGACATCAAAAGAAGCATGGGATTTACTGGAAACAACCCATGAAGGCACAAGTACTGTGAAGAGGTCTAAACTTTAACTATTGACCTCACAGTTCGAAAGTCTCAGAATGGAAGAGCATGAGACATTTATGGAGTTCTTTACAAAGCTAAACATCATTTGCAACTCCATGGGTGGATTGGGAGAGAAAGTTCCTATACCGAGAATTTGTAGGAAAATTCTAAGATCCCTACCGGAACGGTTTAATCCCAAAGTAACAACAATTGAGGAGTGTAGAAATATAGATGAAATGAAAGTAGAAGAACTAGTAAGTTCCCTACAAACTTTTGAAATACATTTCACTCAAGCCCCTAAATCCAAAACAACTGTCCTGAAAACTTCAAAGAAAATAATACATGAGGACAGTGGAAGTGAAAAGGAAGATGAAGATGAGGAAGTGGCTTTGCTGGCACAAAGATTCAGAAGAGTCTTTCAAAAGAGTCGCGGCCGTCCCTCTAGAGAGAGAAAGGTGAACAACAAACTTCCTGTAGGCAAATTTGGTAGAAGAACCAAAGAACCACAATGCTATGCCTGTTGGGAGTATGGACACCTATCAATCGAATGTCCAAACAGAAAAATCAAGGACAAGGCAATGGCCGCCACATGGGATGATACAGATGAGTCAAATTCAGAATCCGGTGACTCAGAATGCAATGGAGATCAGAAATCATTGAAAATACTTATGGTCTCCACTATTTCAATCACTCCCATCGAATCTGGAAACGAAAAAGAACAGCAAGCCACGGAATCATCTCCATCTAATAATGAAAAAACAGAAGAAGAACAACAAAACAAGCTACAATATGCTTATAATTAGCTTTATATCCATAGCATCAAAGTGGCTAAAAGACTGGGAATATCTGAAAGTAAAAACCAAATGTTGCAAACAGATTTGGACAAAACTGTAGAAACTAATACACATCTAATCAAGGATTTACAGCAACATCACTCAGAAAATGATAGACTTGAGAGAATTGACACCTTCCTTAAAACTGAAATTGAAAAACTAAGCAAACAGGTTGAGCAATTAAAAGACAAGAATTTGCTCCTTCAAAATGAAAATCAGACACTCCTGTTTAATCTAGAAGATTCCAGAAAAATTGCCAAGAAAAACTGTATGTTTTCCCAGAGTGGTGAGAAGTTAGAAAAACTTTTAGGCATGGGAAAATGTGGAGAGGACAAAAAGGGATTAGGTTATGGAAAAGCTAGAACAAAAACTGAATATAATGCACAACCTTTTGAAAAATTTGTTGCCTCTAGTAGTAATATCAGACCTATCCCAGCTCGTCACAAAAATGGTAAGACAATTTATGAGCTGAACAAAAGAAATATGCAATCATCACCACTTGTGCTAGTTGACAGGATGAAGGAGTCATTAAGTCATGTGGATAAATCAGATAAGATGAACAAATCTACCACAAGTAAAACTCCTATCACAAAGTGGATGATTAAGGAAAAGCCAAATTGACTTGTTACACATTCAGATCGTCTACCAGGCAATGAGGTCAAATGGTACCTTGACAGTGGTTGCTCAAGACATGTCACAGGTGACAAATCCCTTCTCTCCAACTATAAAAATCATCATAAAGGGATAGTCACCTACGGAGATGGAGCCACTGCCAATGTAATTGGACAAGGAATGATAAGAGGAATTGACTTGCTTAAAAATGAGAATGCTTTTTGCATAAAAGGACTAGCACATAATCTGTTAAGCATCTCTCAAATCTGTGATAATGGGCATGTGGTCAAATTCAATAAAGAAGAATGCGATATCCTAGATCAATCAGGAAAATCAATAATTAAGGGGTCATCGCACAAACAACCACTGCTACATTATTAAAGGCATAAAAAGGACTGATGCCTAGAAATACTGAGCAGAGAAAAACAAGTCCAGATCATGCATCTAGATTTGGATATTTGCTGAAATGATGCAATTCTGTTGAGCGTAAAATGATATATCTGAGGTTCTCACCTCAATCTTTTGTAAATAAACATGCAAATGTTTATAATTTTTTATGTACAGTAATTGTACATAATTTTGCTGAGTATGATATTGATATACTTGAAGGGTCGAAAAAGAACAATATTCTTCTTCATTCCTATCGATCTGTCATTTCCGATTAATCGATCATGGGTCGATATCATCGACATCTCTTCAGAATGTGGAAAGTCACGGATTGGGACTATTATCGAAGCAGTTACCGATAACTTCGGATATGGATTATCGATACAATCGAAAGTAAGTTCGATAAAATCGAAGACTCCTGGCCGATAAAAAGTGATCGAGTGAAAGAATTTTATTTCTCTGAAATTTTTTTCTGTTTTGCTCTCCGCTCGAATCCTCAGCCAAAAGATCATCAACAGGTCCCAGAAGCATAAAAAGAAATGGGTATTATCCTTCAATTCATTCATTCCACTCCAGAGTCTAATCTCACATCTGGTTGGGTACTTTCCATTCTCTTGGTTGATCTTCCTTACCTTTACTCGCCTCTTACACTGAAAAATCATGAACAAAGGGAAAGGTAAGTCCCTTTCTCAGTCTTCAAGAGGGAAAGCAAAACAACCTACTATGCATCAACTCACTTCATCAGTGAGACATCCAGACACTATCGTTGAACGTCTGGTTCTCAACAGCGCCATCGAGTCATTTGGTATCGATCTACTTCTAGAAGTCATTGGATGGCAAAATATTTTGAATCTTGGTGGTACTTATCAAATTGGAGTAATTCATGACTTCCTTAGCAAATGTCATGTTATTTGTGACGGTCCACCTTGCATTCAAGTAAAGTTACTGCATTACTCTAAGCACATCACTCTCATCACCTTGAGCAATCTCTTAGATCTCTAAGTCACTCGCATTCCTGTTACGAATCAGAATCTAAATGGTCTTGGTGTCTAGGGCGAGATAACACGTGCACTATGTCAGGGAACTACTATTTCTCAGAACAATGATAATTCTCTTCACATTAATCATCTTGGACCCACTTTTAAAATTCTCCACAGTATTTTTGGGTCCAATGTCTATCCTTGTGATGTGAATGGTAATCATCTGTCTCCTTTTGTGTTGAATGTGTTGTATGATGTATATCAGGAAGTTCAAGTGTGTCTTCCAACACTTCTTCTTAAACAGCTAATTCGGATCCTTCAAGGAAATTATCAGGATACACTAGCTTTTCCTGTAATCATCTATAAATTATCTCATCATGTTGGTATACCTGCCTCATCTGATAGAGTCTATCTAGAGAAGTTGTTTGACAATGACGCAGCTCAGGTGGCACAACAGCTCTGTCTTCCTTCAGTTTCCCATGAGAACAGTGCTCCCTTACAATCAGTTGCTCCATATGCTCCTCCGTCATATCCATGGGGATCCAATCGAACGCCATTGCTGAGTTCGGAGTTTATAACAAATCGTCAAAGCCATCACCTCGAACGCCACCTACTGAATGGTATGGCAAGTATGGAGGAGCTACTTCACAACTGTGAGAGACGTCTCACCGTGATCGAAGAAAAAGTCGATGCTCTCAAGCAAACGAATCAGCAAATGGTGGACTTGCTCACATATGGTGAGTCTCGAAGACGATAGGAGTTAACTGTGCAAGTTCCTTTTTTTTCTTTTTTATGTGCCCATATGTGAGCTTGATATGTGTTTTGATAACTACTGGGTGGGGCAGTATAATTTTTTTTTGCTGGACTGATTTTTTTTTTTTTGTTACTGCTATCTGTGGCAGTATGTGTTTTGGATAGTTGAATTTTTTTTGTTGTTGTTTGTTGTTTGTTGTTTGGTCTAGTTGGGATAATGTTTAAATGTACTGCTGTCTGTGGCAGTATAGGGTTGGATATTTTGGTTTTATCTTGGATATGGCTGAACAGAACTCACATTTTTAATGCCATAATTAAGTCTTTAGTTTCCCCTGGTTTATCAAGTCTCTGATTTGGAATGCATGTGAAGCCTTTAATGAATATTTCAACTGCTTCACAACTGTTCTATCTTATCCTACATGCATTCATGACTTCTGAAATTGATGTCTGTTTTAAAATTGTATTACTCATTATACATTAATTGTTCTGCTTCTATCTGATTGGTTCTCCCAAGTATTTTAAGCTTCAGTCAATATCACTTGCTATACCTTTGCCAATGACTGACAAAAAGGGGGAGAACAAATCAAAACATCCCGAGCGAAAAATTGTATATCTAATGTGTTGCAGGTGTTAGGGGGAGCAGCTGCACCAAGAAAGGGGGAGTTTTGAAGTAAGGGGGAGCAAATACTTCTAGAATGTGTACATGGGATTAAAAAAATTGTAAATTTGTGTAAATGCATGTACACACAATTTACGGTGTGTCTAGAAGTGTTATAGGGTGTTTTGAGTATTTTGTCACGTAATTGACAAAGGGGGAGATTGAAAGTGCACCTACTAGTGCCCTGGTTTGCCAAGTTACGTGTGTGGTGAGTAAGACAGGCTACAGAACACGATAGAAATATTATCTCAAGCGTCTGCCTCAACCGGATGTGTGGAAGCTCGCAATAGGTAAATCATAGCCTCACATCCCGTGTCCCAAAATACCAGGTGATTAAAACCCTCAAAACAAGATAGACATCTTAGAGTTTTTAAGGTGAGAAAACTTTTTGCAAAATAGGAAAATCACTAAGTTTTTCTCACCCTGTCGATTTTATCGAAGCACCCTCGATATGATCGACCTGCACTGTCGATGTCCTCGATACCTAACGATATTATCGATAAGAGGACCAAAATGTCCAGCAACTAAATATTCATCTGGACGGATTTATCGATATATCGATACACCTATCGATATCATCGATAAAAGCACTAAATATGTCCAGCAACTTCACATATATCTAGACGAATTATCGATGTATCGATACACATATCGATATCATCGATATTCAAATCTCGAGACCATCAAGAGTGGCTCGATAAGATCGGCAGGCAGATTTTCAGCGCCCCTATTTTCTTAATGAAAAACTCAAAATTCTTCGATATATCGATGACCGTCCGATATGATCTGAATTCAAATATCGATAAGATCGGAGGTCCATCGATGATATCAACAGTGGGCGCGCATTTCTTACAGCAGTTATTTCAGGTTGTTTTTTAACTATGATCGAGGGCTCTTCGATTTAATCGATATTCAAATATCAATGATATCGACACCAGATCGATTGTATCGAACAAAGCCATAATCTGTCCAGCAAGTTCAAAGATAAATCTGTTGGATTTATCGATGCCTCAACTCTGATCTCGATATCATCGACATTCAAATTCCAATGACCTCGACGGTTCCCCCAATCATTCGTGAAAACCTGAAATATCTCAAAGTCAAGTCTCTCTCATTTTTCAAGTGTCGATGGATCGAACCTGTCATCGATGGAATCGGAGTTCGAAATCCGATGACATCAACAATAGCTTCGATTCATCGACCAATTAGCAAAGAGTTTCAAAAGCGTATGACATTGAGTCCGAGTCATCGAGCAGACCATCGATGCTATCGAGAGTATACGCTCGATGATATCGAACTTGCTCGATGATATCGAACTCTGTCATAAATGTGACCGTTTTATATCCGTTGGAGCTTTTTGCCTATATATAGAGGACTTGTCTTTTGTTGCTGTAAGAGAGAAAAGGGAGAGCTTCTGTGTGTTTCAACTTACATCTTATACCCTAAGCCCTTTCTCTCGAGGGAGTTCATCCTCCAATCCACCCTCACCATTGATATTCAATAGAGTGGATTGGAGAATGAGCTCCCACATTCAAGGATCCTCCAGCTACTATCTTAATGGCAAATCATTAAGCTGAGATGCCTTAAATGCATAAGAGTGGAACTACTCTACCTTCTTTATAGGAAAACCTTTAGAGAGTAGGATTACATCTCTACCTTGACCCAACCTCAAGCCTAGTCTTGGTATATCTTTTATGTTGCGGATCAAGGAAGCAGAAGACTCTTCGTCAATGAGGAGGAGATCTTCGACGTTATGCTTAACAGGACTCATCAACTTATCTGTAAGTATTTAGAGTCTAGGAGGACACTTGAGATCATTCCTTTCTAGGATTGAGTTTTAAGTGGTTCTCACCCTTTTAAGTCCTCAAGGAGGCCTCCGGCGGGAGTGTACGCTGTGGGTGCGTTGTGTGGACCCTTGCTCTGTGGAGAGCATAAACATCTGGTTGAAGTGAACCAGTGAAACTCCAGAGTTAGAAGTGAACCGAGGAGAAACCTCTAGGTGCGTTGTGTTGACCCTTGCTCTATGGAGAGCATAAACATCTAGTTATGAGTGAACTAGTGAAACTCCAGGGTTAGAGGTGAACCGAGTAGAAACCTCCATGTAAAGGTTGAAGGTGAACCTGATTTAAAATATTAGGTTTGAGGTGAACCCTGGGAAACCTCCTTAGTGAAATCTGGTACACTCATGGGTTGAGTGCGACAACTGGGAGTGGAGTAGACTTATCATCGAACCACTATAAAATGACTGTGCTTGTGATTGCTTTCTCTATGTGTGATTCATGACAATCTATTTATATATCTGATCACATCTCACACACACACAGTCACATCCAATATAGACTAAGTTGCATATTGCTATATCTTGATTAGTTTGTGATTGGATCCTCTACTTGGTTTGGAAGCCGGTAGAGTTACATTTGAGTAATCCTGAAAATTGCATACATGATAGGATTAGAGTGATAAGATTTTTAAAAACTCATAAATCTTTAAAAAGTCCTATTCACCCCCCCCCCCCTCTAGGACATATTGGCATATTCTGACTTTAACCCAAGTGGTCTTCACCGCTATTTCAAACTGGTCCGAAGTCAGGCCTTCTTCAGGCTCTGAGATGGACTGAAAATGGCCTGTAAATGGGCCTTGATTTGAACTAGAATCAGGCCTCAAACAGGCCCTAATTCGAGTTGAGATGCAGACCTTATAGATGGGCCTTACATGGACAGCGAACTGGGCTGAGATCAAACCCAGTTTCAGCCCAGAGGTGGGCCGAAACCAACCAGTCCTTAGGTTGTAACCACATCAAGATTTCTGAGCCAAATCAAGCCAGCCTAGCCACCTCTAGCTGACAATAAATCACACTGGGCCAGGGTAAGCCCAGCCCAGTTTCCTGTAGTGGGCAGTGCAGAGTGCTAGGCCGGGATAATCGGCCCAGTCCTAATAAGTGTATGCGGGCCGCACCTATGGTAAACCTCAGTGGGCCTCACTACAAGCCTCAGTGGGCCATGTTCCACTTCAGTGGGCCACGCTGAAATCAGGTGGGCCGCACACTGGAATCAGGGTGGGCCACACTTGAGTGTAAAGCTTAGTGGGCCGCACGCTGGAATCAGGGTGGGCCGCACCTGAGTGTAAAGCTTAGTGGGCTGCACCACATTAAACAGGGTGGGTCGCACCTGAGTTTACAGCTCAGGAGGCCACACCACATAATAGTGGGCCTCACCTTAAATCACGCAGTTGGGCTAGAAATGGCCTAGCCCGGTCTAGGTTTTTCAGGCTTGTACTAGACCCAATATCTGTGCCAAAGCAGGCCTAGTTCGGTCCCTAGTAAGGTTAATTTTTGGGCCCCGATTTGGGCACTTGTTGGACATAGGTCTATTGGGCATGGTCACCTTGAAACAGGCACAATTCACATACTAATGAGCCCTTACAAACCCCACACAATATTGATTGTTTAAGACCTTGAAAACATGTAACTAATTCAAACCATAACTCTAGGAGCTACTTGCATGATTTTGCGCAGTAAGATATTCACGGGGGCTTGAACTGAGGGCAAAACCACAACTCTCAAGGTGATGATTTTCTTCCCCTTGGGCTTTCCATTCACAAGCTAGACTAAGGGTAGCCTTTATGATAGCTACGAATGATAACCCAGAAATGGTAAATCATTCGGTTAGCTGTTTGAACTTATACCTTATAGGTGGTCTGATACTTTATTAGTTACTTAAAGTTATGTTTTAAAAAGTGATTCGAACACTTGGATAGCTTAACGCATGTCTTAAAATTGACTAGAATTGTTTAGAATATTTGATTAGTTAACTATTCACATGTCTTAGAAATGATTAAACCATCTAATTAGTTTATTTAACATTTAGTAGATTACTCGATTAGTCTGCTTAACCAAGTGTCCTAGGATTAATTGGACGCTTGATTTGTTGAATTTAAAAGCATGCCCTAGATTTATTATAACACTTGATTAGTTTGCTTAAGCATATGTGTTAAACTTGTCTAAACTATTTTGACTAGTTACTCAACATATGAACTACGTGTTTAGGTTCCTGGAGTACATGCCTTAGAACTGATAAATTATGGTTATGTGACTCTTACACTAGTGTGTACATGTATTCTACTTTGGTTAATTCATGTCTGAACCTCCATGCCATGCCTTCGTATTATTGTATAGGTTACAAACACACATACTATTGAAATCTCTCTATGGAAACCTCTATTTAAAGAGAGTCCGTAGTTAGGGTGAAACTAGACTGGTTGTGATAAGAGGAGACTCTCAATATGGAGGTTATGATTAGTGGAAGTTAATTTATGGGGTTTGCCATCTATTGAATGATTCCACCTACCTGACTATGGAATGACCATTTTCAACATTTTTATTATTGTTGTTTACTCGCAATTGAATCATACATACCATCTCACTTTAGTCGTTGTATTTAATGTTTCGATATCCATTCCTAGTCAGCATATGATGGTAGTTCCCCTGCATGGAGAGTTGATTGGTCACGTGTTGATAGGTTCTATACACACCCTAAGGCGGTAAACTCATGGGTCAGGGATGGTGGTCATGGGACACTATGCTCGAGCTGTCGGCCTACGCTAGTGATGAGCCCCCGTAGTGACCTTTAAGTTTATTTAAATTGGCTGATTGTAATTGGACTAATAATGGCTTGGCTAATCATGCATGCATGGTACAGACCATCATCTATCGATTACATACGTGATGTACGATAGACAGTCATTATATGATACGTGATGTACACACGTGATGTGCTTCGCTAACGGCCGACCTTTACATGGGTGACGAGCCCAACTTTCGAATGGATGAGCATCCCCGGGTCGATGATGCATTCACACATCCATGCATATAATAAGACTACATTTACTATGTTTTGGTTGCCGGGGTGTTTTTATGTTATTTCTTGTCCAGGGCGATGGTGTGTAATCTTGAGGAAAAATCACACTGAGCTGGTCACTCATTCATCAATGTTCAACCGTACAGAGGATACAGGTGCAAGGATGGATGACTACGTAACGGACTCGGGATTGCTACTGTCGCAGCGGAGGAAGAGCCATACGAGGATGAGCCATACTAGGAAGCGGCTGCTTACTTCAGACTAAATCTAGTTACTTATGTTTATTTCAGTACACTTGGGAACTTAAGTTTTTGTATTTGGGCCCCAACTAAGTGGTCTAGGATATTGTTATCATTTGGGTTACATTTATACTATACTTGATTTTCGTTAATCGCACTTTGATCTTGTTTGATTATCTGCTAACATCTGGGTTTTTAGGAAATGATTTGTATACTCGGGTTTCGAAAACTGGGGTGTTACATTTTCAGACACTTGTTG
Source organism: Magnolia officinalis (assembly GCA_021015155.1). NCBI lineage: Eukaryota > Viridiplantae > Streptophyta > Magnoliopsida > Magnoliales > Magnoliaceae > Magnolia > Magnolia officinalis. Next base: position 29,016,052 of record JAJHSJ010000018.1, on the reverse strand, counting down.
AAGGATGAACCAAAGACAGAGAAGTCATCCATGAAGACCTCTAAATATTCCCCCACCATGTCAGAAAAAATACTCAACATGTATCGTTGAAAAGTGGCGGGGGCATTACACAGTCCGAATGACATCCTTTAGTAAGCAAAGGTGCCAAATGGACATATGAATGTTGTCATTTCTTGATCTTCAAGGGCTATCTCTCTGGTTGTATTCCGAATATTCGTCAAATATTCATCAAGGAAGTAATAGTAATAGTGACCATCTAGCCTTTCTAAAATTTGATCAATGAAGGGCAAAGGAAAGTGGTCATTCCTTGTGATGGTATGCAACTTTCTATAGTCAATGCACATTCTCCAACCAGTACTAACTCTAGTTGGCACAAGATCATTGTCGGCATTGGCTACGATGGTGATTCCGAACTTCTTAGGAACTACCTAAGTTGGACTCACCCATTGACTGTCGGATATAGGGTATTTGATACCTATATCTAATAACTTTATTACATCATCCTTAACCACTTCTTTCATATTTGGATTGAGTCGACGTTGTGGTTGTCGGGAGGTTTTTTCGCATTATCCTCAAGACGGATGCGATGAGTTCAAATCAAAGGGTCAACTACCTTGAGGTCCGTAATTGACCATCCAAGAGCTCCTTTATGCGCAATGAGAGCGGAAATGAGCACACTCTCTTGTTCTTTCTCAAGGTGAGAAGAGATCACCACTGGGTATGTCTCATCTTGACTTAAATAGACATATTTAAGATTGGTGGACAAAGGTTTTAGGTCAAGCTTCTGTGCTTTAAGGTTAGACGGTAGAAGCACTACATCAGTTTGGGGCAATTTTTCAAATTGTGGCCTCCACCGGTTAACTTTAAGTACCGGCATAGCATCAAGCAAGGAATCCATCTCCCTAATTAGGTCATCATCTAAATCAGGGGAGTGGGCTAAGCACGTCTCTAGAGTATCAGAGTATAGAGTTAGGAGTGCTCTATATTCCACGAAAGAATCGATCATGTTAATGTCATGGGTATCGTCATTATCCTCTGACTATTTGTTCATGTTGAAAAAGATGTTGAGCTCCAATGTAATATTTTCGAAAAATAAATTCATAATTCTATTCCTACAATTAATGATAACATTTAATGTAGCAAGGAATGGGCGACCAAGAATGACGGGTATTTGAGTGCTCACATTTATGATGGGTTGAGTAACCAGGACAATAAAATTTACTGGATATTAGAATTTATCAACTTAGATCAACACATCCTCAAATCATCCCTTTCGGTACACAAACTGAGCAATTGGCAAGTTGTAATGTGGTCAAGGTGGGTTTTAATTCACCTAGACCCAATTGGTTGTAAACCGAGTAAGGGATCAAATTGATGCTCGCTCCCAAGTCAAGAAGTGCGTGCTCAATACGGTGGTTCCCAATTACACAAGTGATGGTTGGGCTACAGGGATCTTTGTATTTTTGTGTCACATCTTGCTTGAGGATGTCGTTCACTTTTTCTGTCAAAAAGATTTTCTTTTGTATGTTTTGTCGTCTTTTGGTCATATATAAATCTTTCAGAAATTTGGCATATGAAGGGATTTGTTTAACGACATCCAGTAAAAGGATGTTGACCTTCACTTGTTTAAGCACCTCTAGAATATTCTGAGAGTTAGAGAGAGGTTTTGGTGCAATCAACCATTGAGGGAATGATGCAATCGACTTACTTTGAGGTTTCGGTTCTAACCCTGTGGAGCATTACTAGGTCTATCATTCTCATCTATTTCCGGGTCCTTAGGCTTTTCAGCCCTCATCGGAATAGATTTGTCAATTGTCTTCCCACTCTTAAGAGTGGTGATAGACTTAGCCTGCTCCATCTATTTTAAAGAGCTTGGGTCACTGATTTCATATTGTTGTTTTGGGTTAGGGAGAGGCTGAGCCGGAAGGATCCCTTTCTCCCCAATTGAATTTTTTGTTTCAAGCCCTTGTATGGCCTTTGTAAGGTCTGGAAAGGCTTATAACATACCCTGATTAAAAAGCTCTTGGTTTTGTATATATTTTAAGACTGGATCTTCTTGAGGTTTCCTTTTATTCATAAATTGGTTAAGGATCCCTAGAGGAGTAGTCATTAATCTCTTCCTCCAACTGAAGTTTGGATGGTTCCTCCAGCTTGGGTTATATGTATTTGAGGTGGGTCCACTGAAAGGTTTTTGGTAGTTGTTTACAGCATTTGATTGCTCATTCCATATCTCTTGAAAAGCAGGAATTGTTGGGCACTTCTCAATTGTATATATGTTACCAGCATGAATACCACAAACAACTTTCGTAGTCTTTTCGAGTTCTACCTTCTTAAGTTCCATGGCCTCGAATTTTCTTGTGAGTTTGGCCACTCTTGCATTTATATCATCTTTCTCTTTTAGAACATAAATTCCTCCCATTTCCTTTAAATAAGTAGGCTTAGAAGTGGTAATTCTTAAAGAGGTATCCCATGATTGCACGTTCTCAGCAAATTTATCAAAATAATTCTACGCATCATCGGCTTCCTTATTCATGAATTCCTCATTACACATCATCTCTACAAATTGGCACATGGGTGAGGTCAATCCCTCATAGAAAAAGCTTGTTATATGCCATGTTTCGTAGCCATGTTGTGAACATGAATTTATGAGATCCTTAAATCGCACCCAACATTGAAAGAAGGTCTCATCATCTTTTTATGCAAAATTCATGATCGCTTTCCATAAGGTATTCATTTTATGATATGGGAAGAACTTTTTAAGGAACTCCCTTGTCATCTCAGCTCATGTGCCAATGGACCTTGGTCTTAAGGAATGTAACCACGACTTAGCCTTTTCTTTCAAAGAGAAAGGAAACAATTTCAGCCTAACTGTGTCCTCAGACACGTTTGGGAAGTGTAATGTGGATATGATTTCATCGAACTCTTTCATATGCAAGTATGGACTTTCATATTCTAGTCCATGAAACTTAGGGAGGAGTTGAATTACCCCTGGTTTAATATCCACAGTTCCTACATTCAATAGAAATATCATACAGGAAGGTGTATTCACCCTCGCCGGTTGTAAATAATCACGTAGAGTACGAGGTGGGGGTGCATTCTGTACCTTGTTTTCATCTTGAACTTCCTCAACTAGAGGTTGAGGTTGATTTGCAGCCATCACTTTTATTGACTTAGAGGGTCTCAAGTTGTGTTTAATCATGTGATGGATAGGCAACCCTTCAACTAATCCTCCTTCATTCAAAAGACGTAGAGTGTTATCACGGACCCACTTGGGCATGAAACACTCTCAGCCTTCAAGTAACTAAACAACTAAGCCTTAAAAAAGAGAGTAGAAAAACTAAAACAAATAAGAGATCTAGAAAAGATAAGAGTGAAGGTTGGAACAAAATTGTCGAATAAGAGTTGCTATGTTAGGATCCTACAAAACAGAAAATAATGTTAGTTTCTAATAATAATTTCAGAAAAAATCCTAACCTAAAAACATAGCAGAAAAATAAACCCTAATCTTAACCTGATTTTAATACCAATTAATTCCAGAAAAATGAAGCCGTAGTCCCTGACAATGGCGCCAAAAACTTGTTCACAACCCCAAGTGTAGGGTTGCGATGTAGTAATAACTTGGTAAGACTGAGGTCCAATCCATAGGGACTAAACTTGCACGTATTCTAAAAATAACTAAAACTATAATTAGAAAAAGATCTAAATTGAAATCTGAATAATTGAGAGTAATGGTAAATAATGTTGATTAAAACTTGTGAATTTAAATGTGGGAACTAGGGTGTCAAGGATCCACTTATAGCTATCAAGATGCTACCTTACTTGATTCAAGGAACACAATTGGAATTGGAGTCCTATCCTATCCAATTGGAAGATAAAGCAATTTAAATCAAATATGAACTTTTCATTGACCTAATTCTCAATGGAGGAGAATTGTGTAATTGGAAGGGATTCCATCACCCTACCATGCCCAGGAGACGATGGCGAACAACAGGATTTACCAATCTCACAATCTTAAAACAGGAAAAGAAGATATTCAAAGTTATCACAACATTTATTATAATTCGAGTCACAATAAATCATAAAAAACTGAAAATATTCCCTTAATATCAAACTAGAAATCAATGAAGTTCAATAAGAACAAGAATTAAAGCAAAGTAAACATCCAAACACGCTACAAGCTTCACCTCTTAGCCCTAGCTAAGAGGTTTAGCGAACCATAGACATGATTGAAATCAAATCTCTTAAACAAAGCATGAAAAATAAACTAGGGAAGAAGAAAAACTCTTTGGCGGCTGCTCCACCCTTGTGTATGCTCCTTAAGACCTTTTCAAACCCTAGAAGATGCTTTGGTGCATCCTAAGGAGTCATATTTATAGTTGTGCAACTCCAATTTTCGCACTGAGTTGGAAAAATCTAGAAACTGCCTCAAATTTATGCACTCTACATGATTTCCCAAAATAAATTCAGAGTTTCAGAATATGTTTTTCCAGGACAATTTCAGAAATATGTTTATTTTCAGGACAATTTCAAGATTCCTTTTCTTCACTTCAAATCATTGATTCTCTTTTCCTCACCTGGTTTTCTTGGATCTTTGGCTGTGAATTCTTCATTAATGACTTCCAAATCGCAAAATCTTCATTTAGTAATCTTTTTAGCATAAATCTTCCTTTTAGCATCAATTTCACCTTAACCAAGTCAAAATCTCTCTCCTCTTCCTTTTATTCCTCTTTCTTCCTTTCTCCTTTCCCTCTTGTTCTTCTACTGCTTCCTCTCTTCTTTTTTTTTAATGCTGGAACGTCCAGCAAGAACCTAGACCAACCCAAACCACTTGACCCAGTCGAACTCGGTTTCAGCCGAGTTGACTCGGCAGCCACCAAAGCCAACTCCCTCTCTTTCTCTCTTATGTTTCTTCATCTCTCTCTCTCTCTCTCTCTCTCTCTCTCTCTCTCTCTCTCTCTCTCTCTCTCTCTCGCTCTCTCTTTCTCCTCACTTTCCTGGCATGTCCAGCAAGATTGCTGGACCAAAACCTGACCAACACTCGCACTAGCGAGTCAATGGTGAGTAGGCAGAGAGTCGGCTCTTTAACTCAATTTCCCACCAAGTGAACCTCCTTTGTTCTTCCCTTCTTCTCTTTCTCTCTAGTTTTCTATCACTCAACTTCTCTCTCTTCTTCCTGCTACAACCAGTAGCTTTGCCAAGTCGAGCTGGTGCAGCACCAACGTGCTAACTTGACTTGACACCCAGGCTCACTCTCTGCCCTCTCCTTACTCTCTTCTCTCTCGCCTCTGGAATCCCTAGCCGGACCTAGAGTAGACCTAAACTAACCCCTGTTGGCTTAACCTGAGCTTGGCAACAGCTCCTTCCCGGACCAGCTCGGCGTGGCAACACAGTCGCGCCTCTCTCTCTCTCTCCCTCATTTTTCTTCCTTCTCCTCTCTCCCTACCTATTCCCTCTCTCACTCTCTTTCTCTCCCTTTTCCTCTTCCTCGTTCTCCCTCTCCTACTTCCGGCAACGTATGGAATGAGTCGGCCCGACCCCAGCTGGTGCGGCAATGGCGGACGGCGCTCCACTCCTCTATACTCTTTCTTCTCTTCTCTTTTTTCCCTTTTTTTTCGTGTGGGAAAGGGCTACCCAAAAGGAGGCTCTTATAAGCCCTGACGGTTCTTCTATGAGCCTCGAATGCTAATCTGTTGATTAGCAATAGCCTGAGCTTTTGCTTGAACTAAAATGCCCTGAAAATACCAATCGTGTGGAATCCTATATGCATGGCTATAAAGCATCCACACGAATGAATTTCTAGCATAATGGTCCATCTATTGGATGTTTTTTAGATCATCAAATAGGGCCCACTTAAGATGATGGGTCTTTCAGCCAACGAAGAAGATGACCACCTCACTAATGGCAGCCTTGATTCTGAGGGGTGATCTCCCGATTTGAGCCTTATGAATGGATTAGATTTGACCACTGAACGTTATGGGACCCACTAGATGGATGGTCATTAGTGTATTCGCTTGATGGGTTCGGTTGCAACATGCAACAACCAAAAGAAAAGCTCATATGATAGCTATGAAGCCCTAAAACTGAGGCAGAACGGAGGGCTAGGATCCTCTCAGTGGAGAGCCGAGATTACAGCAGCTGGAGCATACAGATTGCCAGTGTGGAAAGAAGTTTCCATTTTTAAAAAAATGGCAGCACGAACAGCCTTCTTGTGTTGGTGTTTGTGAGTACATGTGTGTGATTCGTCAGGTGAAACCACTAAGGTTTTGGTCAGAGGTGGCTCCCAGGAACGATGGACGATTTGGCTCAGCCTACGGGTCCCTGATGGTGGGCCACGATCATCCAAGCGAATATCACCTTTCCAACGTTGTTGTTGGCGGGAAAATGAAAGGAGAAGAGGAAAATTCCTCTTTCATCGGGTCAGACATCGTTTGACCAGGTGACGGGTTTGGTATCTTGCAGGTGCACACACGGTTCGTGCCCATGCTCTAAAGATGGGAGCCACGGAGATGTCTTTGATAGATTCGCATCATTCATCAAGTTCTATGGGTCTTATTGGGACATCTGACCAAAGATGAGGCAACTCTAAGGCTTAGGTGGGTCATATCAACAGGAGTGTGGCTATTAAGTGCTAGTTATCATCGATTCGAGGTGGTATGTGGTCTACACCCGTGATCAGAATCGTTCATCTAACTTGTGAACCACCCAGGGCCACTACTGATGTTATTTTAACCAGATGGGTCATACAACATTTGCTTTTGAGTTCAAACTATGATTTCCATCCATCCAACGGTCAAATCGATTCCAAACTTGACCATCAGTGATCCTTGGAGTTTGAAATTGACAATGGACTATTTAATTTATCTATTGAGGTGATTTATAAGGGTGGATCGCCCAAATATTGGTTGCATGTCTAAGGAATGGTGAATCTAGTGACTTAAGTCTTGAAACTAATTTTTCACAGCTTAATCAATCTAACAGGACATCATTTGATGTTTTACCCCAATTAGGTTCCTAGAATTAAGCCTCATGAGGTTTAATGCGGTTCTTTAGGTGATGTGATGGTCCAACTTAAAATTCTATGGTAGGATGGTCCATCTTGAAAGTTGACGGTTGGATGGCTAAATTTACTGGTGAAGATCACCCATGATATTTAGATCTAAGTTACAGCGTGCGAATGTTCCCATAATTTGGGTTTGTGTTTATACTAAATTAGGTTCTCATGGTAACACCTGAGTACTGAAAAGTACGGGGTGTTACACTGAGTCAGAGCTACAAGAAGGCATAACCATGTTAGTAAAAAAAGCTACAAAAGGGGTAAAACAAACTATAAACAACTAGAAGCTATAACTCAAGTTCCGACCTAGGGTGGCAAACTTGGTGGGGACCTAACACTGCAACCTGCCCAGCTCCACAGCTGGGGCCTCCCACTCTCCAGAAGGAAAGAACCACCTATCCTTTTAGCTCTTATTGCAAGAGGGGTTATTGACAATAAAGGCCTAACCTTTGCCTAACCACGAAGAAAAATAGTACCAGCTAAGCTAACCCGGACTACTCTTGACATAGTATGAGTACATGAGCTCATCTACAGTCAGCTTGACTTAACCGAGTTGGTGTCATAAAACATAGCACCCGAAGATAGCTTGCCACATGTTAGGGTTAAGTTGTCCTGGGGCAAGCCTCAGGCGGTACACTATCTCCCTCACCACTGGGTGGAAAGGCAGTCGTAAGCCACATGAAAAGAAAATATGGTAAAAGGCTACCTCCCCCTCGAGGGGATTACCCGAAAGTTCCTCGACATGGGTTAGCCGTTGAAATAGTGGTGAAGACCGCTTGAGTTGAAGTCGGAATATGCCAATATGTCCAAGAGGGGGTGAATAGGACTTTTTCAAAGTTTTTATGATTTATTTAAAATCCTATCACACTAATCCTAACAACAGACATATATTACCCAAAAATAACTCTACTGGCTTCCAAGCCCGGTAGAGGATTCAATCACAAACTAATCAAGATATAGCAATATGAAACTTAGTCTATGTTGGATGTGACTGTGTATGTGTGTGAGATGTGATCAAGTATATAAATATGAATGCATTGTCATGAATCACACATATAGAAAGGCAATCACAAACACAGTCATTTTATAGTGGTTCGACGATAAGTCTACTCCACTCTCGGCTGTCGCACTCAACCCTTGACTGTACTGGATTTCACTAAGGAGGTTTCCCAGGGTTCACCTCAAACCTAAGGTTTTAAATCAGGTTCACCTTCAACCTTTACACGGAGGTTTCTACTCAGTTCACCTCTAACCCTGGAGTTTCACTGGTTCACTCCTAACCAGATGTTTATGCTCTCCATAGAGCAAGGGTCCACACAACGCACCCAGAGGTTTCTACTCGGTTTACCTCTAACCCTGGAGTTTCACTGGTTCACTCCTAACTAGATGTTTATGCTCTCCACAGAGCAAGGGTCCACACAACGCACCCACAGCGTACACTCCCGCTGGAGGCCTCCTTGAGGACTTCAAAGGGTGATAACCACTTAAGACCCAATCCAAGAAAGGAATGATCGCAAGTGTCCTCCTGGACTCTAAATACTTACAGATAAGTTGATGAGTCCCGTTAAGCACAACGCCGAAGATCTCCTCCTCCTTGTTGACGAAGAGTCTTCTGCTCCCTTGATCTGCAACACAAAAGATATACCAAGACTAGGCTTAGGGTTGGGTCAAAGGGAAGATGGAATCCTACTCTCTAAAGGTTTTCCTATAAGGAAGGTAGAGTAGTTCCAATCTTATACATTCAAGGCATCCAAGCATAATGATTTGCCATTAAGGTAGTAGCTGGAGGATCCTTGAATGCGAAAGTTCATTCTCCAATTCACTCTATTGAATATCAATGGTGAGGGTGGATTGGAGGATGAACTCCCTTGAGAGAAAGGGCTTTAGGTATAGGATATAAGTTAAAACACTCAAAAGCTCTCTCTACTTTCTCTCACAGTAACAAAAGACAAGTCCTCTATAAATAGGCAAAAAGTTCCAACGGATATAAAACGGTCACATTTATGACAGAGTTCGATATCATCGAGCAGGTTCGATATCATCGAGCGTATACTCTCGATAGCATCGATGGTCTGCTCGATGACTCGGACTCGATGTCATACGCTTTTGAAACTCTTTGCCAATTGGTCGATGAATCGAAGCCATTGTCGATGTCATCAGATTTCGAACTTCGATTTCATCGATGACAGGATCGATCCATCGACACATGAAAATTAGAGAGACTTGACTTTGAGATATTTCAGGTTTTCATGAATGATCGGGGGAACCGTCGAGGTCATCGAAATTTGAATGTCGATGACATCGATATCAGAGTCGAGGCATCGATAAATCCAGCTGATTTATCTTTGAACTTGCTGGACAGATTATGGCTTTGTTCGATGCAATCGATCTGGTATCGATATCATCGATATTTGAATATCGATTAAATCGAAGGGCCCCCGATCATAGTTAAAAACAACCTAAAATAACTGCTGTAAGAAATGCGCGCCCACCATCGATATCATCGATGGACCTCCGATCTTATCAATGTTTGAATTCAGATCATATCGGACGGTCATCGATATATCGAAGGAATTTGAGATTTTCATTAAAAAACAGGGGCGCCGAAAATCTGCCTGTTGATCTTATCGAGCCACTCTCGATGGTCTCGAGATTTGAATATCGATGATATCGATATCTGTATCGATACATCGATAATTCGTCCAGATATATTGTGAAGTTGCTGGACATATTTAGTATTTTTATTGATGATATCGATAGGTGTATCGATATATCGATAAATCCGTCTAGATGAATATTTAGTTGCTGGACATTTTGGTCCTCTTATCAATAATATCATTAAGGTATCGAGGACATCGACAGTGCAGGTCGATCATATCGAGGGTGCTTAGATAAAATCGACAAGGCGAGAAAAACTTAGAGATTTTCCTATTTTGCAAAAAGTTTTCTCACCTTAAAAACCCTAAGATGTCTATCTTGTTTTAAGGGTTTTAATCACCTGGTGTTTTGGGACACGGGATGTGAGGCTATGATTTACCTATTGGGAGCTTCCACACATCGGTTGAGGCAGACGCTTGAAATAATCTTCCTATCGAGTTTTGCAGCCAGTTTGACTCATTACACACGTAACTTGACAAACCAGGGCACTAGTAGGTGCACTTTCAATCTCCCCCTTTGTCAATTATGTGACAAAATACCCAAAACACCCTATAACACTTTTAGACACACCCTAAATTGTGTGTACATGCATTTACACAATTTTATAATTTTTCAAACCCATGTACATATTCTAGAAGTATCTGCTCCCCCTTACTTCAAAACTCCCCCTTTCTTGGTGCAGCTGCTCCCCCTAACACCTGTAACACATTGGATATAGATATATAATTTTCCGCTTGGGGTGTTTTGAATTGTTCTCCCCCTTTTTGTCAGTCATTGGCAAAGGTATAGCAAGTGATATTGACTGAAGCTTAAAATACTCGGGAGAACCAATCAGATAGAAGATGTATAAAGATGAAATCATTTAAATCAAACATCATTTTCAGAACCTATGGATGTAGAAAGTAGAGTAGTGATATAGCAGTATAGAATATCCGTGAAGAAGCAGCACATGTAATCCATAACTTGGTAAACCAAGGAAAAAAATGGCATTAATGATAAGAATTCTATTCAGCCACAAAAAAAAAAACCAAAACTGCCCCAGACGGCAGTAAATCCCAAACCAAAAACAACTGTTTAGTCCAACCACAAAAGATATTACTCCACACAGTAGTTACAAAAAAACAAGCCCATATATGGGCACCCAACAACATCCATCAACATTAGCCCATCTGTGGGCATATACAACCAAAAGAAAAAAAAAAAGAAAAAAAAAAGAGCATATCTTAGAGGGCTGTCATACACACCTAATGATAACGAAGAACATCCAAAAAGATACTGATGTTCCAACGTGGAGATAAGAGTAAAGTGTGTATGATAGCATGCATGACCCGACCTTACGGAGTAGAGTCAGATGGCATCGTGTTGTCCCGACGGCATGTCAGCAGATCCACCAGCTGTTGTACAAACTACTGCACTTTCTGGATGACACGCTCTAGGACTGTCAACTGCTCACGTACATAATGAATATCTCTCTGGATTGCCCCGATTCTGTCCATTTTGAACCTCTTTGCATGTCCGGGTATTGACGTAGATGGGGCTGGATTGGGTCGAGATGATTCATCTCCTATCCTCTCAGTTTCCTCCCAACAAGGATCACCAACACCTTCAGCTACACATCCTTGAATGCTTTCTTCTTTGTACTTGTGGTACTCTAGGTCCATTTTTCGAATGTTCTTTACATTAAAGACATGAACTGGAAGTACAGGATCAGTGGTAGGTGGAAAACCAATTCTTTAACAGATCTTGTTTATGATCCATGGATATGGCAAATGCAGATCTCTGGATGTATGTATTGCATTTACCAACTGGTTGACAATCAGTGTTGGAAGGCAAACCTTTGTTCCATTTGCAACAGAGTATACAATCATCACCATAAGACCCGTGAGATCAGATCGATTTGTACTCCTTGGATACATATTTGTAGCGAAGATCCCATGCATAACCCGAAAGCAGGGTTCCATGTACCTAGATTTTAAGGCGTTCCCCTGGTGCCAGGGAATATCTCTATTATTGCACAGGTACTTGGTTACAATGGAACGGACCTCAGGAAGATCGAGATCTAAGTCGGGAAGTCCTTCTGGTGTCATCTGTACATTGAGAATGTCAGCCAGTGTGGCAGGGGTGATGAACGCATCATCACCATCCAGAGAGACCATGAACGAAGGAGGATCAGATACCGGAGAGTGACACACTGCAAGAAAATTACGTGTTTGTTTGAGTTGACAAGGCCCTCCGAAATCTAGGATGGGCAGCCAACCAACTGCAGCGAACAAGGGTTCTAAATTGTACGGTGCTAAACAGACCTTGTCCACTTTTCTCTCATGAATCAGCTACCTACCGGTATATTTCGCTAGACATGAGGGCTGCCTAGTCAGAGGAGGAGGAGGTGCTGGAGAATCGATTTGGGACCCACCTCGCAAAGTCTGTGATCTTTGACGCATGGGGATCCCACTTTTCGGGGCCCTCGCTCTTTCTCTAGATGCGAGGACTTTTTGTCGGGTAGTTCTTGAAGATTCCCCCTGTCTGGATGCTATCCCTTTGTCTTTTCCCATATAGACAAAACAAGAGTTTGAACGACTTGGGAAACACGACAAACACTTGACAATATCGAAAATACCTGAAGGAGAAATTGACCTCTTGTAGTATAAAAAGGTATTACCCGATTTGTGGAGGGATTTCGGTTAGTCCGTCATGGCTCCTAGTAATTTGGTCGAATGTATCGAGCACAAAAGATGACCAATAGACACAAAAAATAATCCCTTTTTCGCTCCGCAGACTTTTACCGGGCGCCATCTGTCGATAAGATCGATCGTTGTTTCGATAATATCGAGAGATTGCTTATCGATACCATCGAGTCTGTTTTCGATATCAATTTTTGGCCACCCGTCAATCCGTATTCTAAGGAGTTGTCGATAATATTGACCCTCTACCGATTACTTGAGAATGTCATATCGATACTCATATCGACGATGAAGATTTTCAATTTTCAGCATTCAAACAATCTGCCAAGTATACTTATAGAATTTCTATAAATCAATAGTATACCTTTCAAAAATTATGTACAATTTCTGTACACACCAAAATTATAAACATATGTATGTTTATATACAAAAATTTGAGGTTAAGAACCTCAGATGTATCATTTAAGGCTCAGCAAAATTTGCATCAGTTCAGCAAATATCCAGGTCAAATGCATGACTGGGACTTGTCCTTCTACGCTTGGAATTTTAGGGTATGTGAAGATTAGTCATAAGACAATTTTGTTTTTCTTTTTCTACCCATTTTGAAATACACTTCTTTCTCCTGTCTTGCATCTTAGGTGGTGATAGATGAGTGTTTCCCCTAGATGGACTCTTGACATTCTGTGTTTCTCTGATTGGTTTGAATTTTTCAATGTAATTTTGTCCAGAGTTATGTGAAGTCCGTCTAGATGTTAGGCATTCAACCTCATAATGACCTGTATCACCACATAAATGACATACTGGAGAGATTCTTACATTGCTTCTTGAAGCAGCCGATGATTTAGTTATTGGTGCTGCATTTCCTGTTTTCTTCTTAGCTTTCTCATACCCCAGGCCGCTCTTGTCCTTTCCGGGCCTTCCCATCCCTAACATCCTTTCAAGCTTTTCACCACTCCGAGAAAATTTATAGTTTATTTTAGCAAATTTTCTAGATTTCTCTAAGTCATAGCGGAATATGTGATTCTCATCCTTGAGATGCCTATTTTCATCTTTTAACAATTCAATTTGTTTGGTAAGCTTAAATGATTTAGTTTTTAGGGATAGGTTGATTCTTTCCAACTTGTCATTATCTGCATAATATTGTTGTAGATCATTAATTAGGTGTGAATTGATCTCCAGTGTTTTATCCAGATCTTTTCGTAGTAGTACCTTCTTGTTTTCTGAGATTCCAAGTCTCTTAAGAATGTTGATGCTATGAGTATAGAGTTGATTGTAAGCATCTTACAACTTATCCTTTTCTATTTCTTCTTTATTTCTAGTTTCTTCATCATCAGATGGAAATGATTCCATGACTTGTTGTTCTTTTTCATTTTCAGATTCATTGGGAATGATCGAAGCAGTGGAGACCATAAGTATTTTCAATGATTTCTGATCTCCATTGCTTTCTGAGTCACTGGATTCTGAATTTGACTCATCTGTATCATCCCACGTGGCGGTCATTGCCTTGCCCTTAGTTTTCTGTTTGGGCATTTGGTTGATAGGTGTCCATACTCCCGACAGGCATAGCATTGTAGTTCTTTGGTTCTTCTACCAAATTTGTCTGTAGAAAGTTTGTTATTCACCTTTCTCTCTCTAGAGGGACGACCGCGATTCTTCTGAAAGAATCTTCTGAATCTTTGTGCCAGCAAAGCCACTTCCTCATCTTCATCTTCCTTTTCACTTCCACTGTCCTCATGTATTATTTTCTTTGAAGTTTTCAGGACAGTTGTGTTGGATTTAGGGGCTTGAGTGAAATGTAGTTCAAAAGTTTGTAGGGAACCTACTAGTTCTTCTACTTTCATTTCACTTATATTCTTACATTCCTCAATTGTTGTAACCTTGGGATTAAACCGTTCCGGCAATGATCTTAGTATTTTCCTACAGATTTTAGGAACCGGAACTTTTTCTCCCAATCCACCAATGGAGTTGCAAATAATGTTCAACTTGGTGAAAAACTCCATAAATGTCTCATGCTCTTCCATTCTGAGATTTTCGAACTGTGAGGTCAATAGTTGAAGTTTGGATCGCTTCACAGTGCTCGTGCCTTCATGGGTTGTTTCCAATAAATCCCATGCTTCCTTGGATGTCCCACACATGCTTATTTAATTGAAAATATCCTGGGACACGGCACAGTAGATGGCGTTCATAGCTTTAGCTTCAGAAGTCTGTTTATCTTTAACAGACGCCGTCCACATCTCTTTGGATTTGGGTTTTGTGATAGTTGTGCCACTATCTAGTACAACTTGATCTGTTGGTGGCACATATCCATTTTCAACTATCTCCCAAACATCGTGATCCAAAGATCTCAGAAAGTAGTGGATCCGAGCCTTCTAGTATGCATAATTTGAGCCGTCAACTACTGGAGGCCTGGTGACTGATGAGCCCTCTCCTTTGGCCATATTCCCAACTTCAGTCAAGATCACTCTCTAGGCGGTGAAGCCCTTAAAGAGAGACCCGCTTTGATACCAATTGAAATAGCAGTGAAGACCGCTTGAGTTGAAGTCGGAATATGCCAATATGTCCTAGAGGGGGTGAATAGGACTTTTTCAAAGTTTTTATGATTTATTTAAAATCCTATCACACTAATCCTAACAACAGACATATATTAGGATTACCCAAAAACAACTCTACTGGCGTCCAAGCCTGGTAGAGGATCCAATCACAAACTAATCAAGATATAGCAATATGCAACTTAGTCTATGTTGGATGTGACTGTGTATGTGTGTTAGATGTGATCAAATATATAAATATGAATGCATTGTCATAAATCACACATATAGAAAGGCAATCACATACACAGTCATTTTATAGTAGTTCGATGATAAGTCTACTCCACTCCCGGCTGTCGCACTCAACCCTTGAGTGTACCGGATTTCACTAAGGAAGTTTTCCAGGGTTCACCTCAAACCTAAGGTTTTAAATCAGGTTCACCTTCAACCTTTACACGGAGGTTTCTACTCGGTTCACCTCTAAACCTGGAGTTTCACTGGTTCACTCCTAACCAGATGTTTATGCTCTCCATATAGCAAGGGCCACATAACGCACCCAGAGGTTTCTACTCGGTTTACCTCTAACCTTGGAGTTTCACTGGTTCACTCCTAACCAGATGTTTATGCTCTCTACAGAGCAATGGTCCACACAACGCACCCACAACGTACACTCCCGCCGGAGGCCTCCTTGAGGACTTCAAAGCGTGAGAACCACTTAAGACCCAATCCTATAAAGGAATGATGGCAAGTGTCCTCCTGGACTCTAAATACTTACAGATAAGTTGATGAGTCCCGTTAAGCACAACGCCGAAGATCTCTTCCTCCTTGTTGACGAAGAGTCTTCTGCTCCCTTGATCTGCAACACAAAAGATATACCAAGACTAGGCTTAGGGTTGGGTCAAAGGGAAGATGGAATCCTACTCTCTAAAGATTTTCCTATAAAGAAGGTAGAGTAGTTCCAATCTTCTGCATTCAAGGCATCCAAGCATAATGATATGCCATTAAGGTAGTAGCTGGAGGATCCTTGAATGCGGAAGTTCGTTCTCCAATCCACTCTATTGAATATCAATGGTGAGGGTAGATTGGAGGATAAATTCCCTTGAGAGAAAGGGCTTTAAGTATAGGATATAAGTTGAAACACTCAAAAGCTCTCTCTACTTTCTCTCACAGCAACAAAAGACAAGTCCTCTATAAATAGGCAAAAAGTTCCAACGGATATAAAACGGTCACATTTATGACAGAGTTCGATATCATCGAGCGTATACTCTCGATAGCATCGATGTCTGCTTGATGACTCGGACTCGATGTCATACGCTTTTGAAATTCTTTGCCAATTGGTCGATGAATCGAAGCCATTGTCGATGTCATCGGATTTCGAACTTCGATTTCATCGATGACAGGATCGATCCATCGACACATGAAAAATTAGAGAGACTTGACTTTGAGATATTTCAGGTTTTCATGAATGATCGGGGAAACCGTTGAGGTCATCGGAATTTGAATGTCGATGACATCGATATCAGAGTCGAGGCATCGATAAATCCAGCTGATTTATCTTTGAACTTGCTGGACAGATTATGGCTTTGTTCAATGCAATCGATCTGGTGTCGATATCATCGATATTTGAATATCGATTAAATCGAAGGGCCCCCGATCATAGTTAAAAACAACCTAAAATAACTGCTGTAAGAAATGCGCGCCCACCATCAATATCATCGATGGACCTCCGATCTTATCGATGTTTGAATTTAGATCATATCGGACGGTCATCGATATATCGAAGGAATTTGAGATTTTCATTAAAAAAACAGGGGCGCTGAAAATCTGTCTGTCGATCTTATCGAGCCACTCTCGATGGCCTCGAGATTTGAATATCGATGATATCGATATGTATATCGATACATCGATAATTCGTCCAGATATATTGTGGAGTTGCTGGACATATTTAGTGTTTTTATCGATGATATCGATAGGTGTATCGATATATCGATAAATCCATCCAGATAAATATTTAGTTGCTGGACATTTTGGTCATCTTATCAATAATATCATTAAGGTATCGAGGACATCGACAGTGCAGGTCGATCATATCAAGGGTGCTTCGATAAAATCGACAAGGCGAGAAAAACTTAGAGATTTTCCTATTTTGCAAAAAGTTTTCTCACCTTAAAAATCCTAAGATGTCTATCTTGTTTTAAGGATTTTAGTCACCTGGTGTTTTGAGACACGAGATGTGAGGCTATGATTTACCTATTGTGAGCTTCCACACATCCGGTTGAGGCAGACGCTTGAAATAATCTTCCTATCGAGTTCTGTAGCCAGTCTGACTCACCACACATGTAACTTGACAAACCAGGGCACTAGCAGGTGCACTTTCAGCCGTAGCTCCACCAAGTCAGGGATTTGGAACTCCGACCTGAGGGCAACCAGATCCCCCGATCGGAGCTTTGAACCGAAAGGACCTAATGATGGGATCAGTCCCTGAGAAGAGGAAGAAGCTACCTACGTCCGGGGTGGCAGAACTTCCTCATCCTAAGCTGCCATTGCTGAAGATGGTTTGCTTGATGATTTGATTGGCCGGGAATCCACGCTATCCTAAATGGATTCTCAATGGAAGGCCCCCGACAAAGATATCACCCCTAGAACCCTCTGAAGACATTATAGTAAGGAAAATAAAACGAAGGAAGAAAAGAAAGAAGCACAGAAGGAAACGTACCGGGAAAATGTAAAGTACCCGACTATTTACTTAGTGAACAGAGAAGAAGAAAGAGAGAAAGGAGGTTGGTATAGCTCAGACTCTGCAAAACCAGTGAGTGGCAGAATGAGGGGGGAACTCCTATTTATAAGGATACCAGAAGGAGGGCATTTAATGTCGACATTACTTGTGAAGATGTGAAAAGATGCCTCAACGCATGATCTCCTCCACGTAGTGATACGGGGTTTGTTCTAGGCCTGCATTAATGAAACAGGGATGGGTGTCCTCCCGCGAGTCGCCGAAGATGAAATGGTGCTCGCCACTCTATGCCCGTCTCCTCGTACGGAACCACTGTCATAATATCCTCCTTGTTCATCACAGCATGCGCTGTCTCTTTTCAATTCCTGCATTAACTACCAAGCGACAAAATGTAGGAACACGCATAGAATGAACCGACCTCCTCCAGTTAAAAGCTCAGAATTTCCTTCCCATACATCACTTCAAATATGCTTACTTCTCGAGCTCATGAACATGAAGCTCAGAAGTAGGGGGCAAATGTTATGAGTAAACTTGAGATGACATGACGTATGAGACACGTGGCAAAAGAGAAATCAGAACAAACTCACTTAACTATCAAAATGCTAGAGAAGATGAGCTGAGTAAGAAGACTCAATGACCGAGCTCAAACAGTTAAAGCGGTTTGGAAACAAGACTCATTAACGGACTTGCAGACCTCGATTACGAGTACCGATGTCACGCCTCGAACTCGGAAAATGGGCTCACAAAATTTTCGATCATTGAATCCGGTGCCGACAGCCTCCTTAGTACCCCATTCTCGGATCCCAGCGCCCATACGCCATATTACGATCCAGGAATCCTACAATGAGGATTTTCAGTATGAATTTTTTTTAATGGAGCATAACCACAAGTATACCCAAATCATAAAGGCAACATCATCATCACATATCCACTAATATAATCATTTGAATACAATGGTGAAAGGAAAATACATATATCGAAATCAAAGCTCCAGATGACAGCTACATGCTCCAAGCGCAACGCTGCTGCAACCTAACGCCACCTGCACGCATCTATCGTGCATAAGCTTACAAAAGCTTAGAGGGTGGTGAAAGTGTGTGCACAAGATAAGTGCAAGTATACCATAAAGCTCATAAATCACACATCATCAGAATAAGCGGAAATACTAACAAGATCATGAATCATACTATATCAGAGTAAGCAGAAATATACTGGTAAGTCCATGAGTATTATCAGTCGTACCAAGGCTATGCGATACAAAACATAATAAGACAATAACAGATGTTGAGGATGCAATGCAATATACAAATCCTGACAAGCCACGAATACCATCAATCTCATCTAGGCCATATAAGTGCAAAAATATAGTAATCCAAAATGCTAAGTACGGTAGATGCAATGTAATATGCGGTGCGAATGAAATGACCATGCTGGAATGTGAAGTCGGGATGATAGTACGAAGTATCATAGGCTATGGGGTCCATCATAAGGGACTTCTATCCAAACCAGTCCCATACCTAAATTTGGATAGTCAGACACAATGTTGTAAACTCCTGATCTCAGGTTAGTCGCACACCCAATCGAAATCTTGGCCATGTGATGGTACACGTAATAAATAGTTACGCACCACCAGCCCGAGTGGATAGTGAATGAATAAATGGATGAATATGCAATTCCTGCTCAATAAGTCAACATATTAGTACGGTTGCTCTCTAGGGAAATCACCGGGGTCTAATACACTCACACTGACTGCCTCCTCCCTAGCTGCATAGATAAGCAAGCAGAATAGACCTCACTATCCGCCTGACCAGTAGTCTGCCAATACCTACCCGGCTTATCGATAACGGACCCATTTACGAGCTGGTCATACTCAGCCTAGCTTATAGCCCCCTCACTTGAGCGGATAAGGCCACACCTCCTCCCAACCGACCACGACACAGTGAGAGACGAAGCATACTGGTATTCGGCACTCGAGCGCTCATGTTCCACTCGGTCTAGACGTTGGGGCTACTCCTGGCCTCGGAGGTTCTGGGATTTTCACCCAAGGACATCCTAAGTGCCAACAGTGCTAGAACCAAATATTTCAGGTGTCCCATCTAGCCATCCACGATGTGCCTGTGGAGGCTACGGCCCTGATGTCGCTAGGGCGTATAATGATCAAGTCACACATATGCGAGATGCATGAGTCACACTATCCAATCATGCAGCAATCCTGCGCGTACTGCGCGATAATGTGGGGCACTCCATCTCATAAGGAGTCCCGTAAATGGTCTGCCCAATAGCGTATGCTATGATCAAACATTCCTCATATCAAGCATACATATGATGCATATGGGCATGAATCATGGAGTTATACTCAGTATGTTAGATGAATTATCCTCTCAACAAAGATGGACCTTGATGGCCTGCACACAACAAGTATGGGCCTATCAATGGGCCCTAGGGAGAAGTACAATGCAGACATTTAACCAACATTATCCTTACAATATGGATGTCAAACCAACATTGCTCCCAAGGCATGGCCCGCCATAAAGGCCCACACATAAACCACGGTGGACTCACATTACAATGGGCCTCAGCCCATGGGCTCCAAATACATCACAATGGGCCTTAACCTATGGACCCTACACACACCACAGTGGGTCTCAACCCACGGCCTTTATACATCACAATGGGTCTCAACCCATAGGCCCTAATACATCACAATGGACCTCAACCCATGGGCCCTAGAATATCTCAAAATGGGCCTAATCACATGGTCCTCATATATGTCAAGGTGGCCTCAACAACGGGCCTCATACACATGACGATGGGCCTCAATAACGGGCCCTCATACACATCAAGGTGGGCCTCAATAACGGGCCCTCATATACATCAAGGTGGGCCTCAATAACGAGCCCTCATACACATCAAGGTGGGCCTCAATAACGGGCCGCAAATACATCAAGATGGGCCTAATCACATGGGCCTTATATTCATATCAAGGTGGGCCTCAACAACGGCCTCATACACATGACGGTGGGCCTCAATAACGGGCCCTCATACACATCAAGGTGGGCCTCAATAACGAGCCCTCATACACATCAAAGTGGGCCTCGATAACGGGCCACAAATATGATAAGTGGCCACACCACATGGGCCATATGTATATACCAAGGTGGGCCTCAATGGACGGCCACAAATACATATACCAAGGTGGGGTCCACTTGAACTATAGATCTATCTTGTTTTTTTATCTCAAGCCTTAAAATTATCCGTTAAAATGATTGGACAGTTTGGATGCAACACATGCATCATGGTAGGTCCCATATAGATGGATGGCATGGATGAAACAGGTAGGCTTCATGGAGGGCCCACCATCAGGTATATATTATATATAATATATACAATAATACACACACACACACACACACACACAACACACCAGGTGCAGGCCCCACACATGGGGTGGGTCCCACCATCCAGCACTATGGACGGTGAGGGTAAGACACATACACCATAATGGGTTCCACCGTCCAGTCATCTGGACGGTGTGGAACATAATACATATATCAGTGGGTCCCACGTGGGGCCCACCATAATGCTTATTTGACATCCAACCGTTGATAAGGTCACGCGGACCTGGATGAAAGGGAAAAACAAATTTCATGTTAATCCAAAACTTCTGTGACACCAAAAAGGGTTCCAACGGTGGACGCTCAATCAACACTGATTCCTGTGATGTGGGCCGCCTGAGCCGTGTACATGGCTAATTTTTGGTGGGGGCCTCACTAGCCTAAGGGGCCCACCAATGCAGGGAGTGGATGTTTGGCACACATCACGGTGGGGCCCACGGCTGGGACCATGATCCCAGCCCGTCTGTCCACAGCGCAGGACGCTGCTGCGCGTCCCTAACAGCAGCAGCACCTGCTGCTTATTTTTATTTTTATTTTTTTTGAAAAATTAGTTTTCTTGAGGTTTTTCTGTGGTAGGGCCCGTATCAGGGGGATCCACCCTGTCCATTGGCTCCCATGGCTCTAAATAAGCCAAACAAGCCCAATATTTGAGGCGTTTTGGTGTATAAAATCATCAAGTGATTTTTCAATGGTAAAAATCACAGTTTGTTATCCTATGGCACACCAGAAATTCGGATGGACTTCATTTTTCGGCTCAACGCCTAAAATAATTTGGAGAATGTGATGGACGGCTTGGATTAGAACTATACATCAAGGTGGGGCTTGCATGAGTGGCCCACCCCCATAGCTTTGAACCAAGTTGTGTTTTCAATTGACGTCCAGCGTCCAGGGACGCTGGACGTTTCAGGCAAGCCATGTACATAAGGTGGGCCCTTCTCAGGTGGGCCACCAAATGGCAAATGGTGTGGGTACAATGCATATATAAAATGGGTCTCACCTACAAATGGCCTAGGAAAAATACATACTTCATGATGGGGTCCATCCGGGTGGGCCACACGGCCACATCATCACATGAAAATAAAATTTAAAAAAAAGGGGAGAGAGAGAGAGAGAAAGAGAGTGAGACACGTGTGATGGAGGGACCCTGACACTATGGGCCCTCCGTTCCATGCTTTCAATCGTACATCAAGTGGGTCTCGATACATGTGGGCCTACCGAATCAAAGATCAACAGCGGAGATTGTTTCTCCACCAAAATGGAAGGTCTAGATGACCTTTATCAAACTAGGAAGTAAACATCATGATAAGGTCCATGGAGAATGGCCCCATCATGGAATGATCGTGATAACCAAGGTGGGCCATCGGCCACATCTAGGGTCCAAAGTGAGATCCATACCATCAATAGGTAAACCTCACTTGGCCCATCATAAAAACATGAAAACTAGCCTATAGAAGCACCCACCGTTTGATCTTCTTAATCCGTCGGAATGTCGGTCTCCTTGTGCTTCACTTTGATGGTGGAAGATGAGAAGTGAATGGCTAGGATAAGGATTTGGGATGGGAAAGGTGGGCCACAAAATGTCATTTTTTCTCACATGGGAGAGCTTGGACGTGAGCTCATTTTGGTGCTTGGAAAATGTGAAGAGAGAGAGAGAGGGGGGGTTGTAAGGGAGAGAGAGTGATGGGTGATGGAGTGATGGATGTGAGGTGAGTGATGGGTGAGGTGAGAGATGGGTTGACTTTAGTGGTTGCTTAACTTGTGGAGAAAGAAAGCATGGGTGTGTGTACTTGATATGAGGTGATCGATTAATTGATTTAAGTGATTGATTGATGGGACATGTTGTAGAGATTCTCTTGGAATTGCAAACGCACGGTGTTTTTTCGAACGGAACGCCAACCCGCATCTTCTGGTCAGGGTATTGGATCGGTGCGTAAGATGTGGCATCGGAACCACAGTGACGGTGCGGTCGCAATGGTACCAGTCTCGGATTAAGCCGACAATCTACAGGATACAACTTAGGGTCGATCGCAAACATTGATTATACGCTGCAGACTTAAATCTACAGGAACAGTACAAACTAGGATACGGGTCTTACAACCGACCTCGACCTTGACTTCAGAGGCAACATTGACTTTGGACAACGACCTCGACTTGAAAGGCCAACCTCAAGGTGGGATGCCGAAATTCGACCTCAGGCTCGGAATGGAAACATCAAGAGAGAATCTCATACTGTATATGCGGGGAATTGCCCAATGAGATCTCAGCCGTAGATCACGTCAATCTAGGTATAATCAGAGAAATACTCGAGAATAGAATCCAACTCTAATACGTGCCCCCTCCATGGTATCTTATAGATCTATTCAGATACAGAAGTTGTCTAAGAACACATATAAATACATAACCCTCTTCGAAGAGAAGGTACACATAACTATCCCGATT
Source organism: Magnolia officinalis (assembly GCA_021015155.1). Lineage (NCBI taxonomy): Eukaryota > Viridiplantae > Streptophyta > Magnoliopsida > Magnoliales > Magnoliaceae > Magnolia > Magnolia officinalis. The sequence continues at coordinate 28,992,563 of JAJHSJ010000018.1, read as the reverse complement.
CTACTATGCCTATTGTGAGTCCATACACCTAACTTATGCATCGGAGGGTCCCCGGACACTACTGATGCCCTCAGTATCCCCTTGTTCTCCATTAATTTGTAGGTACCCAGCGGCTCGCAGGAGGTGGAATAGGATCGACCAGATTTGAGCAACAACATGGATCACTTATTTCAAATTGTCCCCTGGGGTTGCGTTGAGGTTGGGTTCGAAAGGTCCATTTCTTCGTAAAAGTTAGTTATGTCTCAATTCTTGCACCAAAATTCTGAGTTCATTTATGGCCTGCAATTGCCCTTTCATGAATGCATTCAACGTATCCTCAAGAGTTCTCCTGGATGGAGGTCCAATAGGTAGCACTTGGGGACTATTGGGTGCATTCGCAGTTAGTATGTTCCTCCAACTAAAATTTGGATGTTTTCGTCAATCGGGAGTGTACGTGTTAGAATTTAGTGCACTAAATGGGTGTTGACACACGTTCATAACATTCACTTGAGTGTGCAACACCTCCTGAAATGTGGGGATTGTAGGACAATCCTTTGTTAAGTGAACATTGCTATCACAAATACCACATACGCTTTCAACAACCACTATGGGTCAGATTGCTTCCTTCCTAGATTCCAAGGCCTCGATCTTCTTTGTGAGATCCACCAACCTTACACTAACATTGTCCTCCGCTTTGAGCACATGTACTCCACTCTTTCTTGGCATTGCCTTAGGATTACTTGCTTGGTTGGATGTGCCCCATGATTGGGCGTTTTCGGCTAGCGTGTCGAAGTACTCCCAAGCATATTCCGGTTCCTTGCTCATAAACTCATCGTTACACATAATCTCTATGAATTGGCACATGTTTGGGCTTAGTCCATCATAGAAAAATTTAATCACCTATCAAATCTCGTAGTCATGGTGTGGGCAAGCGAGAAGAAAATCCTCGAACCATTCCCAACACTAAAAAAATGTTTCATCTCCTTTTTATGAGAAGTTCATTATGTCTTGTCTGAGGGTGTTAGTTTTATGAGCTGGGAAGAACTTCTTAAGGAGGTCCCATGTCATCTCAGCGCATGTGTCAATGGATCTCAACCGTAAGGAGTGAATCCATGACTTGACATTCTCCTCAAGAGAGAATGGAAATAATTTCAGTCTAACCACATCAGTAGGAAAATTGTTAAATTGTATGGTTATGATAATTTCTTCAAACTATTTTAGATGCAATTATAGACTTTCTCAATCAAGTCCATAGAATTTAGGAAGTAATTGAATAACTAATGGTTTAAAGTCCATGTTTCCTATGTTGGTTGGAAAAATCATGTAGGAAGGTGTACTTGTTCTCATCGGTTGTAAGTAATCATGTAAGGTCCGAACTGTTGGAACTTGGTGAACCTCATTCTCGTCACGAACCGTCCTAACTGGTGGTGTGTTATACAAATAATTTTCATAAAAATGTTGTTCAGTCTTAACCATAATTTCATTTCGTGTTTTAAGAGTATTTAGGTGTTTTCTAACTCGTCTATGGATCGAAAGCCTGTTAACTAACCCTCCTTCACTTAGAAATCTCAATGTATGGTCCTTTACCCACTTAGGCATGAACCACACACAACCATAATTCTAACCCTGGGTCCCAAGTCCTATAGTAATTATGAAAGTAAATAGAGGGAGAGAGGAAGGATGTTACCCATACAAAAGAATGAGAATTGAAAATCCTACAAAACAGAAACAATTAAACAATATTAGTAATGTTAGGAAATAAAATAAACCCTAAAAATAAAATTCTGAAAATTCTAGAAAAACCTAACCTAAATTAGAAATTAAACCTATAAGACCAAAACTTAATCGTGTTCAACGCTACTCTCTGACAACATTACCAAAAACTTGATCGAACCCAAGGGTTGACAACCTCAAGTGTAGGGCTGTGATGTAGTAATAACCCAGTGAGACCAAGGTCAAATCCTTAGGGAATGAGGAACACGATTTAGACTAACCTAAATCTCATGGGTTTCCTGGGTTTTTAATCCAACAAAATAAAAAGGATTTTAAAATAAATAAATAAAAGACTAATGATCCAAGAATCCACTCATAGCAATCACACATTCAATTTACTGATTCAATGTATATTTCAATTGAAATCGAAGTCCTATCCTATCCAATTAAAGATAATTCTGCTAAACCATTCATAAACATCAATAAGAATATGAATTCAATTAATAAATTCTCTCATGAAGCACTCGGGTCTTAATCACAAGGAATAAAAAATGTATAAAGCAACCGGAGGCATCAATAGATCAATCAATTATATAGATTGAATCCTTCTAAAATTCAAGGCTAAAATATTTCTAAATTAAAGCATTCATTGTACCTAGAGTGCACAATAAATCAAGAAATAAATAATTTAAAGACTTTAAAGGAAATCTAAATCAAATCAATATAATATCATCATTCAAAATAATGTTATTGAATTAAATAAACTAAATAATGGAATTGAACTACGAGCTTCATCCCTTAGCCTTAATTAAGAGATTAGCCTAACATGTCTAACGTCTTAGAAAAGAAACAAAAGAAAAACTAGAAAGACAAACTAGAATTGAGGGGAAGAACAAGAATGATGGTTCCGTGGAATCTCTGCCACCCCCTAGGTCTTTCTCCTCTAACCTAATTTGTACTTTAGAAGGCTAACACCCCTTTAAATAGAAAAAATTTCCACCGACTTGGAACCGACTTCAATTTTCATACTTTTGTTATGTTTCGGCAGCATCCAATCGTAGCATTCGGTTGCACTGAACATGTCTTCAATCTCACCGATTTAGTACTCGGTTGCAATTGAATTTCTTCAATATTCGTCTGAAGTCTATGTCTCCCTTAAGTCGCACTGAAGGGTCCAACCCAGCTTCGGTCGGACCGAATGTCAAGCCAAATTAACTCTAAAAATCATTGTTTCTTACCGGTCTGTTCTGTGCACATTCTTCATTAAGTTTTCAAATTACCTCGCATAAAGAAAAGATATATAATTATATTGAATTAACACTTAAATGCCAGGAAAGCTAATGTAATTGAGAGGAAAAATATGCAATATTTAGGTGCTATCAAGTACGTATGAAAGAGAGTGCCTTTAACTACTCTCTTGCATTTTCTCTTTCTTCAATTTTTTTCCATTCCATTTAAAACACGTGATGAACGTTGTGGTGCATGCATGCCATGTGTGTGAAAGGTGTGTGTGCATGCGATGGTTGTACATGGTGTGTAATCTATGATGTATGCATGGATGGATGGATGTATTGATGGATGGACAGATATATGTATGGTTAGATGGGCTCGTGTGAGATAGGGGTTGGACTTCATAATATACATGTGGATTGGAGGGGAAATAGATATGTAGGATTGTGGGTGGCCATATGACTTAGTAAGATGGATAGTCAGTTTGGGGGTAGGATGTATAGATTGGTAGATGTTCTAAGCATATGGATGGTTAGATTTATTAGTTATAAGAAGGTTGGATTTGGATATGTTCAAATCAACGGTTGAGATTAGATAGGTCGATCATGTAGATCAACAGTCACGTTGAATTAGTTTGGTATGTCGATCAATTGTTAAAGTTGGATGATCAGGATTAATTCGGGTTATTACATAGATATCCACAAAAATTGATCGAAAAATAAAAGGAAAACCAAGTCCTACTAACGAAAACACATAAAGTAAATTGCACCTAATAATGGGTGCATGGAGTGCATCATGGAGGAGTAAAGTGCATCTCGTCCATAAGTAGAGTTGGATAGACCCAACTCCCAGTACGTCCTCTGAGAAATTATTTCCCATGTGGATCATATGGCTTTTGGCTAGGCACTTCCGATACTCCACGAACTCCACCTGATCTCGAGCTATGTGTTGTGTTGTTCATGAATCCACAACCTAGTTATGATTAGTTACATGAGCAACCAAAGCCTCAGTGTATACAAAAGCATGAGTGAAAGGATCAGTACTAGTTTGTACCTTCTTCGACTCAAAGTATTCTCGAGTGAAGTAACTAAGATTTTCACAGTTGTAGCACTTTACTTTCGATTTGTCTTTTTTTTTTTTTTTTTTTTTTTTTTTTTTGCTTCTCTTTCCTCACTGTAACATCCTGGATTTTTGCCAACTTGGAGATAGACGTCCTTAGGCAATGGGTTGATCATAACACCTTATTAACTTCTCAGAACTCAATCCCAAAGTCTCAAATCCCTTTTTCAACCTATTTCCTTTAGAATATCACCTTTCACCACCTTGTTCTTCAAATTTTTCTAAGTACTTTCACATTAGACACTAATCCTAAAGTTTAAATGATGAAGAACAATACTTAGATTAAAACTTATTGTAAATAGTAAATACATAAATAAAATGGACTTTTGACCATTAACCTTATAGAATCTCACAAAATGAATAGGTTATTTGGAAAGATCAGTTTCTCCTACCCTAAGACCTTATTTTATCGTAATTAAGGCAGAATTTAGTCAAGTACTAAACTAAATAATTAATGGATTTGGCTCGAACCACTTTCTATATGAACTGCAAGACCCAAAACCATTAGAATCGTTAACCCAACATTACCTAGAAATCTAGGATCAATCTCAAAACCCAGTTGCTCTCGGGAGCACAATGAAACTCCGTATCGGACCTGGACCGCAAGTCGAAAGTTCGATTACCGCGAAACTATACGGTTATGACCACCTTACTGGGCTTGACAACCATCTCGGAAATCAAGTCCTAATAGTATCTAGAAACGCACAACTTGAGCCCGAAGCGAAGTGTGTGAGAAACGCGAATATCTTTAGAAAATGAACTCAAACTTAAGTGAATTGGGTTGTTCACTTGCAGGCCAAATTTAAGGTTTCAGACCGTCAGATTCTAACCCAACAACACCCTCGGATTAGGGAAAATTTCCAACACATGTCAGTGTACTTGTAGCCCTGATCGAGTAACGATGACCGTTGAACTGAAACAGGTCCTCCGCGGTCGATCCACTGATCCGATTGGGCCGAAATCTTAACTTGACCTAGATCCAATGTCGAAGAACTTTCCCTAGACCATATGCAGAAAATGGGCCTCCAGATGAGCTCCGTTGGCCCGAAACAGCCACTCTTTGGCTATAACCTAAGTATACCATGGCCCTGGGGCCATTTACACTAGTTCTGAGCCTATATAAGGGCCTTTACCCACCCCTCTCTCATTTCATACGAAATTCCTAAACCCTAGGAGAGAGAAGAGAGAAAAAATGAGGAAAAGGTGAGGAGAAGTGAGAGAGAGTGAGGGATAGTTGCTGGGATTCGATCCCACCGCTCTACGTGCTGAATCGCCTCTCCCATGTCGCTACTCCAGCGATTCCGATTCCGTTGTTAGGTAAGAAATCCTAACCCTAACCTGTTTTAGGTATCCAAATAGAGTAAATGGTGAAATAACTAACCTATTTCATGTTGTAGGTTGTCGTTGTGCCGCAGACGAAGACTTAGTGTTCGAACTGAGTTCGATACGAGTTTACCAGCGAAAGGTGCGGACTATAAATGCTTAGGTTATGGTTTTCAAGGCTTTCAATGTCAGCAATGATTTATGTCTGACTTGATTGTTGCCATGTGATTTTAGTTACGATGTATCTGATAACTATACATGTAGATATAAAGTGCATTCTATATGTTTGTTGAAATGTTTGAATGAAAGTGAAATTATGATTTATGCTGACCATGCCTATTAACCTAGAATACATGTTTGTTGTATGTGTGACAATTCCTTTATGAAAGGATTTGTCATAATATATGCTATAACTAGACTAGTTCAAGTATGTGGTATTATGTAGCCTACGTGTTCGATAAATTGTTTGAATGAGTGTGAACTCCTGATTTGTGCCTGTCATGACTATTAATCTAAGACTTATGTTTGTTGTCTGTATGACAATCCCCTTGTGAAAGGATTTGCCATAATATATGTCATAACTAATGTAGTCTATGTATAAAGTAATGCGTAGTCTAAGTGTTTGATAAAATGACTGAATGAGAAATCGCTTGATGGAATGTATTTTAGTAAGGGTGTTGAGATAGGATTCTCAATTACCTTATCTTTAGTTACAGTTTCCTTCATGTAACCTATCTCACTACTACGTGCTTTATGGATGAAATGCTTATGTATGACTACATGTGTACTATGTGTTTGTTGAAATACTCAAACGAGATTTATATTTGAATTGGATGCCACATGTTGCTTGACTATCACATATGAATGCCTACTGTGTTTGAATATGATTGGGACTACTACGCAGTCCAGGGAATCGGTAACGGTTCCAGATTGAGTGGTTGAACTAGTCTCGCCACATTGGATAAGTTTGATGAATCCAAGTCGTACGATGATTGTCGACAGTGGTACCATGTCGACTAATTCAGCGTACGCTCGTACTAATCAAACTTGTCAAGTAACCCAATTGGCCTATTGTGTGTTTACCATGTATGGATACTACTACTTGAATCTAAGGTACCAGTTACCAATGTAAAAGCCCGTTTCAACCATGGTACCATGATTCGCTAAGACTCATGAGTCGGGCATGGTGATATGGGATACCGTGGTCGAGCTATCGACCTACGCTAGGGTGACGAGCCTCCCCGTAGTGACCAGTGAGCAACCCAAACTCGTGAGTCGAATACGGTGGTATGAGACACTGTATTTGAGCTGTCAGCCTACACTGGCGTAGCCTGGCTGTGGTCCCCAGTCAGGTTGGTGATAAGCCTTCAAAAATAGACTGTCAGTTGGTAGGGCATTGGTGGAGTGACCTCGAGTATACATTAGGACTATGCTAAGGTGACGAGCCTTTCCTTAGTGACCTCGAGTATAAACTAGGCCTGCGCTGAGGTGATGAGCCTCTCCGTAACAACCTAGAACTGCCCATCGTATGCGATTAACTAGGATTGACGACCCTAGATGGATCATTGTTTGGGTAAATGATATAAAGGGAGGTACCTTAGCTTCCCAAATCTGCTATATGAATAAGCCTAAATAAGAACTTGGCTAACACGATCATGCACCGCATTACATATGCTTTGGCGAGAAAGCACACGTTTACTGGGAGTGTTGCATGCGCGATCGTGAGATGATGTCACTAAGGGAGTGCAGGTGAGGGCATACATCATTGTCGCATATATCCTTGCATTAACAAGAATACTTAGGGCATGATTGTTGAACTACTTTATCATTACTGCTTGATTGAATTGATAACATGTTAACCTTTGCCTTATAGCTCTACTGAGTTGATCACTCACTCCCACTCTGGGACGGTGTTTTAAAACACCAACCAGACTCTGTTGTAGTTTCAGATGACGGCGAAGCTTATGAGATGGAGCCTGCCTTCTATGGAGACGAGGAAGAGTTCTCCTACTTGCAACTCTCTGGCGGGTCTATGTAGACCTGGAGTTGGTCACCGGGGCTACAGGGATATGGATTAGATGACATTACACTTCACCATTTTATATATTTTGGAACTAAACATGTAATTATTTAGCCTCGAATCATGTTCATACTCTGGGGACCTACAACCAATTATATGCTTTATATACTTATCACAGTCTTCCGCTTGCGTAATCCAATTGTCTCTGGAGTATGATATGTTGCTTTGGTATAATCTCATTCATGTTTAATGCACTAATACGGACAACATTTAATCATCATTATCTATGTTGCATAAGTGATGCGTTGGAACTCGGGAGTTGGGCATCTGCTCGACCCTCGATTTTCAGGGCATTACACTCACTTATGCTTGCCACCATTTCGCTTTTAAGTGTGTGTTTCTTTATCCTGACCATTCTTTTGGGTGTTTTTGCCTTTATGCTTGCATTTGGATCCTTTCCCCTTATGAATGCTAGGCTCTACCCAAAATGCGATGTCATGCTTATGCGCAGACTGGCACATAAGCTTCCAACTACAAATGATGCCACCATTGGGCGAAGGTTTTTATGTCTTCATTATGCATCAATGTGGGCTTTATCTATTTCCAAGAGTCTGGAAGAGAGCGCAATATTGCTAGGATCTGTTGCTTATCTGTAAGCCCATTTTCCATCACTTTCAGGTCACGTATCATTGTTGACATTCTTCTAAGATGCTCAACCATCAACATGCTAGGACTTGTCTTGTAGGTGTCGAACTTGAGAGTTAAAGCTTTCAATCAAGTAGCAATGGTGTCGGCGTATGCAAGAGTCAAGGTGTTCCACATTTTCCAGGTAATGGAATATCCTTCGAATTTGCCAATCAGATCATTATGTATGCTGCTTAGCATAGTAAAGCGTGTGCACCGATCCCTCTTAAACTAGTTTTTGAATTCTTCTCGATGGCACCGATCCCTCTTCGGACGAGTCCGTGCTCGTAGTTAGGGTTTCTAAAATCCCTTGCTTATCCAAAAGATACTGAATTTTATAGTACATGACATCATAATTATTTCCATCTAGCTTTTTGCCATTGTTTAGATTGGCTACAATGTTCTTGGATGTCATTATCACTACATTTAGAGAGATAATTTATTACATTCTAGATCCAAGCACTTCACATTCGCAGCTTGCAACATTGCAAGATGATGTCACCTTGATCCAATTTGTATCGTTGGATCAAAAGATAGGACAAAGCTTGCAATCATCTCCTCAGACACACTCAAAATTGAGGTTTCTCCATCCTTGATTTGTGCGCCTATGCTAAGGAACCTTAAAGCTTTCACTCATCTCTAACTAGTTATATTTATATATGAGGCACTGAAGGTCATTATATACTGTAACCAAATGCCATCTTGTAGATCGATCTTGTGTTATTAGGGCATATTTTGTCGAAGTTGGCAATTTTGGTCGAAATTGGTCACTTTGGTCAAAATCGGTCACTTTAGTCAAATTATCCACTTTGGTCGAAATCAATCACTTTGGCAGCAACACAATTTGATCACCAAATGGTTTAATTGGCATAAAGAGATATTTTTCTGATAACATCAGAAAATCTAGGGTATCAATCTGGATCGTCTATTATAAGAAGGAAAAAAATAATGTTTACTCATTTGAAACTAGTTCTTTGGACCAATCAAAAAACTAAAGCTAATTAGAGGCCAAGATCCATCATATAGATGGTGGGATTGCACGATGGATATGATGCACTCCAGACTATAGAAAAAGAAACAACATCTTAAAACATAGAAAGAAAAAGAGAAAGATACAATCTTCTGGTGACCGACTACAAAGGTGACCTATATAGAAAGTGGAGTTGGTCAGCCGATGATCGATTCATGTAAGATTCTCTCTGAAAATCCTTCGGACCTTACTCTGTCTCTGTCTTAATCTCCCTCTATCTCTTTCTCAATATGCCAACAACTGGCGACTAGTTGTTGTCATGATTGCAGTTGGTAGCCGAGGCCGCTGGCCATAGTTGGCTACAATGAAAACCCTATTCGCCCATTTGGTTAGGGATCTAAACTCCATGCAAATGGCTCTGATGCTAATGTTAGGAATTGACTGCCTCAAAGCAATTCATTGGATCTAATGGCAATGGAAGATGGAGGATCAGTTGTTGGATCTTTTCAAATACGTCTCACATCACTAAAAGATGGTCACACCGCTTTCATTGGCTTAAGAAGATATCTAAAGGAACAGTCTTCTTTAAGCAAAATCCACACTGTAAATCGTGTGGCAGAGATAAAGCCTGAATTCCTCTCACAATTGATCTCTCTATACTACGGATTGGTGCTCGAAAAACAATGTTTTGGCCATAAGTGCCTCACATATCTTATAGAAATGCAGTCACGACTGTTATCAAAATGTAGGAGAAACTACTCGTATAGTTTAGTGTTATAGTCGAAGGCGGAAAAAATAGGAAAAAAATCACTTAAAGATAAGCTTAAGGGACGTTATGATGTCGCTATCTTTAAGGCGATATTTTTACCCTACTAGTGATTAAACTAATTTGTAAGAGGGTTACAGCAAATCCGCCTCCAGGATACAATAAGCCTCTTCTCCAAAACCAGAGAAATGTGGGTTTCAGCCTGCAAAATCGAAAAATCGCACACCGAACACACTTTTACAGCGTACAACCCTGACTTCTGTGCTGTTACAATTTACCCCCTGAAAACTGTTTGCAATTTACTGCCTGAAAAACTATTTGCAGTTAAGCGCCTGAAAACTGTATTTTTCAAAGAACATCCAAAAACGAAATTGGAGAAAAAGAAGAAGATGGAGAAGAGATTGTTGGAAATTGTGAATTCAGATTGACCCAAAGATGGGTTTATATAGAATCACAAGAGATGCATAAGGTCCTTTTCATGAAAAGACATCTTCTTCCATGGTGTCTTTTCATCAATGGTGGTGTCTTTCCAACAATGGCATCCCTCCATTTCAAATTCAAAAGATGCTCCCTTTACCAAGAGACATCATCATTCACACCAACAATCACCAAAGTCACAACCCTTCTTTTTCCAAAAATCCTTCTTATTTTGAAAAAAATCCAACAATCTCCCACTATTTTCAAAATACAGAGGTTAAGGTGTGTAAGGAAAATATGTGTATAGGAGAAGGTGTCTTATGGACTTGAACCTTCACTTAGTGTAAACAAATCAAAGTTGAATCAGAATTCTTAGTGACTATGGTCTTGAACTAAGTATTCTATATGACACAACTGGACATGTTACACACACACATATTTCAATTGTCATTTGTTCTAAAATTATAGCACATTAACAGCCTTGTGTTCTGTCCTGGATTCATGAGTTCATGAGAGCAACCAAAAACTTTTAAACATCAAAAAGCAGCCCCACTTCCAATACTCATATAGGTGAGTCCTTATGAATGCCCTTGTAACTATAGCACCCTTGAAATAACTCATTAAGAGTAGCAGCTCATCCTCCTTTTTATCATTACAGGTACCCAACACTATACATACATCCAGGAATGAGACAGATAGAAAATATATAGTGCTGCTTCAGTCACTTTTTGTGAGGTACTTTACTCATTAAACCTATTAACTAAGGTTGGGTTTCCCTCATCCGGTGTCTGTGAAATTGGCTTAAGTCTCATTCCTTTTGATGTTCTATTAACAATATCCCTTGCCAGTCCCTTAGTGAACGGGTCCGCTAGATTCCAGATAGATTGTACATATTGTATTGTTATAACACTGTCACCAAGTATTTACCGCACAAAACTATGCCTTAAACTAATATGTCTAGATTTTCCATTATAAGTCTTGTTATATGTCTTTGATAGTGTCGCTTCACTATCATAGTAGATAGAGATTGGTGGTAAAGGCCTTACCAATAATGGTATTTCTAATAATAGGTTTCTTAACCATTCTGCCTCTTTACTTCTAGCTGTCAAAGCTATGAATTCAGATTCCATTGTAGACTGAGATATGCAAGTTTGCTTCTTGGATCCCCAAGAAATGACAGCTCCTCCAAGTGTAAAAATTCATTCACCAGTAGACTTGAATTCATTAGAATCAATGACCCAACTTGCATCACTATACCCTTCAAGTACACTAGGGTAACTAGAAAAATGTAAACCATTGTTAATAGTTTTTCTTAAGTATCTGAGTACTGTAGAAACAACATTCTAATGATCTAAACTTAGATTACTTGAAAACCTACTCAATTTACTACTGCAAAAGCAATATCAGATCGAGTAGAAATCATGGCATACATAAGACTGTCAATCACCTTGGAATACTCTAACTGAGATACACTACAACCTTCATTTTTAATTAACTTGATATTAGAATCAAAAGGAGTAGAAACTGGGTTCTTATCATAGCGATTAAACTTTTTAAGTATCTTTTCAATATAATGTGATTGACATGGAGTTATACCATCATTGTTTCTTAATAACTTGATAACTAAAATCACATTAGCTTCACCCATATCTTTTATGTCAAAACTAGATGATAAGAATCTTTTAGTGTTATTTATAACTTCTAAACATGTACCAAAGATTAGCATGCCATCTACATATAAACATATAATTACTCTTTTATTATCAGAGAATTTTGAATATACACATTTATTAGATTTATTAATCTTAAAGCCATATGAGGTGACTACTTTATCGAATTTTTCATGCCAATGCTTAGGTGCTTGTTTAAGTCCATATAGCGACTTGATCAATTTACACACTTTATTTTCCTATCCTAGAATTATAAAACCTTTTGGTTGTTATATATAAACCTCTTCATCGAGGTCATCAGTTAGAAAAGTTATCTTTACATCCATCTTATGGATTTCTAACTTATGAATGGATGCTAGAGCAACTAAAATTCGGATAGTTGATATCCTTGCTACTGGAGCATAGGTATTGAAAAAATCAATACCTTCTTTTTATGTAAATCTTCTAGCCACTAATCTAGCCTTAAACCTTTTTGTAGTTCCATCTGGTCTTAATTTTCTCTTGAAAATCCATTTACAGCTTATTGGTTTTGATCCTTGAGGTAGATCCTTGGTTTTGATCCTGGGGGCAGATCCACAAGTTTCCATGTTCCATTTTGTAATATAGAATCCATCTAATCGTTTATAGCTTCCTTCCAAAAGGAAGCATCCTGAGATCTGAGGGCATCATCTATTGTTACTAGATCATTTTCTATGTTACAAACCAACATGGTTTCCATTGTTATGTTATCTTTATCTCCTTCTATTAGTAGAAGGTAAAAGTCAGGTCCATGTACCTTTTCTGATCCTCTTGGTCTTTCTAGGTTCTATGTCCCATTTATCTAGACTGCTGATATCTTGATCAGGTATTTGAGAACTACTGCTTGTACCAGGACCTTGAGGTCTTGTTTTTTTCTAGTTATAGAAGAGAATGAGTTTTCATAAAACTCGGCATCTCTAGATTCTATTATAGTGTTTATCGGGATTGTATAATTAGACTCTATAACTAGAAACCTATAAGCCTTACTATTTTGTGCATATCCTATGAAAATACACTCAAGAGATCTCAACCCTATCTTGGGCCTTTTAGGATCATAAGCCTAACTAAGGCTCTGCAACCTCATACCTTAAAGTATGAGATGTCAGGAATCCTATTCTTCCATAGTTCATATGTAGTCTTACAAGTCTTAGAGTGAGGTATCCTATTAAAGATATGACCGGCAGTCAATAGGATTTCTCCTCAAAATCCTGAACTTAAACCTGCATTATTGATCATAGAGTTTACCATGTCTATGAAAGACCTGTTTTTCCGTTCTACTATCCCATTTTGTTGGGGTGAATAGGGAGCTGTAATTTGGTGAATTATGCCATGAGTTTTGCAAAACTCCGAGAATTCTAAGGATAAATATTCTTCTCCCCTGTCCGACCTTATAATTTTAATCTTTCAATCTAATTGGTTCTCAACTTCTGACTTGTATATCTTGAATTTTTGTAGTGCCTCATCTTTATTCTTTAATAGGTATACTAAGGTAGAACAGAAGAAATCATCTATAAAGGTTATGAAGTACCTCTTTCCCCCTCTTGTTATTAAACCACTTATTTCACATATGTCACTATGAACTAGGTCTAGGAGTTAAGATTCTCTTTCCACCCTTGGAAACGGTTTTCTAGTTATTTTGAATTATACATAAATACTACATTTGTCATTAGGCTTTCTATACTTAGAAATTAGATTAAGATTATTAGACATATTATCCATTCTAGGATAACTAATATATCCTAATCTAGCATGTCAAAAATCATCTGAATCAAGCATATAAACGGAAGAAGAATTTTCATTTATAAGGTTCAATTTGAATATTTCATTGGATACATAGTCATTCCCTATATATACCCCAGACACAATTAATTTATAGGATTCAAATAGGAGTCTGAATCCAAACTTAGTCAATAGACTAGTTGATATAAGATTTCTCCTAATATTCGGTACATGCAGAACATCGTTCAGAGTAAGGACTTTTTCGAAAGTTAGATTAAGACATACCTTTCCTTTTCATATAACCTTGCATGTGGAGGCATTCCTCATATATAGTTCTTAATTATCCAGAATCTACCCACCATTCAACATACTCATTCAACATATTAACTTCAGATACGACACCTGCCAGATTCATGTCTTCCGTCATATTGACTTGTCGTTTCTTTTCTTGTTTTTTCTTTTTGTATTTTCGGTAGACTTTCTTAAAGCGACCAGGGATTTTGCAAAACAAGCATAGACCCTTCTTGGATGTATTCTTTTTGAACCATTGGTTATTAGATTTGAGCCTATCATCTTTCTTGAAAGGTGGCTTCTCTAATTCCCGATTCACACTATTCTCAATTATATTAGTATTACTTAGGGCTTCCTGTTGTTCTTCATTTTTATCATGAGCCTAGATTCTTCTTCTATTTAAAGAAATATTAGGAGGTCCTCCAAGGATATTTTCTCTTTTTTCTATTTCAATGATTTTCTAGTATCCTTTCATTTAGGTGGAAGTTTAGCAATAATGGTGGATACTTGGAAGGATTCGGCGAGAATAGTGTCATCGGCAATAATCTGTTGGATGATGACCTGTAACTTATGTACTTGATCAAGAATAGATTTTTCATCCAATATTTTGAATTCTAAAAACTAACATACAAGGAACTTTTTGTTGCCTTCGTCTTCTGATGTGTATTTGATGAGCAACGCCTGCCACAAAACCTTAGCAGTCTTCTTTTGACGGTAAACAGCGTATAACGAATCAGAAAGAGCGTCGAAGATATGAACTTTGCATAGGTAGTCGTTACACTCCCAACTTTATCTCTTTTGAATTTGTTCTAACATATCATTGTCATATGGTGGTGAAAGAGGATCTTGAGTGAGCCCATGATCCAATTTGAGTGATGTGAGGAAGAGATGGACCCTCGATTGCCATCAAATAAAATTTAAACTATCGAACGGCGTAATTCGAACAAAGTCAGGATGACCCATAGAAGAGGTCATAATATCGCCTTAAAATTGTTATAGTTGAAGGCGAAAAAAATAGAAAAAGAATCACTTAAAGATAGGCTTAAGGCGCATTACGATGTCGCTATCTTTAAGGTGATATTTACACGCTACTAGTGATTAAACCAATTTGCAAGAGGGTTACAACAAATTCGCCTCCAGAATAGAATAAGCCTCTTCTCCAAGACCGAAGAAATGTGGGTTTCAGTCTGCAAAACTGAAAAATCGTACCCCGAACACACTTTTACAGCATACAACTCTGACTTCTGTGTTGTTACAATTTACCCCCTGAAAACTGTTTGCAATTTACTGCCTGAAAAACTATTTGCAGTTAAGCGCTTAAAAACTGTATTTTTCAAAGAACATCCAAAACGAAATTAGAGAAGAAGAAGAAGATGGAGAAGTGATTGTTGGAAATTGTGAATTCGGATTGACCCAAAGATGGGTTTATATAAAATCACAAGAGATGCATAAGGTCCTTTTCATGAAAAGACATCTTCTTCCATGGTGTCTTTTCATCAATGGTAGTGTCTTTCCAATAATGGCATCCCTCCATTTCAAATTCAAAAGATGCTCCCTTTACCAAGAGACATCATCATTCACACCAACAATCACCAAAGTCACAACCCTTCTTTTTTCAAAAATCCTTCTTATTTTGAAAAAACCCAACATTTAGAAACTACTAGAGTAATGGGTGGTCAGTTACCCTAAAACTGCCACAACCCATAATCTTCATCTTTCGGTGGATGGGGCCCACTTGAACGACAAGTGTTATAGTTGTAACAACAACAGTCCACATTCAATTGAAAAATGTGCAAAGGCTAGTATCTTCCAATTTAGGAAATTTTGATGAAAACCATCCATATATTCTTTCATGGCATGTTTGGTCGGTGGAATTGAATGGTATTGAATTGTATTAGATAGGATTAACATTATTATTGCACAATGATTGCATGTCTGAAAATACCAAGGTATTGTAGCCATCCAATCCCATGTTTGGGATAAAAATTTTACTATGGGAAAACACCGGATTAAACAAAATCATGTTTGGTGGACCATGGAATTGTAATCAACTAATCAAATTCACAACACATGTCATTGAAAAGGCCAAGCTATATGTCCTAGAGGGGGGGTGAATAGGACTATGCCAAATTTAAATAATACCAGCAGAATTAAACAATAAGATAGCCAAGTAAAGGAAAGATAGTAATCCACAATATAGAATGTAAAGCAACCTTAAATTCTAATTGTTCTAAGGACAACCTTTTACCATAAACCAAGGGTTTATGGCAAAGACAACCTTACTAGAACAAATAGATAATTAGAAACTCAAACTGTAGAGAAATAAAAAAGAAATAGCAAGAATTGAAATTTATACTATTACAACATTCCCCACAATGCTTGAAATGTAAATATTACAACATTCACATCCACACATACATCGCACAAACTTGAATGATAAAAGATATACAAAATAAATCACATATCCACAAAACACAAAGAGTTATAGTGGTTCGCCTGTGTGTACACCAACTGTTAAACAACAGCCACACAGCTTGCTACTCCACTCCTAATATCCTCACACAGGGGATATTAGTGTTCACTATTAAAATAGGTTTTTCCAGGTTCACCTAAGACCCTCACAATTGTGTCTTTTAAATGGTCTTACACAATCCAAAAACCCCACTCTGAGTTTTCTGGCTCACCTCAGATAACCAAAACAATGAGATTTTTCTGGCTTAATCTCAAAAGAAACCAATATAATAAAAGATTTACACGAATGTAAAATACCTAGATTTCTCCTTTTGTAGCAGCCCGAAAGAACCAATTCGGAGTAGAAGTTCGAATATAGAAGTTCAATGTCCACACTCACTTTGAAATGGTTCTAGATTCTAATTGATTTTAAATTAAACCAATTGGGGTAGCTCTATTTGATTTTGATTCCAAAAAGTGGAATATCACAATTCCTCTTTCAAGTTAGATTGGAATGCAGAAACAAAATCAAATATTAAAAGCTAACAAAAGAGAATATTAAATAAGCACAATGTAGCTTAACAATAACACAAACTTATCTCTCAGAGTGATGCCTTGATTTTACTTGAATTGGATATCAAACTCTGAAATTCGTGCTATATTTATAGTTGCAGAAATCGCATCTTCAATTGGTCCCGTGAACACTACGACAGGTCGGAGATCGAACAAATTTTTGAATTTTGATCGCAATCGGATAAAACCGTTCCACGACTGGTCGAAGGCTCTTCACGACCGGTCGTGAGCCCTCCACAACTGGTCGTGAGGAACCAGAATTCGTTGCTCTAGTTTGAGTCGTGGCTGCAGGAATGGTCGTGAACGAGTCGTGCATTGTTCACACGACCGGTCGAGCAGTCTCCAGGACTGGTCGTAGACCAACAAAAAATTCTAAAAAATTGCAACCAACATAGGACTGGTCCTGGAATTTCTTGGACTGGTCGAGCCAGTGCTAGGACTAGTCGAACAAGGTTCAGGACTAGTCTTAGAGCAGTCCAAATATATGTAAAGTCATTCAATTTGAATTATGTATACAAAATGACCTACCCTAAGGTCAATCTAAGGTTAATCATACCTTTACCATGAAGTATGAACATTGAACCTTCTCTTCTTCAAATGATTTTGAAATTAAAGAAGCTTAAGACCTTGACACTTGATGAAGCTTGAAATCTTTAGAAGCTTGAATTCATAGTCCTTGAATTGTACTCCACCTAGAGTCTTTGAACAAGAGTTCATCTTCGATGTA
The DNA here is from genome assembly GCA_021015155.1 of Magnolia officinalis. NCBI lineage: Eukaryota > Viridiplantae > Streptophyta > Magnoliopsida > Magnoliales > Magnoliaceae > Magnolia > Magnolia officinalis. The sequence continues at coordinate 28,974,893 of JAJHSJ010000018.1, read as the reverse complement.
GCTTTAAAACTCTGATGCTTTAGAGAAGAGAACAATGTAATTGATCTTACATTTCTTGACTTGGAGCATTACGATGCAGTGCTTTGAACATATGTATATCAATGTGCTACACAAGACATAGATTGAGGTTTTGGCACCACGAAATTTGACAATCAAATGAGCAAGAAACCACAGCACTTACAATCTCCCCCTTTGTCAAATTTGTGACAAAACACACTCAACAATAATATAACCAATATACACATAAAGAATCATGCACCAGTTATAAAATAAAACCAGTTATTACTTGGCTAAAGAATCATGCACCAGTTATCATCAACTAGCACACATTATCATGAAGTAGGCAAAACACCTTCTTACTTACTCCCCCTAAGTAGCACACATAAGTAACACACATATATAAAAAATAAATTTAAAAAAAATGCCACTTGCTACTTTTCACAATTCATCCATATCCATAAGGAAAAAAAAACATAAATATTCTCCCCCTTTTTGTCACAATATGACAAAGGAAGCAATTAAGATATGGAAGAGGAAAATGAACAAGAGAGTAATAAATGAGTGAAGTAGTCAAGATATAAAAGAAGTATAAGCAAATTCAAAGTTCACATATCATTAACCAGCAACCTGAAGTAAAATTAAAGTTCACATACCAACAAAAAAAAAGTAGTATAAAAGTTATTATAGACCAAAGGATAAAACACTTAATCAGATCCTAAGGAAGGAGCAGGTATGGTAGGATCCATTTGATGAAGGCCCTTATTTAAGCGCCTAAGATACTTGCGCATATATTTAAATTGTAAATCATGGGCAACATTCATGTTCTCTACCTTCTCCTCAAGTGCACGTAGATGTGCATCAAAATCAGATGACTCATAGTCAGGATCATTTCCAGAGTCTGATTCAATTTCATCAAAAATGTCATCCATATTTATATCATCAGGAGGAAGATCGCCACCTTCTTTTTCATTCCCTGCTTCAGCACCACCACCACCCGCATCCATTTGGCCACGAGCTAATTCTAATTTCATCTTATTAATGTTAGAATTGTTGAAAATAAGGTGATGAATAGGGGCCTCTCCAATAGACATAGCGACTAGCATGTGAGTAGCTAACACAGTCATAAGATAGGCAAATGGAATATCACTGTGTCCTGGATGGAGATAAAACTAAATGATGGAATGACATATTAAAGAAGGCAGATAGACATTTGAACCAGAGATGATGGAATGCAAAATACGAACCATAAACGAAGTCAGTTCAGTTTTGTTACCTGAACGTGGATACAGATTGGAAATAAATATTCGATGGAAAACCCTATATCTGGGTAATAAGAACTTTGAGGCGAGCGCATTCCCCTTATGAGTCCATTGGGCATCTATGTTGCATAATGTTCTAGTGAGCACCCGTTTTTTGGATTCCGACAGTTTTTCAGCTAGAGTGTGAATAAGAATACCGTCGTCATTAACAAGTATGTCCATCAAAGCAGAAATTAAATGACGGTATATGTTAAATGGACCTTCTCTGGTTGCGATTTTAAATGATAAATTTTCAGTTGAAAATTCAGAAATACATGCAAACATAGCTTGCGCAATAGACTGGTATGTTGTCCCACCCCAATGTAGAATGTTAGCCCATCCTAAGCTTGGAGAAGTGGAAAGAGGTCAAAAGGAGCAATGTGTTCAAGATCGACAGGTCATTCAACGATAACATTGCACAATCGTAAATCCCGCACATAGGAGGGATCATCTTCAGGTGACCGAAGGTGACGTCTTGTTACAGTTGATCAAGATGAGGAAGCACCACGGGAAGTTTTGTTTTTACCTCTAACATCCATTTACAACTAAGAAATGAAGGAATCAAGTGGGTGTAAAAAGATGTAGAGTGGGTTTCTTCAAAATCAGATTTTGGAGAAGAAAACCCCAAAAACTTCAAGGAAACTAGAAATCAAGCACTCCAAGGGAAAAAAAAATGAAGTGAATAGAGCTTGAATCTACAAAAATAACAGAAATAATGCACTAACCTTGATGAATCAAAAGTTGGGTACGACTAGTCGTGCTTCGACCCGTTGGAGAAGAACAAGGAAATGAGGAAGAAAGTGATTTTCTCCAAATTAAAAAGGTCCAGCGCGCTACACGACTGGTCGTGGGACGTCCTCGACCGTCGTGCCTCGACTGGTCGAGCACATCCTCAACTGGTCGTGTACCAACAAAAACTGTATTTTTCATAAAAATTTGAAATTTAAACCAATAAATTATCAAATATATATACACTATGATACAAACATGCATGAATAATCAATTTAGAATGCACATACCAAGATCAAATTTCAATTTATTAAACCTACTTTTGTCGAGCGGTTTAGTGAAAATGTCAGCAAGTTGAGTCTCGGTAGGAATGTATTCCAAAGATATCAACTTTTCTTCCACTAATTCACGAATATAATGAAACCTAATGTCAATGTGCTTGGTACGTGAATGCTAGATTGGATTTTTTTGAAATATTTATTGTACTGGAATTATCACAATATAAAACCATTGAATCTTGTGCAACTCCATAATCACTTAACAAACGTTTCATCCAAACAAGTTGAGTACATGCATTTCCAGCTGCAATGTATTCAGCCTCAGCAGTAGAGAGCGATGTAGAACTTTGCTTCTTGCTAAACCAAAAAACTAAACAATTTCCAATATAGAAACAACCACCACTGGTTGTATTTCTATCATCGATATTACCAGCCCAATCAGCATCTGAGTACCTAGCCAACTGAACACTAGTCTCATGTGGATACCAAAGACCCAATTTTGCTGTACTTGTGACGTATCGCATAATATACTTAACAGCAATTAGATGAGACTCTTTAGGATCAGATTGATATCTAGTGCAAATACTAACACTCAAAGCAATATCAGGTCTACTAGCAGTTAAATAAAGTAAACTGCCAATCATACTACGATATAATTTAGGATCCACATTTTTACCTGTAGAGTCCTTTGAGAGTCTTAAGGTTGTAATCATAGGAGTATCAAAATTCTTACCATTCTCAAATCCGAACTTTTTAATCAAGTTCAAAGCATATTTAGTTTGAGAAATAAAAATACCATCAGGTTGTTGTTTTACTTGCAACCCTAGGAAATAATTCAATTCCCCAACCATGCTCATTTCGAACTTAGATTTCATTAAATCTGCAAACTCAACAGTCATGTTAGTACAGGTAGATCCATAAATAATATCATCAACATAAATCTACACCATTAAGATATGATCATTATGTTTTTTTAACAAAAAGAGTCTTATCAACACTTCCCATTTGAAATTTATGACTTAGTAAAAACTTAGTAAATTTCTCGTACCATGCCCTGGGAGCTTGTTTTAAACCATAGAGAGCTTTTTTAAGACGATAGACATGATCAGAGTTCTTAGGGTCTTCAAAATCCGTTGGTTGTTCAATATACACTTCTTTATATAGATCACCATTTAAGAAAGCACTCTTTACATCCATTTGATATATTTTGATCTTTCTAAAACAAGCAATTGATATAAATAGTCTAATTGATTCAAGACGAGCTACTGGGGCAAACGTTTCATCATAATCGATTCCTTCAATTTGAGTGTACCCTTGTACAACTAGTCTACCCTTGTTTTGAATTATATTACCAAGTTCATCAAACTTATTTTTGAAAATCCACTTAGTTCCGATAATATGTTTATCTTTAAGTTTAGGAACAAGATACCAAACATTATTTCTAACAAATTGATTAAGCTCTTCTTGCATCGCAACAATCCAGTGTTCGTCAGAAAGAGCTTCTTTTACGTTTGTCGGTTCTATCTGGGATGTAAAACACACGTAATTACATATATCTTCTAGTTGTCTACGAGTTGCACACCAGTGAGAGGGTTTCCAAGAATTTGTATGGTTGGATGATCTTTAGCAGTCCTCAATTCAGAGTTAGTTTGATTTGATGAAGTATTTGGTTTGTCAATTAAAAGAACTTCATCATTATTTAAACTTGAGTCAGGTGTATTCAAGTGATCGTCAATGACCACATTGATGGATTCTTGAATAACACCAGTCCTCTTATTCAGTACTCGATATGCTCGACTATTTAAAGAATATCCTAAAAAGATCCCTTCATCACTTTTAGTGTCAAACTTCTCCAAATTTTCACAGCCACGTAAAATATAGCACTTGCTGCCAAAAACTCGAAAGTATTTGACAGTAGGCTTCTTATCAAACCACATTTCATAAGTCGTTTTATTATTTGACTTAGTAGTGTAAACACGGTTTATTATATAGCATGCAGTATTTACTGCTTCAGCCCAAAGATTTTTAGATAGCTTCATACTATTCAACATTATATTAGCCATTTCTTGAAGCACTCTATTTTTTCTTTCAACAATTCCATTTTGTTGTGGTGTTTTGGGCGCAGAGAATTCATGCGATATTCCTTGATCGCTACAGAATTTCCCAAAACTGTTATTTTCAAATTCTGATCCATGATCACTACGGATCTTACAGACTTGAGAACATTTTTCAATTTGGATTCGTTTGAGAACTCTTTTTACTTCATCAAGGGTTTCTGATTTATCCCTTAAGAAGGTTACCCAAGTGAATCTGGTAAAGTCATCTACAATTGCCAGTATATATTTTTTGCCACCTCGACTCTCCGTCCTGGTTGGTCCTATAAGATCCATATGGAGAAGCTGAGTGGTTTTGATGTGGTATTGGAGTCCACCCTTTTGTGGGCACTCCTAGTTTGTTTGCCAATCTGGGGCATTCACCACATATTTTGTCTACTTTCTGTAATTTAGGTAGACCTCTTATCAGTTCTCTTTTACTCAAATTGTACAGATTTCGGTAGAGTACATGTCCAAGGCGTGTATGTCATAATTCAGACTCATTGGTATGGACCATGTAACACGTTTGACTAGATGAGATAGAATCACTAACAGTATAGCAATTTTCAGAAGTTCTATGACCAGTTAATATTACATAACCCTTTTTATTTAAAATTTCACAACCTTGATTAGTAAATTTTACGCTATGATTGTTATCGCATATTTGAGATTTGCTTAACAGTTTGTGTTTTAATCCTTCAACGTATAAACATTCTTAAACAAGGAAAGGTTAAAGAGTTGAACCGTACCTTGGCCAATAATCCTGCAATTGCTACCATCACCAAATGTGACTGAACCATCAGTCATGTCTTTGAGATCGGTGAATAGACCTTTATCATCAGTCATATGCCTTGAGCATCCACTGTCTAAGTACCACTTCGAATGACTTATAGCTTTGAAAGTCGTGTGGGCAACCAAGCAAGTAACCTTAGGAACCCATTTTATAACCGTTTTGGGTTTAGGAGTATAGTTGGTCTTCTTATATTTGTAGTTGTTATAAGAATGACCCATTGAGTTAGATTTTAAAAGCTCTTTAAGTAAATCAACTATTTTTTCAGCTAAAGGGTTTTTGTTCTAATTTTTATAGTTGATATAGTTGCTTTTAGGTTTTTGAAAAGTTTTAGTATTTTTAGAAAAATTTTGATTCGTACTTTTCCCTTTTGAGTTTGAGGTTTCTCCTTTCACAAACTTGGGAGGAGTATTCTTCTGTTTAGGAGGAATATTTCTATCGTAGCCCAAACCGAATCGGTCGCCACATTTTCTTGATCTAGACAAAAGTTTTTCTAACTTGGACCTCCTTGGGCATACCTCCATGTATCCTTTAAACTCAAAAGTGAAGAGACTTCAAGTTTAAGTTTTTCATTTTCAGATTTAAGATTTTCAATAAGGGAGGTTTCGAATTCTAAATTATATTTAGTCTTTTCAAAACAATCTGAAATATGGAATTTTTCTAAAACAAGAGACTTAAAATTTTCTTTAAGCTTTGAAAATTTTTCTTTTTGAAGTTTAAGTTTGACAACAATTTTACAACTTTCCTTGTATAGGGCATTGTAAGCATATTGAAGATCATCTTTATTTTCATTATCACTATCCACATTTTCTTCACTAATTAAATCATCGTTATCTGAAAAAGTGAACTTGGCTAAAGTCATAAGGGCTTTAACTTCATTGCCCGACTCGGTTTCAGAATCTTCTGATTCAGAAGAAGCTTCAGAACTGGAAGATTCATCCCAAGTAGCCAACATACTCTTCTTTTTGGATTTGTCCTTTTTAGGACACTTGTTTGCCAAATGCCCATATTCTTGGCAGTTGTAACATTGATTGTCTTTTAATGATATCCAGGTTTTAGATTTAGATCTTTTCTTATCATTCAATTTTTTAAAATCAACCCTCTTTTTACTTTTAAAAATTTTATAAAACTTTTTCGCTAAAAGGGCCATATCATCTTCAGAATTTTCTAAATCAGAATTGTTATTATTTTCTTGAAAACTATTTTTAGAAGATTTAAGGGCAATAGATTTACCTTTTGGAGCTTTAAAAGTTAACTCATAAGTCTGTAAAGAGCCAACTAATTCCTCTACCCTCATATTGTCCGTATCATGAAATTCCTGGATCGCAGTTACCTTATAATTGAACTGTTCAGGAAGTGAGCATAGTATCTTTGCACACACTTTACTTTCTGAAATTTTGTCACCAAGACCCCACATAGAGTTCACAATGTCATTTAATCTAGTATATATAGAAGTCCATAAACATTTCATTTTCTTCCATATGTATTTCCTCAAATTTGGTTGTGAGGATTTGGACTTTAGATTTCTTGACAATTAATGTTCCCTCGTGTGTTCTTTCTAAAATATCTCAAGCTTGCTTTACAATATCACAGGATATAATTCTTTTGAATTCATCCGGTGATAGTGCGCAAGTGATTGCATTTAGTACCTTTGCATTGGCACTACTCACATTTCTGAAGAGTGATCCAAGAAAAATAAGGTGAGATTTTCATAGATTTAGATCCATTGAATCCAGTTACTTCAATGGTAGGAGGGGTTCATTCAGTCACTGTGGCTAGCCACACACTCTCATCCATGGATTTTAGGAAAATCCTCATTCTGGCTTTCCAATAGGCATAATTGGTAGAGCTGTACACGAGCAGGCTAAGCTCGGGTACTCGCTCGACTCGACTCGATCTCGACTCGTCTGAGTTAGAGCCAAGTACGAGCAGTTTTTTCCTACTCGTTTTGAGTTCGAGTAGAGTACGAGCAACATAGTACTCGACTCGTTGCTCGACTCGTTGCTCGACTTATTGCTCGACTCGCGACTCGTTGCTCGACCAGGACCATATATATACATTTGAAGCCCTAGTCCCGGTCGCTTTCAGCTTTCGCTCGCCCACCCAAATCGAAAAAACAAACCCTCCTCTTTCCTTCCCTCCCACCTATCGGCCAGCGCCCGTCCCTACGGACCCTACCCATTCGGCAATTCCCTCTCTCTCTCTCTCCCCTATCCCTCTTCTTCACTCTCTCTCTCTCTCCCTGCCGCTCGTCCCTGCGGCCTGTCCGGTACCCGTCCGTAGCTCGTCAGTCGTCACTACTCTGCCCTGTCCGCACTCCGCAGCTCGTCCTTACCCTGCTCGGTGCCCCTGTCCCTGCTGCAGCTCGTCCCTGCCCTGCCCGACGCCCCTGTCCGCAGCTCGTCCCTGCCCTGCCCTGTTCGCAGCTCGTCCTACCCCTGCCCGGTGCCCCTGTCCATCCATCAGGTAAGAATTTCGTTTTGATTTTGACTCGATTTCTGCTCGTACTCGAACTCGCCTCGAAAACTCGGACTCGACTCGATTCGTTTACTAGTAGTACTCGGCTCATACTCGGGCGAGTAAAGTATGAGCAGGGAGTCCCTGCTCGTTGGCTAAGTAGAGCCGAGTACGAGCAGCACTCGGGCGTTAAGAGCCGAGTACGAGTATCGCCCTAATCGACTCGACTCGACTCGTGTACAAATCTAATAATTGGTGCCATCAAAGGGTGGAGGCCTAGTGACTGAAAGGCTATCAAAATTTGACATCTTATATATAGCTTAAATCAATTAGCTTAGGAAATGAATCCAAATATAAAGAATTAAAAGCGAGCTATTAGGCTCTGATACCACTTGAAAAGGCCAAGCTATATGTCCTAAAGGAGGGGTGAATAGGACTATGCCAAATTTAAAAATAATACCAGCGGAATTAAACAATAAGATAGTCAAGTAAAGGAAAGATAGTAATCCACAATACAAAATGTAAAGCAACCTCAAATTTTAATTGTTCTAAGGACAACCTTTCACCATAAACCAAGGGTTTATGGCAAAGACAACCTTACTAGAACAAATAGATAATTAGAAACTCAAACTGTAGAGAAATAAAAAAGAAATAGCAAGAATTGAAATCTATACTATTACAACATTCCCCACAATGCTTGAAATGTAAATATTACAACATTCACATCCACACATACATCCCACAAACTTGAATGATAAAAGATATACAAAATAAATCACATATCCACAAAACACAAAGAGTTATAGTAGTTCGCCTGTGTGTACACCAACTGTTAAACAACAGCCACACAGCTTGCTACTCCACTCCTAATATCCTCACATAGGGGATATTAGCGCTCACTATTAAAATAGGTTTTTCTAGGTTCACCTAAAACCCTCACAATTGTGTCTTTTAAATGGGCTTATACAATCCAAAAACCCCACTCTGAGTTTTCTGGCTCACCTCAGATAACCAAAACAATGAGATTTTTCTGGCTTAATCTCAAAAGAAACCAATACAATAAAAGATTTACACAAATGTAAAATACCTGGATTTCTCTTTTTGTAGCAGCTCAGAAGAACCAAATCGGAGTAGAAGTTCGAATATAGAAGTTCAATGTCCACACTCACTTTGAAATGGTTCTAGATTCTAATTGATTTTAAATTAAACCAATTGGGCTAGCTCTATTTGATTTTGATTCCAAAAAATGGAATATCGTAATTCCTCTTTCAAGTTAGATTGGAATGCAGAAACAAAATCAAATATAAAAAGCTAACAAAAAAGAATATTAAATAAGCATAATGTAGCTTAACAATAACACAAACTTATCTCTCAGAGTGATGCCTTGATTTTACTTGAATTGGAAATCAAACTCTGAAATTCGTGTTATATTTATAGTTGCAGAAATCGTATCTTCAACTGGTCTTGTGGACACTACGACTAGTTGAAGGTCGAACAGATTTTTGAATTTTGAGCGCGATCGGATAAAACTGTTACATGATTGGTCGAAGGCTCTTCATGACCGGTCGTGAGCCCTCTATGACTGGTCGTGACCTATCCAGGACTGGTCGTGAGGAACCAGAATTCGTTGCTCTAATTTGAGTCGTAGCTGCAGGACTGGTCGTGAACGAGTCGTGCACTGTTCACACGACTGGTCGAGCAATCTCCAAGACTGGTCGTAGACGAACAAAAAATTCTGAAAAATTGCAACCAACATAGGACTGGTCCTGGAATTTCTTGGACTGGTCGAGCCAGTGCTAGGACTAGTCGAACAGGGTTCAGGACTAGTCTTAGAACAATCCAAATATATGTAAAGTCATACAATTTGATTATTTATACAAAATGACCTACCCTAAGGTCAGTCTAAGGTCAATCATACCTTTACCATGAAGTATGAACATTGAACCTTCTCTTCTTCAGATGATTTTGAAATTCAAGAAGCTTGAGACCTTGACACTTGATGAAGCTTGAAATCTTCAGAAGCTTGAATTCATAGTCCTCAAATTATACTTCACCTAGAGTCTTTGAACAAGATTTCGTCTTTGATATAGCTTTAAAACTCTGATCCTTTAGAGAAGAGAACAATGTAATTGATCTTGCATTTCTTGACTTGGAGCATTGTGATGCAGTGCTTTGAACATATGTATATCAACGTGCTACACAAGACACAGATTGAGGTTTTGGCACCACAAAATTTGACAATCAAATGAGCAAGAAACCATAGCACTTACAGTCGTTCACTTGAACACATATATAACCAGAATGTCACGTGTAAACGGTGTATATAGATGGATGGCATGGATAAATGCATGCATCAATGTGGGGCCCACATGTATAGTGATTTCAAAATCAACCTAATTCATGCATGGTTATGGGACTAAATGTAATTCCATCCCACCCAATCCCAACCTTTCCTGTCTTCTCCAAATGTTGGATGGAATTGTATGACCCAAGTACAATTCTATCCCAGCTAATCTCACCTAATACCTGCGCCAAATGCCTCCTTAGGCTACAAATTAAAAGGCTATGATTAGCACATCGTGGAGCTTCTTAGGGCATGGTCCATCGACGGTTATGCCCCAACTTGTTAATCACTGAGCAACAATCATCCCACCGTACCTCGCATACCTATATATAGGCCCACCATGGTGTTTAACGGCTATTAAATCATCAAATCAAGTGCCTTGCAAGGATCCTTACTCTTGCTCTAGTGGTAGACTCTCAGGAGTTACGCCCGGTCAAGGGTACGAGTATTCATAGGCGGTGAAATCTCACTACTGCGTGAGTGTGGGGTTGTGTGTGTAAAAATAAAAATAAAAAGTGTCTCACAACAATGAAAGGATCCCGAAAAATATTCAGGTGCATCATACAAAGAGAAATGTGGATAATTTGGTGTGGGTGGACAACCTCAGTGTGTTGAACGAGGGATGCAGGCCAAATAAGGGGTTGGGTACTGGGAGCCAATTAGCTATTACTCGGTGACAACTTAGTAGGTGTTACTTAACCATGTGGGGCCACCATGATGTATTTGTTGTATATACACACTGGCTATTTGTCTTTCTATTTCAATTTAGGACAGTCCCAAAAATTAAGAAGACCCAAATCTCAGGTGGACCATACCACTTGAAACAGTGACGACTTTTCATGAAAATCTTTTTGTGGGCCAAAAATATTTTGAATGAATCTGATCTTTGTATTTTCCCTTTATCCATTTCTTTTTGACATTATCAACAGCTTGGATGGCAAATAAACATTGAAAAACCTTACAAAGGGTCATTTGGAATTTTTAATGGTGAGACATTCAAAAACCATTGTTTCCTGTGGTGTGGTCCACCTGAGATTTGGATCTGCTTAATATTTGGTATCATGTTCTAAAATAGGTCGGAGAAACGGGAAAGAAGATATATAACATATCATTAGGTGGACCCCGTGGTAACAGTAACGCCCACTAATCTGTTACCCGGGTAACACTTGATCAGCTCCCTGTGTTTTTCAGTAACATTGCTGAGGCCATGATGCATGCAAAGGCATATCAAAAGGGGATCCACTACCGTTTAAAATTGAGGTTTAACAGGGCATCAATCTCCATGGTCTGTTGGGCTCATGAAGTTATGTGGCTCTCTCACTATGATATACGTGTTATATCAACACTGTCCATCCATTTTAGAGCATAGGGCCGGATACAAGCCGCTGGTGGACCACACCATCGAAAGAAGAGTGATGATGAGGCACACTATTGAAAACTTGTGGAGAGGCTAATGAAGTTTTGGTTCAGTGAGCTGATATTTATACTTTCTTTGGTGCAGGACTATATGACTTTATAAATAGATTAGACTAGGTGACTTTCTTTTGGTGCAGGACTTTATGACTTTATAATAGATTAGACTAGGTGACTTTGTGAAGATGGAAAATAAAAAATCGGTTTCAACAGCTGACATCATTGCCGTGGTCGGTGCTCCGTGGGACTCACCATGATGTATGTGTTTCATCCATGCTGTCCATCTATTTTACAGATCATTTTACGGTATGAGACCAAAAATGAGGTATATCCCAATCTTAAGTGGACCACATTACATGAAACAGTGTTTAATGAGCGTCGACCATTAAAAACCATTTTGTGGCCATAAAAGTTTCGGATCAAGATGATTTTTGCTTTTCCCTTCATCTGGGCTGTATGACCTAATCAACATATTAGTCAAATAAATAGTACATTGGGCCTTAGGAGGATTTTAATGATAGATATCCAACCATTATTGTTTTCATTGGGTGTGGTCCACCTGAGATTTATATACCTCTCATTTTTGGAACCGAGCCATAAAATGATATGTAAAAATGGATGAACGGATGGATGAAACACATACATCATGGTGGGGCCCACAGAGCACCGACCACCAGCCCCGGGCCGGGCTGATGTCAGGGTGAGTAGCCAATCCGTTTCCGGGTATACAACACGTACGTAACAGAACTTGGTTATGTAAAAACACATGCACCTCCACCTCGCCAATCAATCCGCTTCCGCTTATTAGGTACTGGACGCGGATTTCCTGCGAAAGCCTTTCGCATGAAATTCCTGCGCTGGAACCAGGTATGACCCACTGTGATGATTTTGAGAAATGTTATCTGTCCATACGTTTTGTGAGTTCATTTTAAAATATGAGGCCAAAAATGGACCGTACCCAATTCTAAGTGGGCTGAAAATGTGAGAATTGAATTTCGATAGTTAAAATATTAGTGGGTCACAGAAGTTTTGAATCATTCTAATATTTATTTTTTTCAGTTCATCCTAGGAATTAAGTTATTAACGGTATGGATGGCATAAAAACATTACCATAAAACCCAAGGTTTTAACGGTAACAATTTCTTTAACGACCTTTTCCTTTAGTACGCCCACTTGAGTCATGGATCCTGGTCATTTTTGGTCTCATAGCTTAAAATGAGCTTACAAAATGGATGGACAGGGTGGATTCTATATAAACATCATGGTGGGCCCCACCTGGTTCCCAGCCTAGGAATTTCCTGCGAAAGGCTTTAGCAGGAAATCCACGTGTATCCCTAGGTACTTAACGTATTTGACAAGTGTACAAATATGTGTGGAACTTTACACCCAGATCCATAGCTCAATTGGCAGATTGAACGGAGATACGTAGTTTCAACACTTGAGGTCTTGGTATCAATCCCTAGTGGGGGTGGCTAGCATGGTGTGTGTATTGATCGACATGGGTGTGCATTACGATATCTAACACTCGGAGTTGTACCAATGGTTCAAAGGAAATCAAAGTTACATGGATATATGGATCACACAATGATTTATTTATTTATTATATCCATGCCGTTCATCCATTTGACGAGATCATGAGCTCAAAATGAGTTATATCTAAAGCACAAGTAGACCATACTACAACTAGCAGGGGACAATGATTTCGCGCTGTTAAAATATTTGTAGGGCTTATCATGATGTTTATGTTGAGAAGTTATACAGAAATAATATTTTTTATAAAATATCAAAATAAAAAATATTCTGAAATCAGGACAGGCTAAAGCATGTATTAAAATGTTATTATTAAAGCATTATTTGTCACTACTCAAGTAAATGAGTATGCTGAAAGGTTACAAGCAAATTGCTCCTAGGATACGACGAGCCTGGTGTGGATCCGCATTCAGCAAACACGAAGACCCACTAATGAAACTCTGTTACACAATTTCTGGCAGAAAATAAAAGGAAAAATCTCAGAGAAATGAGAAGAAGAAATGTGAATTAGACCACTGCACTGGTCAGTTATTCAGCTAATGGTTCGGATGAACCGTTCTGACCATATCGCTGGTCTGTACTGCAGGCGATGGTTCAGATGAACCTTGCTGGAACTTGTGGTTTATAAGAGAGGATATGGTTCGTATGAGTCTGTTGGAGTGGTCGTGATGGTTTGGAAACCCATCCAGGCCCGGGAGTTATGGTTCAGGGAATTTAATCCAAATGACTGTTTCTAGCTATTGGGAGAAACTAGCCGTTGCATGTGCTGTAACAGCTAATGGTCAACAATCAATTGCATGTGTTGTAACAGCTAATGGTAGCACCGATTTGTATAAGGTCGCGAAGGAGGGACTCTCTGCGATACGATGCAGACGTGCGAAGTGCGCCATAGCGCTTCTACAGCCACACTACTTCACATGCCCGCCCACGCCCTCGCACCGAACCCGCGTGCGGGCACACAAACCCGATTCTCCTTGGATTAGATGGGTAAACATTACAATACTCCACTATTATCATATATACATAAATATTCCATCTCTTTTTCCAACGTGGGACTATTCCCTTTTTCAAAATATTTTATTTAAAATATATTAAAAATCAATACTTTTCAACCATTTATTTTCCATACAGTATGTTGATAAGGTCACAAATATTAGATTGACCTAAAACTTTTGTGACTGTCAAAATGGTTTTCAATGCTAGACGATCAATCTCCTCAGTATTTTGTTTGTGTGTGTCCACTTGATATTTATATCTATTTTATTTTTCAACTCAAAGCATTACAACCAGCTAGCCAAATGGATTGATGGTATGATATACACACATACCTGGTGATAGGACCCACCGAACTTGGTAACGTAAACACACCACACTAGCCAATCGCTTCTCACGTGCACCCTTGGGATTTGACAGATCATGAAGCTCTTAAACTTAGGTAGGCCATGGCCTTGTAAAAGTTGGGATGGAATGCCACCGTAGTTTTGTTTATGGCCGCTTTGGTTTTTATATGCCATCAGGTTCATTCATCTAATGCGATCGTGTGACTCAGAAAGAATAAAGAATTAACCAAAACTTAGTGGGCCATACAATGTGAATTAAGAGGTTTCAGGTATAATGTTAAGAGTGGCCGAGCTGAGATTTGAATCAGCCCAATTTCTAAGATCCAGGCTAAAGAAGGGTGATGCAGCTGATGGACGGCGAGTAGAGCTATAACGAGTCGAGTCGAGTCGAGTATCCCCTACTCGTACTCGGCTCTTAACGCCCGAGTGCTGCTCGTACTCGACTCTACTCGGCCAACGAGTAGGGCCCCCCTGCTCGTACTCTACTCACACGAGTACGAGTAGTAAACGAGTAGAGTCGAGTCCGAGTTTTCGAGTCGAGTCCGAGTACGAGCACACGAGTTGAGTACTGAGTGCGAGCTTTTGAGGCGAGTTCGAGTCCGAGTCACAAATATATTAACACAAATATCAGGTTAAACAAATATATTAACACAAATATATTAACAAATATCAGGTAACACAATAATTAACAACTGATTAACAAATTCTATATTAACACAAATATGAAATCTATTAACAATTGATTAACAAAATTATATTAAACAAATTCTATATTAACAACTGATTATCCACCTAATATTTAAGAAAACACAAATATCAGGTAATCCCAAATTATATTAAACAATTCTATATTAACATATATTAAACAATTTCTAAAATAAAAAATAAAAAATCCACTCATTATCGGCGAGCTGGGCAGGAACGACCCGGCAGCTGCGTGCGGGCAGGGCGATGACGAGTGGCAGCCTGGCAGGGACAATTTTAAAACGGACGACTGGCAGGGACGAACTCGTCACCGGACAGGGGCACTGAACAGGCGCAGGGACGAGCGGCAGGGTCTAGCACCGCCGAACAGGGGACAGGGGCGAGTGTGAGAGAGAGAGAGAGAGGGAAGAAGAGGGACGGCCGGAGTCTGGACGCGCGCTGGAAGAGGGAGGGGAGAGAGAGAGAGGGGGGTTTTTTTTTCAAACGGGCGGGAAGAAGGGTTGGGGCGCTCGCTGTTGTGAAAATGACGGGTGGGTGGGGTAGAGTTTTTTGGGACAGGGGCGAGTAAGAGAGAGAGAGAGGGAAGAAGAGGGACGGCGGAGTCGGACGAGCGCTAGAAGAGGGAGGGGGAGAGAGAAGGGGTTTTTTTTTTCAAACGGGCGAAAAGAAGGGTTTGGGCGCTCGCTAGTTGAAAATGACAGTGGGTGGTGGTGGTAGGTTTTTTGGACGCTCGGCTACTCACTCTGGTTGAAAATGAAAAATGGGTGGGTGGGTAGGGTTTTTTTGGGGTGGTTGGGCTTATATATAGAGGAACGAGTCGAGTACGAGTCGAGTATTGAGTCGAGTACCGAGTCGAGTACCTCTAGACTCGTACTCTACTCGTTATGTAAACGAGTCGTGGAAACCCGCTCGTACTCAGCTCTAACTCAGACGAGTCGAGTATTCTGAGTCGAGTCGAGCGAGTACTCAAAGCCTTAGTCTGCTAGTGTACAGCTCTAACGGCGAGGGATTTCACGTATGTTAAGTTCTTCTTAGAGAAATTTAGGACTATGGACCCCACCTTTAGCCAGCTATTTTTACGAAAGAAGACAAACCTTCTTTTGCAACTTAGACCTGCACGTGCGGATTAAAATTTCAGGACGAAAATACCCCTCCTTTTTGCATACTTTTAACTGCTGCTGCTTTTCAGCGTTGCTTTCACTCCCCTTAACGAAAAAAATAGGTGCTTCCCCTACCTCTCTTCGAACGAAGAAGGGAAGTACGAAGGGTTTTCTTCTCATTTTCCTAATTGAAATCTTTGTGAAGCATCTAGATATCTATCTAAATATCATTATTCTACATTTTCCATATTTCATCTTGGCTAGGGTTACATGAAATCCAACGAACTGGTTGCATCTCCTTGAAAAGGTTCAAAATATTCCCTCACTCCAAAGCACCTCTCTTCAACCTGCATTTAACCGGTACTGCGGCAGTCGGAGGTATAGATCTTGAAAAAAAAAATTACACTCATAAAATGGCATTGCATACAAAGTTTGATCAATTCCATGTATTAGGCTTAGTCAATTTCATGCGTTAAGCTTAGTTAATTTTATGTGTTGATCGATTGAATCCATGTCAAACTTGCTCAATTCAATTTGAAGCTCACCCAATTCTATGTTAGGGCTCATTTGATCTGATGTTACGCTCGCTGAATTCCATGTTTACCCTGCTCAATTTCATGCTAGGATTGCTCAATTTAATGTTTGTCCAGCTTAATTTCATGTAGATAAAGTCAATTTAATGTTTGGCTCGATAAATATCATAGTAGGTTCTCTCAATTTAATGTTTGCCCAGCTTAATTTCATGGTAGATAAGGTCAATTTAATGTTTGCCGCGATAAATTTCATGCTAGGATCGCTTAATTTAATGTTTGCTCAACTTAATTTCATGGTAGATAAGGTCAATTTAAAGTTTGCCGCAATAAATTTCATGCTAGGATCGATCAATGTAATGTTTGCCCAACTTAATTTCATGGTAGATAGGTTAATTTAATGTTTGTCGCGATAATATAATACTAGGATTGCTCAATCTACTGTTTGCCTAGCTCAATATTATTCTATGCTCGCTCAATTTACAGTTTGCCCATTCAATATCCATGCAATGCTCGCTCAATTTAATGTTTGCCCAGCTCAATATCATGCTATGCTTGCTCGAATAAATGTTTCGCCAACTCAATATCACGCTATGCTCGCTCGAAATATTGTTTGCCCCACTCAATTTCATGCTTGCCCCACTCAATTCCTAGTTTGCCCCGCTCAATTTCATGTTTGCCCCGCTCATTTCCTAGTTTGCCCCGCTCAATTTCATGCTTGGCCCACTCAATTCCTAGTTTGCCCCACTCAATTTCATGCTTACCCTGCTCATTTCCTAGTTTGGCCCGCTCAATTTCATGCTTACCTCGCTCATTTCCTAGTTGGCCCCGCTCAATTTCATGTTTTGCCCACTCAATTTCATGTTTACCCCGCTCATTTTCTAGTTTGGCCCGCTCAATTCCATGCTTGCCCCGCTCATTTCCTAGTTTGTCATGCTCAATTTCATGCTTGCCCCGCTCATTTCCTACTTTGCCCCGCTGAATTTCATGCTTGCCCCGCTCATTTCCTAGTTTGCCCCGCTCAATTTCATGCTTACCCCGCTCATTTCTAGTTTGCCCTGCTCAATTTTATGCTTACCCCGCTCATTTCCTAGTTTGCCCCGCTCAATTTTAGGTTACTCCCGCTGAATTTCTATTTTGACCCGCTCAATTTTCAGGTTGCCCTGCTGAATTTCATGTGTGCTCCACTCAAACTGATAATGCCTCCATCGCTCAATGGCATGATAGGTAGCGTCACAAAATTAAACAAGCACCACTTGAAACCATTCGTTAACGACGAAGGTCCTTCATTATTTAATCGAGTTTTGTCATATGGCATGGTTCCATTGATTTATGATTCACTGATAATGTGTCATTGTATTGGTTTTCAGATAATGGCTGTAAGAATTATGTGCTCTTTTGGCGGGGAGTTAGAATTTGAAAACAAGCGATACTCGTACACAGGTGGAACATCAAAACAAATGACGATACGTCTCGAGACTACGTACGAGGAGCTTCGATCTAGAATTTACAAGATTATTAAGAGCAGACAAGAAGATTGTGATATTAGGATGAAAGTATTGAATCCTTGACTAACGAATCAATGCCTCCAATCGAAATCGAAGACGACGATGACGTCAAAGAGTTCTTGTCTTACCAGTTTGAGCATTCGAATAAATTCAATCGTTAGTCATCGAAAACAATCCAACACATCAATATCACAACATAAGTGGACAGTGTGGCTGATGAGTATGGCGTGAATTCAAATACAATCCCTCTCCATTACAAGTGGTAGTAAGCAATGATCAATTACCCGGCCGCCGCAAACATTAAACGTTGTGACTATGCAAGTCAGTGGTGCAGTTGACATTAAAAGTAATTATGAATACAATACACCGCCATTAGCATCAACAGCGGATCTGCCATCATCATCCACCATCCATCTGTGCGTGTAAGCGACATTCCGCTTCGAGACCTTCCCGATACATCAAACCTCATGACTCGTCAGTTCTCGCGCCATTTGATGATGATGCATTCACCAATGCAAGAATGTGGAATATACTGATTTGTTATTGTGAAACCGACTGATATAGGTGTGGGCAAACGTTTAAGGATAAGAGTCGGTTGTGTTAGTATGTTTTGAGTCAATTTGTAATTCGGAATAATTTCAGTATAGAGTAATATACTCAAATTCCAGGAGATTTACCGTGGTGTGCTTCGAAGATGCATGCGAATAGAGGGTTCATGCATCTCGGGAGAATGATACGGGTATATACCAAAATATGACCTATGAATCAAAAAAACGTGCGGCATGGATGGATGAAGAACGATTACCGGCAAGCCAGCAGTAAGCTAACATGTGATCTAGTTATTAGCCGCATTGAACACGCCTAGGGTGGAGGCCAGCTGACATTATCTTCGTCATGCAAGAGAAATATAATATTCGTATCAGTTATTGGAAGGCATGGAAAGCTAGGGAGCTTGCAATTAATCACGTGATAGGGTCTTACGAAGACTCCTACAATCAACTCCCTTTGTATTTGCATGAGTTGAGGAGGGCCAACCCAGGGACAGTTACTGCCTTTTCTGTAAACCAACAGACTTTGAGGTTCAAGAGATATTTTCTACCTCTCGGACAATACATACGAAGTTTTCAGAAATCATTGCGGAAGGTATTGGATTTTGACGGGACACACTTAAAGGGCAAATACAAGGGTGTGTTATTCATCGCCATGGCCTTAGATGGGGACAATCATATATTTCCACTTCGTTTAGCATCAGGGAATCAGAGAACAGCAATAGTTAGAATTGGTTCTTACCCACCTTAACAATGTGTTAGGGTCTGTGGAGCGTCTTGTCATTATATCGATCATCGACATAAAGGTCTAATGAAAGAGGTTCCCCAAGTCTTCCATGTCAATCCATGGGTATTGTGTACCACATCTATAGAAACTTGGTGGACACTTTTAAGGACAAGTCGTTGAAGATGTATTACTGGATAGCTATGAAGACTTACAGGAGGGCCGAATTTGAAAAAATAATGCATGATATCGAAATGGCCAATCCCCTAGTACATGCATGGCTGACAGAAATCAGGTACGAGAAATGGGCATCATCGTACTTTCCAGGAAGAAGATTCAACTTGGTCACGACGAACATTTCTGAGTGCGTTAATGCCCTTTTCAAAAAAGCACGCGAATACCCCGTTACGAAATTGAAAGAAGCTGTAATACTAAGATACAGGAATGTTTTACAAGAGACGAGAATCTGCGGCATATTT
The DNA here is from genome assembly GCA_021015155.1 of Magnolia officinalis. NCBI lineage: Eukaryota > Viridiplantae > Streptophyta > Magnoliopsida > Magnoliales > Magnoliaceae > Magnolia > Magnolia officinalis. The sequence goes on along the minus strand of JAJHSJ010000018.1, from coordinate 28,955,027 downwards.
GTGGGTCGATTGACACCATGGGCGGAGAAACAGTTAAAGGATATCGTGAAGAAGGCGCGAGATGTTCGCTGCCATGCTATTTCTCGATATGAGTACTATGTCGTTGGAAATTATAACGATACGATGAAGCTCAGTGAGTTTTCATGTACATGTCGTGAGTTTGGCGTGAAGGGGTACCCTTGTATGCATGTCCTGTCAGCCTGCGTAAACTACAATCTGGATCACTACTTATACTGCTCCCCATTCTACACGGCACATAATTACTTGGCCACGTATAGTGAATCGATGTATCCAATATGTGACAATAGCGAGTGGAAAATTTCAGCAGGGATGAAGGAGTATTGCGCTCAGATTAAACCCCTAAGACAGAGGAGGTCAACTGGAAGACCCAAAAAGCTTAGAATTTCATTGCGTGGAGAGGAATCGAAAACAGTAAAGTATGGGCGATGCAAACAAACATGGCATAATCGTCGGTCGTGCAAGTTTTCGATACCCGGTGTGTAGCATATCGTGTAATTTATGTAATTTATGTACTTTGTATGATACATACAATTGAAAGTTCTATATTGCTCCTAGTTGATCTTCATGTATAGCATATCGTGTAAAAATGCACCAATTGTCAACCCTATCTATACATGCATTCCATAATGCCCCCTTGTATTGTAAAAAGAAATTATCCATTATATTACCTGCATAACAAGGGTGACATCTGGATAATCAACACTGCGTGCAAATACATCAGAAGTCAAAAGAATAAGACCTTTTGACTTCCGGAACTCATCTCCAACCCTGGTTGTAAGACCCGTAACCTAAACCGTACCATTCGGTCGGCTTCCGCAATTCTACCGGTCGAATTCCGGCAACCCTCGACCAATTTCCGACGTTACGCACGATCCTAAGCCGAGTCCTGCATGCCAAAGTCAGCTCGACTCGAAACCTGTATCTTGGCGACCGCGCCGTCACCGCGATTCTAACGCCGCGACTCACGCACCAACCCGATACCCAGGCTAGAAGATGTCGGCCTGCGTTCAATTCGAATAAAACACCGAACGTTGCGAACTTCGAGGGAATCTCTACGAGATGTCCCATCAATCAAATCAATCAATCAATGTCAGTCACACCTACCCAAGTACAACAAACCATACCTTTTTCTACACAAGCAACAAAATCACAAGTCAACCCTCACATCACTTCACTCTTCACCCATCACTTTCTTACAACCACCACATCACCCCATCACTCCATCATACATCATCCCATCACTTCCCTCCTCTCATTCATTTCTCAAATCTCTCCCAAGCAACTCCCAAGCTCCATAGTCCAAACCTTTCAAGTAAATCTCAAAGGCAAAGTGTGGCCCACACCTCCCATCTCTCATCCACACCATCAAGATCTCATCAACCACCGTTAAAACCCGAAGGCAAAGAGCTAAGGAAGCTAGGGGAGCAAGAAGGAGTGCAAGAGGTGGGTGATCCACCATCATTTCTCGTATTTTTTTTGGGCCACATGTGGTGGGACCCGTTTGATGTATGCATGTATGAAATGGAGGGCCCATAGTGGCGGGGTCCCTCCTCTATCTCACCGTGTATCTCTCTCTCTTCTCTCTCTTTCCTCTCTCTTCCTCTTCCTTAGAATGCAATGGGCCCCACCAATATGTTAAATCTACTCCATCCATCAAATAGGGTGGCCCACCTCATTTTAGGAGAGATCCACCCCCCCTATTTAGAGTAAATGATATATTATAATATTTTATTAATATTTAAATATTATGGTGGGCCATGATCATGTGGGACCTACCTTGATTAACGTGGGCCACTCACGTGTGGAACCCACCATGAGGCAGTGTTTATCCAAACCGTCCAGCGTCCAGAGACGCTGGACGTAGGCGTACTAACACACAAAAAAGAAAAGAAGAAAAAAGTAACTTTTTTAGTGGGCTGCTCATGCAGGCCCCACCTTGATGTATGTATGTGATCCACACCGTCCAATCTATTCTCCAGTCCACTTTAGGCGTTGAGCCAAATTTTAAAGTGATCTGATCATCAGGTTGGCCATACCATCTAAAACTATGTAAAGACATGCCAAAACATATAAAAGTACTTGGTGGGACCCATCTGGAGTTTGGATGCAGCTGAATTTCGGTCTGGACGGCCAGACTGGTGAACACACCATAATGGATGGGTTGGATTGTGAATCACATCTAGGTGGGCCCCAAAACAAAAATTAAAAATTAAAAGCAGCAGCGCTGCTGCTGCCAACGCAGGCAGCGCTTGCGCTGCATGGTTGGCGGGCGGACGAGCCAGGCCCCACGGCTCCAGCCGTGGGCCCCACGTGATGCGTTTCTTACATCAACACCGTACATTGGGTGGCCTCCCCCCTGCCACGGCTTCCCCAAAATTCAATTCAGCCATATACGGAACTCAGGTGGGCCATACCATCTAAATCATGTGAAGACATGCCTAAACCATATAAAACCGCTTGGTGGGCCTACCTGAAATTTTGGGTGCGGTTGAAACTTAGTCTGGACGGTCAGTCTGGGGGGACCCACATAATGAGTGGGCTGCATCTGTGAACCACATCCCAGTGGGCCCCTGACCGTGTGAGTACATCAATAGGGAGGATGGCAAATACACATTGCGGTGGTCCCGTACCCTCCTGGTCCGCGCGACCCTTATGAATAGTGTGGGGTGGCAAATAAATATTACGGTGGGCTCTAGGCCCACCCCCAGGTCCGAGTCACCTTATAAACAGTTTGGACGGCATATAAATTTCACGGTGGGCCAAGGTCCACTTGACCTTATGAATAGATTGGATGAAAAGTAAACATTATGGTGGGTCTTGGTCCATATGACCATATAACAGATTAGATAAGAAATAAACAATATGGTAAGCCCGCTATTGAGGCCCACTTAGATGCATATGGGCTAGTGTGCTTAGGCCCAATTGATGTAATTGTGGCCCCTCATTAAGCCCACTTTGGTATACATGGGCCCATGGATGTAGGCCATCTTGTTGTGTTCTTAGGCTCGTTGTTGAGGCCTACCTTGATATATATAGGCCCACGTTATTAGGCCCATTTGATGTATTTGAGGCCCGTTGTTGAGGCCCACTTGGGTTTGTATAAGGCCCATGTTGTGAGGCCCATTGTGATGAATGCAAGGCCCATGGGTGATGGCCATTGCAATGTACCTAAGGCCATTGTAAGGCTTATTGAGGTAGCCCACTTGATGAATATAAGGCCTATGAGATACGACCCTTTGATGTATTTAAGGCCCATTGGATGTACCTAAGGCATATTGCAATGTGTGATCCCACCATGATTATTTTAATGGTATTTGAGGTGAGCCGAGCCTTGGGGACATGTTGGTTTGACGTCCACATGTACGATAATGTTGGTCGATGTCCACATTATAACTCTCCCTAAGGCCACTGATAGGCCGTATCTGTTTCATGTAGGCCATATAGGTCCACCTTCATTGAGAGGATAGTTTATTGCTTTATAACATGTTTAGCACAACCCATGATTCATGATCATATGCATCATATGTATGCTTGAGATGAGGAGTGTCTGATCATCATATGCCTTCGGACAGACTGTTTACGGGCTCCCTGATAGGCGGAGTTGCCCTACATGAGCGCGTGCTTC